>CM076570.1:928669846-929261083 GCA_034641835.2 Pinus albicaulis
CAAAGTATGTTAATGAAGTTCTTGAAAGATTTAACATGCAGGAGAGCAAAGCAGCTATCACTCCCACAGTGATGGGATTAAAACTCAGCAGAGAGGGCAGCAGTAAGGATTTTGATCCTAGTTTATACAAGAGCATAGTTGGCAGCCTCATGTATTTGACTGCAACTAGGCCGGACATAATGCATGCTGTTAGTTTGATTTCCAGGTTCATGGAAAAGCCAAAAGATGCACATTGACAAGCAGCAAAAAGAATTTTGAGGTATGTTAAAGGTACAAAGAAATTTGGTATTTTTTATACTACTTCAGAATGTTCAGATTTAGTTGGATACACGGACAGTGATTGGGCTGGAAGTGTAGATGATCGGAAGAGCACTTCCGGTTATGTTTTTCACATGGGTTCAGGAGCCATTTCATGGGCTTCTAAGAAACAGCCCGTTGTAGCATTGTCTACAGCAGAAGCAGAATATGTGGCAGCTACAGCAGCAGCGTGTCAAGCAGTTTGGATGAGAAAAATGTTGAGAAGCTTATGTCAATAACAGGTAAAAGGGACAGTGATATTTTGTGACAATAGCTCAGCTATTGCATTGTCTAAAAATTCTGTTTTTCATAAAAGAACAAAGCACATTGACACCAAGTTTCATTTCATACGAGAATTGGTAAGCAATGGCGAGATTGTTTTGCAGCATTGCAGAACGGAGGATCAATTTGCAGATATCCTCACAAAGCCACTACAGCAGAAAAGCTTTGAATATTTCAGGAAATGCATGGGTATGCAGGAAAACCCAGCAGTTGAAATTAAGGGGGAGTGTTGGAATTAATTCCAACTGCCGGCATAACAGCAGGGCGGCAAGACAGTCCGCGGGGGTCCGGCAAGTATGGCCAGGGGAGCAGCATACCCCATCGGACTGGCCCCACATCATTTGTTCGTAATGAAAGTCCGCGGGGGTCGTGAAATAATTGTGGCCAGAGGTTCTTACCCCCCCGGAATGCTGACATCACTACAGCTGGCCCACATATGTTATATACAGCCATATGACATATATGTTATATGTTATATTGTGATAACCGGTTGAAATTCTAATCACGGCATTTTTTTTAATAGTTGGTTTTAACATGTTTTAACACTGTATGTTTTATTTTTAATATATGTGAATATATATTAAAAAGGCCGTGAAGCATATGTTGTAATTTTAATTACACAGCAACGTAAATAGAAAGAAGGGAAAGGCAGTAAATCGTTTTATTACACAGAACAGTGAAGCACAGCAGTGCGGGATGAAAAATCAAAGTGCCAGAAAGTCAATTAAACTTCAATGCGGTTCCAAGCGGTGCTGACAGAAGTTATTGAGACCATTAAGATTTCTGAAGCAGTGAAGTTTAGTGGTTGAGCAATTTATGGCTGAAGATATTTCTGTTTTGTAATATGTAGAGACAGCGCTGTCATTTGTAAGGTAATGTTTTTAATACAGAGTAGCGTATTGTTAAAAACAGAGAGACAGAGAATAGTTTTTACAGCAGAGTATTGTTTGTAAAAACAGAGTTGTAATTTTTAAATTACACAGAACAGCAGAAACAGAGTATTTCTCTGTGTGAGACAGAGAAGAGTATTTTGGTCACTGTGTGTGAAGCAGTACCATAGTTTGTAATCTCCCAGCAGTGGAAAAGATAGAAGAATACATGTGCTCCGAGTTTTTTATTGAATATAAATTTTTCGAGTTGAGAAATACGTAAATGAGTACTTTTTTTTGAATTATTCTCTTTGTGTTAAAGAAGGACGAGTCTTATTGTTTGGAATTCTATTCAACAAGCAATGATAAACGATGGTGTCGTGGTATGACCATTAGTTCCAATCACCATATTGATGATAGTGACGTGAGCAGCATCAGAAGATGGAGACCACTAACAGCCAGAATTAGAACTGCTTCCTCGGCTAATCCTGCAACTGCCACACAACAGAATTACATCACAATTAACGTAGCTGCTGCAGCTGAGAATGCGAGAACAGAACCTAGACTACGTTTGCCAGAAAGAAGAGAAGAATTTGCTAGCAATACTGGGGGACGAGTTGTATTTACAAGAACAATACGCCGAGGAACACTATGCGATGCTCAGTCCGTCCGAGGGTCAGATAGAGCCGCCGTGCAGCAGTTGGCCCGCGTAATCATTTCTGAAAAACATATCAGTAATGATAATAACTGTTCGATTTGCTTGGAGGAATACAAATTGGAGGAGGCTGCTCGCGTAATTCAATGCGGGCACATGTACCACGAGACCTGCATATTTACATGGCTAGAGAGCAACCGTACCTGTCCGTTCTGTCGATTCGAAGTGCGTTAGACAACATGTTCGTTTATATTTTATTTCTGTGTTATTTAATTGCTTGTGATTTCATTAAATACTGCAAGTTGAAATTCAACCCTAAATGCGGTATAGTTATTAGTGAATACTGCTCGTAAAAGATTTCTCATTTCAGGCTTTTCTTTAGGGTTTGCTCAAACAATGTAAGTGTGATACTGACTGTGAAAGATGATGCCTTATATTTTATCATATGGGCAATGCGTAAAACCTACGAGATTATTTGGCAAACCCTTTGTTTGTCTGCTTTTCTCTTGTTCAACTGTTTCGTCCCTGTATAGTTTTATTACGTATGATGTTGTATGTCGTGTTTTTTTCAATACATTATGTATTATGTCCTGTTTTTTTAATTCATTTTAGGTTTTAAATATTGTATGTGGTATTTTCAAATGCAATGTCTTATGTACGAAAGGAAATTAAAAAAGTTTACATAAATTATTTTTATTTAAATTTTATTTAAAATTTTTAAATTTTTTCTTTAATATATTATTGGTGAAATACCCATTGCTGAAATACGGCATAGTTATTGGTGAAATACCCATTGTAAACGAAATACGGATTGTAAACGACTTCTCCTTTCACCGTTTTCTTTAGGGTTTTGCTGAAAAAATTTAACTGTGATTATACTGATTGTGAAAGATTTCTCCTTTCACTCATTTTCTTTAGGGTTTGCTGAAACAATTTGACGATGATGCCTCCTATGATATGGGCAATGCCCAAAACCTAGGATGTTATTTGGCAAACCCTTTGTTTGCTTTTTTGTTTTCCAATTGCTCCTTCACTCTGTATAGTTTCATTCAGTATGCTGTTGCTGTATAGTTTCATTGCAGTATGGTTTAGCAAATCTATACATTAGTTTTAGTTTTCAAATATTGTATGTCAAATTTTAAATTCATTTTAGGTTTAAAAATATTGTATGTGGTATTTTGAAATGCAAGGTTTAAAATATTGTATGTGGTATTTTGAAATGCAATGTCCTGTTGAAAAGGAAATTAAAATGTTTAAATGTATATATATATATTTTTTTAAATTATATTTAAAATCTTGTGTGTTCTTTTTAAAGTGGTGTGATTTTTGTTTCACACATAGTTTAAAAGGGTTATTAAAATGTTTATAAAGTAAAGATTTTTGACTTAAGGTTGTAAATATATTAAATTTATACAATAGTTTTTTTTTTAATTATATTTTGTTAATTAAAAGTAAGGATGTATGATAATATGAAAGTGGTGAATAAAGTAGTGATGAAAGTGGGGAATAAATTAGTTATCTTATATTATGATGTTTATATTCTTAACTTTCTTTTTAAGAAAAATGGAACTATAACTTATTCTCTTAGTATCATGTTGTTCTTATCATCAAACAACTACCAAACACATTAATATCACTAGTAAACAATAACACACTATGTAGGTTGCAAGATATGGCCAAAACCAAATCCACAAATCTCTTCTCTTATCATAGATTCTTCAGAGGATGAATTCTAAGACCTCTAGACCAAGACCAATACCCTTCCAAGAACATGTGAAATATTCTTGATGGACTGCCTAGCCTATCTAAGTCAAACTAAGTAAAATCTCTTCCAAATGCAAAATTTCCACCCCTACTTCAGAATTACCTCATCCATTACAAGTCTGAAATTTTTGGCCCATGCAAGAGTTACTGCTTCCACAAGTGTGAGGGAAATTTGGGCTTCAAAGTGTGAGGAAAATTAGGGCTTCTAAGGATTCCTTTCAGCTTGACTTGGGTTAATTCTCTTTCTAGTGCTACTAGGTGATCTAAAATTCCTTTCTTAGACCTTTCTCCAACTTGAAAACTTTAACCTTTTTGTTGCAAAACCCTAGTCTTATCGTGGCACTTGTATGTGTGAGAGAGAGAATCAACCCAAAAAAATCTCTTTCTTCCTTCCATCCTTGGTA
Organism: Pinus albicaulis; assembly: GCA_034641835.2. Lineage (NCBI taxonomy): Eukaryota > Viridiplantae > Streptophyta > Pinopsida > Pinales > Pinaceae > Pinus > Pinus albicaulis. The sequence goes on from CM076570.1 coordinate 928,674,118, forward strand.
GCTTTCCTTTTTTCTGCTTCTTCTTCATTTGAATGATGAGTGAATGGGTAGTGTCCATAGGATGTTGAGCTCACTAGCATGTATAGAATTCCAAGGAGGACTACATGCCCTAATGAGGTTGGGACTTCTTGGCATTGGAGGGTTATTTTAACAGTTTAAATACAAAAATAATTCTTTTGACATCTTACAATATTCCAAATGGGATCTTCTTCATATGAAAAAAACTGTATTGACTTCTTGACTCTAACACAAATCCTGGAAGTGCTAAATTGGTGCTTGACCTATAAATAAAATGTCTTCTAGCATCAAAACCATGATACAAAAAATAAAAAAATAATATTTTTTCTTTCCTTTTACAATATAAACGAATTAAGAGTACATTTCATATATATGAAGACCAAACCTAGTTACATATTTCAACACACAATTGAATAGCTTTCATAACAACCCCACCAACCCATAAATAGATGATACACATAATCATCAAAATTTACCCAAGATTTTAGTCATATCACAACTAAAAGACAACTAGATAGAAGTGAAACAAGACACCAATAAAACTTTCCAAATACCAAAAATGTATAAGAGCCTTTGATCTAAGGTCAAAGATGAGACCATCCAAAAACTAACCTGAGCTCAAGCCATAAACATTGTATCGTGCCCAATGACTTTGGCCAACACCTTTGGGTATAAAACCAAGTAAATGAAAGCCAAAAATAAATGCTGCATGCCCAACCATGCTAACTAGGGTAAAGCCATCACATGGCCTTTAACCCTTACATATAACAACAATCATTTTAAAACGAAGAGATATTAGCTAGAGCCCTAGATTTAGAGCTTCGAGTGTCTCCCTCTTCAACACCATCAAAATCACACTGAATGTGGCTCTCTATATAAGGTAAGAGACAATAAAAGCTTCCTAAGAAAAATAGTTTACTCAACATTCTCTTACTATCTTCAAAATATACTAAAATTTTGTATTTCTCTAGGGACTAGGCCTAGCATAGCTCTCATTTTCTAATAGAGGGGCATAGAATTAAGATATTGTTTCTTCCTACCCTTGTTATGCCTAGGGTTAGGAACCTAAGTTGAGATATCCATAAATATTCTCTCTCAACCCCCACCTTAAGTCTCTAGATTTCAAATTTCTCTAAATGTTTCTAATTGCACAACATTAAAAAAGGTGGTTGCTCAGTCATGGGAAGCAAGACGAGCCCCACATTTCCTCATCTAGTATGACTGAATCAATGTCAAAATCCAAATAATTACAATGGAAACCTCTACCTATAAAGGAACATAACACTAGACCAAACCCAAAGTGAAAACAACCTAAATGCTAATATGTTAAATCCCCACAATAGTTCTAAGCATTTCAGTTTGACTCAACATACCCTCCACCAAATGAGACCAAAAGGGAAGATGACTCCTCCCTCCATTTTTTACCAATAACCATCTAATCCTTAATTATCTAAGTAAGAATATATACCAAAAGTAACCACAAAGAGCACACCCTCTCAACAAATTTCACGCACCCAAGATGAACCTCACTAGAAATAATCTAGAGCCTATGGAGAACTAGAGGAACACTCCAACTAAGGTTCCCTACCCCCAATATTAAAATTATCCCTCATAGCTATGACTACAGCTATATGTTAAATATATCCACTAACTTGAATTAATACAAACTCTAGAGGGTCATAATGCCCCCTAGCTTTAAGAGAAAATATTTTTAAACCATGTCAGAGAACCAACCAAAGAACAAAATTAAGGAGAAATTAATTAGCACCTAATAATTGGTTCCATGAAACAAGGTGAGCATCATCCATATCAGTCTAACAGATCCAACTTCGGTTAATCATTCAAAAGAGAGGCCCACCCTAACTATTGGTTCCTTCATAATTCATTTTTTCCAAAAAGAACACCCATCAATCAAACTTACCATAACATACTCCCACCACAAATCTCCAAGAACAACTAAAAGAATTCATACCAGACAGTAAGATAAGCAACCCACACAAATGCTTGGCTCCAATTTTCTTTCTATCCACTGATGATTTACTTCTCCCCTCCATTATTAACCAATTGGAGGATGCATGTGAGAGTATGTTACAACTGTGCTAATTAAATATTAGTGTAATTATGTGGTGGGGCTTAGCCTCTAAGGACCTCATTTAGTTTGCATGATCACCCTCAATAGGGGATCAAAAAATAATTTAAAAAAAAATTGAAAAGTGTAAAAATGTGGTCATAACATAGTTGCATGATTATAAATGTTAGGAAAAATACTATTTGAAACTTGAAACCAAATTAGTTGAACTGACTAAGGTGGAAGGGTTTGTTTTTTTAACATTAGAATTTAAGATTGAGTTAGTAATCATTGATATTTTAGAGTATCATGAAGTAGAATGACTGACGAAGAACACGGTAGATATTTTAGAGTATAATGAAGTATAATGGCTGTTAGAGTACAAGGATATTTGATTAAATAAAGGGGACTTATTTGAAGATTATGGGAATTTTTGTAGGAATATCAACACAATTTAGAAAATTTCACTGCTAGAAGAACTCAACACTTTTGAGGATAAGCTAAAACTAGAATGGCATAATTTGGTAGGGCTTTAAAGAAAAATTAAAGAAACATATCTACGAAAAAGGTTTAGATCTATTACTAATTTTGAATCCATATAAACAAAGAAGACCATCAATCTCTCATGGTCAAGGTAAAGAAGGATGATATAGAGGAGGCCCTTAATATTTTTCCAAAAGATTATATTCATGGGCCACTTGGATTAACCATTTAACTCTTTCTCAACTTCATTGAATGGCTGGAAAATGATTAGATTCATGTAATAAAGGATTCAAGGTTGAGTGGAAATATCTTAGTGGCTTTCAACTTTAACTTATTTCCCTAATTCTAAATTCACGTAATTGAGTTTCCCTCAGGGACATTACACTATCTCTCTTTGTAACACAATTTATAATATTGTGAAAAAAATTATCATAGGTCTAGTGAAAAATCAATTGTGTACGGCTATTTCAAAGGAAAGATTTATAATTTTATAAGGAAAACAAATATATAAAGCCATGGTGGTAGCATAGGAAGGATTACCTTCCCTACTAATAAAATAAATTAAGGTAATGGATGAAACAATAGACCTCTCTGAGGCTTTGATCGAGTTGAAAATTTATTATGGATGATGTTAACTTACTTTGAATTCTTTGTCACATTCATCAATTGGGTTATGAGTTGCATCATAGTGATATTCTTTTCAACTTTGATAAATGGAATATCATTTAATATATTTGAACGTAGAGGAGGGATTATGTACAACTAATATTTTTCTTATGCAATGTGATATTATTTTTTTTTTATGATAGGACTATCAGGAATATATGAAGCTTGAATAAATCCTTGATTTATTTTTTAATATGATAGTTATGCTAGTGAATGATGCGATGTTGACCTTTTTAGGTGAAGGATTGGAGGAAGTTATGGATTTTATTAACAAATTTTTAGAATTTAAATGGATTTTGTAGATGATGTTTTGAAATACCTTGGATCTATCATAAAAATAAATACCCATGTTAACCATATTTAGGTTTGGTTAATCACAAATTGTCAAATTTATATCTCAAAGTAGAGCTTTAAGTGGATTTAAGAGGGAGAGAGATTGATTCTCATTTGGTGAATGCTTGAGGCCATCCTAGTCCATACTAGTTTATTAGATGTTACTTTAATGCATTTCTAAAGGGTTACTCTAGAGGATTCAAAACTTTTGTTTATGGTTCTTTTTGTGATAGCATATAAAAGAAGGGAATGCCTTAGATTAAATAAAGAAAGATTGCACTTCCAAACCACCTTGGAGGTTGGGTATAAAACAATATTTTATTTCCCTGTCGATCCATAGCCAACAAAAGTATATGCAAGTTAATCATTCAGACAAGAATTTTGGTAGTGATAGACTAGATATACAATGAAACAAATAACATCGTATATTATATTTGTATACCAAATGAGAAACATAAAAAATGTCTCATGATTTGGAAGGAAATAGTATGATCTATCTTGATAACTCGAGATGGTTTTTTGATTGGATGATAGGGAATGGACCCCCCATTTCATCATCATCATCATCACTGGTGTCAGTCTATCAGTCGCTCTACTTTTTTCTCTCGTGCCTTAGTTGAGGATCCCTTATTGCCTCACCTACAACGGACCTCCTTCTGTTGACATCAGATTATTCATTCCAGAAGACAGGTCTAGAGGGCGATGTGCCATGGTTCCAGCTTCGACTCCTTTTCAGTGCCTCGAATCAAGAAAAGGGACTCCTTATTAGCCTTTGACTTGATTGTTTCTCATCTCCAACTCCTTTTAGCATGATTGAGATTTGTATACTTGATGGTTCAGTGGTGTAGTAGATGATACCGGTGATTCCCGGGTGTGTGTAAGATGTCTCAACCCTCATGAGGGGGTTGCCCTACAAGTATCCCCCCACATACCTGGATCACCTCTTCATTATAGCCTTTGATGTAGCTCCATATATTTGATGATGCCGTCCTTAGCCGCTTGCAGCTCCTTTCTCTTTCAATGTATCAGTCATATTTTCAGAGCCCTTTCTTGTTTACAGGGACCTTTGGGTTGTATTTGTATCTCATGTACTCAGATATTATTGTATAAGTCCTCGCTGTTATCCCAGGCACAGTATGTATGTGGGATTCATTATCATGTTTTTACCTCGCTCATGTTTATGGTAGCATGTACTATATTGTTCAGTGCCTTGTTTACTAGACACACTATTCTTTGTACTTTGTCTCGGTGAGCATAGGTATGCCTCCCTCGCCACCTATAACATAGGTACTCACTCATAAAAGAGACTTTTCACACCTGTAAGTCTCACCTTTTCAAGGTCTAGACCTCTAATGCTTTGGTCTACCTTATATTTCTCTCTCTTTGACTTCCCCTCGAGTGTCTAGTGATTTAGTTCTTACAATGTACTTCGGTCATATGATTAGCTCCTAATGCTTGCACACTAGGGGGCAATCTATTGCACAATTTTTTGGTCATCTAACGTGTTACTATTAGATAGACCTAAGTACACCATGTAAAACCAATTTTACCCTAAGTAAAATTTCTTTCACTATGGAAAATAACTTTGTAAAACACCTTTATTAAGTTGTTTATGGTCTAAACACGAAATCCCATGAGAAAATATTAAATAAATCTACATTTGTTTGATTTTCATCAAAGAATAATTCGTTAAATAGCAGTTTAATTAATATTCCTGGTCATATTTAACCCAAAACAGAAAAATTAATTAGATAAATTCTTATTTATCTTCTTATTTTCTAAGAATAATTATTTAAACCTTATTTACATAACATTCCTTGTTAAATTTAACCAAATCATATATTAATAATTAATAAATCATTATTTATTTGATTATTACTCAACCACATCCTAAAAATGATAAATAAATCATTTATTTATTTATTATTTACAAATAAAGGGATTTGACCCAAGTCAAATTCTTTTTCCCTCCAACAAATATAATAAAATATTCCATAAAAGTTTGATCTTGATTTGGTTAATAATATTTTAATTATGCACCAATATCTAGAATAACTCAACATTTTGTTATAAATAGAAGGGCTTATCCATTCATTCATCACCTTTTGTTGCCTAAAGATCACTCTGTATCTATACTTTTGGTCTGACTTTGATCCACCATCATTGTCATATTTTTCTATCTTTTTTCTTGTGAGCTCCCTTTGAGTTCCATTTTTGTCTGGGTTTTCTACACCATCAAGAGAGAGGAACTTTAGATATAAAGTGTTAAGGACTTACAAGAACCCATCCCATTAAGGAGAACTCGTAACATCCTTCTATGTTTTCCTCCCAAGTTCCCTTAATATAAAATTCATTCAACATATTCTTGTCTTTTCTATTGGATGCATGGAGTAAATCTCATTTTTATTTATTGCTTAATGTAGGTTTTAATCCTGAACAGAAATTATCTACACATGAATCTTGTAACAGAAAATAAACAATAGCGAGAGCATAAAACATAAAACAGATAAACACAGAGATTCTCCCCTGGATCCCAAATTGGGACGACCAACTTGCTTTTTCATTATATTCCTTCTAGTGTTACAACACATATATATACATGCCGAAGCATACATATATCCTAATCCATTAACCCTGGATTAGAACATAACTGTAGTTCCCTTGACCGGATCTATAAAATACTAGGGGCCGAAAACCATCGTACCCCAAAACCATGTGCAAAATCATGCACAAAACATGGGTGGGTCTGGCTATGAGTGGGTCCGCACACCAGAAAAATTTTCACTGGGGCGCTGCCTTGGACCCCAACAGTGGGGGCTTTCTCCCCCCTTGTGACCCCCCTGCTATGCCTGACATAACGTACAGCGCGTGGGGCTAGTCGAGGAAAGAATATAACACATACCCAACATTCTCCCACTTGTTGTTTTCTTTCCATAGGGGGCCATAGGAGAGCTTAGTAATTGGGCCAGTTCTTCAACACCCATTTCTTCTCTACATCAAGAGAACTTTTGAGTGCTCACATACTTGGTCAATGCATCTGCAACATTCCTCAAGGTGTCCACCTTTACCAGCAACACCCTTTTAGCCTCAACCATATCTCTAACAAAGTGATATTGAACATCAATGTGCTTTGTCTTTAAATGGTAAGAAGGGTTCTTAGCCAAGAAAATTGCACTTTGGCTATCAAATTCTATCCTGATAGCTTGTTGTACCAACCCCATACTTGAACACAATCTTTGCAGCCAAACTGCTTCCTTGCTTGCATGAGTGGCTACTATGTATTCTACCTTTGTAGTTGAAAGAGCCACTATAGACTGTATTTTACTCATCCAACTGACTGCGCCTCCAAATAGGCTAAACACATACCCACTTGTAGATCTTCTTTGGTCTAGATCTCCAGCCCAGTCTGCATCAACAAAACCATAAATGTCCAACATTATTTCCAATCCTGGTATTCCCTCGTAGCACAAGCCATATTCACTAGTGCCACGTAAATATCTGAAAACCCACTTCACTGTTGTCTAATGCTCCTTCCCTAGATTTGACATAAACCTGCTCAATACTCCCACTCCATGTGCAATGTCTGGTCTAGTACAAACCATTGCATACATCAGGCTACCCACTGCACTTGCATATGGAACATGGGACATATCCTCCTCTTCTTCTTGTATCTTTGGACACTGTTCAACAGATAGCTTTACACCTACGGGAATAGGAACATTCACTAGTTTACTATCTTGCATATTGAACCTCTGCAATATAGTCTCGACATACTTCCTCTGGTTTAACCCGAGCATCCTCTTTGCCCGATCTCTCTTAATTTCCATGCCCAAAATATAGTTTGCAGCACCAAGATCCTTCATTTCGAATTTGGAGAAGAGCTGGGTCTTCAAATATTGGATAATTTCTTTGTCATTTCCAATAAACAACATATCATCCACATACAAGACCAAATAAATAACATGGTCACCAATTAATTTAAAATAAACACAGTGATCCTCCTTGCTTCTGGTGAATCCAAGTCCCCGTATATAGGTATCAAATTTCTGATACCACATCCTTGGTAACTATTTTAACCCATACAGAGACTTCTTCAACCTGCACACCAGTTCTTTATTACCCTTCACCATAAAGACTTCAGGTTGCTTCATGTAGATCTCCTCTTCTAGATCCCCACGAAGAAATGTTGTCTTCACATCCATTTGTTCTATCTCAAAATCAAATGCAACAACAAAAAATAAATGTAATATAATAGAAGTAACTTTGGCAAAAGGAGAAAAAATATCACCAAAATCAATTCCTCGCACCTCGGAATAACCTTTTTCTACCAACCGAGCTTTGTATTTCTCCACCTTGCCTTCTACATTCATCTTCTTCTTAAACACCCATTTGCTCCCAATGGGCTTCCTTCCAGCTGAAAAATCCACCAGATCCCATGCCTCATTTTTGTGCAAGGATGCCATTTCATCAACCATGGCCTCCTTCCAGAGTTTTCCATCCTCAGAATCTATTGCCTCCCTGAGAGTTCTGGGATCATCATCAGTTATAGTTAAGGAAAAACCTGAATAGAAATCAGATGGACTATACCTTTCTGGTTACCTTATTTCCCGAACTGATCTTCTCAAAGTTGGAGTTTGTGGCTCCTCCTCTTTTGAATCTTCGTGTGCTGTAGAGTCTGATTCATCCTCCTTTAGCTCAAACTCTATCTTCTCAGTTTCCTTTGGTATGATTTCATGTTTAACAACATCGTTCACCTCTCTAAACACCACATCTCGACTATACACAACCTTCCTTGTTTCTAGGTTCCACATCTTGTAACCTTTTAAACCATCCTTATACCCAATAAAGATGCACCTTTCATATTTATTATCCAACTTGGTCCTTTTCTCCTTTGGAACATGTACATATGCATCACATCCAAATACCCTTAGATGTGAAAGAGAAGGTTTCTTACCAGTCCATACCTCATGGAGTCTATCTCAACGCCGACATGTGGTAGCAGATTTATTAACTCCATGCACATGCCTCCACCGTCTTTTCGCTCTCCGTAATTCTTGTCTCAACTTTACTCACCGGTGGCTGTTTATTTTTCCATCAGCCTCTCTTTTGTCTTCACTCTTTCTCACACCTGGCTTCTCAGGTATAGGTGTGTATGGAGTATTCTTCTGCCATGCTATACCACACTTCTTACAGAACTCTTCAAATTCCTTCTTGCAGAACTCCCCACCATTATCTGTCCTTGGCGCCTTTATCTTCTTCTCTGTCTGGTTTTCCACCAGAGCCTTAAATTCTTTAAATTTGTCAAAGACTTCAGATTTCTTCCTCAAGAAATATATCCATGTATTCCTTGAGAAGTCATCTATGAATGAAACATAGTACACAGACTTTCCCAGTGATGGAACTGACACAGGTCCAAACACATCACTGTGCACAAGTTCTAATATCTTGTTCGCCTTCTTAGCACTAGAAGGAAAACTCACCCGATTCTGCTTCCCATATACACAATGTTCACAGAAATCGAAATCCAGAGAGAAATTAGACATACCTTCTACCATACCATTTCTATGCAGTATCCGAAGGCCCTTCTTTCCAATATGTCGGGGTTTTTATGCCAAGTAGCATGGCCTTTCAGAGATAGCTGCTTTCCATCCTCTTGAAGAACCATGAACTTATCCTCCATAAATAAAAATGCTACTCTGTAGTTTGTAAAATGAGCCAAAAATCCAACTCCCTCATTACTCTCTCTCTGCAAGGCAGTATACAGTTAGTGTTTCCCAACCATCTTTGTAGCATCTTCTAACACTATTTTGCACCGCATCATCCATATTGTTTTACGCAACTGTATTTCTGCCACGTAATATGCATAACACCAGGAAGTGTTCTAATCCTTCCACCTTGCAGCTTCAGCTTGACCTTTCCACGTCCGATGATTCTAGCCCTCCTATCATCCCCTAGGAAGACATCACCACCATCATATTTCTCATACTCGCAGAACCACTCCCTATGGGGAGTGAAGTGAAAGGATGCACTTGAGTCAATCAACCATGACTCATGATCTACATGTGTATTTGAAGAAGAAGCCAATACACATCCCCACCATCCCAGGTGGAGCTTTTGCCTTGTAAAGGGAGCATCACTTGCATTCCTTCTTTCTGGGAGCTGGTTATTCCATTCTTTGTAGTGTCCTTCCCTTTTCTGTATTTCCCCCATCGCACCATTACAACCCTTCTGTATATTAGATTTCCTCTAGGATTTAGATCTCCCACTAAACCCATTTTATGCTTCTCACATACCTTCCCCATAAAATAACACATATCCACGGACCCTCCACATTGCCTCATTTCCTCCGACAGCAAGGCCGAGACAATGTCATCAAAATTCAAGGTAGTTGTATTGCTACCTATTGCAATAACCAGACTGTCCCACGAGTCTGGTAGAGAACACAACAAACTGATGCACTTATCTTCATCTGAGATTTTAATATCAACATATGACAACTGACTTACCACAGTATTGAAGGCATTCAGATGCTCTGTCACCGAGTCTCCATCCTTCATCCTCAGGTTATACAGCTTTTTCCGCAGGAACAACTTATTCACCAGAGACTTAGATTGGTACAAAGTCCCAAGTTTTTCCCACAAAGTCTTTGCCGTAGCTTCCCCAGATACATTCAACAATACCGAATCTGACACACACAACCGTATTGTGCTCTTAGCCTTCCGATCCAGTTTCTTCCAGTCTTCATCTGACATTGTCGTTGGTTTAGTACCTGGATCTACCGCGATCCACTAATCTTTATCCACCAGCAGATCCTCCATCTTGAGCTTCCACAACTAAAAACTCTGACCACAGTTCCTCGATCTCATCTTTTCAACACCTCCATCTTCCTTCCACCACAAGAACTCATCATGGATTCCACCTACCAGAAGTGCTTCTCCACCTCAGTCATGAAAAACCTCACAGTTGCCCTCTTTTTAAAGCCAGAAACACCACACCAAATGTAGGTTTGAATCAACAATTATCTATTTAAGAACTTTATAAAATAGAAACAGGTTCAGAATGGTGACTCTTCTGCTGAAGTTCTTCTTGCTGAAGCTGAGATTCCAACCGCAAAAACTCAATCTTCTCTTGTGCATCTAGCAAACAACTCTGAATGTTACATAGAGCATCCTTGCTCATTTTTATCATATCATGAACATTTGAATGAATGAGGTCATTCAACAACACTAATGCCTCATTGATTTTGGCCATTTTCAACAATTTAGGCTCAAAAATGAAAGGGTGTCGGCTTCAACCGAAAATGCACCCGTTTACAATGATGCAACAAATACAAATGACTCAAGAAATTCTCAAAGTACAAAGTGTGCTCCTCAAATGATGGAGGGCAATCAACAATCCAACAACTCAAACACTGATTGCAACAATGAAGAAGCAATGTTTACTCACAATGTGAGTTCAATACAAAATCTCAATATATGTGCAGCTGAAAACACTATGAAAGAAGTCTTTAAAGCAGCTGAAATCTTCTTCAAGGAGCTGTTTTCAATGATGGCAAACTTGTCTTCAAATGTCAATTTCTTCAAACAAATCACCCTTATGTCAATACCACAATTCACAATGAAAATCTGCAACTTTCTCTATATCATTTCGTCATTCACTGTTGTTCATTTCCTCTCTCTCCTCTCTCTCTGCTGTTTTTTTTTTTTTTTTTTTTTTTTTTTTTTTAAATTAAAAATTAATTAAAAAAGAAGAAGGAATAATTAAAAATGTGGAGGAAAATTTATAAGGAGGGGGGAATATTATATGGGGGGTGTTTATTAATGTGAGAGGGGAATGTAAGGAAAGGGAATTAAAATGAAAGGGATTGTAGTAATGGAGGGAGGGGGAATTTATTAGAAAATTTAAATGAAATGGGATTGAATATTTTAAAATAGGGATATGGTATTATAAAAAATGGGGGAGGGGGATTACAAACTTATGGGAAGAGATATTAAAAAGGGCCGAATTTAAAAACAGGTGGCGTTATTTGTTATGGAGGGGCTGAGGTATTAATGGAAAGGGCGGTATTTAAAAAATAAAAATCGATTTAAGAAAAGCGGTATTATATATATGGAACGGTATTTATAAAGGCTGGTGGTATTGTAAATGGAGAGGATTCAAAATAAGAATAAATTTTTAAAAAGGAATCGAACTGTGGGAGGGGAAGGATTGGTTTAAGGAGAGCAGGTGGGAGTGGTAGGCGTAGATATGGGGTTATTGCTGTGAGTAGAGCGAGCGGTGAGGTAACGCAGTGAGCGGGGGTATGCAGATTTTAAAAATGATGGCAGTCAAGGAGCAAGGGGAGTAGAGGCGTGGGGAGTTGAGGAGCCAGAGAGGAGTGGGCCGCACAGCACCGTGTGGAGCGTTTGAGCAGAAGGGGACAGCAAGTGAGGAGTGGTGTAAGGTGATAGCGTTGGGAATGTAGAGGCCGCAGGGAAAGGAGAGAGGTGTGAACGCTGTGAGGTGTGTTGAGGGGGACGGGTTTGAAGACGACGTTGAGAGATGCGGATTGGAGAATGCGTGGGAGGTGGGGAGGCGTAGTCGCAGGTGCAGAGTGGGATGCGTAGATTAGGGAGATAGCTCAAGTGTGAGCGTATGCTGAGCAGCGTTGGAATGTGGAGCTTGTGAGGTGAGGAATGTGGAGCGGTGGTAGGGTGTATTGCAGAGGTGAGGAATGGAGTTGCAGAGGTAAAGAAGGGGGCCAAAAGGCCAAAATTTGGTTTTTATTATTTTTTTATTTTTTTTAAATGTTAAAACAGCAGAGAAGAAGAGTAGAAGACCTTTGAAACAGCAGCGGATTTTTAAACTCTGAAATACAGGCAGCAGATTGCAGAAATGAAAGCAATAGTACAAATTTCCAGCAGCAGAGAAACCCAAAATTTTTTTTCAATAGCTCAGCAACAGGAAAATGTAGAATTGCAGAAACTCAGAAATCTTCCAATGAAAACTCAGAAATATTTCCAGTGAAAACTCAGAAACTTGTTCAGAAACCCAATTTAAAACACTATTCCAGCAGCTCTTCAAAATGCAGATTTTAATAAGCAGAAATTGCAGGAAGAAATAAACAGTGAGAAAACCTTCAGATGCACAAGGCTGCATCTCTTCAAAACCAATGCCGGAATGCTGCCAATCTCTGAATGCTAGGATTTGAATGCTGCTCCTCTTCAAAACACCTTCTGAATGCTGCAAAATGTCTGCTGCAGAAACTCTGAGTGCTGCAAAAATGTCAAGAATTTTTGCAGATATGCAAGGCCATAAACACAAATGGCTCACTCAATTTGGAGCAGGGCCAACAATCGCCCGCTCTGATACCATGTTAAACACCATGTTGAAGCACACACATGGTGTATGAGGAGAAGAATGCACACACACAAGACTCAACACACAATGAAAGATAAGCGTGAGGCTTTCTTATTTTCCATTATACAAAGATGTACATTTATAATACAATGGTGTGACTCTTGGTTTCATATTCCAAGGTCACTTGGACTCCATTGTGACTTTTTGCATTCCACACCTACCCATGTAGGATTAGGTGTTCCAACACTACCACTCTCCATCTTCTTCCACCACAAGAATCGATCATGCAGATCTCCCACTGAACAAGGTCTACATCAGGCCTGTGAAAAAAACCCTCAGCAGCAAAGGCGTCCCCTTAAAGCCGAAACAACTCTGATACCAAATGTAGGTTTTAACCCTGAACAGAAATTATCTACAGATGAATCTTATAACATAAAATAAACAAAAGCGAGAGCATAAAACATAAAATAGATAAACATAGAGATTTTCCCCTGGATCCCAAATTGGGACGACCATCTTTCTTTTTCATTATATTCCTTTTAGTCTTACAACACATATATATACATGCCGAAGCATACATAAACCCCAATCCATTAACCCTGGATTAGAACATAACCGTACTTCCCTTGACCGGATCTACAAAATACCAGGGGCCGAAAGCCATCGTACTCCAAAACCATGTGCAAAATCATGCACAAAACATGGTTGGGTCCGCCTATGAGTGGGTCCGCACACCAAACAAATTTTCGCTGGGGCGTTGCCCTAGACCCTAACAGTGGGGGCTGCCTCCCCCCTTGTGACCCCCCTGCTGCGCCCGGCACAACATACAGCGCGTGGGCTAGTCGTGGAAATAATATAACACATACCCAACATTTAATGTGTTTTAATGCATATATCTATATTTTTGGAGTATTTATCTTGATCACCTAATTGCAAATCTGAAGATATTGGCAGCCATATTTACTGTTAGGGTTGTTTGTTATGCACAGCTAAAGTGGTTTTTTTTTCGTACTTTCAAATAGAATATTTATTAACATCACATTGGAGCTTATTGAAGTATGAGACTCCTATGGGTTGTACCTATGTTATCACTCTGAAATTTCCAAAGGCTATGAGAGAAACCCAAAGGTAACCACAAAACCACTTTGGAAGCTCACATCTAGCCCTTCGAGCTTCATAGAGGGATTTCTCTTTATGATTTAGATTTGTTAATTAAAGGTATTAGGCTACTTATTTAGTTTTGAGGTTGATTTTTAAAAGGGTTGGTTGAAACTGCAAGGAAAGGCCTCTGGGAAATGAAGTCATAAAAAGTTAAGTAAATGAAGTGCAGAAATAACACATGAAGTGTAGTAGGGTGGGTTAGGAAGACTATTGGATCTTTGGAGCTTTGTGGAGTGAATTGGAGGAAAATATTCATATTCAATTAAACATAGAGAATACTAATGAATTTTACATTTAATTTTTGGTGGAAAACATAGATATTTTTTACAAGTTAGAGCTGAGTGTAATTAAACAAATTCAGCCCATAATTTTATTTAAACAATACATAATAATAACAACATAAGGAAAAAGAAATAAATAACAATCACATCTAGAAAAACATCACCAAATTGTCTCACACGTGAATCATAGAAAATAATTATATACTTCTGAAAATGCTCACCTTTATCTCAAGGAATAGCTTTACATAAATAAATGTCTTTGTTCGTACCATTCCCAACCCACAATACTTCGAATTATGAAGTATTTATACAATTTTTTTCAAAATATCTTTATTTAAACTATCAAGATTGATTAAAAAAATATCCTAAAATTGATTATACAAAATTAGTACACAAATGTAGGATACCAAAAACTACTGAAGGTGTTGGCACTATCTTTGGGGGTTTCTCATGATGACTCAGCCTAAAAAATTTACTTCTTTGTTGCTGAAGATATGAAACTGTCTTTTAATTGAGAATTCTACATGATTTTGGTATGTTCTGAAAATTTTGTTATTCTATTTTATGATGGTATGAATTGACTACATATAGAGAAATAAATTAAATGGTGTGATTGATATCAGTACTACATTTAACAGAATCCATCTTAAGGCGTTCACCTTCAAGATTCTGTTTAGTTGTAGACTATAAATCCATAGAGTAGAAACCTTCAGAATATTTAAACCAAGACGGTTTAAATCTGAAGGTACTTAGTCTCCATAGACAATAATTATTTAAATTGTGTCACCTGTATGTATACAAAAATAATAATATATGCTCACATGTAAAGGTGAAAGTGCAGGTAGATTTGAAAGATTATTAATTGATTTTCTATTAGTTCTACTTGTAACCAGGAGGAACACCATGAGGTGTGTTTTTTCTATTTTGCATGATGAAAAGGACACATAGGTCAAATGGAAGGGTGTACAAATTTTAAACCATGATTGGTTCAAGTCTATAGACATCTATGTCAATAGAAATTTTATGAAGAAATGATAAGTTGCTTCTACCTTATACCATCATTTAACACTATACACAAACATAGAGAAAAAATTTAATATTGTTGTATTAAAGTAACCAAGGAAATCGGATGTATAGATAAGAATTCTATATCTATAAAATAGGGTAAGAAAATATAATGATGTCATTATCATAAAAGACCTTGCCTAGAGTGTATTACTTTTATAATTACATATAACTTAACCCTATTTACAAGAGTATTGAAATGTTGAGAAACATATTAATATATTCCAACTACAAGAATAATATAAATGAACCACACAAGGGCAATGATCGTTCGGTATTATATTCCAACTACAACAAGAATATAAATGAAACACGCGAGGGCGATGATCGTTCGGCGCTATATATATATATATATATATACATGTCTATCGTGGTGAGACGTGCGACATGATGCAATTGACTTATGCGTACCCTATTATTATGGTATCGTTTCATAAAACAATTAATGTATTACTGTGTAAAACTATTATTACCGTAGCAAGATATAACAAAACAATAAAACAAATTATGGCGCACATATGCTGTATTGACCAGCTAATTACCAGATTTTATCCATAGTGGAACTCGCGTATTCCACTTTACATCCAACGATGGGCAATGATTTGGAACTGTGTCAAGGTACCGCTCTGCTATTTTGTTAAATTGTAAGGGATAACCGCCTAAGTTAAAACCATACAGAGAAATCATTACCAGTTATCACTGCGTAAGATGAGAGGGTACCTCCGTTATAGCCGCGGCCTGTAAACAAAAGAGGTGTTGACAATTTAATACCGAAGAGGTCTGCGAATGATGAACCTACATGTTTGCTACTGGGGGAGTTTGAAAACTAAAACTATCATATAATATAACAGATAGGGAGCGGTGTAACATTTGTGTCAATATCAAATCAAGAAGAAAAAAAAATGATACGTGACCACAGGAATGGCGTGTGAAATGGGAAGGTCGAGGAACAGTTGAGTTTCGGCCTGCGTCACTACCCAGAACTAGAACAACAATAGATTTTCAATCGCAGAACAAGTTAAATGAAAAAAAAAAAAAAAACCTCCCACTGTAGAAATGATAGTATAACGAGGTTCCCAGTTAACCTGAGTAAATGAAATCATAAAAATAAACTAACTAGAACATCTAGAAATATCACCAGAGGTGCGCCCGAATCCTCCATAAGCCTGCTGCCACGCATAAACGCAACCTTGGGAATTTTAATGGCGCCCCAACCGCATCTTGGAGGGGTTGACCAAGGCGGAGATCTGAAACGTGTACCCGTCTGAAGGACGCAGAGGCAGAGTTCAGATGAAGAGGGCCGAGGATCCTCCCTGCACCGAAACAAATAAAAAAAAAAACACCGGTGAACATTTGAAAAAAAGAGCTGTGCAAAAGTTAAATAATTATGACTCGAAGAAGAAGAGGGTAAACTTGGAACGAAAAGTATACAACCGAAAGCATGGCTGAGGAAAAAAAAAAACAGACTCCGGGTAGCACTTCAGAGAGCACGAAAATATATGACACAGTCAGATAACCCTCCTTGGAACGCAGCTTGAAATCCAACCGCTACCTACTATACGTATTCCGTAGTTCTGACTCCAGGAAGGTTGAAAGAAAAAAAAGAACACGAGGCGTTAAATAGAAGCCAGAAATCCTAGGGTTAAAATCGACCTGGGTACCTGCCAAGACTTAGATCGCAGACGTGTAAGCCAAGAGCCTTATCGAATCCCGAGGGGTTGTAAGGATCAGATTCAGCGAACCAGGTGTACAGTTCTAAATAGGTTACTTATATTACTCAACTCCGTTCGGTACCAAGGGCAATCGCCTTTTCGGCGCAGCAATGGATTCACCCCTGTCAAAGGTACCCTAGCCGTTTGCTACAACAGCTAGCTCGGAATCGTGGCAGCTTCTCATATGCAAGAGCATCTGGGTTGTAACGCGGTTTCTACATGGGGAAGGCAGAACACGCCATCGGGAATTCCGGACGAAGTTCGACCGAGTAAGAATTGTACAAAGTTCAGTCGATCATTCCCCACAGACGGCGTAATGCTCGGAAATCCAACTCCTCCAGTCTCGCACGCAACCTGGTCCTGCATAAAATCCAGTGCAAGAAGAAAGATTAGAAAACAACCCAGTGGTTTTGTAAACCATAAAACCGGTGGCAGAAAAACCATGTAAAGTAACCCTACATAAATTCTAGGGTTGGGAATCCATAGGTAAGGGGACTGAGCGCTGTCAGGTTTTAGAATAACCGGATGGGAATGAATGAAAATCATTGCACTCTCGGAAGACCGAGGTGTAACACCATAGAAATGAATAATGAAAATCGTGAAGCTACTGTTATGATCGGAAACCAGTTTATCAAAACAATTATAATGGTATGCGAAAGCCGCTCAGAGATCATAGGTTGCGCTAATACATATATTACGAAGCAAGCATAATTATTGACATACAATAACCATATAAAGTGACCAATGGAAATACGATGATGCCGGCAAGGTCAAACCTACGCAGCACGATCTTATACCAACCCATAATGTTGATTATACCTAACCTTGGAGGGCGGGGATATAATTATGCTCATGGATCGTGTTGAGTATATATATATAGGTATTTTGATGTGGATGTATAAGGTTAACGATGTCCCTTTTATAAATCGTATAATCGAGCATTTAGGTTGTAATTATAAAGTCATGTGAATACATATATAATATTAACATTTCACATGTGATGAATTCATATTTCATCACTTGAGTACTATACCATTGGAAGGGTTTGGCTATAGTGAATGGGTTCTCCTATAATGATATAGTGAGTGGATTCTCCGATAATAGAGAAATGTTTCAAACATTAATATAAAATATATCATTAGTCTTTCCATGTTAAAAGAAAAAGGGGTTATTATTTCTTGAAATGTTTCATTAGAGGAAAAGGAAGAACTTTAGAGGTTAGGAACAATAAAAAAAATATCTATATAAAAAAAAAAAAAATTGGAGGTGTGACAAATGGTATCGGAGCCCCAGTTACAACAAATTGGGCTGTTAATTTTGTGCTCACTGCTTATTACCTATTTTATTTTTCTAAAGTTTTATAAACCTTGCTAATCTGTGTTGTAAGTGTGTACAGTTGAAATGGCTGAAGGTGAAGGGATTTATGTGGATCTGCGGGATGATTTTTCTACTCCAGATCCCAATGCCCCGGTAATGGCTATGTTGCACAGGCTGCAACGAGAATTGGCTGAATTGAGAAGCCAAAATGACATGTTGTCATCAGCCAGTAAGGAGCAAGAAAATCTCATCAGAGAGCTCACTTCCCGGAACAGCCAGGAAGGCGAAGGTTCTGGAAAAAGGAAGATGGATGAGTCTGAGGATGAGGATGCAACTAGGCATCAACATAAATAGAAAAGAGAATCGCAGGGAGAATTTAAAAAGATCAAACCTCCCTCCTATGATGGGGAGAAGGAAGAAGATGCTGAAGCTTGGTTGCTGAACATGATCAAGTATTTCCAAGTATATGAATATGAGAGCAATCTGAAGGCCAGATTAGCTGTGTATCAATTACAAGGAAAGGCTACACTGTGGTGGGAAGAGACAAAAATGGTGCATGCCATTGATGAGAAGACAGTTACTTGGGAATATTTTCAGACTAAATTCAAAAGTCGTTATTTGAATGAACGTTATTATGATGATAAAGCAAAAGAATTCCATGAACTTAGACTAGGACAGCTCACTATTGATGAGTTCGTCACTAAGTTTACCAATTTACTGAGATATGTTCCTTACATTAGGGAAGAAAAGGCAAAGGTTCAAAGATTTTTGAATTTCTTACCTACTGTGTACAAGGAAAAAAATAGAGTTTGACAACCCAAAGACAATGGATGAAGCTGTTAGAAAAGCAAGATTATGCTATCAGCAGTTTAAGGGAAAAACTGAACAAGGGAAGAGCTGGCTGAACAAGGGTGAGTTCAAAGGTAAAAGACGAAAACCAACATATCTAAGAAATTTTGGTAGAGATCATCAACGGAAAAAATTCAATAAACCAAAAGAAAGTCAGACTGCTCAATCCCAAGTGGTTTCAAAACCAGTAGAAGGGAACAATAAAAAGGAAGGGACAGTCAGAATGAAGGAACCTTTGAAGTGTTGGGGCTGTGGATAACCCCATATGATGAGGGATTGCCCCCATCGAAATATTCATATGATCAGCAGAGAGCGAGAGGCAACAACAGTCAATGACATAGCCAGAAGCATACCAACTATCAGTGCAGCCTTGGAAAATCGGCAAGCAGAATATCAAGCCACCATGGTGGAGATGGATGGTAAGATTTCTGACATACCTATTACTGTTTTGATTGATCCAGGTGCTTCTTTGAGTTACATTAGTCCTGAAATTGTAGAAAAATGTAACATTAAACCTGAAAAGTTTCAGCAGTCATGGTTGGTACAGCTAGCCACTGGAACTAAGAGAAAAGTCACACATAAGTTGCCCAAAACAGCAATACAATTGAATGGCTCTACAACAGAAGTAAATTTGAACATATTGCAATTAGGATCCTATGATCTGCTGATAGGAATGGACTGGCTGGAAAAGAGGAAAGCCCTGATGAACTGCTGGGATAAAACCCTGCATTGTGTAGATGAAGAAGGGAAACCTTTTACACTAAAAGGGAAACCAAAATCCATTTCAGTAAGACAAATATCAGCCTTACAATTGAAAAGAGCAACTAGAAAAGGATACCAAGTCTATGCAGTGCATGTAGAAGAAATAGAACAGAAAACTGAGGAAGAGTTACTGGATGCTATACCAGTCATCAGAGAATTTAAGGAAGTCTTTCCCAAGGAAATCCCTCATCTCCCCCCCAAAAGAGAGATTGACTTTTCTATAGATCTGGT
The DNA here is from genome assembly GCA_034641835.2 of Pinus albicaulis. NCBI lineage: Eukaryota > Viridiplantae > Streptophyta > Pinopsida > Pinales > Pinaceae > Pinus > Pinus albicaulis. The sequence goes on from CM076570.1 coordinate 928,694,403, forward strand.
GCCGGGAGCCACACCTGTTTCCCGAGCCCCCTATCGGATGAGTCCGCCAGAACTGATGGAGCTGAAGATGCAACTGCAAGAATTATTAGATAAGGGTTACATTAGACCAAGTGTTTCTCAATGGGGAGCACCTGTTTTATTTGTTAAAAAGAAGGATGGAACTTTTAGGATGTGCATTGATTATCGTCAACTGAACAAGTTGACCATTAAGAATAGATATCCACTTCCTAGAATTGATGATCTGTTTGATCAAGTGAGAGGGGCCTCAGTCTTTTCCAAGATAGACCTAAGGACGGGGTATCACCAGCTCAGAATTAAAGAAGAAGACATTAGCAAAACAGCATTTCGAACCAGGTATGGGCATTACGAATTTGTGGTCCTACCTTTTGGTTTGACGAATGCCCCTGCCACATTTATGTGCTTGATGAACAGTGTGTTGAATAAGTATTTGGACAAATTTTTTCTTGTGTTCATAGATGATATCTTAGTTTATTCTAAAAATGAAGATGAACATAAGGAACATTTGAGGATAGTGTTGCAGACTTTGAAAGAAAATCAGCTATATGCTAAGATCAGTAAATGTGAATTTTATAAAGATAAAATTCAATATTTGGGTCATATTATTTCTGAAAAAGGGCATGCAGTTGACCCTGAAAAGATAAAAGCAATTAAGGAATGGCCCGTCCCCACTGATGTTTTAGCAGTAAGGTCATTCATGGGGATGGCAGGCTACTATCGTAGATTTGTGGAAAGATTTTCTGCCATAGCACATCCCATCACTTCATTACAAAGAAAGGGTGTTAAGTTTGTGTGGACTGAAAAATGTCAAAACAGTTTCGAGCAGTTAAAACAAAAACTTATTTCAGCCCCTATATTAAAAATTGCTGATCCTGATAAATAGTTTGTTGTATGTACAGATGCTTGCAGAGAAGGGTTGGGAGGAGTCCTGTTACAGGAAAATTCAGTCATTGCCTATGAATCTAGGAAACTGAAAATACATGAACAGAATTATAGTGCATATGATTTGGAATTTGCAGCTGTTATCCATGCTTTAAAAATATGGAGGCATTATCTCTTGGGGAAGAAGTTCACATTGATGACTGATCATATCAGCCTCAAATATTTTTTCTCCCAAACTGACCTGAATGCAAGACAAGCCAGATGGCTGTCCTTTCTAAGTGAATTTGATATGGACATAAAGCATATCAAGGGGAAGGAGAATAAAGTTGCTGATGCATTAAGTCGAAATGCTTGTCAAAATTTAAACAGCATGGGGAGTAGTGCCCATATGGAGGTAGAGGAATTGGTGGGAAAAGCAGCAACTCAAGATCCCAACTATGAAGCACTCTTGGTGAAACTACAGACAAGGGAAAAAACTGATTTCACTAAAAACCAAAAAGGGCTGCTCTATTACAAAAACAGGTTGTATATTCCAAATATAGAGTCATTGAAAAGAGAAATTCTAGATGAATATCACAAACATCCCTATGCAGGACATCCAGGATACCAAAAGATGTTAACAGCCTTCAAGAAGAAGTTGTTCTGGCCAGGAATGAAAAGAGATGTAGCAGAGTATTTAAGTAGATGTATGGAATGTCAGTTAGTTAAAGTTGAGCATCAACAGCCAGCAGGGCTTTTAAATCCTTTGCCAATTGCAGAATGGAAATGGGACACAGTTTCTATGGATTTTATAACAGGATTACCCAAAAAAAATATCAACATGATTCTGTAATGGTAGTAGTAGACACTCTCACAAAAGCTGCTCACTTTATACCAGTAAAGTCTACCTTTGGAACAGCTCAAGTAGCAAATGTTTTCCTAAAAGAGATAGTAAGGCTTCATGGGGTTCCCAAGGTGATTGTCTCAGATCGAGATGCTAAGTTTACAGCAGCATTTTGGAAGGGATTGTTTGCAGGAATGGGTACTAAGCTGAATTTTAGTACTGCCTATCACCCTCAAACTGATGGGCAAACAGAAAGAACAAATCAAATTTTAGAAGATATGTTGAGAATGTATGTGATGGATAGGCCATCAAAATGGGAAGAGCATTTGCATTTAGCTGAGTTTGCCTATAATAATAGTTACCAATCTTCTATTAAGATGAGTTCGTTTGAGGCACTCTATGGGAGAAAGTGTCGTACTCCCTTGAGCTAGAGTCAACCCGAGGATAAACTGGTGTTGGGACCAGATGCACTACAAGAGATGGAAAAAATTGTCAAACAAATACAAAGAAATATCAAGACAGCACAAGATCGCCAGAAAAGCTATGCTGATAAGAAAAGAGTGCACCGAGAATTCAAAGTGGGGGATGATGTGTATTTACGCATCAAACCCAAAAAGAGCACACTTTATGCTGGAAGTTGTGCAAAACTTGCACCTAGATATTGTGGGCCCTTTGAAGTGTTAGAAAGGGTGGGACCAGTGGCTTACAAGCTGGCCTTACCACCCCATGTTAGAGTACATGATGTGTTTCATATTTCATTATTAAAAAGATATGTACATGATGCTTCTCACATATTTGATTGGAATGTTGTACAGGTGGAACCAGAAGGGGAGTTTCTGCCAGAACCGCTTCAAATATTGGAGCGGGAAGAAATTGAATTGAGGAACAGAACAGTGGCCAGAGTAAAAGTGCAGTGGAAGCACTTTACTGCTGAAGAAGCTACCTGGGAAAGGGAAGCTAAAATGATGGAGAAATATCCATTTTTGTTTAAGTGAACTCTAGTAGTTGAATAACAACACCGAGGACGGTGTTTATTTTCAGAGGGGGAATATGTAATACCCCCAATTTGTGTGTTGAATTTTTAAAAAGTTAGACATTTGAACTTAAATCCTAAGGGGGTGGACCCCAAGGGATAAGTGTGGTGTGAATGTAATTGCATATTTTATTTGAGGAAATAAATAAAATGATTGTGCATTTTGACCAAGATGAGAATTAGAGATCACTTGCCAAATTCATGAGGATGGATAAGGCAACAAATCCCCCAAAATCTTTCAAAAATCCTTGAAAGAAATCAATTTAGATTTGAGGAGGAATCTAAGTTTCCCCAATGAAGAGGAAAGTAGTTGGGAAGAGGTGAGAAAAGCTGGAAAAGCTGAGGAAAAGCTTAAAACAGCTTTAAAGAGTCCCAAAATGGGAAGCCTAGGCTAAACAGGAAAGAAAGCATCCTGCTATTCTGGACGCGGAATTAGAAACATGCTTTGGGGAAATATGAGCTTAAATAAGCTGCTCCTAGGCAGATCAGGGGTTGATCTGTTCTAGGAGGTGATCTCAGCTCGGGGGTGAGTCCTGGGAGACAAAGAGGACTCTAAGGTTGGGAGGTTGGTCATTTTGCAGATTGTGGTATGTTCTGAACTCTTGTTATTTTGTCTTCTTACAGTATGAATTGACTACATATAGAGAAATAAATTAAATGGTGTGATTGATATCAGTACTACATTTAACAGAATCCATCTTAAGGCGTTCACCTTCCAGATTCTGTTTAGTTGTAGACTCTAAATCCATAGAGTAGAAACCTTCAGAATCTTTAAACCAAGACGGTTTAAATCTGAAGGTACTTAGTCTCCATAGACAATAATTATTTAAATTGTGTCACCTGTATGTATACAAAAATAATAATATATGCTCACATGTAAAGGTGAAAGTGCAGGTAGATTTGAAAGATTGTTAATTGATTTTCTATTAGTTCTACTTGTAACCAGGAGGAACACCATGAGGTGTGTTTTTTCTATTTTGCATGATGAAAAGGACACATAGGTCAAATCGAAGGGTATACAAATTTTAAACCATGATTGGTTCAAGTCTATAGACATCTATGTCAATAGAAATTTTATGAAGAAATGATAAGTTGCTTCTACCTTATACCATCATTTAACACTATACACAAACATAGAGAAAAAATTTAATATTGTTGTATTAAAGTAACCAAGGAAATCGGATGTATAGATAAGAATTCTATATCTATGAAATAGGGTAAGAAAATATAATGATGTCATTATCATAAAAGACCTTGCCTAGAGTGTATTACTTTTATAATTACATATAACTTAACCCTATTTACAAGAGTATTGAAATGTTGAGAAACGTATTAATATATTCCAACTACAACAATAATATAAATGAACCACACAAGGGCGATGATCGTTCGGTATTATATTCCAACTACAACAAGAATATAAATGAAACACGCGAGGGCAATGATCGTTCGGCGTTATATATATATATACATGTCTATCGTGGTGAGACGTGCGACGTGATGCAATTGACTTATGCGTACCCTATTATTATGGTATCGTTTCATAAAACAATTAATGTATTACTGTGTAAAACTATTATTACCGTAGCAAGATATAACAAAACAATAAAACAAATTATGGCGCACATATGCTGTATTGACCAGCTAATTACCAGATTTTATCCATAGTGGAACTCGCGTATTCCACTTTACATCCAACGACGGGCAATGATTTGGAACTGTGTCAAGGTACCGCTCTGTTATTCTGTTAAATTGTAAGGGATAACCGCCTAAGTTAAAGCCATACAGAGAAATCATTACCAGTTATCACTGCGTAAGATGAGAGGGTACCTCCGTTATAGCCGCGGCCTGTAAACAAAAGAGGTGTGGACAATTTAATACCGAAGATGTCTGCGAATGATGAACCTGCATGTTCGCTGCTGGGGGAGTTTGAAAACTAAAACTATCATATAATATAACAGATAGGGAGCAGTGTAACATTTGTGTCAATATCAAAGCAAGAAGAAAAAAAAATGATACGTGACCACAGGAATGGCGTGTGAAATGGGAAGGTCAAGGAACAGTTGAGTTCCGGCCTGCGTCACTACCCAGAACTAGAACAACAATAGATTTTCAATCGCAGAACAAGTTAAATGAAAAAAAAAAAAACCTTCCACTGTAGAAATGATAATATAACGAGGTTCCCAGTTAACCTGAGTAAATGAAATCATAAAAATAAACTAACTAGAACATCTAGAAATATCACCAGAGGTGCGCCCGAATCCTCCATAAGCCTGTTGCCACGCATAAACGCAACCTTGGGAATTTGAATGGCGCCCCAACCGCATCTTGGAGGGGTTGACCAAGGTGGAGAGCTGAAACGTGTACCCGTCTGAAGGACGCAGAGGCAGAGTTCAGATGAAGAGGGCCGACGATCCTCCCTGCACCGAAACAAATCAAAAAAAAAAACACCGGTGAACATTTGAAAAAAAGAGCTGTGCAAAAGTTAAATAATAATGACTCGAAGAAGAAGAGGGTAAACTTGGAACGAAAAGAATACAACCGAAAGCATGGTTGAGGAAAAAAAAAAACAGACTCCGAGTAGCACTTCAGAGAGCACGAATATATATGACACAGTCAGATAACCCTCCTTGGAACGCAGCTTGAAATCCAACCGCTACCTACTATACATATTCCGTAGTTTTGACTCCAGAAAGGTTGAAAGAAAAAAAAGAACGCGAGGCGTTAAATAGAAGCCAGAAATCCTAGGGTTAGAATCGACCTGGGTACCTGCCAAGAGTTAGATCGCATACGTGTAAGCCAAGAGCCTTACCGAATCCCGAGGGGTTGTAAGGAGCAGATTCAGTGAACCAGGTGTACAGTTCTAAATACGTTACTTATATTACTCAACTCCATTCGGTACCAAGGGCAATCGCCTTTTCGGCGCAGCGATGGATTCACCCCTGTCAAAGGTACCCTGGCCGTTTGCTACAACAGCTAGCTCGAAATCGTGGCAGCTTCTCATATGCAAGAGCATCTGGGTTGTAACGCGGTTTCTGCAGGGGGAAGGAAGAACACGCCATCGGGAATTCCGGATGAAGTTCGACCGAGTAAGAACTGTACAAATTTCAGTCGATCATTCCCCACAGACGGCGTAATGCTCGGAAATCCAACTCCTCCAGTCTCGCACGCAACCTGGTCCTGCATAAAATCCAGTGCAAGAAGAAAGATTAGAAAACAACCCAGTGGTTTTGTAAACCCTAAAACTGGTGGCAGAAAAGCCATGTAATGTAACCCTACATAAAGTCTAGGGTTGGGAATCCATAGGTAAGGGGACTGAGCGCTGTCAGGTTTTAGAATAACTGGATGGGAATGAACGAAAATCATTGCACTCTCGGAAGACCGAGGTGTAACACCATAGAAATGAATAATGAAAATCGTGAAGCTACTGTTATGATCAGAAACCAGTTTATCAAAACAATTATAATGGTACGCGAAAGCCGCTGAGAGATCATAGGTTGCGCTAATACATATATTACGAAGCAGGCATAATTATTGACGTACAATAACCATATAGAGTGACCAATGGAAATACGATGATGCCGGCAAGGTCAAACCTACGCGGCACGATCTTATACCAACCCATAATGTTGATTATACCTAACCTTGGAGGGCGGGGATATAATTATGCTCATGGATCGTGTTGAGTATATATATATAGGTATTTTGATGTGGATGTATAAGGTTAACGATGTCCCTTTTATAAATCGTATAATCGAGCATTTAGGTTGTAATTATAAAGTCATGTGAATACATATATAATATTAACATTTCACATGTGATGAATTCATATTTCATCACTTGAGTACTATACCATTGGAAGGGTTTGGCTATAGTGAATGGGTTCTCCTATAATGATATAGTGAGTGGATTCTCCGATAATAGAGAAATGTTTCAAACATTAATATAAAATATATCATTAGTCTTTCCATGTTAAAAGAAAAAGGGGTTATTATTTCTTGAAATGTTTCATTAGAGGAAAAGGAAGAACTTTAGAGGTTAGTAACAATAAAAAAAAATATCTATATAAAAAAAAATTAAATTTTGGAGGTGTGACAATAGGATCCCAAGGAGGTTGTGCATATCCTGACATCATTCCTTCAAAATAATCAAACCATAGTTTTTATTCATCCAACCATTTTTATCATGACCTCACCTTGCACATAATAATCACCCTTGTAGGTCAGTAGAACCTCACCCTCCATGGCATCCATCACTCATGTAGACCATACAATAAAGGTTTGGTGGCATGGCCATAAAAACCCCAAGCCCGAGAAGCACTTCATGATTCATTCATCCATCATACATCAAGTCAAGTTTTACCTATGTCATGTTAAAAGCCCTTTCCCGGGCTACCATTCTCACAAGTAGGTCATAAAAAAACCACCACCATATTTTACATTTCGCCTATCACACCTGCATCAGAATAACCCATCTGCAACATTTTTTCACCTCATTATCCCGACATCGAGAACAAAAAATGGGGTGTCTACCCTTCGCAAAACACACTTCTCACACTATATTGAAGGATTATTCATGTTTATAGGGGCACCTGTCTCCGTGCTTGTACATCCAAACCCATTTTATATTATTTTGGAAAGTGTACAAATATTGTTTTAGTAGAGCGCTCCCACCCATCTATTTACATTTCTCACCTAGCAGCAGTCCCTAATAACCCTTGGTCGGAGCTGCGCATTATCCACCACACCCAACCATGACACTCATAGCAACTATACACCCACACTGGATGTCCTATCGACTCCAGGAGTTTCCTCATAAGAAATTTTTATGACTGTCACCACTCACACTTATAGCTCTAACCTTGGGCAACATAACTACCATGATTATTTATAGCCATTTCTCATGATCATTCCTAGTTAACCCATCACACCACACCTTGCTACATCAGAAACTCTAGTCCTTTGCATCAGTACTCATTTCAATCGATGGATTCTTTCTTCTCATCGAATACAACAACCATTTTCTAAGAAGAAGGTAGTACCTTGTATGACTCCTCGCCTCAATAGGGGAATCCTCAGATGGCATTATGGGAATCATCATTGCCCATTGATGTCATCGATCCTCTTGAAATTTTCCTTCAACATAATATTTCATGTCCAAGATGGTATCGTACTTCATAACCATTCCACTCTGTTAGAATTTTTCGAAGACCTGTGATGTGATAAGAATCCCTTTGAGCAATGCTTACACAGGAAGGTCCCCAACAGTCTAAGACCCAAGCATACAATGAGCACTTCTTCTAAAAAAATGTGTCATATAAATATTATGCATGTGGGCGCCACATTCAACCTTCTTTCAAAGAAAAACATCTCTAAGGGTATCAGCAACCATCTTCATCAACCAATAGGAGGTCACTATCAAAAGTGACATAAACAGAACCATTATCTATGAGATAAGCTTAACTGACTCAAAACATCACGAGCATGGGACATGCCCGGCTCGTAGAAAATTTGTATTCATTCTATCTCTTTTAGGTTTCCATCAAAGCACGGTGTCCTTGTTATTGAATAAAAGGGTTCCCCCAACTCAACTCCAAAGCAAGTTACCCTCTCTCTCTTTCTCTCTCAAAATGATCACACAAAAATAAAGCATAATGTATTTTGGCTATACAATTCTTCCTAGACCTCATACATTAGGGGGAAACTGCTAACACTAGAAAATTATACAGGAAAGAGACATTAAAATTTCAAGAATAAGGTATAAATGAAGATTTTCAGAGAAGAAATACATTAGAATAGAATAAAATTTAATTTTCCCTAAGGTTCACAAGGAAAATTAAATGAAAACTATTGTGAAGCCGGCTCCAAAAATAGAAGAAAGGAGATATCAACGCCTTATAAATAAGCCACTTCGAAGGGGAAACCTCCAATAAATTACATGAATGAACAATTATTGGATGATACAAATTACAAAACCTCCTTTCTATATACAGGAGTCCATGGGGCCACAATGTAATCATAGTGGGGCCACAATGTAATCCTAGCTGACCTGAAAATAATAATTTAAGGGCACAATAATAAAAATATGGGGGTTATAGAGGTAAAATAATAACAATAAGGGGGTTACACTAAAAACAATAAGGGACTATACTATTAATATAGAGACCTAACAAAAGCACATCTGCATCAAAGAAATTTTTCACATAGTGTGCCTATTCCTTCTGTTGGTGTTCCCATGTTTTGGCAGATTTAGCAATACCAAAAGATGAGACAACATCAAACCACTTTGGGGTCCTAGGATCTAGCCCTCCTGGACCCGGAGAGGGATCTCTCCAAATAGAGCAAAGAGTGATATATCTTTGAAGCTCAGAATGAGATGTTAGGCTAGTTATGAAGCACAGAAAAAAAGGGGGGGGGGGGGTTTAAATGGTTTGGTTGAAGGGTTGTTGGGTTGGTTAGGGGATCATGGACTGTGAAAGCAATGGAAGGAAAGGAACAAAACAGAAGGCTGATTCAGCAGGGAGAATGAGCCAAGACAGTGCCATCCATTTGGCTATAGAGTCATGATAGGAAAATTACTTGCATCCACTAGCCAAGGCTTCCAAAGGTCAAGTCATCTACACTAAAGGATCTTTTAGGCAGATGGTGGAATGGAACATTAAGGGGGAAAGTGAAAGAAGGAAAACAACCAATTTTCTGTCTATAGATCAGGTCAGAGGTCATTTAACTCCAGACCTGCTTGGACATACTCAAAGGCAGCTCTCAAAGGTGAACAAAGGGGCAGCTTATAGATCAGACCAGAGGTCATTTAACTCCAGGTCTACTTTAGCAACTCTAAGGGGAAAACAGAGATGAGATAAACAAAGGGATCTCAGAAAGGTAAACTGGTCATGCAAGGATTCTAGTGGACAGAGGGCTAACACTTATCCCAGTGTTCCCAAACTTTCCAGCTTAAACCCCTCAAGAACATCTAAGAACAGTTTCAACCAATTCATACATCAGCCAGCAGGCAATAACATCCACTGCGCTGGTTAAATCAACTGAAAACAACTCTCAGATAACACATGGAGCAGAAAACATAAAGGTAGGGAGAGTAGACAGCATAGGGCACCTAACAAGGGTGAATCCTATACCATTATTCTGATGCCTACCAGAAGAACATGAAACAACATGTAAATGAAATAAACAGAGTTAAGAAACACATCACCAATAGTAATAGACCAGGATCCTGTGAAATGTGCTTTGATTAATAGATGCAAAACCAGTCATGTACAATAAGCTCAATGGCTAATACAGCCCAGACTTTCTCCTCCCAGCCTATTACATACAAACTACTCTGCAACTTCCTCCCAAGACTGTTCTAACAGTCACAAATGAATCCCTCTAACAGCAGATGCCCAGCAAGGCAACAACAACCTTTACAATTCTTTCTCAGGGATTTTATAGGAGAAGAGGAAGAAGCAGTGGTAGGAAATACAATAAATGAATCTCATTAAAACAGAGTCGGCAGAGTGTCCACGCCCATGCTGCTTAATGGCTGAAACGCAGCGCTGTATGTACTCTGTAGACTGTTTGGAGGCTCTGTCAGGCCGAAAATTGACCTCTGATGTTTCTTTGGAGTCCTTTCTGGTGTCTGGAGGTTTGCGTTGCCTTCTGGAATAAATGAACTGGTTCAAAGGTCCGCGAGGCTCTCCATACCTCATAACTGCTGCCTAACTGTCCTAAATGGATTTCGGACAGCGCAATTAATATGTTTAAGGGCTCGAGGAGGCATGGATATTGCTGTAGGAAAGGTGTACGCCTAGAGAGAACGTACTCTGCTGTTAGGTAGCGCAGTAATGACTTGATGGTGCGCTCTTGGTCTTCAACTGTGCTTGAAGCCTTTGGCTACGGGATTAGATGTTAACTATATCAATTACAGGCCCAAATCCCTTCTGATCCGGTTTCTGCTGCTTTGACGGCCTGCTGAAATGGCCTCTCTGTGCTGCCCACGCGATGAAATAAACCTGTTACAGAGCACGGGCAGTGGCGATGAAGGAAGTGCTGTGAAGGCGGAGGAATGGTGGCAGAAGAGTGAAAGGACAGTGGAAAGGATGCAAAGCGGCGGAAAAATGATTAATAGTATAAAACCCAGCAATTAACTTTGGGCGGATAACAAAAGGAAACACACAAAAACAGTGAATGGAAGAATGGAGTGGGACCCAGTGGAGGCAGAGGGCGATTGAACGTGAACCGTCAGATCCGAGAGAAAACGGACGGCGGAGATGCAATCGAAGGAGATGCAATCGGAAGAGATGTAATCAGAAGGGCTAAAAAATGAGACACTTACAAACTTTCGATTGCGATCGACAGGGGAGAGCGATTGAGCGCTGGCCGTCGATCTGGCGGGGAGATCAACGGTGGAGAACACAATCGGAGGGGATGAAATCGGAAGAGATGTAATCGAAAGGGCTCAAAAATGAGACCCTTACAAACTTTCGATTGCGATCGACAGGGGAGAGCGATTGAGCGCTGGTCGTCGGATCATCAGGGTAGATCAACGGTGCAGAACGCACTGCGGGGCTTATCGAAATAAAACAATTGCATCGGGTTTTTTGAGTATTACAAAGGAGATGCGCTCGCCGGTTGTTTCGATTACGATTGGCCCGCAAGGCCTAAGCGCTTGGTCTTGGGTGACGGGCATACGTGGGGAAGTGGTTAAGGGGCCAGCGGAAAAGGGGCTAGGCCTTATAATAAGGTCGGAACATGGGTTTTTAACCCATTTTAATGGATTTAAAGGGGTTTGACGGGAACGATAGAGGAATAAAGGGGAGAAAAGGGAAAACAAAGGGCAAGGGAAGAAATTAAAGGGGATTTTGGGGGAAACTGAAGGGTAAGAAGGGAAATAAAAGGGGAAGACAAGGGGGATGAAAAGGGGCTAAATGAGGGGAAATAAGAGGGAAAAAGAAGCCTTTGGGCATTTCTTCACATAGCAGAGAGGCTTTATAAGGGGAATCAGCAGAGGGGATATGATCAAAGGATAAAAGACACATAGAGGCTTCAAGGAGGCTGTATTTTCAGAGGAAATGCATTCCTTGAAGGCTCAGCAAATATTTAGCCCCCTATTTGCTTGTCAAAAATTTCATAGGGGGGCTAACACCTTCGATAACTGTGTGGTTGTGAAGATAGCGAAATTTCACCATGTGGGACCAGTTGGCACGCTTGGTTAATATGATTCTCTACCCAGTAATATCAAGGAAAAATGGATTTTAACCACATTGAGGAGTAAATGAAGCCCTCAAAGTAATCCCTCCCCCACCCTTATGTCACTATCCATATTGGCCCAAGAGAATAGGAGGGAATTCAAAAAACATTTAGATAAGCCAAACTTTGGAAATTGAATTGGAGACACATTGTTATGCTTGCCAAATTGCTTCATAGCAAACCAACTTGCATGGTCCATCGGCTGAGGGATTGGAAGGACTCATATGTTGGCTAACCAACATCTTAGTACAAGAGAGAGTTTCACCACTTGATATTGATCTACCATCCTTTAAGATAGGGAAGAGATGCCTGCAGAAACTTTTGGGTATTTAAGCTCCATAAATTGAAGGAACCTCTTCAAGTTTTTAGCGTTGTATCTTCTCTACCACCAGCACTTAATAAAGGGAGAACTCTCCACTTGTGTTATTAGGATGGATGCTCCATCGATATTTTGTCTTTTGCATCTTGTTTTTTGAATTTTTGTTAGTATTGTATGCTTAGTTTTCCCTCAAGCTTAGTTTACATTATGTCAAATATGTTCCAATAATAGTAGGAAATCATTTTTCTCTATGACCTATTGCAGGTAGCAGAAAGCTTGCTAAATATGTGTATCTCATACGCCCTTACGCCAAATAAACTACCACAATATACTCGAAGACCAATATAATATGATGTCTCCAATGGCTCGAATCATATCCAAATCATCATGAACTCCTATGCATCATCTCCATACAATACTTTGGCAAGCATGCTTGGATTGGCCATGATTTCCATCACAATTTTTCTTTGTCGTTAAAGTGAGATGGATGTCCTCATAGGATTCTCATCCAACCATGGCATTGTTTTGAAAATGTGAAAAAAGACTCCATGAGTCCATATAAAATGTCTATATGTCACACTAGTAAATCCATCCTACTCTACATCCACATTTTGACACTCCTTGATGCTCATAAGTGGCATCTCCATAAGTGCACCTGCATAATGTATGTCATGCTCCAATATCCATGTCCATAACCTTGGTTTTCCATGTGTCTATCAAAATTATACTCAACACAACTCTAGTCATCCAGGTAAGTTCCCTTGATCACTTCTACATTCATATGTCATCATGGGTCCTTCTTTCACTATTTCCTCCACCACTAAATGTCCACCAAGATCTCCTTCTTGGTTCCAACCATGAAGAAGTCTTCCTAATAATGTGGCCTTCCTCCAATCCATCTGTGATTCATGCCAATAACTTAGCTAATTTTCCATATGGATAAGGATGACCCATCGATCGAAAATCTCAACATGAGCCACCCTTGTCACGGGTGTTTGAACCTTCCAGCATGAGGTCACAAATCACTCTAACAAGTTCTACAATAAACGATGGTCCTTGCTTCTCCAATGTATAAGGTCTCATCATAGCCATCCAAGGAAAGATCATCCATGGCATTGGAAAGGAAGTTATCCCTTCACTCATCCCGACGTATGGTCCATCCTCCAAAAGCTCCAATGAAACACAATTCATACCAATACTTACATATTCATGAGGTCTCTCCAAGTGAATGTCCTTCATCATCAATGTCTGAAATTTGTATGATCTTGGTTCAACATGTTCATCATGTTCCTCCTTAATCATTGAAACACCTCCAACATCCTCTTCTTCACATGTCTCAGTTTCTTCGCTGTAATGTGCAGCTCTATCTTTATCCACTGCCCAACCAAGCTGAAGAAGCTCTACGTCAACATTATCCTCCAATACTTCAAGTTCAACATGAATCTATGGCTTCTATTCTTTAATATTCCTCAACCTGTGTAAGGTCTTAAACATCCTCCCTTCGCATTCTTCCCAACTCGTCATGTCTTGTTCTGCAGTTTCGGCCTTGGCCAATGGCTTTCCCCTTCCAATGTCTCACTAAGACCAATCAATATAAGTCCAAGCTTGAATACCAACTGAAACCCTGCAAATGTATTCCTACTCCATGAAAAATCAACAGAGATTTACTTGTCCTCACTCAAGCTCTAATACCATTTTTCACGACCCTATACTTTTGGTGCTCTTTCAACCACATATATTGTGTACGCCACTACTACACTTTTTATTTTTAGCAATACTAAAGTGCATATAATATGCCTAACTCCAACACTTAGCCAATTATCTAAACAAATGTTATTTAATAATTTATTGGATTAACATTAATATTCAATGTTTAATGTTTCACAATTAAACATTCAATAATCATCACACAAGTACACCCACCTATACTTGGGAGGGGAAACTCCTGAAAAGTCTACCAAATAATATATAATGGTTAAAGAATGTATAATTTTACAATAATTATACAAGTTTTTCCAACTATGTGCAACCATCTACACCCCTTTCCAAATCTGTCAAGCACTCCTGTTTTGAGTTTTGCAACAATTCCAACCAACAACACTTTAATCTCCTCGAAACCCAAAATTATACTCCAAAATACCAATTCTGAAGTTTTCTAAAAATCGTGCAGCCTGGGTCACCAAGGTCACTCCGTGCGCGTGCCTTGCCCATCTTGACCCGTTGTCGTGTAGTCGAGTCACTCCGGCCACCTTCCGCATGTGATCACACGCCTCAAACCTGTCCGCACTATGTTGTATGTTCTACATGGTACCGTCAGGTATGACTCGACTATCTCCGCGCCTTCAACATATCCATAATGAACTCCCTGCAGTGCAACCACATGGTCTACTTGTTGTGCATGACATACGACCTGACCCGCCCATAATAACTTTCTACGCGAACTCACTGCCAGTTTTGCGTACTTCGTCAACCTCCCTTCGCTTGGCCTGTTCTATAGTATATGATATTGCTTGAAATCTACTCTATGGGTGATCGAATTATGTCTTAGAACATTCTCCCTTCATCCCATTTATATTATTTCATGTGGTTACGTTCGGTCGAGGGGTCACAACTCTAAACAAGTCAGCCCAATCTACTACACGTCATCTTGCACGCTTTCATCAAGTGTCATCCACCTCCATAATAATAATATGTTGACCTACCTATATAACTCAGCCAACGCTCCATGTAAGAATATATTCGTCACACATGCTCATCACATTACTATTGACCCGTGGGTCACTGAGGTCAGTTGGGTCACTCGGGTGGGCTCGGCCACCCGTCATCCACCAAGTCCACGGGCGTGCCCGTTTCACCAAATGCGCCCTCCAGCGCACAACTTCGCCCAATGCCCTCACGACTCACCTGCATGTTATGGGCGCCCACCCGCCGGATGCTTATGCTCACCGCGCTCATCTAAATGCATGACTCTTCTCACCGCTACACGACTCGCCAAAGGTGCATGCTCGACAAAGCCAAAACAACATGCTCGTTGCACTTTTCTGTCGCACATGCTCGAGTTGGCTAATATGGGTGCCTGTGGCACATGGGTGTGTCCACTACAACTAGGTCGCACATGTGATTCCAACTGGTGGGCATAACAATAATGGTGATAATGATAATGATCACAATGTGAAATGAATGAAAAACCCTCTTATTTATAGAAAATTATTGGGTTGATCTTTAAAATGTCGAATAATAAAATATTATTGACCAAAACCTAAATCTAACTATTTGGAAAACTCTATTATATTTTTGCAGAGTGAAAAAATATTTGAAATGATTAAATATCTTTATTTAGAAGTAATTAAAAATAAAATGATTTATTAATTATTTCACTAATAATAAGAAAAGTGTGAAATGAAATAATTATTAAATAATGATTTAACAAATATTCCAAAGATAGAGTTAAAGAAAATTAAATAAAATATGATTTATTTAATTATTCTTAGATGATATAGTCAAAGGTGACAAGGAATAATTATCAAATAATGATTTAATAATTATTCTTAAAGAAAATGAAATAAATAATAATTTATTTAATTATTCTCATATATTTTAATGGAAAATAATTTAACTAAATCGTTATGAAAAAAAAAATTAATATTGTAAAATTAAACTCAAATAAATCCACTTAGTTAAAAATGGCTAAGTGAAGTTTTTTAATGTAAATTTTATTAAAATTATTTATTATTAATTTTTACTTTATTTGATTTTTTTTTTTTTGCAAATTTAATTTGACTATTAATTAAATTACCATAAACAAAGCCAAAATTTACAAATACTTAAAGATCATAAACCTTTTTATCTGTATTTTATTTTATTTTATTTATTAATTTAGAATTTTATTTTAATATGATTTTAGTAACCCTAAATGTTTAAATAAGGTCCATATATGCACGACTTTAAAAAAAAATAATTACATATTGGTCCTCTCAGCTCAATTAACGGACATATTCGGTTACAAAACTTCCCCCAGCTAGTTTTAATTTTGCTGATATAATACCATGAATGAGCGTTACCTAAATGATTGAAATTGTATCAGGGCTGATTTTCGTTATTTTCTATGCGTCAGATAGTGCATTTCGTTTTAACTCCATAGTTTTAAGATTTTCAGTTGTTTTAATATCTGGAGCACCTTCGCCCCTCATCAGAAGAATAAATTCTAGTGCAGTGGGTGGTCTGCGATCATTGCGCAGTAAAAGTTTTCATTGTGGAAATTATGGAAGGAGAAAGCCGTAGAGGACGAGGAGAAACACGTAGAGCAGGGAGTATCTCAAACCCTTCTTCTTTGTCCCGCACTAATGCTGCAACTGTTACACAAAGGAGTATCTCAAACCCTTCTTCTTTGTCCCGCACTAGAGCAGGGAGTAATCCTGCAACTGTTACACAAAGGAATTACATGACAATTGACGTACACAAAGGAATTACATGACAATTGACGTAGCTGCTGCAACTGAATGTGAGAACAGAAGCGAGACTACGTTTGCCAGAAAGAAGAGAAGAAGCTAGACTAAGTTTGCCAGAAAGAGGAGAAGAATTTGTTAGCAATACTGGGGGACTAGTTGTACCTACAATAATAATACGTCGTAGAGGACGAGGTGAAACACGTAGAGCAGGGAGTATCTCAAACCCTTCCTCTTTGTCCCTCAGTAATGCTCGAAGTCGGAGCAGAAGTAGGAGTAGGAATATGGATGTTGACAGGAGTAGGCGTAGAAGTCGGAGTATGGATAATGACAGGAGGAGGAGGACAAACGGTGTTGGAATTAATTCCAGCACAACAGAACTCACATCGCGAGAGAATGGAGCGGCAACAAGTCCGCGGGGGTCGGCCCGAGAGTTTGGCCGGGGGCCGGCCTTACCCCATCGGTGGCCCCACATCATTTGTTCGTAATGAAAGTCAGCGGGGTCGTGAAAGATTTGAGAGCGGTGAATACCCCTCGGAATCTTGATGTCATCGAGTGGCCCACATATGTTATATACGGCCATATATCATATGTGTTATATGTTATATTGTGATAGGCGGTTGAAATTCTAATCACGGCATTTTTTAATAGTTGGTTTTAACATGTCTTAATATTTGTATGTTTTATTTTTAATATATGTGAATATATATTAAAAAGGCCGTGAAACATATGTTGTAATTTTAATTGCAAAACAACGTTAATAGAAAGAAGGGAAGAGCGATGAAATCCTTGTATTACCTGAGAACGATTGAAGCACAGCAGTGCGGGATGAAAAATCAAAGTGCCAGAAAGTCAATTTTCCATCAATGAGAATTGAAGCGGTGCTGACAGGAGTAATGAACCATTAATGTTATTCCAAGCGGTGAACTTAGTGGTTGAAGAAATTTATGGCTGAAGATATTTCTGTTTTGTAATATGTAGAGACAGAGCCGATTTGTAATGTAATGTTTTTAATACACAGCAGCGTATTGTAAAACACAGTGAGCAGAATTTTATGCACAGCAGAGTGCATTTTGTAAAAGACAGAGTTGTAATTTTTAAATTACACAGAACAGCAGAAACAGAGTATTTCTCTGTGTGAGACAGAGAAGAGTATTTTGGTCACTGTGTGTGAAGCAGTACCATAGTTTGTAATCTCCCAGCAGTGGAAAGATAGAAGAGTCTGTAATATCAGTTTTTTTTTATTGAATATAAATTTTTCTGAGTTGAAAACTCTGTCTGTGAGTGAAATTTTTTAAATATTTCTCTGTGTTAGAAGAGGCAGTTTCATTGTTCTGGAATTCTGAAAATTCCAACATGGTATCAGAGCCAATCCAGGCTATTTGAAGGTCAAATAAGCTGAAGGAACAGAGTTCGTTTTTGCAGCAACCTCTCCAGCAGAGTGAAGGTTCAGCCAAGAAGAATTCGAAGGTATTTCTCTATAAAATTTGTTGTGTAACTGTAGCAGTACAGTGAGCTATTTTAATACACAGTGAAGTGTTTTTAAATCATAGTTAGAAGTGCAGAATGGCTGGAGCAGCCAGCACTGGTATGAGTTTGGGAAGTGTCCATCTCCCACAATTCAATGGAAAGAATTATGATTACTGGTCAATAACTATGAAAGCTTTATTTACCTCACAAGAATTATGGGAATTAGTTGAGGATGGCTTTGAAGAGCCAAAAGATGAAGCAGAGTTTTTTATGTTAAATCAAGCAGGAAGAGAACAGTTGAAGAACAATAAGAAGAGAGATGCCAAGGCTATTTTCTTTTTTTATCAAGCAGTGCATGAGAGTGTGTTTCCAAGGATAGCAGCAGCTAAGAAATCCAGTGAAGCATGGGAAACTCTCAATACAGCCTATCAGGGTATGGAGAGAGTGAAGACAGCAAAACTTCAGTTGCTGAGGAGAGACTTTGAGACTCTCTGCATGAAAGAGTCAGATAACATTGACTCATTCTTCACTCATGTGATTGGAATGGTCACACAAATCAGATCTCATGGAGAGATTCTTGAGGACAAGAGGATTGTTGAGAAACTCTTGAGAAGTTTACCCTCAAGATTCGATGTGATTGTCACCACCATAGAAGAGACAAGGGATCTCACAAAGTTTTCAGTGGATGAATTACATGCATCACTGATTACCCATGAACAGAGATTGAGTAGGAGTGAGAACTCATCTCTTGAACATGCTTTTAAGTCCCAGATGTCTTTCGGTAGAGGAAGAGGGCAAGGCAAAGGAAGAGGAAGAGGCAGAAGCCAAAACAGAGGTGGAAGGAACAGCCCTTCACATTCAAATGGAAGGGGCAGCAATCAGCATCAAGGCCAAGGCAGCAGCCAGCAGAATGATCAAGGACAAAGGTATGATAAATCCAATGTTCAATGTTACAATTGTAAGAAATATGGTCATTATGCTAATGAATGTAGAAAGAAGAAACAAGATATGAGAAGTGAAACTAGTGCAAATTTCACAAAAGAAAATAGCAGCCAAAGTAATTTGTTTTTAGTTTGTAATATGGCTGAAGAAAAGAATGAGGATATATGGTTTCTAGACTCCGGTTGTAGTAACCATATGACAGGAAACTCAGCAATGTTTTCTATGTTAGATGAAAGTGTGCAGTCACAAGTCACACTAGGAACTGATAGCAAAGTTTCTGTTATGGGAAAATGAGATGTGAATGTTTTAACAAGATTAGGTGCAAGAAAAACCATAGCAGATGTTTATTATGTTCCAGGAATGAAGTGTAACCTCTTAAGTGTTGGACAGCTTGTCCATAAGGGGTATAATGTTTTCTTTGATAATGATGTTTGTACCATCATGGATAAACCACCTAGCAAATAGTGTATTGCTGAAGTGAAGATGACAAGGAACAGGATGTTCCCTCTCAGAATGAGAGCAGACTTGAAGAATGGTGAAGAGAAAGCAGCAGTTGCACAGGAGACTTACCAAAGCGAACCAAAGGATGATAATTGGTTATGGCACTTGCGATTTGGTCATCTCAACTTTGGAGGTCTTAATTTATTGAACAGAAAAGGAATGGTAAGTGGTTTACCATTGATAGAGAAACCGGACAGCCTTTGTGAAGGTTGTATTCTTGGGAAACAACACAGAGAAAGTTTTCCTTCCGGGAAAAGCATAAGGGCAAAAGCACCCTTAGAGATTGTCCACTCGGATGTATGTGGACCGATGCAAACTCCATCACTAGCAAGCAGCCACTATGTCTTAACATTCATAGATGATTTTACAAGAAAAACTTGGGTTTACTTTTTGAAAAAGAAAAGTGAAGTGTTTGAAAAATTCCGCAATTTCAAAGCACTTGTTGAGAATCAGAGTGGGCTGCATATTAAAGTCTTAAGGACTGATAGAGGAGGTGAGTATATATCTAAAGATTTTCTACGGTTTTGTAGAGAAAATGGAATACATAAACAGTTTACAACTAGATATACACCGCAGCAAAATGGAGTGGCCGAAAGGAAGAACCGAACCATAATGGACATGGCGAGGAGTATGCTTAAGGCAAAGCATTTGCCTAATGATTATTGGGCTGAAGCTGTACATTGTGCAGCGTACATATTGAACAGGTGCCCTACAAAAGCAGTTATGAACAAAGTGCCAGAAGAGGCATGGAGTGGCACAAAGCAAAGTGTCACACATATGAAGGTTTTCGGATGTGTGGCTTATGCACACATTCCGGATCAGCTAAGAAAGAAGTTGGACAGCAAGGGGGAGAAGTGTATTTTCATTGGATACAGTGAGGAATCCAAGGCTTACAGGTTATATAACCCATCCACCAAGAAGTTTCTTGTGAGCAGGGATGTTCAGTTCATTGAAGAGGAAGCTTGGGATGGAAGCATAGAGAAAATAGTGAATGTTAAACACTGTTTATCTCATGATGAGAATGATGATGAGGTGGCTGAAATACATCCCCAAACAGCAGCATCAACACCGCAGAGCACACCCTTGAGGAGAAATGAAAGTGCTTCTCCAAGCACACCACAAGGAGGAAATTCAAGTGCTTCTTCAAGCACTTGTACATCTACTGAAAGAGGTAAGAAATTCAGAAGTTTGAAAGATATTTATGAACAAGATATAGCTAATGAAGGTATCAATTCTTTGTTTGCTTTATATTGTCATGTTGATGATCCTGTTCATTTCGAAGAAGCCATCAAGGATAAGAAATGGATAGAAGCTATGGATGAGGAAATAAATGCCATAGAGAGGAACAAGACTTGGGATTTGGTTGAACTCCCAAAAGGTAAAGATGTCATTGGTGTTAAATGGGTCTACAAGACCAAGAGTAATGATGAAGGCAAAATAGAGAGACACAAGGCAAGACTTGTCGTCAAAGGCTATAAGCAGAAGCATGGGATAGATTATGAGGAAACTTTCGCACCGGTTGCTAGAATGGAAACCGTGAGAGCAGTGTTGTCCATAGCAGCACAAAACAAGTGGAAAGTTTACCAAATGGACGTGAAGTCAACATTCTTGAATGGAGTGTTAATGGAAGAGGTTTACAGATTCCTATCTACTGGAAAATGGATTTGAAAAGTGTGAGGGAGAACCCACCCTCTACATCAAAGAAAAAGATGGTAAAATGTTGATTGTAGTTTTATATGTTGATGATGTTATTTTCACAGGTAATGATAATTACCTTATTGAAAATTTTAAAACAGTCATGAAAGAAGAATTTGAAATGACTGACATGGGTTTGTTGAAATACTTCTTAGGAATATAAGTAGAACAAGATGAAAATGGGATTTTTATCTCACAGGAAAAATATGTTAATGAAGTGCTGGAAAGATTTAATATGCAGGAGAGCAAGGCAGCGATCACTCCCACAGTGATGGGATTAAAACTCAGCAGAGAGGACAGCAGTAAGGATTTTGATCCTAGCTTGTATAAGAGCATAGTTGGCAGCCTCATGTATTTGACTGCAACTAGGCCCGACATAATGCATGCTGTTAGCTTAATTTCCATATTTATGGAGAAGCCAAAGGATGCACATTGGCAGGCAGCAAAGAGAATTTTGAGGTATGTTAAAGGTACAAAAAGATTTGGTATTTTATATACTACTTCAGAAAATTCAGATTTAGTTGGATACACTGACAGTGATTGGGCTGGAAGTATAGATGATCGGAGGAGCACTTCCGGTTATGTTTTTCACATGGGTTCAGGAGCAATTTCATGGGCTTCTAAAAAACAACCCATTGTAGCATTGTCTACAGCAGAGGCAGAATATGTGGCAGCCACAGCAGCAGCTTGTCAAGAAATTTGGATGAGGAGGATGTTAAGAAGTTTGTGCCAAGAGCAGGTAAAAGGAACAGTGATTTATTGTGACAATAGCTCAGCTATTGCATTATCAAAGAATTTTGTGTTTCATAAGAGAACGAAACACATTGACACAAAGTTTCATTACATCAGAGAATTGGTAAACAATGGTGAAATTGTTTTGGAACACTGCAGAACTCAGGAGCAGTTTGCAGACATTCTGACCAAGCCATTGGGGCAGAAGAGTTTTGAGTTTTTGAGGAAATCTCTGGGTATGACTGATAACCCAGCAGCTGAAAGTAAGGGGGAGTGTTGAAATTAATTACAGCCGCTCAAAGTACTGAAGCCGCCTTCCAATTTTATCTGCAGAAGCTTGTACGTGAGCCGCTTGCCAAAACCGTTGAGCAGTCAATCTCCGGACCTGAAATTTCGTAAAGCAGATTGAAGAAAAATTCCGCATCACACTCAGCTGTCCGTACCAATGCCAAAAATCGGACCCGGGAAAACTTATAAGGCAGATTTAATAAAAATTCCACGTCACAATTTCATCCGCATGAGCCCAAAATCTGAGATATGAAGATTATGTACTATTTTAATTTTTCTTCGTTTTTGAAGTCCGGTTCATGATTCGTCAAAGTCTTTAATGTTTGGTTTAAAAAAAGGGGGGTCGTGCAAACAACATATATATGTTTTATATATATATTATATGCACAATATCAAAAGGGAATGTGGGCCATATATGGTCTCACATTTTGGTTTTGTTTTTAATTTATGTTTTTTTATTTTTAACCTCACACCATATGAAGTATGGTATACGACTCTAGTTTTTAAGTTTTTAAAATAGTTTATTTTAAAATAGTTTTATTTTTATATATTGTAAAAGGTGCTGAGTGCATTGTTTTAAGTATTGTAAGTTTTTTTATTTCTCAGACAGCAGAAGTAAAAAGACTTGGAGAGCACAGCAGTGCAGAGTTTTTTTAGTTGTAAGTTTTTTTTACACACAGCAGCAGTGTAGTAGAATTTGAAGTGCACAGCAGTGCTTTCATTTTTGAAGAGACAGAGTATTTTTCCAGAGTTGTTTTGCACTGTGTTTTGAAGCAGTCAAAGTTTTTTTTGTATTCCCTCAAGCAGAGGTGATTTTGTAACCAAGTTTTTGAAGTTTAATGAAATAGTTTCTACAGTGAAAACTCTGTCTCCAGTGAGAATTTTTTTTTATATTTTCTCTGTGTTGAAGAGGGGGAATTTTATTCTCCATTGTTGTTCTGGAATGTTAAATATTCCAACATCCTCAATTTATGGTATATGAGGTAAATCGAAATATGGATTTCATTTTAGTTGTTCTGGTTTCCTTTCAATCAAGAACGGTAACAATACTTTTACCCATAAATTTGAGCAAGTTAGATAGAGGCAGTTATTACTCCTTGAATATTTGGTTGCTGGTTATATGCATCTCAGCGTTTTGATATGTGACTGTATCTCTTCGAATGCAGTCAGCAGTTTGACAGTGTATACCGTGGAAATCGTTCTTCTATCTATCTTATGCTTGAAACTCTATCAGGTATCAACTCCATTTCAGAATTTCCTTCCGTGTTAAAAAAAACTAGTCCGCTTTCCCACTAAATGAGCCCATCACAATTGTCAGAGGCTGTTTCAATTTAACAACAACTTGACAATTGACACATTGTGAAATCTACCCACCCAAAAGTCCAGCAAATGAGTCTGAAAAGCACTGCGCGAAATTTACCAGCTTCGGGGATGTGAGATTTTATTACCATAGTTATTACCCAGTATTAGGATGACCTTACCAAGCAGTGCTGAGGCGTCATCCCTGCTAAAACAAAATTTATAGTCGGACATTGGAAAACACAAAATAATTTATAGTTAGACATCGGATTTAGAACCTTAGCATGCAGTACTGAGACGTCATCCCTAGAAAACACAATACTCGATTTGTATTTAAGAGATTGCAAACACATAAAAAAAATTGTGCAAAATTTTTAATACAAACTAATAACAATACATCAATGCTATATATCAGGAGAATACATCAATCCTATACATCATGTAGCAGTGAGATAATAACTAATATATAAATAACCACGAATATAACAATTTTTGCCCTGTAACTTGAAAATGAAATGCCAAAACTATGATTCCTGTCATGACATGATCTCGTTAGATAGAAACATAGAAACCTCTAAAGTAGTCTTTCTAATGTAATAGATATTATCTAAAATAAATAACGATAATGATCTCCTTTATTAAAAATTTCTAAAATATTCTCTTGCGTGGTATTACATATTATCTAAAATAAATAACGATAATGATCTCCTTTATTAAAAATTTCTAAAATATTCTCTTGCGTGGTTTCAGAGATATGATCTCCTCTATTAAAAACTTCTAAAATATTCTCTTGCGTGGTGTCATAGATATGATCTCCTCTATTAAAAACTTCTAAAATATTCTCTTGCATGGTGTCATGGGTATATAAGCTTTTATTTCTATTATTAAACATGCAGATACATTTTAAAAGTATATTTATAAACATAATAAATAATTTTTTAATATATATCCATAATGTGTTTATAATTTCACTATTATTTACTAAGCTGCAGAGATAAGTTACTGTAGATTTTTATTTTTATGATGATGTAAACTTTTTTCTATATGATATGTTTCTAGTTTTGAGTTAATTTATTTTTTCTAATCTAAGTTATATGAGCTCTTAGCTAATTGTAAATTATTCTAAATTTTATTTCAATACCAAAAACACTTTAAACATAAATAATGTTCACAACAAAACCTATTCATTATAAATATAGTTAAGTAACATTATATTTTTTAAGTGCCATGTAACTTTTATTTATATATATAATCAAATATTATTAATTAAAATGTAACTTTAATTATATATAAAATCAAATATTATTAGTAATTAAAATTTAACATTTTATCAAATAAAATAATGTTTATTAATATTCCAATTGTATTTATTAATATTCAAATTTTATTTTATGGAACGATTTTAGTTCTAACAATTTGTTCCAATTTGTTCCATGTTCAAATTTCTGGAAAGACGTTATAATTGACTCAATAAAATTACCAACTTTCCATAATTTTTTATTCTAATTTAAAAAATATTCAAATTTTATTTTTTAAATTTGAATATTTTATTTTTAAATCAAATTTAAATAACCATGTAAAATCTTATTAATACAATTTCCATCTTTAACAAAATGTCACATTGGAATTAGATAATAAAAAATGAACATAAATAAATTAATAATTTAGAAATAACTTTTAATAATTTAAATTTAAGAAATATTTTATAACGTGGAAAATTTATCTTTTTAAGAATCATTTAAAATAATAACATTAAAAGAAATAACTAATAATGATTATATATTATTAACTATATTTCAAAACTTATTGAAAATCATTTTTATAATGTTAAGTGCCTCATTTTAGTGATGGTTTATTGTTATAATCACAATATTTTATAAAACATATATATATTCAAAATTCCATCATTTATTTATCAAATTGCAACATTTATATATTTATTAGATTATAAATCTTTTGGGAAATCACATGAGAATTTTAGGAACTACGCGTTTCGAACTACCAACTGTAATTCATCATCAGGATAATGAAGATTGGTTGACTAGACAAACCTATTTATACCAGGAGGAGAGAAGCAATGGTCAAAACCCAAGAAAAGTTAAAGAATGATTAAAATTAAAATTAAGTGGTAAGTAATAGCTACTAGGTAGTTTTTGTTTTTTTAAATTGTTCTCCGATATTATTATATTATTTGCAATATGTTGAGAATGTTGGACCTTCTTTCTTCCTCAACGTTATTTATGTTGTGGTGGCGTTTATTTATATTTTCATTTATAAATTTTCTCAATAGGAATAAGGATTATGTTGTGGTGAAGATTTTTTTTTAAGGAATTATATTATTATAATAAAATTTAATTGGGATTACTTTTGATGGGTAGGTTGAATTGCTATTTTATTTTATTTTATCATGGCCAAATTTTTACTAGTGATTTTTCCAAAAAAAAAAAACTAGTTAACCTTCATTTTTTAATAACAACCCTTATTAATTATTCCAACTACTAATTTGACAAATTAAGTTATAGTAAATTTAGAAAAAAAAAATCCTAATAACTATGATAATACAACTTAATATTTAATATGACTATCTGGAAAATTGGTGCGAGTCATTGAAAACATTAAATGATACACAGCTTTATGTGCAATCCAACCTAATATTTATTGCTACTGTGTCTTTACATAAACTTCTTTCTATATGATATGTTTCTAGTTTTCAGTTAACCTATTTTTTCTAATCTAAGTTATATTAGCTCTTAGCTAATTATAAATTGTTCTAAATTTTATTTCAATACCAAAAACACTTTAAACATAAATAATGTTCACAACAAAACCTAT
This sequence comes from Pinus albicaulis, assembly GCA_034641835.2. Taxonomy (NCBI): domain Eukaryota; kingdom Viridiplantae; phylum Streptophyta; class Pinopsida; order Pinales; family Pinaceae; genus Pinus; species Pinus albicaulis. Next base: position 928,720,924 of record CM076570.1, read on the forward strand.
TCATTATAAATATAGTTAAATAACATTATATTTTTTAAGTGCCATGTAACTTTTATTTTATATATATAATCAAATATTATTAATTAAAATGTAACTTTAATTATATATAAAATCAAATATTATTAATAATTAAAATTTAACATTTTATCAAATAAAATAGTATTTATTAATATTCAAATTGTATTTATTAATATTGCAATTGTATTTATTAATATTCAAATTTTATTTTATGGAATGATTTTAGTTCTAACAATTTGTTCCATGTTCAAGTTTTTGGAAAAATGTTATAATTGACTCAATAAAATTACCAACTTTCCATAATTTTTTATTCTAATTTTAAAAATATTCAAATTTTATTTTTTAAATTTGAATATTTTATTTTTAAATCAAATTTAAATAACCATGTAAAATCTTATTAATACAATTTCCATCTTTAACAAAATGTCACACTGGAATTAGATAATAAAAAATAAACATAAATAAATTAACAATTTACAAATAACTTAATAATTTAAATTTAAGAAATATTTTATAATGTGAAAAATTTATCTTTTTAAGAATCATTTAAAATAATAACATTAAAATAAATAACTAATAATGATTATATATTATTAACTATATTTCAAAACAATATCATAAATCAAATGATTTTTCTGGTTATTGAAAATCATTTTTATAATGTTGAGTGCCTCATTTTAGTGATGGTTTATTGTTATAATCACAATATTTTATAAAACTAATATATATATATATATATATATATATATATATATATATATATATATATATATATATATATATATATATATATATATATATATTCAAAATTCCATTATTTACTTATCAAATTGCAACATTTCTATATTTAATTAAGTGGGAGGTAATAGCAACTATGTAGTTTTTGTTTTTTTAAGTTGTGCTTCGATATTATTATATTATTTGCAATATGTTGAGAATGTTGGACCTTCTTTCTTCCTCAACGTTATTTATGTTGTGGTGGCGTTTATTTATATTTTCATTTATAAATTTTCTCAATAGGAATAAGGATTATGTTGTGGTGAAGATTTTTTTTTTTAAGGAATTATATTATTATAATAAAAGTTAATAAGGATTACTTTTTATGGTTAGGTTGAATTGCTACTTTATTTTATTTTATCATGGCCAAATTTTTACTAGTGATTTTTCCAAAAAAAAATAACTAGTTAACTTTCATTTTTTAATAACAACCCTTATTAATTATTCCAATTACTAATTTGAAAAATTAATTTATAATAAATTTAGAAAAAAAATCCTAATAACTATGATAATACAACTTAATATTTAATATACTACAGTATGACTATCTGGAAAATTGGTGCTAGTCATTGAAAACATTAAATGATACACAATTTTATGTGCAATCCAACCTAATATTTATGGCTACTATGTGTTTTTACATCCTAATATTTAATAGCACAATCACATTTACCAATGTGATTTATATAAGTCGATAGGTTTATATGAAATAGATTTACAACCACATTCACCAATGTGGTTGATATATGCCAATAGGCTTATATCCACTACCCAACACATATATTTCACCAAAGTAAATATTATATATTTATGATTAAAATCACCAAAATATATATATATATATAATATTAGAATATATAATATTATATTATTCAATAGTAAAATATATAATAAAAATATACTATACATTAATAGTTTTAACTCAACGTGTAATATAATTCTATTATAACACAATAATAATATTTTTTTAATATTATAATAAGTTTTTATCTCTTACCAATATCTCAAGGGATTATTAATATTTCATACCAAAAAAACAAATAAACCCAAGGTTTTAATATTATAAATCGAAGTAATTGGTGAAGCAAAGGATAAATATTAATATTACATACGGGATCAATATTATAAACACAAGAGATTAATAAACCCTAATAATTGATATTTTAAACTAAAAAACCTAATAAATTAATAAACCATAAGAATCAATATTTTAAACATAAGATATTAATAAACCAACAAGATTATTAACATTATAAATCAAAAGTAATAATAAATCCGAGGGTTTAATATTATAAACCAAAAGAATCAGCGAACCCAAGGGATAAATATTATAAACCTAACGGATGAATATTAAAAACAATAGAGATTAATAAATCCTAAGAATTAATATTTTAAAATGAAAAATCTAAGAAATTAATAAAGCCTAAGAATTAATATTTTAAACTCAAGAGAGTAATAAACCCAATGTGTGATTAACATTATAAACCAAAAGAACTAATAAACCCAAGGGTTTAATATTATAAACCAAAGGAATTGATGAACCCAAGGGATAAATATTAAAAACCTAAGGGATCAATAAGGCTAAGGGCAATATTAAAAACAATAGAGATTAATAAAACCTAATAATTAATATTTTAAAATAAAAAACCTAAGAAATTAAAAAAGCCTATGAAAAATATTTTAAACTCAATAGACTAATAAATGCAAGGGATTATTCATATTATAAACCAAAAGAACTAATAAACCCAAGGGTTTAGTATTATAAACCAAAGGAATTGGTGAACCCAGGGGAATTGATTTAAACATTGAGACAACTGTTGTCACAATGCGATGTTGGACCAACTATGACCATGGTTGGCCATGGGTGATTTTCATATTGAGACAATATTTGTCAGAATGTGACATTTGATCATGGATGACATTGATCGCTTATTCATATTATAAACCAAAGGAATTGGTGAAACCAAGGGAATTGATTTAAACACTGAGACAACTGTTGTCACAATGCGACGTTGGGCCAACTATGACCATGGTTGGCCATGGGTGATTTTCATATTGAGAGAATATTTGTTAGAATGTGACATTTGATCATGGATGAAATTGATCGAATATTCATATTATAAACCAAAAGAACCAATAAACCCAAGGGTTTAATATTATAAACCAAAGGAATTGGTGAACCCAAGGGAATTGATTTAAACATTGAGACAACTGTTGTCACAATGAGACGTTGGACCAACTATGACCATGGTTGGCCATGGGTGATTTTCATATTGAGAGAATATTTTTCAGAATGTGACATTCGATGATGGATGACATTGATCTATTATTCATATTATAAACCAAAAGAACTAATAAATTCAAGGGTTTAATATTATAAACCAAAGGAATTGGTGAACCCAAGGGAAAACCATTACCCAAAAAATTGGTATTAGAAATTAAAATTATTAATAAAATTAAGTGATTAATAAAGTGGAAGGATCAATAAAATTAATTAAAAAATAAATAAAAATGAAAGAAATTAATAAACAGTAATAACTAACCCAACGTATTATCCATATTATAAACCAAAAGAAGTGATAACCCAAGGGTTCAATATTAGAAAACAAAGGAATTGGTGAACCCAAGGGATCAATAAGGCTAAGGGCAATATTAAAAACAATAGAGATTAATAAAACCTAATAATTAATATTTTAAAATAAAAAACCTAAGAAATTAAAAAAGCCTATGAAAAAATATTTTAACTCAATAGATTAATAAACCCAATGGATTATTCATATTATAAACCAAAATAAAACTAATAAACCCAAGAGTTTAATATTATAAACCAAAGGAATTGGTGAATCCAAGGGAATTGATTTAAACATTGAGACAATTGTTCTTACAATGCGACGTTTGACCAACTATGACCATGGTTGGCCATGGGTGATTTTCATATTGAGACAATATTTGTCAGAATGTGACATTTGATCATGGATGACATTGATCGATTATTCATATTATAAACCAAAAGAACTAATAAACCCAAGGTTTTAATATTATAAACCAAAGGAATTGGTGAACCCGAGGGAATTGATTTAAACATTGAGACAATTGTTGTCACAATGGGACGTTGGACCAACTATGACCATGGTTGGCCATGGGTGATTTTCATATTGAGACAATATTTGTCAAAATGTGACATTTGATCATGGATGACATTGATCAATTATTCATATTATAAACCAAAAGGACTATTAAACTCAAGGGTTTAATATTATAAATCAAAGGAATTGGTGAACCCAAGAGAATTGATTTAAACATTGAGACAATTATTGTCACAAAGCGACATTGGACCAACTATGACCATGGTTGGCCATGGGTGATTTTCATATTGAGACAATATTTGTTAGAATGTGACATTTGATCATGGATGACATTGATCGATTATTCATATTATAAATCAAAAGAACCAATAAACCCAAGGGTTTAATATTATAAACCAAAGGAATTGGTGAACCCAAGGGAATTGATTTAAACATTGAGACAATTGTTGTCACAATGCGACGTTGGACCAACTATGACCATGGTTGGTCATGGGTGATTTTCATATTGAGACAATATTTGTCAGAATGTGACATTTGATCATGGATGACATTGATCGATTATTCATATTATAAACCAAAAGAACTAATAAACCTAAGGGTTTGATATTATAAACCAAAGGAATTGGTGAACCCAAGGGAAAACCATTACCCAACAAATTATAAACCAAAAGAAGTAATAACCCAAGGGTTCAATATTAGAAAACAAAGAAATTGGTGAACCCAAGGGAAAAATATTAATAACCTAAGGGACCAATAAGGTGAAGGGAACAATATTAAACCAACAAAATAACATTGAAATTAACATACTTTAAACACAAAACCTAAGAATTTAATAAAAAATAGTATTTAATATTTTAAAATGAAGAGATTAATAAAGCCGAGGGATTATTAATAATATAAACCAAAAGAAATAATAAACCCAAGGGTTTAATATTATAAACCAAATGAATTGGTGAACCCAAGGGAAAATTATTAAAAACATAAGTTATCAATAAGGCAAAGGGATCAATATTAAAAACAGAAGAGGGTAACAAACCCTAAGAATAAATATTTTAAATTCAAAAGCCTAAGAAATTAAAAAACCATAAGAATCAATATTTTAAAAACAACTAATTAATAAAAAAAAGGGATTATTAATATTATAAACCAAAAGAACTAATAAGCCCAAGGGTTTAATATTATAAACCAAAGGAATTGGGGAACCCAAGGGAAAATATTAAAAACATAAGTGATAAAAAAAAGCCAAGGGATACCTATAAAAAACAAAAAAAAATTAGTAAAGTCACATGATTATTAATATTATAAACTGAGGGGAATAAACATGGTTTACCATGCTTGATTTAAACATTGAAACAATTGTTGTCACAATGCGATGTTGGACCAACTATGACCATGTTTAGCTATGGGTGATTTTCATATTGAGACAATATTTGTGAGAATATGACATTTGATCATGGATGACATTGATCGATTATTTATATTATAAATCAAAAGAACTAATAAACCCAAGGGTTTAATATTATAAACCAAAGGAATTGGTGAACCAAGGGAAAACCATTACCCAACAAATTAGTATTAGAAATAAAAATTATTAACAAACTTAAGTGATTAACAAAGTCGAAGAATCAATAAAATTAATAAAAAGAAAATATAAAAACCAAAGAAATTAATAAACAGTAATAATTAACCCTACATATTATTCATATTATAAACCAAAAGAAGTAATAACCCAAGGGTTTAATATTAGAAAACAAAGGAACTGTGAACCCAAGGGAAAAATATTAATAATCCAAGGGACTAATAAGGCGAAGGGAACAAAATTTTAAACTCAATGTTTAAAATGAAATATTAATAATGTTAGTAATTAAATATTTGTATTTAAATTAATGTCAATGTATATATTAATTTTAGTCTAATATTAATATCAATTATAAATATCTTGTCATTGAACCAAACCACAACATATTTAGCAAACCACATTGATAAATATTTTTAGTTTCATGTAATAGGGATATGGACTTCAATCTTGATTTTTAATGATTGGCTAATATAACTGCCTGTATATGTCTGAATGGTTTATTGTAAACAAAAGAACAATAACGACTAAAAAAGGAGGTAAATTGAACAACATGAAAAACGATGTAAGAAATTTTTCGTATATTACTATATTGCATCTCATGAATGTATTCATTTAATTAATACATGAAAATAATTATTATACTAAATGAAAAAAGAGACAACAAAAAAAACAATTATAAAACATTCTAATATTAAACAAAAAAAAATAGCATTGAAATTAACATACTTTAAACACAAAACCTAAGAATTTAATAAACAATAGTATTTAATATTTTAAACTGAAGAGATTAATAAAGTCGAGGGAATATTAATAATATAAACAAAAATAAATAATAAACCCAAGGGTTTAATATTATAAACCAAAGGAATTGGTGAACCCAAGGGAAAATTATTAAAAAAATAAGTTATATTAATAGTCCCTTCTATTTATATTAAGTTGAGTGAGTGTTTTTCATAATGTGAAATTGGACAATGCATTAGTATTAAACTCCAGGACTAATATTAAAACACAATATCTAGATTTAATAATGTGAAGGGAATAATATTATGAACCGAAAGAATCCGAAAAATTAAGAAATCAATGTTATAAACCCAATTGATCAACAAATACAGTGAAATATTAATAATATAATCATAAAACATCAATAAAGCAAAGGTACTATTAATATTATAAAAAAAGAACATCAATAAACATAAAGGATTATTAATATTATAAACCCAACAAATTAGTATTAGAAACAAATATTATTAATAAACTCAAGTGATTAATAAAGTCGAAGGATCAACAAAATTAATAAAAAAATACTCAAGTTGAAGAAATTAATAAACACAAATAATTAACCCAAGGAATTATTCATATTATAAACCAAAAGAACTAATAAACCCAAGGGTTTAATATCATAAACCAAAGGAATTGGTGAACCCAAGGGAAAAATATTAATAACCCAAGGGACCATTAAGGCTAAGGGAACAATATTAAAAACATAATAGCTTAATAAAGAATACGACCCAATATTTTAAATAGAGAGGAATTTTAAAGTCACATGAATATTATTATGATAAACCGCAAGTGATCAATCAACCTTACTGATTGTTAATATTATAAACCTAATAAATAAATAAACTAAAATGACACTCAATTTCGCCATCAGTGAAACCAAAAAAAAAAAACATTGAAATCAACATATGTTTTTTGTTGTCTTTACATAAATAAATCCCACCACAAAAATGGACTCAAAACTCTCCATCAAAGGTCATTTATCAAATAGCCTCTTCGAGAACACAACCAAACCGACCACAAAAGGAACACCAATTCAAATCAACAGGATAATGATCACGATACTTAACGCTTTCCAACCAATCCCTTCTTGTTTTTCTCCCAGCTTCCCTCATGTGCACATGCAACAAGTATTTTACATTCATTTTCATTTCATCTAGCACACGAAGATGCTCATCAATAAAAGCAGGATGGAAGCCATGTTTTTTATCGAGCTTGTTCCGAATATAAGAAACAAGACTGATGAGTCTAGAAATATTTTCCACCGCTTGATTATAATAGATGCCATCATTATTATCCATACCTGCATTTGAAAGGAAAAACGACAAAATAAAAATTAATACAGAAAGAGATAGATACATCTAGGCAGATATATATATAATAGAACACCCCATTTGTATTGTTGTTAAAAAAATTAATCTTAAAAACGTCATGCTATAAACCTCATTAGAAATAACATAAACCTCATTAGAAACACAGATTGCACACATGAAATGAGTGATAAAATTAAATGACTAATATGACCCCTATTACAATAATCAACAAGAAAGCACAAAATTTTAAACTCAATGTTTAAAATGAAATAATAATAATGTTAGTAATTCAATATTTGTATTTAAATTAATGTCAATGTATATATTAATTTTAGTCTAATATTATTATCAAATATAAATATCTTGTCATTGAACCAAACCACAACATATTTAGCAAACCACATTGATAAATATTTTTAGTTTCATGTAATAGGGATATGGACTTCAATCTTGATTTTTAATGATTAGCTAATATAACTGGCTGTATATGTCTGAATGGTTTATTGTAAACAAAAGAACAATAGTGACTAAAAAAAGGAGGTAAATTGAACAACACGAAAAATGATGTAAGAAATTTCTCATATATTACTATATTACATCTCATGAATGTATTCATTTAATTAACACATGAAAAGAATTATTATACTAAATGAAAAAAGAGACGACAATAAAAAAAATTATAAAACATTCTATAAATATGTCAGAATACTATTAGTTACATGTCACAGTGATATGGAATTCCATCTTGATTTTTAATGGTTGGCTCATATAACTGGTTTTTTTATCTCTGAATGGTTCATTGTAAGAAAAATAACAAAAACCACATTAAAAAAACAAGAAAATTAAACAACAGCAAAAACGATGTAAACAACATTCCAAAATACTACTATGAATTTGATGAATCTATTCATCTCATTAATATGTCAAAAGCATTATTATTATATTAATAGTTGCATATCATAACGATATGGACTTTAATCTCTCCTCTTCTTTCTTCCTAATTGTAACATATGCACTATTATTCATCTTGGAATAACGCTGATAAGAGAAAGGCGGTGCAATGCGTAAACCATCTATTGATTTCACTCTTGATATGCTTGTGAAGGTCAGGCCTTGTTGTTCTCTATTCCCAATATCAATTGATGCTCATTCTAAATTCAAACCTTGTGACTAGTGAATTGTAAGAGCCCATGCCATCTTTAAAGGAATTTGTTTTTGATTTCCTCTTATCACTGGTGTGATAGGTACAATGTTTGGATTGCTTGCATCAAATGGAATACCAACATACTTATAAAAAATAATAGTTGTGAACATTGGAAGCTTAGGTGGCTTAGAGGTAGGCATATAAAATATTTCCTTCACATACCCAAGTGCACCATTCACCAAACCAGCTTCAACCCACAAATTACATGTCAACATAACACGCTGGCCACGGCATAACAAAACTTCACGGTCCAGTTAATCATCATCGGCACCACTGATTTCTGAACGCCTTGAATTCACAGCAATACATCGCGCAATTGGAGAATTTAATAATTTCAACATATGCCTGTTATAGAAGGAGACCAAATTATTTGTTGGAAACATGTGAACTGTTGCATTAAATAAATCCCTTTCTCTAGGATCCAACCTGATATCAGCCCGTGACATAAGAAACTCCCAATAATCAAGAACAGGTTCTGCGTTTCTTATGTTATTGAGGACTCTACGAAAACAATATTGTTTCTCATTACTCCCTTGTTGGAAAAATATTGTGTCAAGAGTGACAACAATGTTGAATTTTTTCCACAAGACTTTCCCTACTGTATTACCTGCATACAAAGGCTTATCTCTCATAGGAGGTAGCTGGCCAAGGTCACCCACAAGGATGATGGATCTACCACCAAAAGGACAATTATTTTTATCTGGAAATGCTTCTCGTAATCGAGCATCTATTTGCATGAATAACCTTGATCCTAAAAAACTCATTTCATTAATCAATATATATCGAATGTGCCTCATTTCTTCTTGGAATAGTGCCAATGATTGACCCTGTAGTGGTTTCATATCTCTAATCAGGATTTTCAAAGCAGAGTGTATAGTTTTTGCATGTATATTGAAAGCAGTTATTCCTGTTGGGGCAAGAAGAAGCAAAGGACTTTTTCCATTACTTGACAGATTCGAAAGAGTCTCAGAAATACAATGGATAAGGAAAGACTTGCCAGTGCCTACAGTGCCCTGAAAAATCGTAAGAAGAGCTTCACGAATCTCATATTCAGCAAAATGCCTTAAAACGATTTCAAAAGAAAATCGTTGTTTTTCTGCCAATGAATCTGGAGAGGCAAATGTTCTATTTGAAAGGTCACCAATATCACCCCTTGATATTCCATTCCTTATAAAATTAATGGCTTCTTCGGCTACATCATCAGAAATAGTTGTACTTTGCCAGTCAAAGGATATATCAAAATCCCTTCAACCAAGGGTGTGAAGATTAGAAACATTGACATTATTTGGTGGAACCAAGCGAGAGAAAAGTTGAAACTCTTGAAAATAATCTTCAAGATTCATTTCCTGGTTTGCAAAATCACCATCTTCTCCATCTTCAATATTTTCATCAATTGATGGATTTCGATCGACATGCCATGCTCGATATCGGATATTCCTCCAATTTTCAACAATAATTTTAGCTGAAATCCCAATCTTTGCAAAAATTTCATGAAATGGCTTGTACAAGAGTAATTTTGTCCAGCAAAAGGTTTCAAATTCCTCTGAACCCTCACTAGGAATAGAATAAAACAGTGGCCAGACCCAAACAATCGCATGAACATCTCTAGGCTTCCAGGGATCTTTTTTATTCTTGCTATCAAATGTCCAAGATATTGTTGTTTCTATCAAAGATAGATGTTCAAGGAAAGAAGGCCTCTTCTGATAATGTTGAAAAAAAGTATTTTCAGATGAACATTGCATGCCATCCCTTGAAATTTTCCTGAAAACCTTTCTTCCAACATTTAATGAAACAAATTATCGACTACACACAACAAGAGGTAGCTTAAGCAACATATGACATGTTTCTTGTGCTCCAATGTCACGTTCAACAACTATTTCTGCAAGAAACCTCCTATAAGCACATAAAGCATGATCCTCAGAGGCAATAGAATTTGAAATTCTAGTTAACATATCATGATAACTTTCAGACCTTCTCTCTTCTTTTGATGCATACTTAGCAATATATTTCAAGACAGCATGCCGAGAAAGCACTGGTTGGAAATCAACATTTGCACGCCACATTGTTAGAAGTTCAATGCTATGTACATTGAGCCTATCATCATTTATTGTCGGGTCATATTTTTTTCTTCCTTGATCATATATGAACAATGTTGATTCCTTAGAAAGATCCCATGGGGCATTGTACTGACAAGCGAGAATAGTGCCCTTTTTGCGCAAACAAGAATCTACACTACACTTTGTGTGCCTTTGGACATGGTTCATCAATTCTTCATAATCATTATGAGGATTGCAAGAGAAAATCTGATCAGTATTAAATAGGCAAGGGTCATCATTGAGACTTATTGGAACCATTATATTGTGATGATGTATTCACGTGGATTCCATGCAGTTACATAATTGTCAAAGAATCTCTTTGCATGTTGCAAATCACAAATCAAGTCTTTCCATGCCAGGAGCTCCTTGCAACCATAGGAAACCATGGATATGTGCTGAACCTCTATGTTGCCACTCATATCTGGAAAAAAATGAATACAGAGTTACTACAAAAAATATAAATGGAAAATTAATAAGAAATTGACAATGAATAGAAAACATACATGTACCAGAAGTCTTTAGCTTTAAGATATTTTTGGATAACTTCCTCTCGAAATATATTGAATCTATGGTGCATAAATGTGGCAACAATATGAGGGTACTGGATAACATTTTCAACTTTCATACGATGCTCATTTAAGGAACGAGAATGTGAGGGTACAGGCATGAGGCTATGCAGCTCTGGCCACTTTGTGTTAGCTGCACTCAAAGTAAAAAACAAAGATGGACATCCCAACTGAGTAATCATGTCAGTCAATTCAGCCCGACATTTAGTCGAGTATGCCCTTGTACCTCTTAGAGAAGACCCAAACCGCATAAGATGCTCAACCAACTTATTATCTGGTAAATCAGAAAGTTGCTGATGCAAGCTATCAATTGTTGTTGGTGAGTTATAATGTAAATTTTTCTTCACAAAAACTGAAGCAGTTGCTTGGCTACGATGCCTCATTATCATGTTCAATAGGTAATATCGGAAGCGAGGATGGCTTCCAAACCTCTGATCATAGTATCTAAGAAGATGCAATGCATACTCATGAAGTTCAATAGTACAAATGCGTGGTTGCAACCAATCAGCAGCACCAGTGGGGAACAATTTGGGGAATGCCATATCTAATAACCCCTCAGTATTATATTCATTCACTGGAGATGTTCCAATACTGGGCCAATCCATTTCATCAACATTTGAAGAATCAAAATTTTCAAGAAATGCTCTAATTTCTTCCACTTTCTCCATTCATTGGGAAGTCGAGCAAAAAAAGATGAAGGATGAGAGGGAAAATGGTCAAGAGGAAACCCTTCATTAGTAGCTGCATTAACCTTAGATTATGCAATGTCACAATCAACAAATTTAAGCCTGGAGGAGAGATCTGTTGATCTTTCGGGCAGAGCATTCATTGAATCATAGTCAATTACAACATCTCGATAATATTGATCACGTTCAATTTTGAAATGCAATGCAGCCATAGCTCGAGATATTTTTACATAACATTCATAATATTTGGACTGAGCAACATGCCTCCTCACAATTAGAAAGTCAAGATCTTCAACATGTCGCGGAAGACTTTGTGCAATTGTAGAAATATCTTGGGGAAAGCTAATTGTGTGTCTGCTATACTTATATTTCCCACCTCGAGCATGTTTCACTTGCAAAATAGGATTTACACGTGCTATTAACATTTCTTCAACTTGAGTAAGAACTCTAAAAATATGAGGTTTCTCACCAGGATCCATGTTATTATAGCCAAAAAAATGATGTGAACCTCTTTCATGCTTGCATCGTCTGCAAATAGGTCCTTCAGGATCTCTCAAAATGTGGATTCCAGGATATGATTATTGGCAAATGTGGCACATTTGGACAACTGACAAGCTACCTATATTTTCTCAAAATATTTTATGCACTGCGATCATATTTTCATCAAAATAAATATGATTTGTATTGGCTGGACCATGTGGAGAATGATGTGGAAGAGTATAATTTCTTCTAAAATTTATTTGATTTTCAGCACCATGAGATTCCCTCCCCAAATTTGAAACATGTGGAACAGATCTATGACATGGTCTTTCCAAATTTATGGTCTACATTTCTGGAATTTGAGAGGATGCAAAGGTTTCTTTAGCATAAAAAATTTTAAAATTGAATGTCCAAATAATTAGAATCGAAAAAATGAAAAAAAATCAAATTCATTCAATATTTACATTTGTTTGGCGATGTGGATGATGTGTACGAGATAGTTTCTCTTCACTTCTAACATCATTAGATTGAACATTTGGCAAGCTAGTTTCGACGCCTCTATTCAAATTAGTTGTTTCCTATTAAAACAAAATAAAATATTTTATAAAACTATATGTCGAAAAGAGAAAGATTTTTAATTGTACAACTAACAATAAATGAAAAAAGGAGGAAAATATCAAATGCATTCAACATATACATTTTGTTGGCGATGTGGATGAACGCTATGAGATGGTTCCTCTTCACTTATAACATTAGAAGATAGAACATCTACGAAGTTAATTTGTATGCCTCTATTGAAATGATTTGTGTCATGTTTGAAGAAAATAAAGTATGCAATAAAATTCATGTGAAATGTACCAAAAATTCAAAAAATGAAAAATCAAATCAAACACATTGAAAACTAACATAAATTTGTCGATTTTATTGTCGAGGAGAATGCAGTGGAAGGTTATGACGTGCTTCATATTCAAATCTCAGATTAGTAGATGGAAGACTTGGGGAGAAAATTTCTAGACCTCTATTAAAATGAGGTGTATCCTATTCCAAGAGAATAGAATACCTTATTAGTAAAAAAAATGTAAACAGAGGAATGTAATAAAACAACCACTATTGCGTCGAATGTAAAGATATCATTGGATTATCTCCATTGTTCCACGCGAAATGCTATCAAGGATGACTAATTTTGTTCATGGGAAAAAAATATTTTGAGAAGGGAGATTGGAAGATATGATGTTTCAACCAGCTGGATCCAAATTATCAAACAAATGACCAATCAAACTATCATCCAAGTCATCACATACAATGTCATCATTGCCTCTACCATGGATATTTTGCAACCTTTGGCCTTTCTCACAAGATGCAATTGCAGAGACAGAAGGGTAAGGGTGAACATTTGCATCCACGTTATCAATATGATGTTCTTCTGTATTGTGAGATATTTCCTCAATATTATGAAAATTTTCAGGAGAGCATTGATAAACAAAATTGTGCTGACAAGGAGTTTATTCTGACAATGAACTATCAAGGGGAAATGTTCTTTCCATGATATCATCCATAGTACGATACCTACGAGGAACCATAAAATCATTTTGAAGAGTTGTTTCACTCGTTCTTCTATGATATTTAGCTCTCCTATGCTCATTTATTGTGTCCTTTTTTTGTTGATACCGTAAACGACGACTTTCATTAGACTTGTCACGCGATGCTAGTGAATTATTCCTTTTTCTTGTACGCTTGCTTGTACCTTCAGATGACATGTCTACAACGAATAATAAAATATTTATTATAGAACAATAAGCATGGAACAAATATAATATATGCAATATACATTAACATAAAATAATGAAAAAGGAACACATTTCTTTTTCCAACAACATAAAAAAATTAAAATCGTATACGTTATTTTTCCAACCATATAAAGTTATGAAAACATAAAATGAATTTTCAAAATGGCTAAAAAGAAAAATGAATTTTTCAAATGGCCAAAACAAAAAAGAATAAAATTTCATTTCTCATATTATAATTGTAATGGGAAAACCATAGAAATGGAACAAATTCTAAAAGAATTATATGAATTTGAAATATATCTAAATATTTGGAACTATATACCATCAAAATAACCTAAAGATATAACATTGTTTGAGAATCAATGAGAAAAAACTAATGGAAACACCATGTATAAAATAAGTCACAGTAATTAGAATTATAAAAACAAAGAAAAATGGATAACATCCAAACACATTCAAATGCAATTAAGAGAACTAAAAGGGAAAGAAAAACAAATATTTTCGAGAAAATTGCAATGGAATTCAATATCCAACATCTGCTACATACACATATAGAAGACACCCCCTCAGAATGGAGCCATATAAATATCCATAGTCTTAGCATACATACCCAAAAGTATGCAAAGTAAAAAAGAAAAGGAAATATTTTCCACGACGATAGAGAGAATATAAAATGACTAATAGCCTATGACTCCATGTCCATATCTAATGGTGGAATCTCATCAATAGAATCCATACGCGGAGCAATTGCAAAAACATTTCCAAACTCGATCAAATCATTGCAATCCTGCAACATTGGAGACCAAAAGCCATGCATATGTTGATTAGTTGAATTAACAATATCTGTTGGGAAGCAGAGGCCAGTCATCATGTCAGATAATAGGAAAGGAACTTCATTGCATTTGCACATAAGAACGACACCTTGGACTGTTCGAAATGGAAGATAACCAGGACATCTCATATTTATATATATAGACATTTCTTCCAACAACTTCCATCTGAAGCCCCAATCATCCTCAAAGTAGTCAATTCTTCGTTCAATACATGGGTGACCAAATTGAAAATTATCTATTTCTTCAATTGACCATACAGAAGTGGAGCCATCATTGATAAGACATATCAACTAATTCTTGCATATTGCCAATGACATACACCGGATGTCAGTGATTGGAACAAATGAAAATCCCCATTCATTTTTTATTACATCAAACTAGTAGATTGTATACCCATATTGAGGATAATATTCATACTCTGTGTCGAGATAGAGCCAAAACAATTTACTTCTAATAAACACTCCATTTTGAGGGGGTGAAGTGCCACCAAATGGAAGATCAACCCTTCGCCAAACCCTATCAAGAATACTGTAAACATAAAATTTAAACTGCATTCTATTATAGATATGTTTTAGAACAACCCAGTCATATTTGTTGCTGCTCACATTTTCCAATGACGAAAAGAATCCCCAGTCTCCAATTCGTATTCACCCAATGTTTTTTAAGGCCTTTGTAAATGGATTCATCACAAAATAGTTTCTTGAATGGGAGAATTCTACTGGTAAGGATAAAACTACCATTGGTCCAATAGTAGACTCCACTTTGCATCTTGAATCTATGAATCACAAATGAAAACGAGATATGTGCCCATTTTGATTAAGGTATTCAACAGAAAAATAATTGTCTTCATCATTGAGGAAAGGAACTGTAAATCCAAATTCATTTGTATAGATATGCTTGCAATGCAATAAGAAACAAGGATTTTTCAAAACAGTCTTCCATTGCTGACAAACAGTGCTAAACTTTATCACAACCAATAAAGGGAGCCAAAGGAAGACAATTTCAAGAATTTCAAATGGAATACAACTCCAAATAGCTGGATCCATGATAAAACAAGGAAATCACCTAACATAAAAGAAAACAAACATGATATCAACAAAACAAATTTCAATTAATGGTGAATAGAATAAGCAATATAGATAAGCAATTTTCCATCTACAAATATAGTAAAATTCACATATACATAATGTATAAAACGATATGACCCACAAGAAACATTATTACAATAGTTAAAAGAACTCACAAATTTACTATTAATCTTAATAAGTATTTTTTTTATGTCTGTATTAATGTCTATATTTCTTAAGCCACAAATCAAAACTTGATTTGTGGCTTAAGAAATATTAATTATATATTTTAGTTAAACAGATATAGCACCTAGTCTAATCGACACAAACCCTTAACATGACTAGATTTTTTTTCCAAAGAATTTCGAACTACTGATCTTCACATTAAGAAAGAGTTTCGAACTAGTAACTTTCTTAATAGAAGTGAAAAATAAACCTCATCATCATCTATTCTACATAAACAAACACATATTTTAATTAAATTCATATTATAATTTGTAAAAACAATTAATAATTAAAGAAAAATATATTAAAACTATTTAAGAATACCTAAAATTAAATATAATTAAGATCACATCAATATTTATGGTTTGATCTTTTTTATATCTCTTTTTTCGTACTATATACTTCAAACATTAATTATTTAACAAAACAAGATTCTTAAAAATTAATTACATATTAATTAATTTATTAAATTAACAAAAAAACTAATTCTCCTATTAACCTATTAAAAAATACTACATAAACTTTCTTAATAGAAGTGAGTAATAAACCTCATCATCATCTATTCTACATAAACAAACACATATTTTAATTAAAATCATATTATAATTTGTAAAAACAATTAATAATTAAAGAAAAATATATTAAAACTATTTAAGAATACTTAAAATTAATTATAATTAAGATCACATCAATCTTTATGGTTCGATCTTTTTTATATCTCTTTTTTCGTACTATATACTTCAAACATTAATTATTTAACAAAACATGATTCTTAAAATTTAATTACATATTAATTAATTTATTAAATTAACAAAATAACTAATTATCCTATTAACCCATTAAAAAATATTACATAAACTTATAAACTCATATAGTCACTTAACATCAACATCAATTAATAAAAAATAATTTGTTTTATAGCTAAAATAAAAATTGATTTAGATTTATTTTAATTTTCAAGAAAATCAATTTTATTTAAATATAAATATTTATCTAAATTTTACATTGAATAATTAAATATTTTTAATGTTAAAAAGTTTAATAATTTTAATTTAAAATTAATATAAACATAAAATAAAATAATTTGTTTTATAGCTAAAATAAAAACTGATTTAGATTTATTTTAATTTTCAAGAAAATCAATTTTATTTAAATATATATATTTATCTAAATTTTACATTGAAGAATTAAATATTTTTAATGTTAAAAAGTTTAATATGTTTAATTTAAAATAAATATAAACACTGATAATTTAATATAACAATAATTCAAATAAATAAATAATAATTTAAAAGAAATAACTATAAATAAATATAAAACTATAAATAATAAATCATTATAACAATAATTATACACCACACAAAATCTATAAAAAATAATGAAATACAAACAATGTAACTATAGAGATGAGATATCCAAGTTCATCATTTAGAGGAAGGAAAAAACACAAACCCTAGAGGCAAGAAGTGAACAGAAACGGTAGGTTGTCATGGAAAGAGATATCCAGCTCATTTAGAGGAAGGAAAACAATGCAAACCCTAGAAGCAAGCAGTGAACAAAAAATATAGGTAGTCATTAAAAGAAATAGCCAGTTCATTAAGACCAAGAAAAACAATGCAAACCCTAGTGTGGAAGTGCCTTTTCCAAGAAAACTACAAAGAAAACACAGCAATGGATAAACAGTAACACGATTGCTTCCTAAGGGTTTGCTTAGAAGGAGTGCAAGAGTTTCCCTGAGATTTTGATGCAAACCTGGGTGTCTAGCTTTACTACTCGAGTTTACATGCAGTGAAGGAGGGATATCAGACTGCAGGTTGAAAAGTCACTGTATAAGTCGAAGTAGGGCATTTATATACAAGGCTGGTACTGATAGGTTTATGCATTAGTAAATAATTCAAAGAACAATGGATTTAAAAGAACCCACTCACATCCAAATTTATATGTATGAATTTTAGATGGTGATTGTCATTTGTATTGATAAAACTGCAAGTTTGAGATTTAATTATAAGCCCAGACTCCAGACTCCAAAATGTCAGGGTTTAAATCAAGGTTCTCGAAGTGTGGAAATAGCCTCAATTTTTCTTTGATAGGATGATGGATTACTAATCAATCAACACGTAATGATGTTTAAGTGGTACAACACGAATTTTGAAATAAATCGGACAGTCTTTTTTAAACTGTATATTTGAGAAATGATACGTTCGATTTCAGACTAAAGCAATATATTGGGTATGTGGATGTCAAAGAAAACCCACACCCTGTTACAGATTCCAACACTCAATCCACATCATGTTATGGAGTTGCAAATTTTTCTGCATAAACAAATTTAAAATTTATATATAATCAAAATTTTATATTTATATATCTTTATATTATAAGTTTGTATATTATAAATTTATATTTATATTTTTGTAGCTTATAATTTTGGAAATTTTAGTTTTAATTATTTTCTGGTGGCAAATTTAACATAAATCTATGAGAATATGTAATTATGTCAAATTAAATTTCCTTCCCCACAAATATCTGAAAAATCCTAAATAAATCATTAATTTATTTAATAAATCTCGAGAAATGCTAAATAAATCATTAATTTATTTGATAAATCATGTATAAATAGATATATTTTTGGTAATTTTGATAACATAAAATTATTTGTTTTATAGCTAAAATAAAAATTGATTTAGATTTATTTCAATTTTCAAGAAAATCAATTTTATTTAAATATAAATATTTATCTAAATTTTACATTGAAGAATTAAATATTTTTAATGTTAAAAAGTTTAATAATTTTAATTTAAAATAAATATAAACACTGATAATTTAATATAAGAATAATTCAAATAAATAAATAATAATTTAAAATAAATAACTAAAAATAAATATAAAACTATAAATAGTAATTCATTATAACAATAATTATACACCACACAAAATCTATAAAAAATAATGAAATACAAACAATGTAACTATAGAGATGAGATGGTCAAAGTATAATAGCTCTCGTGGTAGGGAGTGAGTTTATTCCCTTTCACTGGTTGGTTAACAATGACTATACACCGGACAGAATGTAAAAAAAAATAATGAAATACAAACAATGTAACTATAAAGATGATATTGTCAAAATATAATACCTATGGTGGTAAGGAGTGAGTCTATTCTCTTTCACTGGTTCGTTCTATTTTCAGGACATGTTAATATGTGGAAAAATTTTGAACTATTTGAAAGCAGAATAATTTTTTTAGTAAAAAAATTGAATATTTAAAGTGAATAATAACAAACTTCTTGATTCTCTCTAAATCTTCCCACATTAAAAAATTAATCTTAAGTTTTCCTAATTAATCTTAAGTTTCTGCACTATTTGCTGTGAATGGCCATAACTTTTACCCTACCTCTGAATGGCCATAGCTATGTTCGAGAAGACTTCGACAAGCATGATATAAAAGGGATCAATGTGGACAAGGATACTACCTGATAACTTCCTTGGTAAACGAACGACTTGGAATTTCAAAAATCTATCCTTAACCACCGCAAATGAACGGGATGGGTGCCCAAATAATCAGAATAGTACTATGAGTACAATTATCAGTGATAACAGTACAACTAACTAGTAAGTTGATTTAATTGATACTTACTGGGTTGCAACTTGCAGAGAACACATGCAAAAGTGCTTTCTAAACCAGTTGATTTATTATACTTACTGGGTTGCAACTTGGAGAGACCACATGCAAGATTGCTTTCTAAATGACTCTCAAGCTTATGGCTAGTTAAAACATTCATTTATATTGCCTAAATAGTAAGCTGATTTCATTGATACTTTCTGGGCTGCAAGTTGAAAACAACACATGCAAACTGCTTTCTAATGAAATCAGCTTACTATTTGTAATTCAAAATGATTTTGATTACTTATTAGTCACACTAAATGCTGGTATGAGCCACATTAAACATGAGTGATTTTTACTACTTAAATAGTGGTAAATTATTCATCTCAATAATCACATAAACTAATAAACCCATATATATTATTCATTTAAAAATATTATATTTTTAATTTATCTCTGTACCATCATTATTTAATAAAATAATTACATTTAAATAAAAAAACAAATTAATTGATTTAATTAATTTTAATTTTATATACACTAAAAAAACATAAAAAATAATAAATTTGATTCCCTCACTCATTGAAATCTCACTATCTTATACTTAAAAAATCAAATCAGTACATTGAAGTCTCGCTATCTTATACCTAAAAAAGAAAATCAGTACGCAGTCGTTGAAAATGAAGAATAACTGATTACCACCACATTATTGAGCATTGTAATATCAAAATAAACTGAAATATCACTATCTATAGTTAAAAATCAAATCAGTGCACAGTCGTTGAAAATGAAGGCGAACTCATTACCACATTATTGAGCATTGTAAAATTTAAAATATTTAATAAACTACCTGCTTCTTCTTTTAAGACTGTCTTGGATATTTTGAGAACTTTGTAATAGTGATTCAGTTTAATTATACAAACACAATTGTCCGTTTTGGTAAAATAATAGTTTATTTAGATAATGATAATGTTACAGCAACTCTGCTCAAGATTACTCATTGTAGGCCACGGAGCCGAAAATTTCCAATGGCTGAAGACAAATATTTTGGTCCAGTAAGATGAGGCACCATACGTGTAAAAAGGACCATGGGGGTGTTTTTCATTTACATTGTACAATCGACCATCCAGGTAATAAAAGGAGAAAGCATCTACTAGTATAACGGTAAGTTTGCAGATATATTCATTCATACGTTCATTTCGTTTGCAGATATATTCATACTACGTCAAAATTAAATTAGGGTATACATG
Source organism: Pinus albicaulis (assembly GCA_034641835.2). NCBI lineage: Eukaryota > Viridiplantae > Streptophyta > Pinopsida > Pinales > Pinaceae > Pinus > Pinus albicaulis. The sequence continues at coordinate 928,742,267 of CM076570.1, forward strand.
GTGAAAGCCTAACGAAGTTGTCAAACATTGTTTAATACCATTTCACGGTCAATCAAACTAGTCTGTCGGAATAATCCGACCTGCACCAGATGCATAAGTAGTTTAAGAACCCAACTGTAAAAGTGTGTTTTTTAGAAACGAGATGGAGGAAGAACATAGAGAGAATATAAAATAAGATGAAAACAAGAAGTATTCGAAAACTTACCATCCAGAGTGTGTGTTCTATAGCTGTGAAGCTCCTCAGAAGGATTTCTTACTTCGATCCGACCAGCCACAGTGCCGGTTCTCTGCCTCTAAATTTGTCGGCTACCCTAAACCGAGTTGCCTTATGGTCTGAAAGAAATTGAGTGTTACGGAATGTCAACCATCACAGCAGATAGGTGGAACAAATCCATGGAACCACTCTGTTCATACGTTTGGCTGACGCTCTGATTCATCTTCCTGTAACGGTTCCCGCTTGTGCGATCGTTGTGCGGAATTCGTTGCGCGTGGCACCGAGTGAGGATAATGGCCATTAAATAATTCGTTGCACGTGGCACGCTGCTCCTGTTGGAAAATGGATGGACATCGATATTTCTTGTTGTTTGCAGAGATGGCCGCCTCCATACAATTCCCATGATTAAACCTGAAATGTTAAGCTAACCACATGCCATGCGGCTTCCACGATAGAACTTTCTCACCCGAAACATGTCCTTATTTCGCTCTAATCCCTCATACCCTCATATGTGGAGATAAATAAGAGGTACAGTAAATTTTTAATGATAATTTGGTAAAAATTTAATTTAAGTAGGGTTTAAACACTTGATTTAGACATGCAAGGAGGTTATGGCTTTTAATTTCATTCATTGATTGAGTGGCGATGACCAGAATATAACGACATCTTTCAATCTAGACCATAAGATGAAAAAGATTAATTAGCAAAAGGATTAAAGTAGCCGATTCCCACAAGGGGTTATGCCTATCGATGTAATTATTGTCGTATGACTTGCTGAGAAATTGGTTCAAGTCGTTGAAACCATTAAACAGTACACATTGAAATATGTGCAATCAAACCTAACATTTATTGGTGCTATGTACCTTTATGTAAAATTAGTGAAATTCATGGAAACCATTAAATACATTTCATACATATTATTTATCTTCAAAATTTTCCAATCTGACTTATCTTTTCAGAAGGATAATGGGGGCGCCTTATTACCTCTCACATAGGAATCTACCTTTATCTTTTCATATTGATAATAGGGGCTCATAATAGAGAAATCCTTTATATGTGATTATGTTTGACACAATGATGCTACAGCTCACCCTCTCACATATTCAACATATTCATCTAAAATCAATTTTGCATGATGTTTCCGAGTTCTATTTATTATTACGATGATTATGGTGGGGGTTTGTTTAGTGTGGAATTTTATATTTATTGTGTTAAACGAAAACTTGGTATATGGCTATAAATGTTTTGATATTTATTAAAAATTAATTTATATGGTAATTAACACTATTATATTAATAAATGTGATATTTATAGAGGTATATGAAGTATATGTATAATTATATTGATAAATATGATTGATATAAATTAATAGGTGTACATTGTATATCAATCATCGTAATAATAATTAGATATATGATAGGATTTAATAATGATATTGCTATTATTATTAATATTAATTATTGTATAATAATTATAAGTAATACTTAGGTTTTATTATAATAAGTTTAAAATATTTGGTTTTAGTATTGGGGTTTTAATATAAGGTTTTAATATTAATAAGCATCATTTAAGTATTCAGTTAAGAAAATAAATTTTAATTAATATTGAAATCTTCTAATCATTTGTTTTTATTGCCTTAGTTTTTTATTCATGCAACTCTAATTTTCTTATAATGAACAATAATTCATACGTGGATGATAAGTCATAGCTGATCATTGGTCAATGTTAATATTATTAATTTTGTTAAGCATATTATTAGAGTGAATAGAATTTTAATTTATTAATAATTATATTAGAAATTATTAGAAATTATATATTATTAATATTAATGTTAATAAACCTAATATTATAAATTCTAATATTCAAACCTAATGTTACAAATCTTATTATTAAAACCCAATACTATAAACCTAATATTAAACCTTAATATTATTAACCCTAATATTAAACTCAATATTACAAAGTCAAAGTCAATATTATAAATCCTAATATGATAAACCCAATAATATAAACGTAAATATTAAACCAAATATTATAAACCCTATTATTATAAATCTTAATATTAAAACCAATAATATAAACTCTAATATGGACAAGTTACATTGGTAGAGGAAAATTACGAGTGAATTTTGACTTTTTTAAATAGAGTAAATATAGGATTGACCAAGTTTCATCATGGTCAAGTATTTAAACATGGACTATAAAGGTTAACTTTGTTTGACTATGTTTGACTATTAATATAAACATAGTCAAACATTGTTGAACATGGTTATGTTGGAAGTAATGGAGAAATCCATAATTAGATTGTTGTTATGATGAAGATAGGATTGAGATTCTAATCTTAGATCTCAAATCCTAATATCTAGGGAGTGGTTGAAACCATCCCATTAGTATGAAAGCCTATATAATTGAGGCTCATCTGACTTAATAGTCAGGATGTGTATGAGTGTGTATACACTCTCTAGGTTCTCTCCATACCTCAATTCCTAAACAGTAATGCAATTCACCCATATATTTCATTTCAAATTCTTAAGACAACTGAATTTTAATTTCTTCATTTAACTTGTAAGCATTTCCTGTGATAATGAGATCATCCACATATAAAGATATTAAAGCAACATTTCCTTCTTCATCTTTCTTAACATACATGTTAGGATCATTTTTTCTTTTCACAAACCCATTCTGATAAAAGAAGGTATCAATCTTTACATACCATGATCTCGGCGCCTGTTTCAAACCATATAAGGCTTTTCTTAACCTGTAGACTAGATGCTCCTATCCCTGTTTGGAAAACCCTTCAGGTTGAACCAGATAAACTTCTTCCTTTAAATCACCATTCAGAAAAGCAGATTTGACATCCAATTGATGTATATTCCAATTATGTTTTGTAGCTAAGGCAATCAGTACTCTAATTGTATTCAATTTAGCTATTTGTGCAAAAGTATCTTCATAATAAATTCCCCCCTATTGAGCATATCCTTTTGCAACTAATCTCGCCTTAAATTTATCAATGCTACCATCTTCTTTAAATTTAGATTTATACAACCATTTTCTTCCAATTGAAACTTTGTTTTCAGGGAGTTCAACTAATTCCCATGTTTGATTTTTCATAAGAGAGTTACATTCATAATTCATAGCATTTCTCCATTGTTCATTCTCTTTATCTTGTTCATAATCAACTGGTTCTACAACATGCATGATATTAGACATCAAGGCATAATCTCTATACCTTGCAGGAAGCTAGGTTTGTCGGGTTGACCTTCTTGGTTCTACAATACCTGTTGGAGTTCCATCCACGATTCTCCTGCTTTGAGGTGAATCTTCCTCTCATGATGAATCACTGCTGCTAGATGTTCTCATGCTACTTTCCTTCTGATCTGTACAATACCCAATAAAAACACACTAATTTTGGTTAACTAATTTTGTAATGTCACATTGCGACGTTCGATAAATTGAATTGTAATATAACATTATGGAAATGTAACATTGCAACAATGTTTGTCATAGGGCTTGACCAAGTTCACCAGCTAAACATTGTTTGACTAATTTGACCATGGTTGACCATAATTTCTATGATAGATTATTGTTGTCTTTATAATCTCTAATATTATAAACCTTAAATTATAAACCCTTATATTTTAATCCCTAAATTATAACCCTAATATTAAACCCAATATTATAAACGTAAATATTAAATCCAATATCATAAACCCTAATATTAAATCAAATAGCATAAACTAAAACTGTTAAACCCTACTATTAAAGCCAATATATAAACCCTATATTATGAACCTAGTATTATATTACTATGGTTGAAAATTCTTAACTATGGTGACCATAGTTAATTATGGTCTATCATAGTCAACCATCGTGATCATAGTTGATGATGGTTGGCCATGGTTAGACTATGGTTGACAATGTGTGACTAGTGTTAAACATCACTCATTTTTTCACTATGCTTAATGATTATTTAACTACAGTTGAACATCGTTGACTATTGTTGTCCATGTTCACTTTAAAAAGGTTGACTATGATTCATTATGTCATCACATTGACTACTGTTAAACATGGAAAACATAGAGTTGAGCAAGTTTGATCATGGTCAACTATTTAATCATTGACTATTAAGGTTTTCTACCAAGGTTTGTCTATGTTTATCTAATGTAGTTTATTATGTTTGACTATGTTTATCTAATGTGGTTCACTATGTTTCACTATTATATATAGGATTTATATAGATTTTATATGTGGTTAATTGTTTATAATATTAGGGTTTATAACATTCGGTTTAATATTAGGGTTTATAACATTGAGTTCAATATTAGAGTTTATAATATTTTAATACTAATATTATAAAACGTGATATTTTAAACATAATATTAAAGCCCAATATTATAAAGCATAAACCCTTATATTATAAATCCTAATATTAAAAACTCTATATTATAAACTCAAATTTAAACTTGAGGCCCCAAGGGATAGCTTAGTTGGTCAAGTTCCCGTTGCTAAGTACCTTTCCAATTAGGAGGTCACAGGGTCAAATATCCTCAGCGCCATTGGGGTTAGGCTCAACATATTAGACTGGTGGGTAGATCCCCGGGGTGGATCTTCCTAGATTATTTCCTGTGAATGTAGCAACCACTTGGTGACTGTGAACCACAGTTGAAAAAAAAAAACTCAACATTAAACCCAATATTATAAACCAAGTATCATAAGTCCTATCTATTAAACTATGATATAAAATTTATATTATAAACCCTAATATATATAAACCACAATATTATAAACCCTAATATTAAACCCAATATTGTAAACCATAATACTAATCCAACGTTTTAAACCCTAATATTTAAAACATTATCAGAAATACTAAGAGAGGGTGAATGAGTATTCCACTTCAATTAGTTATTTGAAAATTTTCAGAGCATTAAAAAATATTGGCACAATTCAAATCAACAACACATCACATCACATGAACTGTTCACAAGAAATTTTTAGATGGATACCCTTCCAAGTGAAAAACCATCGAACACTTTCTAATATAATTGATAAGTACAAAAATTTATCAGGTCCAACTAAGGGAAGCTCCAACTTCCTAGTACTCCATTTGAAAAACATTTTATTTGATCAGGAAGCTCCAACTCCTAAAAGGATGCTCCAACACCCTAGTTTTATGAGCTCCAACTGGAAGGATGCTCTAACACCCTAGTTTTGGGTGAAAATGTAAGTTGGGTTACACTTTTTGCCTTTTTTTAAGAAAAAAAATATCATTTTTAGAAGTTCTTCAACTTTTGGCAAGCCAAAGAAATTTTTTTGTTTAGAATTTCATTTTACAATAATAATAATAATAAAACTTGTCAGAAATTTTATTAGTTTTCTATTACTTATTTTTTGGAATTTTTTTATTCACATTTGATATGTCAACTTAGTAATTCTTTGAGTGTATGTTCTTTAACAATCAAAGGATTCATAAAAATTCATGCTTTTTAGCACTAGTGTATTCTTTATTAGCTTATTGTTTTTGAAAAATAAATGTGTTGCAACAATCTAGATATCGTTATATTTGTGAAACCAACTGATGCATATCATAATTACTAGAATTTTTTGAACTGAACCAAGAAAAAACTGCAGATTTTGAATATGTTTAGTTCAACGTAAAGTTTCTCAACATATTAGTTATAAAATAAAAATCTAAAAACCACCCATTACAGACAACAGACCAATGCAATGAACCATAAATTTTTCAATTTTTTTTATAGTGTAGTTTGGAAGATACATAATTTTGATTTCACTGAATCACAATGACCTTCAGAAATTTTTTGAACCCATTTCATTAGAAAATTAATTAAAATTAGTAAATATCGATGAGATTCCATAAAATTTATATTTGTTGAAAGTAGATTCAATTCTGCAAATGCTAGTATTGGCTTTGAAAGTTAATTCATCAAATTCGATGGAGTGTAACCATTCCAAAGTTGGAGAAATGTGATCAGAGCAGAGTTGTTGCGGAGTTGCAGATGTTTTAATTTGGTCGAGCACTTCAAAGATATCAAATGGACCACTCTGCAGACCGACTTGTCTCAGTTGAACAAGTTGTTCAATGGTGCATCGCTACACTAAGCCATGAGACTAACCCATCAAGGGAAGTACGAAGGTACATGTACATATATGCAAATTAAATTTCATATATATAGAACTTTAATATATGATCTAATTTTTATTAATTTTCTAATTTTAAACATTATTTATCATAATAATTATCTGTGATATATAAATTGTATTTTAAATAACATATTTACATTCTCGTTTGAATTTCCCATAGAGATTTTTTTTGGCATATTGGAGTCCAAGCTGTAGATATATCGATTGCATATGAAGTTTAAACACTAAAAGGGACTCGAAAATTGCATTCAAATAAAATAAAGGAGTACTGAAATGTGTTTTCATTTCATAAAAAATATTCATGTTTTTCTCCTGTTTGCATAGAGGACACAATCCAATGATGTTTGTGAAAACAATATGTATGTTCTTGGACACATATAGAACTAAATACAAGGGGGAAAATGTTAGTTTCAAACTTTGAAGAGATGGTATTAAAGGAGACTATAGTATCAACTGAAGGTGATCGATTTTTTGATCTTATTAGAAAAGGTAACATTTAAATTACTTTCAAATGATAGAGATCTAGAAATAGATAATCAAATCAAGTTCATGCTAATTTTAAATTTAATTTTTCATGTGAATTATGATATGAATTTACACTTGTTTTATTATGGGGGAGATGTTTTGTTGTAGTTGCACCTGCTAACAACCTAGAAAATGTCAACTATTATTTGATGCAATCCATTGAATGAAAGTTAAATTTATTGGAAGACTATGATGATAACGGGTTTATATATGAAAGAGAGTCTATTATATTTAAAGGTTATTTTTTCCAACAAACTCATAAAACTAAGAGTAATGTTTACTTTCAAGACTATCAACCTGATGTCATAAGTTGTCAATATAGTCACTTGGTGTGTGCGGCATGCATAAAGTTGATAGAAGTTCAATCAAAGAAAAAATTGAAAGTTAAGAAATGGGGAATGTCAAAACCTAACCACGAATAGATCATTGAGGATGGCATTCCATCAATTTTTTTTGAATTGAACTGCCCAACAATTTCTTCTCCTTGGATTCGCCTTCGAGAACTTAGAGTTCAAGTAAATTGTTAGCCTTTCCTTTTGTGCACTCTTACGTTGTACATTCTTAATAATGTATTGAGTTAAAAATTTATATGTATATTTCCTATTACGTACAAGTGTATTAAGGATTTTATTATATTGATATTATGTTTGCATGCATGACAAGTAATTTTTATATATACATATGCTCTCTGGTCTTAAACGATTTCATACATGAATGCAATTTTTAATATATTAGTTAATTCTATGTCATGAATGAAATATGTAAGTATCTAGAATATTTTATAATGTAATTTTAAATTATGATTGTTTTAGACATCTACATCAAATTATAAGATTCATTCAAATGCAAAATTTGTACCATGTTTTGTAATTTCCAATTTTACTATATTCAAAATTTAAATAAATTGACAAAACTTTAAACAAAACCTACGAATCATATACTAACAAATTATAAAAATGATTTAATGCAAAATGTACCAACTAAACGAAAATTCACTTTCATTGTTACATATTCATGAACTTAAATATGTGAAACCTTTAAAAGCATCAAACCATACATCATGAAATTGTGGGCCATGTTTTATAATGCAATTTTATCTAGTACTTGTTTGTGTATATTCAAAAAAATTTATATTAAAAGTTAACTATCAACTGACATCCATAGTAGCCTTTCTATACATTAATGAAAAATGTTGTATACCATATTTTTTAATGCAATTTTAAAATTTTATGATTGTTTTAGACATCTATGTACCTAATATATGTACTAGATATTAAGATTATAAGAATGCTTTCAAATGCAAAATGTATGAATTAAATGCAAATTTACTTTCATTACTAAATATTCACGGACTTAAATATGTATTTAACCTTTAAAAGCATCAAACCACATTCATCATGCAAATTGTATGGTCATGTTTTATAATGAAATTTTATAGTATGTTTATGCATTCATTTACAACTTTATATTAAAAGTTAACTATCACCTTTAATAGACATCTACACCTAATTATAAGATTCATGTTCAAATGCATAATGTACCACATGTGTTTTGTAATTTTAAATTTCAATAGATTCATTTTAAATAACAAGTGACAAAAAAAAATTAAACAAAACAAAAGAATCATCTACTAACATTATAACAACATGATCATGCAAAATGTACTGGACTAAATGCAAATCTGCTTGAATCATTGCTACATATTCATGAACTTAAATATGTAAAACCATATATGATTTTTATGACATGATCATGAAAAATGTGCCTAACCCTATCACCTTTAATAGACATCTACACCTAATTATAAGATTCATGTTCAAATGCATAATGTACCACATGTGTTTTGTAATTTTAAATTTCAATAGATTCATTTTAAATAACAAGTGACAAAAAAAAATTAAACAAAACAAAAGAATCATCTACTAACATTATAACAACATGATCATGCAAAATGTACTGGACTAAATGCAAATCTGCTTGAATCATTGCTACATATTCATGAACTTAAATATGTAAAACCAAGTTTTAAGCATCAAACCATGCATCATGAAGATTGTACCATGCAAAATGTACATAAACTCCAAAATTAGCATGTGCTAAATCATAATTTAAAGAGTTATAGATTTAAAATATGTCCCAAATTTATATCATTCAATAAAAGTAAATATAACATGTACTATGTAAAATATTGTCAAATAGAATGTTGCAAAAAGATAGATAAAGTAAATATAGCATGTGCTAAAAAAAAATGTCAAATAAAATGTTGCATCAATTTAGAGAATTTGGTTGAAATATACATTCCATCAGCCTCCTTGTGCTCATATGAAAAATGCGTGACATGCACAACATGTGTAATTGCATATATATACATATAAGAAATTTATGTAAATTAAAATTAAAATTTAATGTTTTAAAATTAAATGAGAATGTAGTTTCATTAAAAAAATTAAAAAAATAAACATATAAATTAAAATTAAAATTCCATGCCATACCTCATGTTGTTCCCCCTCCATTGTTCGGGTCTGGCTTTCGCCCTGCATCACACCCTCCTGAATAAATTGTACAATATACACGTACAAGTATATATATTAAAATTTTAAAATTTTGCAAATGAAAATTCATAAACTCATGCAATTTATTAAAAAAAAAATATTATATTACTTCTTCAAATTGTTTGGATGTTCATATCCCCATCATCGACTCCATCGCTAAAGTCCTTGGAGAACATAAATCATCTCCACAAACCTAAAATTCAAAAATTTTAAAACTATAAAATAACTTAATCTGTCTCATTTTTTAATGAAACTTGCACTTCAATTTATAACATGAAACATAAGTTAAAAATTGAATACTTGTGACAGTGTAATATTCGGCACATCTCCTAATAAGGAAGAAGAGGGTGGAGCCATTTCAAAAATGTCGAACAAAATCAGAATTTGTTAACATTTAATTATATACATGTGTACAAATAATTATTTCTTTTTAAAATATGTTCTCATGATACCGATATAATAATAGAATAATAATTGTACATCAACATCATGAAATCTTTAAAAAAATATCATTTCTCAAAATATCATCTTGATTGCCATAACTTGAACCTTGGACCGTGGTATTCTCAAAATTTCCATTAAACAAGCATGTAAACTGCAAATGGTGAACATATGATACATTTATGTTAGATTAACACATACAGATAAACATGTATATGTAAATTACAAATTACATTAAAATATCCACCCTAACTATTAACACATATTGATCCCATGCCCTCTTCTTCATGAAGAATTAAGTATTTCCAACCATTGTGACAACCCTTTGCATATGTTCTACGCTCCTCAATATTCATGGTATATATTTCCTCATCTGTTTTATATACAAAATTAGAATGTGCATTAGCTCGTGTTCTTTGTCGATTCAAACCAAGAACAATTCCACCAAATCCAATCTGAATTTTTTCTATGATGTCATCTCTTGGTTCTCGACTAATTTGAGAAGTGGAATCCATCTCTGACCACAAATTCTCCACACAAGGAGGTCGAGGTACCAAAGGTGGCTCAGGGCGAGGCAAATCAGTATTGCACTTAATTCCCTTACAGTCACATAATCAAACTTTCCTAGGACCAAAAAATTTAGAAGGAAAGTCATTATAATTGGGTTTCATATGCAAAAAGAATTCTGCATAAAATAATTTTTTAAAATAAACGGGAACTTCTTCATTTAATGGCAGCTTTCCATAGGCTACAAGGTTCATATCATAAAAATGTTTGGCTATATTAGGTTGCTTTAAATATTGCACCTTCAGCATCTTTCTTTTCGGCCCTTCTTTGAAATTAAACATATATTTTTCTGTTTCTTTTGTAACCTTGTTTTTAACATCGACCCATGTATCAAGACCCATTACTGGTTCCCTTCTATGCCTCATCATTTCTAGAAAGCTATCTATGGTTAGCTCAATCTTCTTGTCAACATCTACAAATGCGCTTAGAGAGTGCATAACTACTTCTAAGCTTTCCCAACTCTCTACAGGGAGCTCCAAACTTTCGAGATCTTTCCTCAATTTTGATTAAAGACCTTTGCACCTTTGTAATGTAAATTGTTGGATTTTTGTTTCCCAAGGTAATTCATCGAGAATTTCATATGGATAAGTTGTAGTTGATGTACAACCTTCTTCTTGAATTGCGCGATTTGAACTATGTATTTTTCGAGCCACATTTTCATCCTTTGTATCAGTATATAAAATTATGTATAAATAAGAAAACATGTGAACAAGTGTATAAATTTGTTTTAATATTAAAATAAATTCATGTAATTTTAAAAAATGATGATCATGATAATAATATTGAAATTGATAGCCACTTGGAGATGGTTGAGCACCATCATGCCCACTCGGAGATGGTTGAGCACCAACATGACCACCCATTTATTGGCCACCATGGGAATGTGTACCACTAACCTAATGCAATTAAGATGGTTGAGAACCAACATGACCACCCATTTATTGGCCACCAGGGGAATGTGTGCCACCACCCTCAAACAACGAAAGTGAATATTCATAAAAAAATAGATTTTTTTTCAATTCAAATATATACATATGTGCATTTACATACATATGATTCTACCTATTTATAATTTAAAATTAAATATATATAAATATACACCATACCACAATGGTGCAAAACATATCCCTCCATTGACTGAGTAGATACTATTTTCATTCCAACTCCTAAAAGAATTGAAATTTATTAAATATTAATTTAACTCCCTAAATTGATTAAAAAAAAAGAAAAAAAATTGCATGTATACACATGTACGTGCATAAGATTATATTCAAATATCATTTGAAAACTTTCAAATTTAATATAAATACCATAATCATGATGTACATCCCTTGATCCATGATCCTCCCCTCTCGTAGATGCATGAGACTATTGAAGTTCATCTCGAAGAATCATTAGGAAAATGTGCATCCATGATATATATGGATATCTACAAATACATAGATACATTATTTTTAAAAATTTACCTCATGCATTTACAATTATTTTTTAAATTACTATTTCAAAATATTTCAAAAGAATTCAAAAAATTGATGTAATTTTCACAAATGTTGAAGCACAACTTGAACACAAATGTAAAACACAAAACTTGAATCACAAATTGATGTTTAAAACTCACTTAAATATTTAAACAAAAAATTGTTGAAGTCGTGCACATTTTGAAAATTAAATACAAAATTTTATAAAACATGAAGTCTATCAAGTTGTGCTTACATAGTGAGGGCACATTTGGTATATAATTGAAAAAAACACATGGTCATTGAAAACGACACATTTATAAATAAAAAACACACACATATCAAAGATATCTTACAATTCCCATCAACAAATTTTGATGGAGATAAAATTCTTAACACTAATTCATCTTTGACACACAAATCTTGAATTGGAATTGGTCCATACAATAGATCACTAGACATCCTATTGACATTTGCACAATGCCAATTATATTAAATGATTGAAATTTTCTAACAATATTGTTTGCTTTTCCATGCAGTTGTTTTAGCCTCTCCTTCTTAACTTGGTACACGCCTTTCATCTGGTTGCACACGAATTCAGAATTAGGGAAAACTACAACTCCATTGGATCCATACACCCTAGTTATTCCTAAGCCTTCTATCAATGCAATATAATATGCTTCATAATTTTTTGTTCTTCGAGGTATATTCATTTTCCTTTGGAGGATTTTATTTGTCACAATATTGTATAGCGCATAAATAATCATTGCTTACCCTAGATTGGGATAACAAGAAACATCTATGCATAATGTCAAATTTTCAACCATGTTTAGTGGGCTTTCTGATCCCTGAAAAAAAAAACAAATTCAATAAAATTTTAAATTCATTTATTGCAAATGCCTTGGTTTATCAGAGAAATGACATGGTTTCCATAAACACTAGGACCCTCCCTGCATTTAGCTAAAAGTTTTATAATATTTTACCGCCAATGAAAAGGAGAGTAACAACACATCTTAGCCTAACTACATCATAGCTAGATCAATATTGAATGCATACATTGGCATCTATTCATGTAGTTAGAGATGTGTTATTATTAATTAAATGGTGAGCTACGTTCCACTTTTATCATATGCCATGCATAAAACAATTTGTGTTGATTGTGCCTTCAGTAGTAGGAAGCATAGTTCAAGATGTGTAATTATGGTTGGTGAGGTGATAGTAGACCCCCCTTTGAGGTTTATGAGGTGTAATAGGTATCACACTCAATATTTTGTACTTTATCTTGAGAGGCATGAGATTTTGTTGAGGTGTATGAGGTGTAATAGGTATCAACAATGTAAACTTTGAAACATGAACTGATACGAGTACCCACTTTTTTGAGGTAGCAAAAATTCATCTAATTTTGACAAGTGTTGAATCAGAATATACCTTTCTTTTTAGGTAGAAAAAAAATCATCTAATTTTGAAAAGCATTGATTCAGAATACACATTTTTTTTTATCATATTTTTGACACTTTAATTTTTCTCATGTATCAGCTATGAACATTTTTTTTTTAAATGTTAGTGATTTTTCATGCTAATTTTGAAAAGTGTTGATGCGACATCAACCCCCTTTTTTGGAGGGCTTATTTCTCACAGATTAAAATTTATAATGTATGAAGTGTGGAAATGTTTTTAAAATGTTGAATATTTTCATGCGTATTTTGACCATTTTTGTTAAATGTTGATTATTTAACCATTTTTCAAGTGATCTTATTCCTCTTCATGTTTTTCGTCCTAACATATTTTGTTTTTAAAGGTTTCCAATTGTTTCTTTTTTTTCCTTTGCAATATATATATATATATATATATATATATTCAAAGTTTAAAAAAAATAATAAAATTAATATTTTGAGGTTAGGATTTCTTTTATATCTATATATTGTTAATTAATATTTCAATACACATAAAATAATGGTCACCAAAAAATAATAATTTTAAAAACTCGACAAAAAATATACATTTTGCATATAGATATAATTAAAAAAGTATGTATTTTAAGACATTTTCGCTAAATAAGATACGTTAAATAAATAAAAATTTTGGAAATTTTGAATTATTTTTTTGGAAAATTAACAAATTTTATAAATTTTATATAAAAAAAGACAACATTTCAAAAATAAAAATTCCATAAAATTATTTAGATAACATTTTAAGTCTTAAAAAAATAAAAATAAAAATAAAACATACAATTTATAAAAATAATAAAAAAACATAAACATATATGTGTGTGTGTGTGTGTGTTATAAAAAATTTAAATTATTAAAATAAAAAATTAATAATAAAAATACATTGAAAAAAAAAATAAAAACAAGAAAATTAAAAAATAAAAAATAAAATAAAACAATTTAAAAACATAACCAAACATATATAATTTTAAACACACACACACACACACACACACATATATAGATAATTTTTAGAAATAAAACATATATAATTAAAAAAATTAATAATATAATAATAATAACGAATTATTGCATCCCTTGAGTTGTTGGTGGCCCAAGAGGCCACTTGCCGTAGGCGGGCGGAGCTGCAACAGCTTTGCCTGCCCATGACAGGCGCCACCTCGAGCAACCAGCAGGCTCAAAGAATCGACTTTCAGCGACTAGTGGCCCTAGGGGCCACCTGTCGTGCGTGGGCGCAGCTACAGTAGCTCTGATTGCCCATGAGAGGCGGCCACCAATGGCTCAAATCCAATTTTGAGAATCGGATTCGATTCTTAGAATCGGATTCGATTCTTAGAATCGGATTTGAGTCGTTGGTGGCTGCCTTCCGTGAGCTCCGTCAGCCCACGACAGCCGGACCAAGGACTCAAATCTGATTCTGAGAATCGGATTTTCCATTGGTGGTCACCTGTCGTGGGCGGGCGGAGCTATAGTGGCCCCTCGGGACACCAGCGACTCAAATCTGATTTTGAGAATTGAATTTGTTTCTTAGACACTCTGCTTGCCACGGCAGACGGCCCCTCGGGCCACCAACGGGCTCAAAGCCAATTCTGAGAATCGGCTTGGGCCCCCAACTGATTCTGAGAATTGGCTTGAGCCCGCTAGTGGCCCAATGGACCGAATTTGTATATTTTTTTAATTTTTTTTAAATTATAATTATTAATCCTTTTATTAAATTTTAATTAGTTTTAGTTTTTTTTTTTTTTTAATAGTTTTTGTTTGTTATTTTAGTTTTTTTATATCTTAATTTTTTTAATGTTTTCTGTTAAATGTTTTTCTTATTTATTTAAATATTTTTTATAATTCGTTTTTTTTTAATGTTTTCTATTTTTTAGGTTTTTAATGCCTTTTATTTTATTATTTTCATTTTTGTATTATTTTATTATTTTTAAGTTTTTAATTTTTTAAATTTTAAATTTTATTAATTTCATTATTTTTTTTTTTTTTTAATGTATAGTTTATTGATTTATTTTAATGTTTTGTTTGTTTGTTTGTTTTTTAATTATTCCACTTTTTTCTTACTTTCCTTGATTTTTTTTCTTTAATTATGGTTTTTGAAAAAAAATTATTATATTATTTTTTATATTTTTAATTTTTTAATTTGTTTTTTTGTGTTTTTATCTTTTAAAGGTCCATTTTGTTTTTTTTTTTTTTTACATTTTTATGTTTGATTTTTTTGTTTTTCCTTTTTATATATTTTTATATATTTGATTTTTTTGTCCTTTTTTTATTTTATGTTTTTTTTTTTTCTAATATGTGCTTTTATTTACTTTTTATTGTTATTTTTAACTACTTCTTTTCTTTTCTTTTCGTTGTTTTTTTTTTCATTTTTCTTTTGAAATTTTAAGGTTTGTCGATGTCATGATATTTTTTTTTTGTCATTATTTCAAAATGTTGAAAATCTTTCAAGAAGAAAGAAAAGTTGTATTCTAGCATCAACACATTTCATTTTTGAGCTGCTATTTCTATGTTTTTGGGGTTTTTTTAGCTAGTGTTGTTTTCAATTTATAGTTCTTGTTTCATAGTTTACATTGTCTATCACACTTGGTATTTTTTACTTTATCTTGAGAGGCATGATATTTTTTCGTAACATTTTTTGGCACCATTCTTGGAGATAAAGTCCATTTCCCACCATTTCCCAAAAGGTTCAACATTGGATGAAATTAAATCTTGAATGTACCTTTCCACATAGAAAAAAGTTACTGATCAAACGAGAAAATTACCTGGTACCCATTTTTTTGAGGTAGAAAAAAAAGCATCCGATTTTGAAAAGTGGAGATACAGAATCAACCTTTTTTTGGAGCATTTTTTTGGCACTTTACATTTTCTAATGTCTTCTTCTTCCCTAAGATGTTTAATTGTAAGAGTATTATATACTCTCTTTTTTTTAATAATGAAATCCTCATTTTTTCGCATAGTTAATTTTTTTTTTTTTTAAATGTCAATATTTTAAAGTTAGGATTTTCTTTATGTTCATGTATTGTTAATTAATATTTCAATGCATATAAATAATTTTCGCTAAAAAACCAATTATTTTAACCATATAACAAAAAATTATACATTTTCAATATAAATACAATGAAAAAAATACACATTTTGAGACTTTTTGTTATAAAAAAAACATGTTAAATAAACGATTTTTTGGGGAAAATCTTGATAGTTTTTTTTAAATAGCTTTTTTTATGAATATTATGTCAAAAATTGATAGTAATCACAATTGTTTTGCAAAAAATAAGGATTATTCTCATAAAATATCAAAGTATAAATATTACAAGTAAAACTGATTAATAGCTCTCAAAATTGAGCTTTATTTGCAAGCATAACTTAATGTTAATCAATAGTATCAACTAATCCATGTTCAACATCTTCTAGAACATCATTAATGTCTTCTTCTACAACATTTTCTGCTTCATTTTGGTCATTGTCCTCTTCTATGGATCTTTCATGTTTGCAAATCTTCCTAAGTGTCATTTTCCAATCATTCCATATAACTATGGTTGATGTTCATTTTCCTTTTTTGCCACACTTGATTCATTAAAATCCCCTTTCCTAAAACCAACTTTTTGCATTGCACTAAGTCTTTCTCAATTCAAATGCAATTTCTTACTTTTTTTAGGAAACATGCTAGTGTTTTACATAATCATCAAGCACAAAAGGAATAATTAATCAAATTAGTCTAAACACATAAAAACTAAAAAATAAAATATTTAAATTCAATTTTATATAATAAAACTTACATGAACCTGAGAATAAATCCAAAACTAAATCTCCTTCATTTGAACGTAGATCTATAAGATAGTCAATCAATGCTTGTAGTTTTTTTATAAATGTTAACTATATCTCATTTTACATCTTTATCCTCATATGTTATTTTTCTTACAACAACATCATGAACCAGTACTTGACTATGAATGTTCCCATCTACTTGATTCAAAAGAATAGGCTTATAGCTATCCTCTTTTGTCCAACATTCAACATGGATGAACTCACAATCATTTTTAATAGGTTGATCTTCGAAAGAAACAAGTTTTTACTTCTTCCTATAACATAACATAGTAAAAGTTTAATTAAATTATACATAAATATAAAAAATTAACATTAATCAAACATATAATTTCAATGTCTTACCATGTAAGTTACACCTTTGAGTTTGTTTTTCCCTTGAAGCTTGTTAATATCATTGCAAATTGTGTGTCTGAATGAAATGTCACAAATCACCAAAGTGGTGATTTTGTGACTTCTTGAAATCCCGTAAAAACTTTACTAAAAGATTGATAAGTATTTGGTTCACTATCGTATTCAATTTATGGGAAATTGAAACCATGAGGAATATCTGCAATAACTAGGACATATTCCCTTTTAGGTATGAGTTTTGCAATTTCTTCACAAACACCTAGTATTATTTGATATTGGATAATGTGGAGCCCATTGCAAGTGAGATGATTAAGAGTAGGAACAATTTCAACATTCATAATATGATGCTTTCTCATCTTTTCCAACTTAACTTTTTCAATAAATATTTTGAAAGTATCTGGTACTCCATTTGCATCATTCTTCGACATTTTTAATGACATAAAAAATATATATGTATAAGTAATAAAATAAAAATAGTTTACATGTGAATAAAATGAATGTATAAATAAACATACTTTATTGAATGCAATATAAAAATATTTAAGTGTTGTTGTAGAACTTAATTCTGGGTAGTGGCGTGCAACATCATCCCAACTATCTTCATTCAAAATTTTAACCATATGTTCTTGTATTTTCATATAAATCTTCTGACTGAATAAATAAAGTTAAAAATGTTAATATAGTGATATGTATAACAAATACTACCAACAACATTATGTTTTATTTAAAAGAAGATTATAATCAAAGGAAAAGTAAAAATAATTCAAAAAACTTACTTTTGAAATTCTGCGCACATTTCATCCATTGATAATTTTCCTGAATTCACACGGGATAGTATTGATTTGAATAGTTTCTCATCCTGCACTCCTTGAATTTTTATCCAAGGTGTGATATTCATATCCTCTAGAAGTTCCTTCATTTCAGAACTTGTCTTACTGTTGGTACATATTATAGGTTTACGTTTTTTAACCTTTTGATTTTTTACTGAAATATTATCCCACGGCTCAAAAATCTCATCAATCAATTCCCATATCTCGCCAGTTCTAAATTCGAACTGAAAAATGCTATCCATGCTTTTGAATATATTTGAATGCATTTTTCCACTTTTGATTTGATTTTATCCTCAATTTGAAAACCTGTTTCCATTAAACATTCCTTCTGAAAGGTTAGACTGACTTTTTCCTTATCCCCACCACATTTTTCTATGAATTCATTATGAATAAATATGACCCTTTGGATGAAAGTCATTTTCATTATGTACTCATTATCTGCATTATGATCCCATGCCAATCAATTTGTCTATGTTTCTATTAAACCAAAGTAAATAATGCATTTCACTGTTTCAAAAAGATATTTATTGGGATATTCCTCAATCAATTGTCTTTTAGCCTCTATCAAATGCTTCTCTCCAATTACATAATATTTATATTCAAAACATTATGTCTTGTCAAATTCCTATTTGTTAGGAACCTGACGTGGATCAACAAGAACCACATAATCCA
Source organism: Pinus albicaulis (assembly GCA_034641835.2). NCBI lineage: Eukaryota > Viridiplantae > Streptophyta > Pinopsida > Pinales > Pinaceae > Pinus > Pinus albicaulis. The sequence goes on from CM076570.1 coordinate 928,761,308, forward strand.
ACACATGTGCATATGGATTGAACCTGAACAATGTTTTCAGATTATGTACATGTAGGTGACGTGCCTTTCTAATTTGATATTGATATTGTCCTTCATCTATCCTATAGAATTTATTGACATCAAGCTCAAATGTTTGGTCACTATAAATTAATTTATTCTTCCTCAACTGATATCGAATGGAAATTTGTTTTTTTTAATAATTCCATCTTCTAACTCAGCACCTAGTGTTATGATTTATCTGCTTCTTTTAGAGCTTTCAGCATGTTCTTCACTACTACTCATGACTTTTACAGATTGACCAAAATTTGATTTCTTCTTCTTATCGTTTAACATATCATCATTCTAATAAACAATATCTTCATCATCAACTAGAAGAGAGGCATATTTGGTCATTTTTCTTTTTGGTGTTTGATTTTTTTTCTCCTTTTCAACAACAGTTCTACTCTCCTCCTTACTAATGTTAACATAGTTTTCATCTTCATCTTCCACATCTTCAAAAAAATCATGTTTAGTTTTACTAGATTGATCCATCTTGGGATGAGCTAAGACAAAGAGCTTAGGTTATGGATGGGTGGTCGAACAATCTTAGAAATTAATTGTCAGACTCTAAGGTAAGTACTTACTACCTATAGACAAATAGTGGATTTATTAATTTATTGATTATTTAGATAGCATGAGAAAGTAAATAGTGACTATGATGTGGAAAACGCCACAATGATTATATTCTAGGTCCTAAATCATAGAAATGAAGGGAATAAAATGCTCTATTTTCATAGTTTGTAATGAATTCACTATGCAAGATATAGATATTATTTGTGGTGCAAGTACAAAAGCCACACTAATGGAAAAATGTGGAACTAATTAAAGGCTATAGGAAGTGAATATGCCTTCTTTAAAAACAATTAACTACTAAATTTGTTTTCTTTAAGAAAATAATTGTGCATTCATGGACAACATTGTGGTTGTGATGAATGTCTCTACCCAAGTAAAGTATGATCTATTTATCCTTTTTTTGTAGGGCTATTTTTCTTTAATGGATAGGAAGGGTTAGTACTGAACTAGCAGAAGCAAAAGCACGGTGGTTCGTATAGTCCCATGACAGTTGTTACTAATAATTAAATAAATATAAATTACCATGAAACCAAACCCTTTTGAAACCTTTTTGCAAATAATAACACGTAGAAAATAAAAATTATATATATATATATATATATATATATATATATATATATATATATATATATATATATATATATATATATAACTTCCAACTTCAGTTTCACAATAAAGAATTGAAAATTTAAATTACTTTTGAATGACCTAGAATCTAGAAAATGCATAATAGACGAGTTGTCAAGAAACAAAGATCAAAACTCCATTATTTTCCATTGAATAACAATAATAACTATAAATTTCTTAAATATACATGATAAACTGAAGATTACTATTCAGAGTAAATATTGTCCATATAAACCATTACAACTCAATCTTTAATAGAAAATCTCTTAGGGCTTGACCCGAATTAAGACAAATATATATATATATATATATATATATATATATATATATATATATATATATATATATATATATAGTATTTAAGAAAAATAACTACATTAGATATGAAAATAATGAACCAAGGAGTCATATTCGGGTTTGTTTCCCTCCAGTTCTCTCAATTACCCTTAGAGGCTCAAACCTGGAGTTTCGTCTTCATGAGGAACTTGTTTAAAAAAAACAGAAACTAAAATCCATTTATGGGAACCCCCCACATAATTGGTACAAATCACAATCATAACCCTAGAAGAATCAATTTGTTGGAGTAATATCTCTGCAAGGTCATAGCAGAGGAAAGCCTCCACTATTGAAAAAAAAACAAAAACAATAAACGATAAATTAGCACCTGGGAAATTCTCGCTATGATCAAAATTTAACCTATAGGTTGTAGCGGTAAGTCACGTACCCCATTATATTATAACCTATTTTTCCCTACACAAGAAGGAGGAAGGAAAACCTGATTAATATTGTGCACAGTATGGAACAAAAGCATTAAGAGAGAAAATTTCCCAACCAGTTTGACCTTTTAAATGAAAGACAATGAGATCTTGCACAGTCATTGAGGCTAGGTTTTTTTTTAAGAAACAAAAACATGATAACCTTTCTTGTTCATCGTTGTCATGAATTGGTTGCATTGGTTAGAATCTTCCAAATGCTTGCCGTTTCGAACCATGATAGGAATAACACACCAAGAAGCGGTAAGACTGTTGTAGAAGGAAGTATGGGGAGCATGGTTTGACATAAAAATAAAGACATGGGGATCCTACAACAGACAAACCAAAGTTACAGGTGTGAGATCCTATGCCCTCCAATTGAGTAGCAAACCCTAATGTCATACAATGTGTATCATTAGATGGAGGGGATCATACATGAGAGGTTGATATCACTTGAGTAATCTCATCACCTAGTAGTTTGCACCAAGATCATGACATCTTATCCATTCAAGACAATTCAAAACCCTTAAACATAAGATCTCATATGTTAAAAATCCCCACCATGGTAATAGGTGTTCATATAGTTTAAAAATTGAAGTTCTCAAGCAGTATGAGTAGACTATTTATGAGCCAAACATCAATAATTACATGTTAATTATATAAAAAATATTTACCTGGCTTCATGCAAAGATTTCCCCCTCTCAGATTAATTATCCATTACTGTTCTTGGATGATAAGAACTATATAAGTATCTCTAAACAAGAATTGGAAAAAAAACCAATATAAGCCACACAAATATGTTGAAATTTTGTGTTACGGAAAGGTGACTGGGTGAAGTAAAAAACCTATTATCTTTCCCTTTAAAAAAAAAAGATCTTTTAGGGTTAAAAAAAATCAAGTGATAATACCTCGCCCCTTGATCCATGTTACTATGTTGTATATTAATTAACATAATAGGTATAGAATAATAGATAGAAGCCAACATAAAGTAAAAGAAATTGCATTAAAAAGAAAGTCCATTTCTATTCATGTTAACATTATGTCGATTCTTTAAGAGGGTGTAAAAATATCTTGAACATCCATAATTATATTTTAAGTCTAGATATCACATAAAAAAAGAAAAAAATGAGTTCATTGATGTATGAAGGAGATATCATATTCTCCTTAGGATATACATGTTTCTCCTAGCCTCATCAAAATAACAAATTACCTCAAATTATGTGACTGGATCATTGATGATATTTGGATAGCATCCAAATATTATTTTTATTCAAAGGAGGGGAAAATAAGAGTGGTTGATTAGCCCATAAACCTGAGTTTACCAACAAGAAAAAATCATTAATATTAATTTAAAAAGGGGCTGATATGATTTCCAAAAATATATATTTTGGGAGATAACTTAATTCCTCTTTCTAGGCTTGTTCCATAAGGAAAATATTCACATTTGGAGGGCTGACTTGGAGAGCACAAAACCCATATAAATTATCCAATATTTCTTGAATATTAATGTCAATTTTAATTAATCATCAAGTTACCTTCAACAACTCATTTTGGGGCACCTTGGCTATAGACTAGGACTCCAGTTTTGACAAGGCATATCTCCTCAACCATGAGGAGTTATGAGGTATGCCACCTTTAATTGGAAATGGTATGATGAGGAAAAGAAAATGATTATGGTCATGCAAGAAAAAACATTGATCTTACCAATAATTTTCTTCATCAAATGCAGAGCTTCTTTTGGTTGTTTCTTGGGTTGACATCAATGACAACCAAATTCAAATAATCTCCCCTTTTGGCATTGATGCAAACACACTTAATCCCCCTAGATTATTTCTCCCCTTGACTTCATGTTTCTGATCTTCCTCTCATAATTTATCTCCCCCTTGTAAATCAATGGCAAAGGGTGACTCCCTCTAATGAAATATCTTCCCTTATCTTCCAGCAACATGCCCTTATTCCCCTGTATTATTGGCTTTAGCATATCAATTTCAACCTAGAAGCACCATGATATTCTATCGAAGATACTCAAATTTCTCTCATCTGAGGGGCTTGGTGAAGATGTTATCTATTTGTTCATTTGTCCTAATTTATTCTATGTTGATGTTCCTCTCTACCGCCTGCTTTCTAAGAAAGTGGTATTTGATAGGAATATGTTTTGTTTTTTAATGCATTACAATATTATTTGAGAGAATTTTGGCATTGGTGTTGTCACAAAATATCATAATGGGCTCATCAAACTTCACTTGGAGATCTTGTAGAGTTTTATTCATATAGAGGAACTGAGTACAAAAATTTTTGTTGTTATATATTATAATTCTCATATGGACAAGGATACAATATACTACTTCTTTCTCAACCATGATATAAGAAAATCATTGAAGTATAACATTGCTCCACTGGTGATTTTATGATCATGAAAAATTCTTTTCCAATTTGCATTTCTATAGGCTATCAAAATTAACTTTTTACCCTTCATATACAATAATCCAAATTATGTTGTTCCTTAAGATATCTAAATATCCTCCAAACTGTTAAAACATGGGTTTTTTTTTGTTCTACTTGGAATCTTTCCACTTGTCTAATTTCCTCCATCACATCTATGCTCGAGGTTTTCACATATAATAGGATACAAATTTTCAATCGATAGAGACTTTGGATTTCTTATTTAGATTCATCATCTTTTCTTAACTTGAAACTAGTCACCATGGGAGTGTTAATAGGTTCACAATCTTCCATTTATAATTCCTACAACATTTATTTGATGTACCTGGTTTGAGAAATTAATATGCCATAATTTTCCTATGATATCTAGAGTCCCAAGAAGAAGTTCAACTCTCCAAGTGAGGACATCTCAAACTCATTTTTCATATCGTTATTAAAATTCTTACTCAACCTCTCATCATCACTTCCAAAGATGATGGCATCTAAATATACTTCAATTATAGTCAAATTGTCTCGTTCAACCTTTATATATAAGGTTATATTGACACTTCCTCTTTTGAATCCATGTTGTTGTAAATACCTATATAGTCATGCATACGAGGTTCTAGGAGCTTGCTTGAGACCATACAAAGCTCTCTTTAACCTACATACATAGTATTTATTTTTTTTAGTATAAATTCCTTTGGTTACTCTATGTATACTTCTTCCAGCTCTCCTTTGGTTACTCTATGTATACTTCTTCCAACTCTCTATTTAGAGAGGTTGATTTTATGTCCATCTCGTACACCTTAATATCTCTTAAGAATTCATAGGAAAATAACATTCTAATTGCTTCCATCATAGAAATAGATGCAAATATTTCTTCAATATATATCCCTTCAACTTGGGCATATCCTTTACATACCAATCCCGCCTTATTTTTGGTTACCTGTCCATCTTCATTCAACTTGTTCCTGAGGACCCATTTTGTGCCAATGACATTCTTATCCCTATGTCTTGGAACCAATTCCCATGTTTCATTATTTTCAATTAGATCTAGTTATTCTTCCATGGGTTTGATCTAGTGTTCATCATGGATGGCTTATTCAAATATATTAGGCTCAACTATGGATAATAATGTAATATGTCCTTGTTTTGGCATGCATACATGTCGACTTCTTCTAGTTTCTATTCTTGCATTCATATATCTAATTATTTAATCTGATGGATGATTCTTATGATACCATCGTTTAGGTGCTTCACGAAGTGCCTATTGGTTATCTTTCATTTCTTCCTGGTTGAAAATTGGCTCTTCTTCTAATTGTTTTTCCTCTTTTATTCTTTCTTCTTTATCTAGTTCTTCTATTTCTTTCTCCTTTGAAGATGTGCTTCCTAGTTTTTTCTTTTTCCCATGCTTTTCATCAACTTTTACATTTATTATTTTTGTTATATTATTGAATCTTAGATTACAACATTTGTACGAGTTGCTTTTGCTTGATTATCCAAAAATTATACCTTCATATACATGAGAGTCATGTTTTCAAATCTTTTATATTCTCTTTTTACATAGCATTGCCTTCCAAAGACTCTAAAGTGCATGACATTTTTCGGTCTCCCTCTCCATAGTTCGTATGGAGTCTTCTCATTATTACTTCTAAGGTTTCTTATGTTGAGAATATGATTTTTTTTTCTACTACATGTACTTAGAAGATATTACTTAGTATGGGATCATGAAACATAGTTCTTGCCATTTCTTCTACATTTTTGTTCTTTCTTTCAGTGACTCAATTATGCTGAGAGGTCCTAGCTGTCGGAATTGAATTTTTATTCCATGATCTTCAGAAAAGTGTTGGAATTATTTAGACGTGAATTCTCCTCCATTATTTGATTCTAAGCACCTGACCTTCAAATCATTCTCTTTTTCAGCCATCTCTTTGTAAATCTTGAAGCATTCAAATGCTTCTAACCTTTTATTTAGGAAACATACTATTGGCATCCTGGTGTAATCATTAAAAAGTAGCATGAAGTATTGTTCACCATCTAATCCTTTATTCATCATGAGTAGGCATAGATCAATACATACTAATTATAATGGCCTTGAAGTGGAGTGTTCCTTGGTTTTGAATTCAACCCTTGTTTACTTTCCATGCTAATAGTGCTTACATATGGTGCTTGTTGGTTTCGATATTTCTATCATATCCCTTACTACTTCCTTTTTGTTTATTTTCACTAGATTTTTAAAGTGCATGTGACCGATTATGTTGTTCCAATGCTAACTTTCATCTTCCTTTACCAAAAAACAACTTTCCTTTCCAATTTCATCTAGGATGTATATATTATCCTGAATACTTGATGTTGTTCCCACTTATCTACCTAATTTATTCCTTCTTATTTCACAATTCTTTGAGTCAAACAAAAGTGTGTGCCTTTGGTCATACATTTCACTTACACTTAGTATGTTATGGTTCATATTTTCAATGAGCATTTTCTGCCATGGAATCCTTGTTTTAAGTTTGACCATACCCTTTCCTAAAATATTGGTTGAGTTGTCATTTACAATATAAGAAATCATTCCATCCCTTTATTTTTAAAAGGTTACAAATTGGTCACTATCTCCCATCATGTGTGTTGAAAAGTCATTGTTTACATACCATCCACCTTTCTCTCTTTGTGCTCATAAATAAATTGCAAAAATTTTAAACTTCTTCTTACAAATTCTTAAAGGTTATTTCGAGGGGTTGCTAAAGCCTTTCATTGGATCCTTTGGAGAAATGATCAACCTTCAATAATTTACTATGTGTCGAAATTTTTTGCACTTGTAACATTCTACTTTATTACTTAATGATCAAAAGTTGTTATTATTTTAGTTATAATCTTCATGGCTCCTTTTAATATAACCACTCTTAGAATAACTTTTGTAGTTTCTTTTTTTATAGTGTAGGCATTACAATTAATATATTTAAGCCCAAAATTGTTGCAGCGGTAAAACACACCAAGAAGGATAGTTTGATACTTGATATTATGGGATCTTATAGGTGGTGTCGCTCTCCAAAATCCTTCTTCTTGAGTTTTATCCATTTTTTATTGTTGATTTCATGTTCTCCTACTTGGTTGGTCCTAAACCTTATCCTTTGAGGGAATGCATTCCTCTTTCTTGATACAGTCCTTGATGATACCTTCGTAGCTCTTTTTTTCAGCTTCTTCTATCCTTTTGTTATTTCTTTTAGTGACTTGATCTTTATGAGGTGTCCTAGCTGCCAAAAATTGTCTTTTTATTCCATAATTTTCGCAAAAGTGTTGGAATTTTTTAGACGTGAATTCTCCTCCATTATTTGATCTTAAGAACTTAATATTTATTAGTCTCATTTTAAGCCATATTTTGTAAATATTGAACCATTCAAATGCTTATGTTTCCTTTAGGAAACATACTATTATAAGTTAGTATTCAAATGCTTATGGTTTTCTTTAGGAAACCCTTAAATACAACCTTTTATCCAAGATTAAAATGACTCTTAATCATTCCTTAAGCTTTCTTTTATAGTTTGAGAAATTATCATAAAATTAGGCATTAATTTATTCAAAAAAATTACCCCAAGGCTTCCACAGATCAACAAACTCATACCTTGAAATATGTCCTTGGCAATAAGAAATGGTCAAACTTCATCTTTAGGAGTAGTGTCGGAATTTATTTCAAAATAGTCTTCAAATTAGGCCTCAAAAAAGGTATTTCTTGTCTTCAAGATATGCTTAAGAAAAAAACTTCAAAGGGGGCTTGATATGCCTCAAAACTTGTCATTGAAATTGCAAGACTTAACTCTTGAACTATCCTGAAATAACCTCATATGGTGGCTAAAAATAGGGCCTGAGAAAAAAATGTGAAGGTGCCACAAATATGACACAGGTATTTCCTTAAACAATGCAAAATTTACTTCAACCAAAGCCTCAAACAAGTGCAAAAATTCCATAGTATAGGACGCCCAAAATGCCTCAGAATATTTCCATAGAGTAACCTTAAAACATGCCAAAAATGAGCCTAATAATTTAAATAAAAAGGGTTCTGAGATTATATTATAGAAATAATTCAAATTAGGCCACAGAATAGGCCATTAAATAACAAATTAGCCTCATAAATTTGATCTTAGTCCCAACAAAGAACACCATCAAAATATAAGAAATGATGCCCATAAATCCCAAGAAACCATAGAAATATAAGTGAATTTAAGTTCATATACCTTGGCCTTCTCCTTAGGATATACATGTTGCTCCTTGCTAGGAAAAGAACAAATTACTGCATATTTTGTTAGTGACTCATTGATGATATTTGGAGAGCATAAAACTCTTATTTATATTGGGAGGAGGGGAAAATAATAGGTTCCAACTAGCCCATAAACCTAATATGGACAACAAGATTCAATCATTAATATTAATTTAGAAAAGCGTCAATCTGATTTCCAACAAAAATTATTTTGGGATCCAACTTAATTCCTCTTTTTAGGCTAGATCCATAATGAAAATATTCACATTTGGATAATTGAATTGGACAACCCAAAACCCATATAACTTATCCAATGTTTTCTTAAATATTAATGCCAATCTTAACCAATCATGAAGCTACCTTTAGCAACTCATTTTGTGGCACCTTGACCATATAATGGGGCTCCATGTTTGACTAAGGGGGATTCACTCAATGAACCCCTAACATATTACGTGCATTTGTGGCATACCAAATAATACCCTTATTTTGACTACATATTGGAAAATATCTCTAAAACCCACTTTATTTAACCCCCTACCAATATGAACTCAATACACCTCCCCAATTTAAAAAACCCCTACTTTCACTAGATATTGTAGGTATCCATTTTTTCATTAACATTTTTTATACCCCTTTATATTTTTTCATTAAATTTTAGCTTCATTTTTATACCCACCAATATAAATGTCATTTACCCCTTATTATATGCTCAATATATTATGTCATTTTCTCCTCAAAATATATCCCCCAATATGAATGCATGTGGCATGGTATTGCTCCCCCAGTGAAGCCCTCGTGACTTTAACAAGACATATCTTCTCAACCGTGAGGATTTATGAGGTATGTCACCTACCATTGGAAATGATATGACAAGGACAAGCAAACGATGATGGCCATGTGAGAAAAAACACGGATCTTCCCAATAATTTTCTTCATCAATTGACAACCAAATTCCAACAAACCCAACATTATAAACCCTATATATTAAACCCTAATATTATAAAACCTATATTTTAAAACCAATATTATAAACCCAAATATTATAAATCATAATATAAATCCTTACTATATACCCTAACATTACACCCAATATTATAAACCATAATATGGTCGAATTAAATTACCAGAGGACAACTATGAGTGACTTCTGAATTTTTGTAAATATGGTAAACATAAGGTTTCAACCAAGTTTCATCATAGTCAACTATTTAAATATGGAATATAAAGGTTAAATTTGTTAGGCTATGTTGTTACTACTAATGTGGTTTTCTATGTTTGACTATTAATGTTAATAAATAACATAAATAAGTGATTTTTTTTTTACCATAGTTGAAGAGTGTTGAGTGTCAAACATGGTCAAACATTATCAAATAAGGTCAACCACATTAGTAAATGTAGTTAACTAATTTTGTAATGTTGCATTGTGATGTTGGATAAATTGCAATGTAAAATAACATTGTGACAATGCATGTCACAATGCAACAATGTTTGTCATAATGTGACATTTTATGTCATATTGCAACATTTTTCACATGGCTTAACTAATTTCACCATGTGTGAACATAGTTTGACTAATTTGGCTATGGTCGACTATAGTTTCCATGATAGATTACGGTTATCTATATTGATAATATTTTAAACCATAAATTATAAGCCCTAAGTTATAAGTGCTATATTATAAACCCTAATATTAAACCCAATATTATAAACCCTAATATTAAACCCAATATCATAAACCCTAATTGTAAATCCAATATCATAAACCTTATATTAAACCCAATATTATAAACCATAATATTAAACCCCAAAATTATAAACCTAATATTATATTTTGTATCCTTATCCCATAAAAACCATTACCATACCTTATAAATAAACCATTACACTTCCTCCTTAGGCTAGCATCATCGTTACACATATTTTAGCATGCTCTAGTCAATCTAGAGAAGATAAATAGACCCTTTCTCTTTCTAACGCACAAGGTCTTAAGAAAAATGCATATCACACATACACAATGATGAATTAATGTGACAACAAATACGATTGAACATTTGGAGAATGAAAATAAACATAAGTTGGAATAAAAACCCCTATTAGAATTAGAACCAAGATCATGAACATTCACAACCTCAAGAGGGATCTCTTACAAATAATAAATGAAATTTTGGTTGTTGTACCCCTTGATGGTATAAATTCAACAAAGAATTCCATTGTAGGCAGTGTGTTGGATTGTATCACAACACTATGGTGAAATGCCTTTAGGGAAATTGAGATGAAATGTTCAATTATCCTTCAAATTATAAAGAAATAAGTTATGTTTGTTTGTTATGTATCTAATGAAAACTTGATCAAATACTACAAATCCTAGGTGACATCAGGTCATAGTATAAATCAACATCTCCTTGTCCTTGAAAATGAATTAAACTTGATTAACATTTACAAAAAAAAATTGAAAAAGATGTGGGGATTCAAGTTCATTTAAAGGGTTGCTCCTTAGTTAAAGTACAATTTGGTAAAACAATGTATCAGTGACTTAGAGTGTTGCATGCATAGAAATTTCCAATTCTAGCCATTAACATGGTTATATAATTTATGTCCTTTATTGGTATTATGCTTTGAGGGAGGGATGTTCACATCGTATTAAAATGTGGACTTCTAAAGATAAGATATTAATTATAGTGTGTGTGTGTGTGTGTGTGTGTGTGTGTGTGTGTGTGTGTGTGTGTGTGTGTGTGTGCGCGCCTTCATATGTAAGTGGTCTCCTATATTGGAACAACCACATTAGCATATAGGAAAACATATAGAGACAAACTCTCTTGAGGGTCTGCAACAATTTCCAAAACTCCATGTACCATATTTACGGTTTGTTTAGATTGCCTTCCATGGTGAGCTTGGACAACCTTACAACTGAAATTTAGCCATCCTACAAATGACCTATAGCAAAATTTCAAACAACCAATTTGTCACCCCATAGTTTATATGAAATGACATAAAAAAGAAGTAGAGGGTACAATTCATTTTAGTGAAGATTAATATGTACTTAACCTTGAAATGGATATGTCGTATTCTATGAATGGATATCATAATTCAACTCTTATGGTGTCTCAAATATATTATCTTTACAATAATGAGTATTTTCAAAAGCAACCAAAAAATGCAACATTTTATCTTAAGATTTATGGTTAGCCAAAATTTTAATAAACAAAGCCATCACAAATGTGCAACAATAATAGCATTGATTTAAATTTTTGGTGTGAGTTGAGACATCATGGGAACAAAGGATGAATGTTCCCAAAGAATTCATATGATGCAAGCATTTCCATTTTAGACTACTTTTTCTAAATTTAATATGTGTAGAATGTTAGTAAACACATCAATGAAATAAATGAACAGTTCAATTATATTAGGAAGTTGTGAAAAAATTTGGGAATGATGATGCAACTCACAACCATCGTTGAATCTATTCCCTTTAGAGGAAGTGTGTAGGGATTAGATAATGAGAAAAATGATGGTATGAACTATGTTTACAAATTTGATTCATGATCTAGACTGTCAAAGCACTAAAACCTAAATATGTGTACTTTATGTTTAAATTTAGTTATAACAAAAAATGAATTCCATGACCCTAAGTCTGATCTGGACTATCTATCACTTCACTTAAATGATATTGTGATGATTAACAAGTGATATTTTCCATGGATAAAATGTTTTAACTTCTATATAAAGAACATTTAATAAATCATTCCTTTACTTCACACATATCTAAACTTTCATTTCAAGTATGACCTGGTCTAAAAATATATTTGTTAACTCTAGGTATTAATAGATTAAATTATTTGCAAATAAACACTTGCATTTTACTCACTTTAATTGAACATTAATCCTTTAAGGTGTAATGGTTGATGGATAACAAAATCTATTTTATTTGCATCATTTTCCTTATTATAGTTTTGAAATTTTTAACCCCTCAAACTTATGTCATTATGGACAACATATTTAAAAGATTAAACGAACAAATTTGTGTTTAATTACGCCCATAGGCGTGCCTATTTCAACCTATGGATGTGGCCTTGGGGAATTTTATTTTAATATTAAAATAGATGGATGACATTTCACCACTAGGATGATGGCACAAACATGGGCAAAGAAATGAATGTGTAATACCATCTTGAGTCAGATGAATTTTTACATTGCATATAATGGTTTTATGAAGGTGTTTATGAACACAATTGCTCGGATTGTTGCCTTTTCTCAAATAATTTTTTCTCACTAGAAGCCGTCTCCATTTCTGGGTTCGTTATAATTGTTGAAGAAATCTACATTATTGAAAGTGGTCAACATTTTCTCTCAGTGGAAGCAGCCAACTGTTTGGATCGGTCTCTACCACTCATATCAATAAGAGTACGCTACCCATTGTTTATAATCAATTTAATTTGTATAATTGTGCATGCAATTAAACATTATTGTTCCTATGAAACCAAATTGACATATAATCTTGATTATCCTCAACATCGTGCATTAGATAGAATTTTTTTTTTAAATTGGGTTGTAAATGGGTATAGGTTTGTTGCGTTAGAAATAAAAGATAAAAACCTTTAGCTCTTGAAGTTGATCCCACCGTTAAGTGATAACCTTTTATTTTTTCCCCGGAACTAGAAAGGTTAAAAAAATTTGTCAAAGAAGAAAGCAAAGCTAGTTTGCTTGTCAGAAAAATAAAAAAATAAATATCTTACAAAGAGCCTTGAAAATATTTTTCTATATTGTATTGTGATCGAATATTAATGCAGAATCCAAGGGAAGATGTTCGACAACTTCTCACATGAAGCCATGAATGTTCATTTATCAATAGTGCTACATAAAGAGTTTGCGTGTTCCCCCGGAAGTTCTGGGAACAAACAAGTGTTCCCAAGTTTAGTTGGTAATAAAACTATTTAAATTAAAATATGTAATCTTTGCCATTATAATTGCTATAATATATCGAGAATTATTCTTACTAACTTTTAAAATATGATCTTCTCAAACGAAGTGTGATCGATACAAATGAAGCGATGTGAATGTCCCTTATACAATGTGTCGATTAAAATTTCCAAAGAATAAACACAGAGTATGATAATCATGTATAATTTTTACGTCGATCCACTGCTCAATTGTGAGGGCCTCACATACGAAGAAACCTCAAATTGTGAGGGCATTGATAGAACCTCAAATCCCGAACTAGGAATTTATCGACAATTGTTTCAATCACTTCTTGAACTCTATAAATGGATGGAAAATTAAATTAAATCTTACTATGACCAATTGCTTTGCATGAATGATTCGAGTTATTAATCCAAAAATGCTTTGAGTATCCTACATATGTATTGTTTGGTACAATATGCTAGAATGCATTTTGTGAATATGGTCGGAAACCATAGTTATATATATATATATATAAAAGATTGGTAACAGTGGACTATATTCGGAGTGGACTATATTCGGTATGTTATGTTGGTGAAATATATATATATATATATATTTTTCACCAACATAACATACAAAATATAGTCCACTGATTGTTACCAATCTCTTTTATGTATATATATAACTATGGTTTCCGACCATATTCACAAAATGCATTCTAGCATATTGTACCAAACAATACATATATATATTTTAAGATTGGTAACAATCAGTGGACTATATTCTGTATGTTATGTTGGTAAAAACTAATGAGTAGTATTATATTTTTCATTTTGGTATTATCAATATCGTGTGGTTAGATGTCCTCTGTGGAAAATTAATACAAATCGTATTTATCAATCTCTTTGGAAAGTCAATATCATTGTTGATTTAACGATTTCTTTAGAAATTGATGCCACTCTTGGTTATATGATTTTTTAGGAAATTGTTACCATTATACAACTTTTGGTTAAATAATTTATTTACACATCAATTCCTCCTAACTGTGAGATAAGGGGAGATGAACCATTCCTTTGTGAATAAGTTGAACTTTGTTTATTTTTAGAAAATTCTTTGGTGATTGACATGGTGAACTTGAAGTGAATTACTATCATAAAGTGATTTAAAGTGATTTCTGGAACAATAAACTAGTTTCTAGCATATTATTTCTAGTTCCTCGGAATTCAATTTGAAGTTGTTTGAAATTGTTTTACTGATACAGCGAAGTACTCTTGTACCTTCTAAATTAATGTCGGGATTTTTATATGTTTTTTTAAGGGTCAAAATTATGAACAATTTTTTTATTGAGAGAATAATTTTGCTTCATATATATGTGAATTTGAGATGTAGATTTATCTTTGAAATCATTTCCTTAAACTATAATTGATTGGTTAAATTGGTGAAGATATACACAGGGATATTGCAGTTAAATTTGCAACTACTATTGCATAAAATTGAACTATTTGATTAAGATATCACACCACAATATTTAACTTGTTATTGTGGGACATACTTGTAATATTTAACTTGGCATTGCTGGCACAAATAATTATTTATGATATATAATTTTTTTTTTAAACCATGTTGAAATGGAAATCATAAGTGGCTATTATTGGAACTAAAATCTAATAAATTAAATAAAAAAAAACATACCCATAACATTCAATTATTGGGACTAATTATGAATAATATGCATAGGAAGATATTATGATGGTTTAATATCAAGTCTTTACTAACAAGTAACAATTAGATTGCAATTATTTTTATAATTTGTTTTCAATAACAAATGTGATAATATTAATATTAGGGTTTATAATATTGGGTTTTATAATATTAAGGTTTATAATATTTGTCTTAATATTATGGTTTAATATTATGATGTTGGAATGATATAGAAATCTATCCAACCTCATAGTGTGACAAGCATTATCACAATGCAACAATAAGTGTGAAAATCATTTGACAATGTTACATTGCATTGTAATGTATTCCATGTCGCATTGAAGCATTTCAAAATTAGGGTGTAATATAAGGTTTTATAATATTAATCCTATTATTTTTAATATTAATATTAATGTTTATAATATTATTGTTAGGGTTTAATATTTGTCTTAGAGTTAATAATATTCATCTTAGGGTTTAATATATTATTCTTATGGTTTATAATATTAATATTAGGGTTTATTATATTGGGTCTTATAATTTAGGATTTATAATAGTTGGTTTAATATTTGGGTTTAATATTGTGAAGTTGGAATCGTATGGAAATATATCCAACATTGCACTATGACAAGCATTGTCACATTGTGACAATGAGTGTGATTATCATTGTGACAATGTTACATTACATTCCAATTTATTCAATGTCACATTGCGACATTTCAAAATTAAGGTGATATATTAGGGTTTATAATCTTTGTTTTAATTTTAATCCTAGAGCTCATATTATTAATCCTAATGTTTGTATATTAATATTAGTGACTATAATATTATTCTCATGGTTTAATTTCAATATTAGGATTTATAATATTAATCTTGAGGCTTATAATCCTATGGTTTAATGTATTAAACCTAGGGTTTGATATATTCATCTTAGGGTTTATAGTCCATAGGGTTTATCATATTAATGCTAGGTTGTATAATCTTAATATTAGGGTTTATAATATTAATGCTAAGTTTTATAATCATAGGGTTCATAATATTAATTTTATGATTTATAATCCTAGGGTTTTCAATATTAATATTAGGGTTTATAATTTAAATCATAGGGTTTATAATCTTAGGTTTTATGAAATTAATGCTAGGGTTTATAACATTAATCTTTGCCTTTATAATATTAATCCTGGGGTTTGCAATCCTAGGATTTATAATATTTGTCCTAGGGTTTAATATTAAACTTAGTGTTTACAATATTCAACTTAGGGTTTATAATATTAATCATAGGGTTTATAATCCTAAGATTCACAATGTTAATCTTGGGGTTTATAATATTAATCCAAGGGTTTATAATATTAGTTTTTATAATATTAATATTAGGTTTTACAATAATAATCTTATGGTTTATAATATTGTGATTTATAATTAGTGTTTTATAATATTGATATATAAATATTAGGGTTTGTAATTTAATGTTAAGATTTAATATATTAAATATTAACATTGTGTCAGTCATTGTTGCAATGTTTATAATCCTAGGGTTTATGTTGGGAATTTTGCATTGTTTGAATGGTTGGTGGCATGTTGTGCATTGACATTGATGTCAACCAAGCTAGCATTGATTTCAAACTCACAGGGATTCATATGGTTGTAGTCTTCAAGTAGAGAATCAACATAGTAGCACATTTACTAAAAAAGCTAAAATATTATATCTATGATGGATAGGGAGTCTCAATATTTGAAGGAATTTTTGCCTTAGTATTTTAACTCAAATGCTCTTGGAGATGGCATAGTTGAATTGTTCTCATAAATAGCTTTCCAACTAATAATATATTGAAGTTTGCAAATGGCCTCCTAAATCACAACTTATTATCAGTCAAAGATTAGAAACTGATGCAGGAGCATCTACCACCGAGTAGATAGAAAACAGGATGAATTTGTCTCATGATTGCATTAGTTGCAGACAGGTTACTGAACCTGTGTTTGAATTTTATTTTATTTTTTTTCTTTTTCATTTATTTACTGCCTAGTAGAAATAGTCAAATTAAGAAATAAATTAAGAAGTTTTCGCACAATCTGAAAAGTAGTTAGGAAATTACGGTTGTAAATGCAACAGAAGGACTATAACAGAATTGTTATCTTTTCGGTAGTATAAGAACAGTAGGAAAATATTTTGTAAGGTTAGATTTCCATCAGAAGAAGAGGAAGTGGCAAATAAAAAGAGAACCAGAGTTTTTTTTTTCAGAACGAAAACCATCTGTCAATTTAAATCTACAGCCAACACTTTTATGTAATGATTTACTGTGTCTAATCGTCAATATTGATGTGCATTGTAAACCAAAGAATAGAGAGTTGAAATCATTGCAGATAGGAGACATTTCTAGCGTAAGGAGTAGCTAACAGTTATACAGAACAAGGAAAGAAATTGGCGCACAGGCGAAGAATTAAAAGTTACAGCGTACAAGGACAAATTTCCAGCAAGAAGATTTAAGGAGCAGCCAGTCATCATTATCTACATTCCGCCAACAAAAATTCCAGGTAATGCACGAAATGTTCTTTAGAATTAATTGAATCGAAAAGGAGTCTTTTTAAACATATGGAAGCTTGATTTTAATTACACAGTCTGTAAACCCCACCGTTTATTACAACAAGTGCGAGGAAGGGTTCTGAACCCGAGCGAACAGCGCTCAGAGTACAGTCGACTAAGAATTTCAAACCGAGTCAAATAGAACACACCACAACCTTGTGACACAGAAAGATAGAGAAGGGTTTGGTCAAATAACCAACGAGACCACGACTATTGAAAGAGCGAGAACCAGGAAAATGCGTAACCCTACTATGGAGTTAACTATAGACTTATAAAAAAAATGACCCTACCCATTTCTTCTTTGTCTGGGCCGGTTTGATTTCTTTTGTTTACAGTAGAACGAGCACTTGATGTCAATCAGTTTTGGGTAACCTGCAAGAAGAGAAAAGGAGACAGGTTAGAACCTGGATGAGCCAGAATCTTGGCGAAGAAATCGAAAGATATATTACAATGAGAACGAGACCATACATTTTGTGACATTCACTTGTGAATAGGAGGGCGGCATCGAGAGAAGAGACCAAGTCGAATGCAAGAAAAAAAACATGCTCGCAAGGAGCAAAACACATTAGTGACTGAGTAAAGTGCGGAATAAACTAAAGCATGGAATTTTAACTTACTTTGGAGACGAAAAAGGTCGAGTTGAGAAAGACCGCTGGCGTAGAACTGGAAGTTCAACCTGTAACACAAATAGGGTAGTTAACAAACAGAATCGAAGGAGTCTGCAAACATATCACAGTGAAGGACATCAGTTTCGCTTTAAGTTTCGTCTAGAACCTTTCACACAGCAAACGGAAGACGGATTGTTAACAGCGTTACCATCTCGGTGAGGACTTCATCGTATAATACACCGAACCAGGAAGACATCAACAAAACCCTCGCAACAGACCGGAATGGAGAACCCTCATGGTGCCGAATGAAAAATAGAATGAGGCTGATGACAAAAGTTGGGGTCTGTCACAAGGCGGGAGGAGCTAGAACCGAGAAAATCGACAGGTGTCAGCAAGTACCAATTAAAAGGACGGGGAAATAAATTGATAAGTGATTTCAAGTCGGATCCAATCTACGGATGATTGTATACATTAAAACCATATCTGCACATATTTCGAAACGAAATTAATACTGTTTGTTAACACATAGTTCGTATGTGTAAGTGGGACCTGTAAGTTAAGGTTACCAAACATTTGTTTTAATTTAACACAGATCACAGTCAGAGGGCTGGGACCATCAAAATTGGTATTGGAGCAAGTTAAGAATAGTGATAATGGAGGTTGGTAGACGAGGACGAGGAAGGGGGAGACTTAATCGTAGATTAGCAGAAGAAGGATTGAGAGAGGAGATTCGTATTTTAAACGAGTGATTAGCAGCAGTGGAGGCTGGGAGAAGAAGGGATCCTGACGGAGGGGATTACAGTGATGAGGAGGTTGCAGAAACGACAGATGGCTCTGAAGGAGAAGGACCTGAACTTAGATTGTTGAGGTCGGTTTTATTATCAAGTAGCAAGCCCAAACATGAGCTTTCTACTTACGATGGGAATCTATCAGCGGAAGTGCTATTGGATTGGTTGAGTGAATTGAATAATTATTTCAACTTTGAGGAAATCAGCAAAGATAAACAGGTAAAATTCGCTGCCACCAAATTGAAGGGACAAGCGTCCTTGTGGTGGGACAGTGTACAGGCAGAAAGGAAGAGACTGAATAAACCGCCTATTAAAAAGTGGGCTAGAATGGAAGCCAAATTGAAGGATAAATTTCTACCAAAAGATTACCAGATTATGCTGTATAGACAGGTGCAGAATCTGAGGCAGAAAGGGTTGACTGTTAGGGAATACACGAAGGAATTTTACAGGTTGAATTTGAGAGCAGGGTACATGGAAGATACCCCTGAAAAAACAGCCAGATTTGTAAATGGCTTGAGAGGGGAGATACTGGACGAAATTAGTATTCTCTCACCTAGAACTATTGATGAGGCATATCAGTGTGCCTTGAAAGCAAAAGAAAATATAATTAGAAAAAAGAATGCTAGAAGAGGAGGAGGATCAGGCAGAGGTAAAGGGAAGGCCTTTGGCAGGGGCAGAGGCACAAATTCCAGCGAAGAAGGCAGCAGTTCCAAACCTTCGGGGGCAGCAGAAAAAGACAGTAACACCAGAGGAGGACGACCATACCAGCGGGGAAGAGGAAATGGTCGGGATAGAGGATCTGTCCAGTGTTACAGGTGCCATAAGTGGGGGCACAAGTCTTATGAGTGTCCGGAAGGAGAGCCAGCAGACGGCAGAGGAACTTATGTTGCCCAGCCAGAGGAAGCGGATGCACCACCCCAGGAAGTGGAAAACACGCCTGAGATAGGGGAATATTTGGTGCTGAATAAAGTGTTGCTGAAACCAGCCAAAGAAGTTACAGAACCGGATTAGCGAAAAGCTTTATTCCGGACAGTTTGCAAGTCACAGGGCAAGTGTTGCAAACTGATAATTGACAGCGGGAGTACCGACAATTTGGTGGCCACAAAAATGGTAGAGAAGTTGGGGTTAAAACGGCTGAAGCGTCCCACGCCCTATAAAGTGTCATGGTTGCAAAAGGGACACCAGTTGCTGGTTGATGAACAATGTGAAGTGGAATTTCACATTGGCAGGTACCGGGACAAAGTTATGTGTGACATTATGTCGATGGATGTCTGTCATATCCTGTTGGGGAGGCCTTGGTAGTATGACAGGAGAGTAATTCATGATGGTAGGGCAAACTGTTACAAGTTTTTCAAGGATGGGATTAAGCACATGCTTGTACCCATCAAGGAAGAAAATATAGCAGAAGCTAGTGGAGTAAAAGCGTTGCTGATGGGAGGAAAAGAATTCCTAAAACAAATTGATGATAATGATGTGAATTTTGTTGTGGTGAGGAGACCAAAAACGGTTGTACTGCACACAAAGATCACAGATTTACCCGAAGAGATTTAGGATATGTTGCAGGATTTTGGGGATATCGTAGTAGATGATCTTCCAGATGAGTTACCTCCTAAGAGGAGTATTAGTCATTGTACTGACTTCATATCAGGAGCTAGTCTGCCAAATAAAGCAGCCTATCATATGAGTCCCAAGGACAATGAGGAGATTAGGAAGCAGGTGCAGGAATTTCTGGATAAAGGGCTGATTAGAGAAAGCATGAGCCCCTGTGCAGTTCCGACAGTTTTGGCCCCAAAGAAAGGTGGTGAGTGGAGAATGTGCACAGACTCAAGGGCTATTAATAATATTACCATCAGGTACAGGTTTCCATTGCCGAGGATGGACGACATGATGGACTGTTTAAGTGGGGCAGCTTACTTTACAAAGATTGATCTGAAGAGTGGTTACCATCAGATTAGAATTCGAGAAGGGGATGAGTGGAAAACAGCCTTCAAGACCAACGAAGGGCTGTATGAGTGGCTGGTGATGCCATTTGGGTTGAGTAATGCCCCTAGTAATTTTATGCGCCTAATGAACGAAGTACTGAAAGAGTTCATTGGGAAGTTTGTAATTGTTTATTTAGACGATATATTTATTTTCAGCAAGATGAGAGAAGAACATTTCAGGCATGTTCGAAGTGTATTAAGGAAGCTACAGCAGAATAAACTGCTAATAAATCTGAAGAAGTGTACGTTTTTTCAGCAGGAGTTGATATATCTGGGTTTTTTCATTGCATAAAATGAATTGAAGATGGATCTAGAAAATATTGCAGCTATAATTAGCTGGCCATCCCCAAGGAGTTTATTTGAAGTCCGAAGTTTTCACGGATTAGCAAGTTTTTATCGGAAATTCATCAGGAATTTCAGTGAAATCTGCGCACCCATGTTGGATACGATCAAGAAGGCAAATCAACCTTTTTGCTGGACAGAGGTAGCGGAGAAAATTTTTCAAACTTTGAAAAGGAAGATCAGAGAGAGACCGATATTGACGCTGCCTGATTTCAACAAACTTTTTCAAGTTCGTTGTGATGCCAGCAGTACAGCCATTGGGGCAGTACTGAGTCAAGAAGATAGGCCGGTCTCCTATTTCAGTGAGAAGTTGAACGAGAGTAGACAGAAGTACTCAACCAATGACAAGGAATTCTACGCGATTATCCAAGCACTGAAGCACTGGAGACATTATTTGTTAGGTAATGAATTTGTTTTGTTTTCTGATAATTCTGCATTACAGTATATTATGCAGCAACATAAGTTGAACCATAAGCATGCAGAATGGGTTGAGTATCTACAGAGTTTCACATTTGTGTTGAAACATATTAGTGGGTAGGCCAACAAGGTGGCAGATGCGTTGAGTAGACGGGTTTTACTTTTGCAAGAAATTACAATGCAGGTTTTGGGTTTTTAGCATTTAAGGGATTTGTATCAAACAGATGCAGATTTTAGGGAGGCCTATGAGGCCTGTCAAAATCCTTTGTTGAGAAATTTTAGTCTGTGGTTGGATTATAATGTGCAAGAGGGATTGTTGTTCAGGGGAGGACAGTTGTGCATTCCCGACTGTTCGATGAGAGAGAACATTATTCGGGAAAAACACAGTGGAGGTCTAGCTGGAAATTTCGGCATAGACAAGACTTTATCGCAGACCGAACACTTTTATTACTAGCCAAGGTTATGACGGGATGTACAGAGGTACGTTAGAAGATGTAAAACATGTCAGTTGGAAAAAGGGTATAGTCAGAATACAGGACTTTATATGCCACTCCCTATTCCGAGCAGACCATGGGACTCAGTCAGCTTGGACTTTTTCTTAGGTATACCGAGGACACAGCGAGGTTTTGATTCAGTGATGGTGGTAGTGGACCGGTTTTCGAAAATGGCACATTTTATACCCTGCAGCAAAACCAGTGATGCTACTCACGTAGCACGCTTGTTTTTCACAGAGATTGTCAGACTGCATGGTCTACCGAGGTCCATCATTTCCGACAGGGATGTGAAGTTCACCGGACATTTTTGGCGGACCCTGTGGAAGAAGTTGGGCACTCAATTACAATTCATCTCCGCTTCTCACCCACAAACTGATGGGCAAACAAAGGTGGTGAACAGGAGCCTAGGAAATCTGCTACGGAGTTTAATTGGTGAAAATTCTCGGATGTGGGACCGCGTACTTGCTCAGGCGGAATTCGCTTATAACGATTCACCAAATCGTAGCACAGGTTACAGTCCTTTCCAGATCTTGTATAGCATGCATCCTCGCGGAGTGCATGAATTGCGAGACCTAGGAAAACTTGAAAAACGGAGTGCCGATGGGGAATATTTCGCCCAAGCAATGAGCAACTTACATGAGCAGGTGAAACTGAAATTGCAGGACAGCAGTCAAAAGTACAAACAGCGGGCTGATTCGAAAAGGCGGGAAGTTCAGTTTAATGTTGGAGACGAATTCCTTGCACACTTACGCAAGAAGAGGTTTCCAAAAAGAGAATATAACAAGCTGAAATTTAAAAAGATTGGTCCCTGCAAAATTATTCGCAAGTTTTCCGCGAATGCCTACGAACTACAGCTGCCACCAGGAATAGGCATTTCGCCCATTTTTAACGTGGTAGACCTATTTCCGTATACTGCTAATCCTGAGGAAGACTTGACAGTAAGGCCGGGACGGGATACCCAATGTGAGGAGGAATCTTGGGTGAGACAGATGCCTGCAGCTCAGCCCCTTGAGATCGAGAGGATTCTCGACACGCAGGTAGCCAAGCGTACACGCAGGAAGGAATATTTACAGTATCTGGTTAAATGGAAAAACCGTCCCATTGAGGACAGTTCATGGCTTAACGCGATGCAGATACAAAAGGCTGGCTATTCGGTCGAAGATCTCATGGAACGGAGCCATGACTTTTCGTCACCTCGGGAGCCTGATGCAGGAGCATCTAGCACCGAGTAGACAGAAAACAGGATGAATTTGTCTCACGATTGCATTAGTTGCAGACAGGTTACTGAACCTATGTTTGATTGTTTTTTATTATTATTATTTTCTTTTTCATTTATTTACTGCCTAGTAGAAATAGTCAAATTAAGAAATAAATTAAGAAGTTTTCGCACAATCTGAAAAGTAGTTAGGAAATTACGGTTGTAAATGCAACCGAAGGACTGTAACAGAATTGTTATCTTTTCGGTAGTATAAGAACAGTAGGAAAAGATTTTGTAAGGTTAGATTTCCATCAGAAGAAGAGGAAGTGGCAAATAAAAAGAGAACCAGAGTTTTTTTTTCAGAACGAAAACCATCTGTCAATTTAAATCTACAGCCAACACTTTTATGTAATGATTTACTGTGTCTAATCGTCAATATTGATGTGCATTGTAAACCAAATAATAGAGAGTTGAAATCATTGCAGATAGGAGACATTTCTAGCATAAGGAGTAGCTAACAGTTATACAGAACAAGGAAAGAAATTGGCGCACAGGCGGAGAATTAAAAGTTATAGCGTACAAGGACAAATTTCCAGCAAGAAGATTTAAGGAGCAGCCAGTCATCATTATCTACATTCCGCCAACAAAAATTCCAGGTAATGCATGAAATTTTCTTTAGAATTAATTGAATCAAAAAGGAATCTTTTTAAACATATGGAAGCTTGATTTTAATTACACAGTCTGTAAACCCCACTGTTTATTACAACAAGTGCGAGGAAGGGTTCTGAACCCGGGCGAACAGCGCTCAGAGTACAGTCGACTAATAATTTCAAACCGAGTCAAATAGAACACACCACAACCTTGTGACACAGAAAGACAGAGAAAGGTTTGGTCAAATAACCAACGAGACCACGACTATTGAAAGAGCGGGAACCAGGAAAATGTGTAACCCTACTATGGAGTTAACTATAGACTTATAAACAAAACGACCCTATCCATTTCTTCTTTGTCTGGGCCAGTTTGATTTCTTTTGTTTACAGTAGAACGAGCACTTGATGTCAATCAGTTTTGGGTAACCTGCAAGAAGAGAAAAGGAGACAGGTTAGAACCTGGATGAGCCAGAATATTGGTGAAGAAATCGAAAGATATATTACAACGAGAACAAGACCATACATTTTGTGACATTCACCTGTGAATGCGAGGGCGGCATCAAGAGAAGAGACCAAGTCGAATGCAAGAAAAAAAACCTGCTCGCAAGGAGCAAAACACATTAGTGACTGAGTAAAGTGCGGAATAAACTAAAGCATGGAATATTAACTTACTTTGGAGACGAAAAAGGTCGAGTTGAGAAAGACCACTGGCGTAGAACTGGAAGTTCAACCTGTAACACAAAAAGGGCAGTTAACAAACAGAATCGAAGGAGTCTGCAAACATATCACAGTGAAGGACATCAGTTTCGCTTTAAGTTTCTTCTAGAACCTTTCACACAACAAACGGAAGACGGATTGTTAACAGCGTTACCATCTCGGCGAGGACTTCATCGTATAATACACCGAACCAGGAAGACATCAACAGAACCCTCGCGATAGACCGGAACGGAGAACCCTCATGGTGCCGAATGAAAAATAGAATGAGGCCGATGACAAAAGTTGGGGTTTTTCACAAGGCGGGAGGAGCTAGAACCGAGAAAATCGACAGGTGTCAGCAAGTACCAATTAAAAGGACGGGGAAATAAATTGATAAGTAATTGCAAGTCGGATCCAATCTACGGATGACTGTATACATTAAAACCATATTTGCGCATATTTCGAAACGAAATTAATACTGTTTGTTAACACATAGTTCGTATGTGTAAGTGGGACCTGTAAGTTAAGGTTACCAAACATTTGTTTTAATTTAACACAGATCACAGTCAGAGGGCTGGGACCATCAGAAACCCCAAAGTTAAAGTGGAAGAGATAAAGTTGGTTGGAGGACATTTCGATGCATTTTTAGTTTGGTAGCATTGCCACATGTTGTGAATTCATTATTGGAGTGTAAAAATTGAGAGTTTGGATAGTGTGGCAGAGTCAGCACTAGTGACAAGAACAGTGATTGGTGGAGTGTTTATAGCGAGAGGCCCCCACTTTACATTTAAATGACATGCAGGTAGTTGGAAGGATCAAGCCCCATGTGTCTTCATCAAGGCGTCAGATAATTTACACGGGGGTCTGCAGCCCGACAATTAATGTGAAAGGGGGAGGCACAAAAGTTGTTTAAACAGATTTCCAATAGCAAGATCAGCGATTGTGGTAGATTGCACCACCGTTTCCCCTCAAAACCATAAAAAACATGAGGAGGGCATGTAAACCACAATTTATTTTGTGACAGTGGAGTAAATCATTAGGTGACATGGTGGACTGTGAAATGCTACAAAGTGTTAAAAAGGGTCAAGACCCTTACAAATTTTTATAAAGGAAAATGAGGAAAAAACAGGTATTAGGGACCCTTTATCTCTCCTCTGACATAAGGACAAGTGGTAGATGACGTCAGCACTAGTGACATGGGGCCAATGAGAAGGGGACATGCATAATGCGTGTTTGGATATTTTAGGTACTGAATGGGCCATTTATGGGTGACAATGAGACCACTCGAGTAGTGACATGTAGCATGTGTCACATCAACATGATATCAACGTGCTTGCTAGAACCTAAAAGGTTTTCAAGCGAGGTGCAAAGGAACTTGTGGGTTGACTATGCATGGGGTTGACAGGGTAGTTGTTATAGCCTACTCAACCATACATGCAATTTATTGGATCTCATAGTTGTAGCAAGAGACCCATGGGACACATCATCACTGTAGGTTTACCCCGGATGGTCTAAGCGGTGCACAAAGAGAAGTGGTAGGCTTAATAGGTGTCAGGCTCACGTGTATCACGTTTAATAGTTGATTGGTTAATTCATGTGTTGGAAAATACCTCTACATATGTAAGCCTATAAGGCTTACCCCAAAGAAAAACAAAGGTGTGCTAAGGTTTTTTTGTCGGATAACGGAGGGAGGAGATACAGATTGGGATGAAAATTAACGATCATGTCAAATGACAGAAGACATGCCCTGTTCATGGTTTTGTGGCGCTTTTGTGGGTATTTGTGAGCAAGATCCTTTGGGACAAATACAAAGGAAAAATTAAAAAGGATGGGAAATCTTGAGGCTGAGGTTGGCCCAAGATTCGACCTTTGGGCACCATGTGACCAAGGACACAAAGGATTTATACGTAACATTTAATTCCTGGGGGTTATAATGCAAAGGGGTGCCCATGAGCCACTTATGCGATGGATTTGCATATTTATATGACTAAGGGCCTTTGGGATATTATTATTAAAAACATTTTGGGAAAGTGTTTCAAGGGTGAAATGGGTCAACAACTAAATCTACAAAGTAGGAGCAATGTTAGAATAAGTGTTAATGAGAAATAATGGGAAATTGTCCATAATAATAAAACAAGGTTGCAAGGACCATGATGTGCAGAATAATGTAATGAGCCTGATTAAAACTAAAAAATCCACACCTAGTATTCCTTGTGTGACATGAAAAATTAAATGAAAAGAATGCCCAGTTGCCCATTCCTTGAATTAATAGACTCGCAGTGGCCAAGGTGTGTAGATCAGAGTGATAATGTGGCCCATGCATATTTTAAATGAGAGTTAATTCTCAGTATGGAAATGCATTATGAAGATCAATTAAATAAGTAATTTAGCTGGAGTGTTAATTATTCAGATGTGTAAACTGAAATGGAGACCATAACTATTTATGAAGTCTCGCTAAATTATGTCCATAATTAGGTTGTCAGTACAGAATACTTGTGTGAGTGTAGCAAGAAATGAAGTTATGATATTGAAAAATCCTTACATTATCAAGTAAACTAGTCCCATATGGAGCCTTTTAATTGAAGACCAGTGTGCCACAGTGTGTATTGAATGCATTGATTGAGGAGATGAGAGGGAGTGTTGTGCACCAAGTTGGTGGAGAACAAAAAAGGCTGAGAGAACATTGAGTTGTGTGTGAAGAAGATGTGAGGATAGAGAAAAGTGTGTGAAGTGTTACAAGTAACCAAGTGTATGTGTGACCGAGTGTTGATATCCATACAGAGTGAGTGAGAGTCGAGACCAGAGCTAAAAGTGAAAAAAAGTATGTAGTGCAATGAAGAACTATTGAGAAGAGGAGAAAGTTCTAAGTGGAACAACTAACCAGGTTTTATATTTTTTTCATTTGTATAGGCCTCTATTTTTAGTTTAAAAATTGTGTGAAAAGTAGAACAAATGGCTAGATGAGGTGGTGGCTTTCATTCATAAGAGGTTGGTTCCTCTTGGAAAGTAGTGCCATGTTGTCTTAAATGGGTTTGGGGCCTACTATGAGTGGGTTATCACAAACAACTTGATTTAATTATGTAGGAGCTTAAATTACATCATAATAACAAAAAAAAAATTGGCTTTCTCCGTGGGTTTCCACGTAAAAATACCTTTTTTCAACATGTGTATGATATTCATTTTATGGATTATATTTTCAGGTGAATGGTTTACATTGTTTTCTATGTATTTTATTAATAATTCTCTCATAATATATTGCCAAGAGTGAAAGGAAATTATGAATTGATCCTAATGTTTAAAAACCTTACTAATTTCTTATTCACGCTCAAGTCTTAGTAATTCCTTATTCTAATATTGGATATCAGAGCCAAGTTACTTTAGAAACATTTTAACCATTGGAAGGTAAATCTATAAATAATCATATCTATACAAGAGAGTCAGGATGCCTACTCAAGTAAGACAACAGTATTTAATGAGACAAACTATGCCTTTTGGAAAGTCAGAATGGAAGCATATCTCATGTCTCTAGGGGTAGATGTTTGAAGCTCTGTGTTGGTATATTATCTTGTCCATGCAGCTCCCCCTATAGACACAAACGGTAAAAAGGTGTATATGGAAATAATGCTAAAGCCAAGAATTCCATTCTCTTCAATCATAGTCAAATTGAACTTGTAAATGTAATGCATTATAAGTCTGTTGAGGAAGTATGGGACAAACTCAACCAGAGTCATGAAGGAGATGATAAAGTCAAGTAAACCAAACTTCAAAGCTTCAGAATGAGGTTTGAGAGCTTAAGAATGAGTGAGGAAGAAATAATAGCAGAGTATTTCCTCAAAGTTGATGAAGTAACCAATATTATTAGACAACTTGGTGAAGATATCAAAGAAGATTCAATTGTTCAGAATGTCTTAGGATCCCCACCTATGATATTTAATGCAAAAATATTAGGCATTGAAGAGATGACGTATCTTAAAAGTCTCACAATGGACCAACTACTGGGTACTCTCACTACCCATGAGATGAGAGTAGTAAAATATAATATTGAACCAAAGGAGGCATATTTCAAGGTGTCCAAGAAGGCTAAGGAGCATAAATATCGTCAATATTTCTCTAGTTGTGACTCTGATCAGGAGATGGATCACTTTTCCAAGAAACTAAAACATGGTTTGGGAAAGTATAAAGGGATGATACCCTTCAAATTATTTGATTGTGGAATAGTTGGACATTTTTCATCCAAGTTCCCTTACAGAGAAAAGGAAAAATATCAAAAGAAAAAGAAAAAGCTCAGAAAAATCGAAGGAATAAGTTTTTCAAGAAGAAGGGGCTCTGCTCCAACTAGGATAACTCTGCACCAAAATCAGATAGTGAATATTCT
The DNA here is from genome assembly GCA_034641835.2 of Pinus albicaulis. Taxonomy (NCBI): domain Eukaryota; kingdom Viridiplantae; phylum Streptophyta; class Pinopsida; order Pinales; family Pinaceae; genus Pinus; species Pinus albicaulis. The sequence goes on from CM076570.1 coordinate 928,790,706, forward strand.
TCAATGGGTGAGTAAAATGAATGCATATTTATGGTACTTGAAGCTAACTCCAAGAAACAAAAATTCATTGGATCTAAAGAAGAAGAAGGAGTAGTGGACCTTGAAGGGGAGCTCATAAGTTCTCTTAATGACTTAAAGAAGGCCAGAAAAAGGAACAAGCAACTAAAATAGTGGTTGTTGTGAGTTGAAGAAGGTATGTATAACTCATACATTGAGGAATTCATTTATCAAAGATAAAAAATTGAAGAAGCCATTAAAAGTAAAGATAACTTATCTATTCGATTACAAGAAAAAACAAAATCATGTGAAAATATAAAAGAAGAGAATAGACTCTTAAAGCATGACTTGATCAAGAAAGAGGAGGAGATAGTTTATGAACCATGTAAAGAATATATTTTGTCCCTAAAATTTAAGTTAGAGGAAGCAAAATGGAAAGAAGAATTTATGAATGATTTGATTCTCAAATGGGAGGAGAATTATCAAATTTTAGAAGCAGAAATTGTCTCCTTGCGAACATATATTGAGAGATTAAAGACTGAGAAGGATATGGATAAAAAAATTGTTGAGGGGACAAAGAAGTTAAACCAAATTTTGAGCAGTCGAAGGGCACTAGAGAACAATACAGGCATGGCATACTTAGAATCACAGAAGTCTTCTATGGGAAAGATGAGCTTTAGGTTCATAGAATTTCAAAGACCCCTAGAGCTATGAAAAAGTGCTTCAAGGAAAAACTAAAGAAGATAAAAAAAATCAATCCAGATAGGCACCCAACATTGGAACAAGAATTCAAACCTCTCAAGGGACTCATGCCAGAGAAAATTGAACCAATCAACAAGACAATAGAGGTACTTGCAACCGGCCCAAACTCATAAACTCTTTAATTTCAGGTACCCAAATTTTTTTATGGTAATTGCTACAAATGCCATATATTTCGACATAAATCTCTTAATTGTAGAAGTAACAAATTTGGAGATGAAAATTTAAGATATAAAAATTATCATAATTTTAGTTCTCTTAACTCACCATCTAGGAATTAAAATCTTTTTTCTCCCCTAGCAAATGAAATATGAATGCTTCAAATGCAATAATTTTTTACACAAGGAAAGTGGGTGTAGAAGCAGTTTTGAATACCCTTCTAAGATACAATATTATTGTGAACCAAGGTTCTCAAAATACAATAAGAGTTGGAAACAAAAGACTGAAAGAACCATGGAGTATAGACTGGCATTTCCTGCACATGACCGAGAAAATACATGGTATGCAGATAGTGGATCTTCTAAGCACGTGACTGGGGACAAGAGTAAATTATTGTCTCTAAAAGAAAAATATAAATGGAACAATGTCACCTTCAGAAATAATGCTTCAACAAGAATTAAAGGTAAGGACATATTCAGTCTTGATGAAAATACTAAGGATCAAAATTTGTTGTATGTAGAAGGTCTCAAATAGAATTTTCTTATTATGATTCGTATGTGTGATAATGGCTATAATGCGACTTTTCGATCCAAAGATAGTGAGATTTGAAAGGAATAAAATGGAAATCTAGTGGGAAAAGTAGTCAGGACTCACAACAATGTATATGTGTTTAATGGCTCTAGAATAAGTTGTTAGTTGAGTAAGACAAATCAAACCTAGCTATGGCAGAGACTCGACCATATGAATTTTGACAATCTAATAAAAATTAGTAAGATGAGAGCAATAAGAGGATTTCCAACATTTTTAAGGCCTGGTGACTCAGTCTACAAGTCTTGTCAATTTGGAAATTGGATAATGAAACATTTCAAGACAACGTATCTGTCATCATAGAAACCTCTAGAGTTGATCCACACTAAAATATGTGGCACAACTAAGACAAAAATTCCAAGAGGAGAAAGGTCATTTATCTTATTTATTGATGATTTTACTATAGCCACGTGGATAATGATCTTGAAAGAAAAATTAGAAGCTCTGAACAATTTTAAGATATTCAAATATTAAGTGGAAAATGAGATGGATCTAAATGTAAAATGCATATGATAGAAAAAGGTGGATAATTCACGTCGAAATAGTTCGAATAATATTGTGAAGATCATGGCATAAGGAGGAAGCACATGTGGCCAAAACTCCACAACAAAATGCAGTAGTCGAGAGAAACAACAAAAAAATTCAAGAGATGGCTAGAACTATGATGGATGAGGAAGATGTACCACACACCTTCTAAGGAAAAGAAACACAAGCAACAGTTTATCTAGCAAACAAAACATAAATCAATCCTAACAGTGATGTGACTCCTTATGAGCTATGGAAAGGGAGACCCACATCATTAAAACACTACAAGGTGATATGGGGAAAATTCTTCATTAAAATAAATGATAAAAAAGCTTAGAAAGTTTGATCTTCAAGTTGATGAAGCTATATACCATGGATACTCAATCATAAGTAAAAGCTACAAATGATTCAACAAGAGAATAAAATGAGTTGAATACTACCACAATCTAAGCCATCCAGAGAAAACATGAACTCAGATGAAGAAGAGAATCTAGATACCAGAATCTCAGACCAAGAAGAAACAGAGGCAGAATATGAATAAATTAATACAATTTAATGGCCCAAAACTCCTTCAAGGTAGGTACAGAAACAATGTCATCATGAAAGTTGAATTATTGGTGATAAAAGACATGGTATTCAAACTAGGAGGATATTCCTTGGTAGTTCAAGTTGTGCAAACCTTGTTATATTATCTTGGGTTGAACCCAGTAACCTAAATCACACAAGTGAAGATAATTTCTAGGTGAAGGAAAAAATGAAGAATTGGATCATATTTAATAGAATAATACTTGGGAGCATGTTCCAAGACCCAAAGCGAAGAATGTGCATTAGAGAAATTTTGAGGTCTAAAATGGAACTCAAAACAAAAATGTACAACAAAAATAAACTTTATAGGAACCAATAGGATTCATGATAATGATGTCAACCATGGGGGATGATTCACTTTTTTGTATTAAAAGGTAAAAATAAAAAAATAAAAAATAAACCTACTTTTTCAACACATATTTTCAACTTATCTCCCTACAGTTTTACTTAATTTTCGAGAGGGAGCACTTATTGAAAGAAAAATTTAATTCCTCATCCAAGGAGTACCCATGTTTCACACTTTCAATGGACCCTTCTATATGAAAAATTATAAATACATGAAAATTTTCATTTCAATCAAGTTTTTTCATGTATTTCTCATTTTTTGTTTAGAAGGGCCCATCAAAAGTATGCAACATGGGTACTCCTCAGATGAGGAATTGAATTCCACATCAAATGAACTCTCCTTCTCAAAATTCCCTCTAAATTTTGATGATGTAATCTAATATTATTTTATTATTTCCACTATTATTTTATAATATTCCTTCAGAGACCCATTTTAGACCTCAAAAATTATCTAATGATAGGAACCAAATGGGTCTTCAGAAATATGCTAAATGAGCAAGGCCAAGTAATAAGGAACAAGGCTCAACTAGTCTACAAAGGGTATCCTCCAATAGAAGGGATATATTTTGAAGAATCCTTTCCACCCATAACCAAATTAGAATCCATAAGAATGTTTCCTACTCTCGTAGGTCATAATAAAATCAAGGTATACGAGATGGATGTGAAATCAACTTTTATCAATGGTGATCTAGAAAAAGAAGTATATATAGAATATCCATAAGGTTTCATTCTCTCAAAGAATGAAGATTATGTTTGCAAATTAAAGAAGGATTTGTTTGGACTCAAACAAAATCCTAGAGCTTGGCATGATAGGTTAGATAAATACCTTCAACAATAAGGCTTGAAGATAAGCACTGCAGATAGAAATTTGTACATAAAATATGAAGATGATCACTTGTTGATTGTGGTGGTTTATGTAGATGACATAATATTTGTCAGTGACTCACAGAAGTTGGGACATAAATTTGAAAATTGTATGCAAAAATAATTCGAGATGTCCATGATAGGAGAATTATCTTTGTTTCTAGGGTTGAAAATTTCTCAATTAAAGGATGGCATCTTCATCTCCCAATACAAGTATCTGAGAGAAACACTAAAGAAATTTGAATTGGAAAAATGAAAGCCAGTTAATACCCCCATGGTTACTAGTTGTAAGTTATCTAAAGAAGATGAGACATCTCTTGTAAATCAGGCATTCTACATATCAATGATTGGAAGCTTTCTTTACCTCACAGCCTCAAGACCATACTTCATGGACATTGTAAGTTTGGTTTTTAGATTTAAATATTATTGTTACATAGTAATTTGTCACCGTCCCTGAAATCCCCCGTCTCGCACATTGGAGGGCCTTTTCTATTACCTGTGAGCAGTGACATAACTTGAAACCACTTTCATGGCATCCCCCTTAACAAGGATAATCATTCCTCTAAAGAAAGTTTCCTTTGAAAAACCCTAAAAACTAATCTTTTGGCCTTGGCGTGACTAGCCAGTTTAGCCCTCGCGCCAATGGGGAAAATCCACCAAAGAGGGCGTGCCAACTGGTGCTCTGTCCCAGTGTATTGATCGCGCCAAGCTTAATAGGGATTTTTTTTTTTAAATAAATGACGGAAGTTTGATTTCAAAAAACTCCTGAACGAGTCTCTAAAATGAGTTGAGAGGTTTGGCTCCGGATCTCCATGTATGGGAGGTGGTTTTGCACCTAGCATGGAAGCTTCCTTGAGGATAGGGCCAATCCCACAATTGTAGGGATCCCAACTCCCCTTCCACCATCTATATAAGCTTGCCATTTTCCCTTAGAAAGCTAGAAGCAAGAGTTGAATCTGTAGCAAGGAGACTATCACCAGACAGCCTTTGAGAGCCAAGCTGAAGAGAGAGAGCTTTGTCCCATTCCCTACGAGCTTCATCGAGACATGCTCCACTGTCGACCCCGCCAAAGGAAGATCTAGCGTCAGAGCTTTGGGTTGTATCTTTCCTTTGTTATTATTAATGATAAGCGACTTTGATTATGGTTTAATTCATGTGTCTTTGTATTTGATGCAATGAATTACATCCTCTCTGACTGATGTATGGTTACAAGATTTAGATTCTATGTTGTGTATCATTGTGTTTCTTCGCATGTGTGCAGGTGTTCAGACGTGTTAAGCGGAAGGATCGTGATCTTCCAAAGTGGAGGACGAGAAACGTCATCCTTTCTTTGATGACCATTGCGTAGGACCTAAGGTAGGCAACTCATTGTGTTTTGTCGTTTTTGTAACTAGAGACCTACATCACTACGTGTCTAATTGTTGCTAGACCCAATCTAGGCTAGTAGGGATCGGCTCTGTCCGCAGAGGGATTTACCTCTCCAAAAAACTGGCAACTCTGCTGGGGACTTGATTGGAGTTTGTCTTGTCTCTTTCGATTGCTTTTGGCTTCTGTCTGCTTGATTTTCTCTTCTAGTCTGTCTCTTTCTAGTGTAGAACCTTTGTTCAGATCCCACCATACCTAATCTACTCTTTGCTTGCTCCTTTTCATTTATGTCATTAGTAAACTCGAATGGCACGCTTTTTAGCCTGACAATCACACCAGCTAGCGCTTGTTGCTAGTTAGGCGCCCGCGCCAACCCTGTTTTGGCGCTAGATGCAGCCAAACAGTTGCGCCAACCCTGTTTGGTGCTAGGGTTTACTTGTTTTGAGCCCTCTGAGTCTGATTTTTGGTTTTGGTGTTGTTTTTCCAACTGGCTGAGTGCCTTGAAGCCCTTGTTGACTGTGTTTTACCTCCATCCTCCAGTTTTTTTCCCTTTACTTTCAGTTTTACATTCTAGCCCTATGGCATTTAGGTGCTATTGTGTGCTGAGCCTCCCGTAGGAGTTTTTGGTTTTTGCTTATTCAGTCAACTTTATTTTTGCTTCCTTGCATTCTTTTGGTTGGTTTTTTATCGTATCATTGCGTTATTTGACTGGTTTCTCTCTTTCTCATTCAAGTTGCGCTTTGTCTCATTTCGAGCCTAGATCACACAGTTCGTATGAGTTTTGTTGGGATTCCTCTTTGATTTGAAGGATTTCTTCGTCAATTTGAGGTCTGATTGTGTGTTGAGTGAACTTGTTTGCTTTTACTCTTTCGTTATCATTTCTAAAATTGGTCTCTTATTAGTTTTCATTTCATTTGGTGCATTTTTCTCTAAAACATTGAAAATACAAAAAAAAAAACAATTCTTTTTGCTTTTGATTAGTTAGTGAAAATTGAAAACTTTTCTGCATTATTAGTGTTGTATAACTCTAAAGGAAAAGATTTTAGTTTCATTAGCGTGCATTAGAGACACTAGTGGTTGTTTTGTGATCATTTTGTTATTGTTTAAAAAGCTCTCAACCTTCCCGTAGTTATCTATTCATCGAACAAAGTGATTTGTAGTGGCATGTAGTGTGCATTTAGAGGATTTTTGAGACATAACATTCGGTAGGGCCTGGAATTGAAACATAATTGAAGATCAACTCTAAAATTTATTCAATTTACCTTAAGGCAACATTGAAACATTAACTAAATATCTAGAGGTCTAGGCTAGTGACGTGTTCCGACGTCATTAAACCTAGTAGCTGTCGTTCGCCTCTTGGCTTTAGACAGCGCTAGTACGGACTTGTGCTCCCTGTACCGTCACGTATATAAAGGGAGACCCTACTAGGTTGCTATCCTTTATCCGTAGGAAGCCGATTCTGCCGCCTTATACCCGTGATACACCGGACACAACATTCGGGGAGATTTCCTACACGTACGTCAAGTCCTTGGTTGATTTCTCTTTCATTTTTTAACCAAGGTGTATATTGCAGTTCATGGATATCTGGTACACCCTTTTTCCTAGAGTTCCAGAGTAGTCATTTCGATCTTTTCTGACTCATTAAATTTGAAAGGATCATCAAGCGCTTGTCCTTTCACACTTGTTTCCAAATTGAAAGAGATAGAGTCACCTTTTACTCGTTTCTCGACTCTTAAAACATGAAACGGTAAAATTTTCAAGTTTCAATGTGGTAAAATTAATCACCTACGATCACACGCCCTTTTAGAGATTTTTTTTGGCCGTTTGATTGTTTGCCTTGGTTTTTTCCTGTGTGCTTTTTTTTTTATCTCTTCCTCTTTTCGTTACTGTCACAGTGGTGGAACCCTCAGTTTTGTCTACTGGCAGTCCTTACATAGACGATTCGTCAGAGGTCTCTCAGTCCTCTACTAAACCTCAGTAGCCTATTGTCTTCGAGTTTCTTGATGGGGGACCGGTTCTATCTGAGCTTCCCTTTGGTGGACCAGTTGAGTTCAATTGGCCCTTATCCAATGCTTGGTTTGGATTTGGAGTAGGGGAATATTTCCCTCCTCATACATCGGGATCACCTTTCTTAGTTGTTGTTATACCTCCTAGTCCTTACCATCTTTTGGAAGATCTTGCGGCAGGGTTAGATATAGAATCACCCAGTCCTTCTCCTAGTGAGGAAATTCCTACATCTGGTGAAGATTACCAGCTTTTTCCAGAAAACAACCCCGAGTCTTCTGTCATGTCTTCACCTGGTCCTTCGCTTCATGCAGGATATAGATCCTTAAGTCAGATAGTGGTCGTTGTGGCTTCCATTGGAGTATCGACTCCATCCACGAGGCCGGTTATACCTTCGTTAGGGATTTCGCCATCAACACCTCTCACATCATCTCCTCAGGTCACATCAGTACCTGTTAGGCCTACCGTCTGCATAGCCGCATCTACACCCGCTGTTACTACTAAGTCCATCAGGACCGCGTCACTTCCTGAAGACGTATACATAGCATCTTCTATTCTAGAGAATATTTCTCCTGAGGAGTATCGGTTGTCGTTACAGCCATCGAAGTCTGAGGTTGGTCAGTCCTCCCAAGATCCCAACCATCCTTATTTTCCCATTATGGACCAGATGGTACCCTTTTTACGTTTTTCCATATCAGTACGATGAGCAGGGAAACCCTCTACGTTTTCCTACTCCAGAGGCCTATCAGTATGTCCAAGGTTTTCTATCGGCCCAGGCTGGGCAACCTTCTAACCCACAAGGAAAACCCTTCCAAGGTCAACCTTCGGGCCAACCTGATTATCTATATGACCCGCAAGGACAACCCTTACAGGGCCAACCTTTGGGCTAGTAGGGGTTGTTGTATGGTCCGCAAGGGCAATCCAACAACCCTCAAGGTCAACCTTTGCAACCTCACTCTGTGGTCCAACAAGGGCAACCTCAAGGACCCACAGGCCAACCAAGGTATCAACCTAGACCGTTGTATGGTCCTGGGGGGTAAATCCACCCTTCCAAACCGATGGTGCAACCTCAGCAACCTCAGTTTCCCATAGGTCTGAATGTTGCACAGCTAGGGCCATCTTATGGTCCTGCCACAGGTCAACCTGGTTATCAGTCACAACCTAGCCCCATCCTGCCATTAGGCCAACTAGCTCAACCAGGCCAACCTGGTGTCCTTTACAAGCCAGGTCAACTTGTTCACCCGGGTCAACCTGTTCAACCAGGGCAGCCCGCTCAGCCAGGTTAACCTGTCCAACCAGGCCAACCTGCACATCCAGTCAACCCTGCTCAACAGTCGATTTATTCTATGATGCAGTTGAATCCGCCTATGCACCCAACTTATCAGGCTCAGCAGGGTTCCACTTACCAACAGCCCGCTCAACCCCAAGGCGGTTATTACCTTCAAGGTCAGTCCCGACCAGTTTACAACCCGCCCCAAGGTTCTAGTTATTACCTTCAACAACCAGGCTATACCTATACTCAGCAGTGAAATCCATACACTACTCAAACAGAGCCTACATATAATCAGGGTCAGTACCCTAGCTATCAACCCCCTTACACTGGTTATCAGCAACTGTATCAACCCAATTATATGGCTTATACACCCTATGGTCAGAATCCTCCAGGACAGAACCAATGGGGGAAACATTATGCTCAACCAGGGTGGAGTACAGGTACAGTTCCTTATCGAGGGCTTGGGATGCCTTTCAATCCTCAGTTACCTTTCCTTGCCAGGTTGGAATTGCCGGATGTATCTAAATTGACCAATGATCTAATTCTTCACAATCCTTATTGGCCTCCAGTTCCAACCAAGGTGCCTGGTGATTGCCCTAAATTTGAGGGTAAAGCTGGAGAGGACCCCCAAGGTCATGTCATGACCTACCATTTGTGGTGTTCTTCAAAATCTTGGGTGGATGATTCAATTCGGCTGCGTCTTTTCCAGCTCACTGTTACCGGTGTTGCTGCTAAGTGGTATATAGAACTACCCCGCGGTATATTTCAAGACTTTAATATGTTAGCTATGGCTTTTCTGGCACATTTCCAGTTACCGGTTTGTTACAAAGCCGGGACGCATCTCCTGACTTCTCTCAAGCAGGATAAAGCCACCCACATATCTGATCATATTCATGAGTGGCGACATCATCGTAGACTGATCAAGTTTGATATACCTGATCAGCTTCTAACTCATTGGTTCACCACCTCCTTTATTAACAAGATCGCTCAAGATATTGCTATGGGGGCATGTGTGACCGAAGAACAAGCTATCGCTCGTGCCCAGTACCTTGATTTGGTGTACTCTCAGTCCAGCATGCTATATGATATCTTGACTGATGCCCCGTGGCCAGGGACCTCTAAAGCACCAGCTACCCCATCGGTGGACGGTGTTATTGGTTTCGTTTCTCAGACTTCTCAGAAGTCCTCTAATGGGAAGCAGAAGTCGAATTCTTCCAATAATTCTGCCCTTCCCGCCCCTCCAGATTCTGGTAAGACTGTGGAGTTCAATGTCGTTCAGGCCAATCCTGTTGAAAAGGCCCCCAAAGGGAAGAAGAAGGGCAAAGGAAAATCCAAACCCGATGCCCCAAAACTAGAGTCTTCCAAACCTCGTGCTGATGATGGTTCCCAATGCAAACCAAAGTACCCCTGCTTGATCTGTGAAGGAGATCATTATAAAGGGCAAAGGCAAAGCCAAATCTAATGCCCCAAAACTAGAATCATCCAAACCACGTGCTGAGGATGGTTCGCAACGTAAACCGAACTACCCTTGCCTGATATGTGATGAAGACCACTACACCAAAGATTGTCCTCGACAATCCAAGGTTAGTAAACTTGTTAAGGGCTCTAAGGGGACTCCGGCAGTTCTTAAAGAACCATTTCCATCTCAGTAGACCCAGATGATCGAGCAGCCTTCACCTTCTGCACCGTTTGGGTCTCAGGTTTTCATGATGAATGATGTTGCGCCTGTTTCTATTTCCACTCAATCGAAGGATCATGTCGAACCATGTCAGGCAACTGGAAAGGAATTTGTTGATGGCCCTCCTCCCCCACCTACCTTTGGTCCTCTTGAAATTGAAAGGCCTAGTGCTGAACCCATTGTATGGCCGCCTTCCAAAGGTGTTCTCCGAAAATCTTCCTATAATCCAAACGCCTGTGCTACTCAGCATTACAACATTGTTGAGGATTTGGCACAGGCGCCTTTCACAATGTCCATGTTGGAAGTTCTTCAATTTTTTCCATCTCAATGGAAAGCTTTGTTATTTTCGATCGGCGGAATTGATCTAGCCGATTCTAACCTTCTCTCCTTCGATCTAGAGAATTTTGTCCCCCGACTTCCGCATCAAATCACCCTTGTTATACAAGTCGGTATCAACAGCCTCAACATTCAAAGAGCCGTTATGGATGAATATGCCTCTACCTGCGTTATGTTATCTGCCTACTGGAAGGCCATTGGCTCTCCAGCCCTCACCTCATCTCCCAATGCCCTTAAGGCATTCGATGGAAGGGAATCAAAACCATTGGGTGTTCTCGTGAGTCTACCAATTACATCACAAGGTAAGACAGTCAACATCGAAGTGGAAGTGGTTGATTCCAAACTCAACTACAATCTTCTACTTGGTCGCAGCTGGACCCATGCCATGCTATGCGTTCCGTCCACCCTCTTTCGGCTTTTGAAATTTCCGCATGAGGGCAAGATTATTATTGTCGATCAGTTGTCTTTCTTCACCTCATCCTCCAAGAATAACGTACCGTATGTGGATCAAATTCCTAATCCCCCTGACAGTATAGGACCTAGCCTTTTCAAGGACCCCGTTCTTATGGGTGTTTTTCCCATTCCGCCACCGAACACTGTTCAAGTCAATATGGTCTCTAGGTCAGATGACCCATGGATTATCCCTTCTCCTGAACAGGTTTCCTCTTTTTGAGAATCGATGCCTCCAACCCCAGTTGAAATCAATTATTTTGAGATCGTTGTTGCATCAGATTCGCCTCCTGCTGGTCAGTGGTAATGCTCCTTTGAGCATGGCTCTTGATGTTTATTCCCAATCCCCTTGGCTTGGTGATGCAGATTCGCCCGATCCTTTGAGAGAAGTTTTTCCGTCTAATGAAGCCATCGTGGAGACGATGTCTCTCGAAGATCTATCTTGGAGTGATGGACATCATCGTTCCTCGTTCATGCCTGGCCTGGGGGCAATGTCTAATTATCTCGTGCGTTTTTCATCTCAGATTGCCTCTCTGCCTCTCCAAATGCCGATATTGACTCATGAAGTATTTTCGTAAGGAAATCTAAGTAATATCACCCAAACGATGCCTATCGACATCTCTGTCAAACCAGGGGTCATCGAGAAAATCCATGTGGGAGTCACTTTTTCTCCCGATGAGATTCAAGTATACACTAGCCTTTTCCGCGAATTCCGAGATGTTTTCGCGTGGTCTTATGAATAGATTCCTGGGATCAATCCATGTATCGTTGTGCACAAAATTCCCACCTACCCCAGTGCGAAGCCTGTGCGCCAGCGTCTGCATCTAGTGCATCCTCGAAAATCCGCTACTATAAAGGTTGAAGTTGAGAAACTTCTTAAAGCAGGCTTCATATATCTGATCCCTCTGATAGAGTGGGTTTCCAATATTGTTCCTATGGATAAGAAGCAGGGCACAATTCGAGTCTGTGTTGACTATAGAGATATCAATCGGGCTTGCCCTAAGGACAACTACCCCACCCCCTTTATAGATTAGATCATTGATGATTGTGCGGGGAGTGAGATCTATTCCCTTATGGATGGATTTTTGGGTTATAATCAAATTAATATTTTACCATCCGATCAACATAAGATCGCCTTCATCTGTCTGTGGGGAACATTTGCCTATAAGAAGCTCTTGTTCGGCTTGAAAAACGCTGGAGCCACCTTCCAACATGCCATGTCCTACGCCTTTCACGATATACGTAATATTGTTCAGCTATATCTGGATGACCTTCCAGCTCATTCAGCTATGCGCGAAGACCATCCCGAACATCTCCGCCAGATTTTTCTCCGTTGCAGATGTTACAACATCAAGCTTAATCTTCGCAAGTGCGTCTTCTGCGTTGACTCTGGTCATCTTTTGGGATTCATTGTCTCTAAAGACGGAATTCACCTTGACCATCTCAAGGTCGAGGCTATTTTTAAGCTCCCCTCCCCCTCCTCGTTGCATCAACTTCAGAGTCTTCAGGGGAAAGCGAATTTCTTACGTCGCTTTATCCTGAACTATGCAGAGGTGGCCAAAGGGTTTACGCGACTTCTAAAGCAGGACGTTCCCTTCCATTGGGACGAGATTGCTCAGCAATCTTTCGACAACCTTAAGACGTTGCTCGTCAACGCTCCATTAATACGTCCTCCCAACTATCATCGCGACTTTACCCTCTATTTAGCTACCGCCTTCAGCACAATTTCCATGATTCTAGTACAGGATGATGATACCGGTAATGAACATGTGGTTTATTACCTGTCTCGGAATCTCCTCGACACTGAAACGCGTTATTCCCATGTCGAGAAGTTGGCGCTGGCTGCAGTCCAGGACGTTCAACGGTTTCGCCATTACATCCTATTACGCACGGTAACCATGATTTCTGACTGCAACCCCATGACTTACATTTTGTCTCGACAATTGCTAGGGGGAAAGTACTCAAAATGGATTGTGATCCTTCAAGAGTTCGATTTGGAGTTCACCACTGCCAAATCGAAGAAGTCACTAGTTTTTTCTGATCTCATTTGCTCTCTCCCTACCGACTCTATTCCATCTCAACTCGAGGATCATATCCCGGATGAAAATATCTTTCTAATCAGCACTCTCGATCCATGGTACAGTGATATCATCGTGTACCTTCATACATCTACCTTCCAATCCGATTTGACGAAGGATGCTCGACATCGCATTCGGCATCAATCGCAACCATATCGCATTGTTGGAGATACCTTATATCATGTCGGAGTTGATTCTGTGCTCCGTCGATGTTTGACCTTAGAGGAGGCTAAGAAAGTTTTTAATGACTGTCACAGTGGTTCCTGTGGCGGTCACATGTCCGGTTATGCGACCACCCAGAAGATTCTGCGTGCGGGCTATTTCTGGCCATCTATATTTAAAGATTGTATCGTTGCAGTACGGAAGTATCATACATGCCAGATCTTCCAACACAAGATGCATGCGCCACCCCTCCCTTTACATCCTTTCATTACCGTAGGCCCTTTTGCCAAATGGAGCATTGATTTTATGACATGTAACCCTCACTCAGCCAGGGAGCATGCTTATATCATCGTTTCCATAGACTGCTTCACCAAGTGGGCTGAAGTGATGCCTACATTAGCTGCCGATAGTAAGAAAGCTGCTCAATTCATTTTCAACCATGTGATCACACGTTTCGGCATTCCTCAAGCAATCATCACCGATCATGGCACTCAATTTTGGGACTACATGATGGCAGAGTTGACATCGAAGTTGGGCTTGCCTCATGACAGCTCGACGCCATACTACCCTCGAGCAAATGGCTAGGTTGAAGCCCTGAACAAGGTGCTTGTCACGATGCTTCAATGAACAATTGGTATACACAAATCCAACTGGCATCTCCAATTGTCCTCAGCTCTCTGGGCCTACCAAACGTTAGTGAAGAGTGTGACCGGATTCACACCTTTCCAGTTGGTGTATGGTCTGGAAGCTACTCTTCCGGTTGAATGTGAGATCCCTTCACTGAAGTTGGTTGTGGAATTATTGCCCGACACTTCCCTGAAGGAAGAAAGTCTCCTGTATCTCGAAATATTGGATGAAACTCGCCGCTTGGCTGCTTTGGTTATCAAGGCACAGAAAAAGCGGGTTAAAGCTCATTTCGAACAAACGGTTTTTCTACGCTCTTTTATCGAAGGGGACCTCGTCCTCTTGTATGATCAAGCACATGATAAGCTTGGGGTAGGCAAATTCCAACCTATGTGGCATGGGCCCTATATCATTAAACTTGTATTAAAAAATGGGGCCTATGAGCTAATCGATTATGAAGGTCTTCCTATGGCGCAGCCCAGAAATGGGTTGTACCTGAAGAAGTATTACGCTTGAATCATTCTTGTGTAGTGTATGTACATAGGCGATTTCTTCATTTTTGTGCATGTGTGGTGTGGTGTGCTTTGTAGGCATCTTTCTGTTGATTGGGTCTTCCTAATTGTGCAGATGTCTATTACTCGTTATATCGGTTTCGTGGATGGTGCCTCCCACAGTACAAGGAACCTGTCTTCGGCAGCCTGGGTAATTTACAATCTTCCTAGTGAGTTGATTAATTTACAAGGTATTTGTCTAGGGCCTGCTACGAATAATGTCGCGGAGTATAGTGCCATTTTGGAATTATTAAACAAGGCTATTAACCTCGATATTCGCGCATTACTTGTACATATAGATTCACAACTTGTTGTTTTATAGCTCAATGGTCATTATTCAGTTAGAAACCCATGCATTTTAAGACTGTATCTACGTATTCGTTTACTTGAGAGAAATTTTGCTTACATCACATATCAACATATACCAAGACAAATGAATACACTTACAGATGCAATTTCCATACTGGTATTAGATAGACATTTACACAACTTGTAAAAACATCACCATATGTGAAAAAGATCCTTGCAGAAATAGGTATATATATATATATATATATGTTGAATTTTTGCAGCTTGTGCATCATATAAAATCCAAAAAAATATACATGTTTTTTTAAATTACATCTGGAGACAACATGTCTCTCAAAAATATGCATATGAAAAGCCTAGGCAACTAATCAGCATGGTGCTCATGGTAGCATGTTACTGCCCATACCAATCACCTCAGTAAGCGATGAAGGCAACTAGGCACCCCTACGGTGTGCCTCTAATAATCCATAGGGACATCAGCTAGGCGAGCATAATCAGGAATCCCACGGGCGATTCCCTCTAATTTCTGAACCAGCTCGTTCCCCTCACCCCCCTCACCTTGAGGGTCATAGGCGAGAGGGGTCCTCCACGCGTTCGGTGACATCCCGGTGAGCCTCTCTGGGCCGACATCTGCATACATATAGGATCAGCTATTAGAACATGCATGTATACCAAAAAATCATAAAATTCATAAAATTCATAAAATTAAAAAGAGTCTTACCCAGCTCCTCATCCCAGTCCTCTCCTTCTGGGAGTGGAAGGTCTGGGTCTCTTATGAAATCAGTACCAGCATAGGGCCAGTCCTCTACGACGATCAACTGTCGTCGGAGCCATCCAAAGAACTCGAGCTGCCATGACATCTGTTGGCTGCCCCCTGCCCTAGGCATTAATGCTGCCCATCGAGCCATCCGTGGCTCTCTCAAAGGTGGATCTGGGACTATCACCCCCTGCCCCTGGAATATAGGCGGTCGTTCTAGGATGAACGATACCAAGATTGACCCATACCCAAACTGCTTCAGTTTGGCCTTTTTACATTTAGTTAATTTCCGTTTGATATTCATGGTTATGGCTGTGGCCTAATCAACGACTATTGGGTTCATACATTCTGACGCCAGGAGAAGCTGTGTTTTGCTAGCCTCATGCGGTGCCTGTGACCCCGCAGCCCTCATAATAGTATGTAGCACCACTCTGAGTGCTAGATCGAGAACAGTGTGAATGTCAAATATGCCACTACTTGATCCTATTTGTGCCCCTGGGCACACTCTTTCCATAACCATCGACATCTTCTCGCCAGAAGGCCTGGTACCTGTCATAATCGGAACTGGACCTTTGTGAGACAATCCAGTGATGAAGTAGACATCGGACACTTCAAGTTCAAGCACTTCATCTCGAGGCTTAAACTTCTCTTTATTCTCATCCCAGATACTTATCAAATATTGCAACAATTCGGGCTGAGCCCTAAGACATGGTGTTAAGAAGAATTTCTTTAATCCGCAATCCTGATGAGCATTCATGCATTGCTCACCCTCCATTGCCAATTCGTCTTCTTTGCTGTGCTCCCTTTCTTTCCATTCAATCACCATTGTGGCTTTATACCTGCATCAAATTGATCATAAGCACATCATAAGATCCCTTGGGCATTTAAAAATTCAATTGATTGGTTCATTTTTTGTGAAATTTGAGCGGAATATGAGGTTGCGCGATTGGCGCGACTGTTTTGATGACAGCCGCGCCAGCTGGCGCGACCCCTTTTCAAAAAGAGCTCGATTGGTGCGCGTCTGTGCCTCATACCCGCGCCAACCCCAAAAGCCCTAAATTTGAAAATCCTCCCCTCAGGGATGCCAAATCACAATGGAAAGCTATGAAATATGGCTTAAAACATAGCTAATGGAAGCGACTCCTACCTGGAAAAGATGGGATCCGGAAAGATGCACTGGATCGTCCACAATCGTCACCGCAAGATCACAGGAAAATAACACACTATCACTCTGCACAAGAGGTAAAAAGTAAAAAGTAAATATGTTTTTACTATTTGGTCATATTTATAACTTTTCGAAATCAAATTTAGGTTTTGAGACTTGTTTTTCCAATATTTCACTATGTTTTGTTGAAAAATGGGTTTTACACTTGCTTTTTGTGCAGCGATAGGTTTTCATGCGACTAGGACAACGACATGAGTTGTATTTTATACTTTTTCAGACTCGGTAAAAACACGAAAAAGTCACTACTGGAGTCACCTTTCAGCTCTTTTCTGACTCTCTAAAATTGAAAATATCACTAAGTCGCTTGTCATTTTGAGCTCGTTAAATTGGCTGCGAAACAATATCTACCCAGTATACGTTTACCCCTTTTTCAGGCTGGGATAGATTATTTACGGAAAAGGAATACCCTAGCCTATCATGACTAGGAGGTTCTCTCATATATAGTTTTCTACCTTTTTGGATCTGTGGGACTATCTACGAAAAGGGACTGTTGGAGTTTTCTTTTTCATTGTCTTTTCAAACTCTCTAAACATGAAAAGATGCCAAGTTCTTCCTTTGTCAGACTCGTTAAAACCTGATGACATCGGACTCTGTCGTAATGATGTTACTCAAGTTCCTTCTTCCTAGGGCTCGTTAAATTTACTATGATGGATTTTTCTGAAGGAAAAACTTATATCGCAAGCATATGCTATCCCCTTCAAGATTGTTTTCAAAAATAATCGGGGTACTCACCAGAAATGGTGGGGAAAATGGAACCAGTATCATCGTCGTGTCGAAGTATGTCGCTCTTGAACATGGCACTTGTCCGCATTCGTGTCGGGTTGGGGACATCTCATCTCGTTATTTTCTTGCCTCCATGGGTTTGGGTAATCTCTTTTGACTGCTCATCTGCTCTTTGCCACGTCACCATGACCTCATATCATTTTATGTTAAATACTGCCAAATCCAATGTCGTGCCATCGATATGTTCATGAGAAGTTGGCCTCTGTAGCTTTCAACCTCCCTCTGATTCTCTGTCGATCTTAATTCACAAACATTATGTCCCTCTGTCTCATGTCGATGATGTGGGAAAAATTATGGCCCACCTTCGATCAAGGTCACTTCCTGTCGATTTCAACTCATTATCCAGGAGGTTAGTCTAGAGACTCCCTTCAGGTACCTTGGACCCTGCATGCCTCAATGGCAGGTTTTTCGCATTCGATGCAAGGTTTTCATTATTGACCTTCGATCGGATGATTCTGCAGGTGTTCGACGCCATCTCACTGTTCACATTCCATGGATTGTACCTCATGTACCTTGAGGGCCATCGTCATTATTGATGGTTTCTCTCGTGTCTGTTAATGACTTTCATTATTGGCTGGTAATCAGACGATGTTCTTGCATGTTCGACTTCAGCTCACATATTTTCATGCTTGAACTTGTACTCTGTTCGGGTCGAGATGGAGTGCAAGACCCTGGATTTTGTCTGATATACATTCAGGCTGCAGATTATTTGTGGATTATTATCATGTATTACATGACTCATTTGATTGGATGGCTGTGACCATACCTGAGTCTACTTGTTGATCCTTATTTACTGGATGTCTCCGTCCATACCTTGGATCCCGGTTTTGTACACTTTTTTATGGATGGCTGCGCCCATACCACATATCATGTATCTGAGATATCAGTTGTATTTGTCTTCGCAGGTTTTCCGACTGCAGTGTTTTCAGTTGGGTGCGTTCTCATAAATAATTTCACCCCTCTCTCTCTCTCTCAGACCTCATGCTTTGGGGGGCATCTGTTACACAGTATTTTGTCACCGTCCCTGCAATCCCTCGTCCCGCACATTGGAGGACTATTCCCGTGACCTGTGAGCAGCAACATGTCCTGAAAACACCTTCATAACATTTTTCTGCCTAAGGATAAACATTCTCCTGAAGAACATTTCCTCTGGAAAACCCTAAAAACAGGTGTTTTAGCCTTGGCACGACTAGTCAGTTCATCCCTCGTGCCAATGGGGGAAATCCACACTAGAGGGCACGCCAATTGGCACATTGTCCCTGTGTCTCACTCGTTCCAAGCCCATTAAGGAATGTTTTTTAAAAATAAATGTTGGAATTTTGGTTCTAACAAACTCCAGAATGAATCATCATAATAACCTGAGTGGTTTGGCTCCAAATCTCCATGTATAGGAAGTGGTTTTCCACCTCTCATGGAACCTTCTTAAGAATAGGGCCTATCCCATGATTATAGGGATCCCAACTTCCCTTCCTCCATCTATAAAAGCTTTCCCTTTCCATTAGCAAGCTAGCTGAACTTGTAGGAGGAAAACTATAGCCGGGCAACTATTGAAAGCAGAGCTGAGAATATACACGTAAGAGAGCTTTGTCCAAATTCCTGATAGGCTTAATTGAGACGCGCTCCACTGCAAGCCCCGCCGAAGGAAGATCATAACGTCGGAGCATTTGGTTTTAATCTCCCTTTTTTTCATCATTAATATAAGCGACTCTGATTTTGGTTCCATTCATGTGTTTACTCTTTTATGAAATGCAATGAATTATATCATCTCTGACTGATATATGGTTACATGCTTTAATTATTACATCGTATGTCATCGTTTCTCTGCATCTGTACAGGTGTCCGGATGGAGCAAATGGAAGGAATTTGATCTGTCGGGAAAGGAACGAGGAGCATCGCTTCTTCATCGACAAAAACAGCGTGGGACTTGAGGTAGGTCAGTTATCGCAATCTTTGTCTTTCTTGTAACTAGGAACCAATTTCATTGCGTGATTTGATTATTGCTAGACCTGATCTGGGCTAGTGGGATCGCCTCTATCCGCGGAGGGGATTTATCGCCTCAACAGATACATTAGATGGAATCTATAATGATAATAGAATAATAGATGGAAGTGATTCATCTTCTAAGGATTTATGGCCCAAGATAACGCACATTGTTGATGTTGATCGTAATGCACTCCATGTAATCTCAAGTATTATGGATGGAGATTTTGATAATGAAATAGATGAACCGGTATATGTTGGACCCAAATGCAACGAGCCAAAGCCAACATTCAATCCAATGATTGATGTTGAGAAATGAAAGATGTTGCTAGTTATATCAGGAAATGAGGATGTAGGAGAGATGATTTGGATGGAAAAATCCATCTCATATATATTTAGGGATAATGAAAGTGAGAATCTTCATGCCAAGGTTGATTGGTGGAAGCTTATTTCAAGGAAATACAATGGAAATTTTTTAGAGAAATATTGGATAACAAATCCCGA
This sequence comes from Pinus albicaulis, assembly GCA_034641835.2. Taxonomy (NCBI): domain Eukaryota; kingdom Viridiplantae; phylum Streptophyta; class Pinopsida; order Pinales; family Pinaceae; genus Pinus; species Pinus albicaulis. Next base: position 928,810,607 of record CM076570.1, read on the forward strand.
TGACACAGAACTTGGCTCTATTCTAATTAATACTATAGTGTGGGCATGGATGCCAAAGAAAGAACATTTGAAGAAGACCAAGATAAATAAACATGGTGTAGAAGTTGTTCTTGACCTACTTGAGCAGATATCTTAAGATTAGGTTTATATGATTCATGAATGTAATTTTTTTTAAGGATCTATTAATATACATTTTGACACACTTTTCAATAGTTGTTGTATATCAAATATTCTCTTCATATTATTTTTGGAGAAGTTTTCTATTATTTAGTATTTCAATGTAATCATATGGTGATACAAATGACATGACAATGCCATAAAATATTTAAGTTTTCAAAGATTTTTTTTGACCAACATGACTTCTCACCATATCAAATATGCATAATCAAATTCAATAATGCACTTAAAAACAACTTCTTCTAAACCTGGTCTATTAAAACAATAGTGGAGTAGCTAATTAGTATTCTATTTAATATAAACCATTTAAACACTTAATGAAAAAATGTTAGACACTCGTAATAATGTTTGAAGTGAGTTTTCCTTAATATTCCTTATTATAATTGATATATATCAAATCAAATTTGTTGTTTTGTTGCACTCTCATTTATAAAAAAATGGTTTTGATCATTGAACAACACAACTACACTTATAAAATATTTCCTCTTATAGTTTTTGAAGTAGTGCCAACATTGTACTAGTATAATAAATTTGTACCTAACATAGGAAAAGTAGTTAGTGTCCATTTAAAATGATCAATAATAGTAAGAAACACAATATTAATATATTGTTAAATAACTTTATACTAGGTAAGATTTTTTTACAAAATCTATTATTCGCGAGTCGAATTTAATACATAAATATAAATATTCATGATAATAGAAATAATGTAAGGAATCTAAGTTTTAGATGAATGTCAATGTGTTCTTTTCAATATAATATCCTTAAACACTCAAGAAATAAAAACTAAACATTTGTAGTAAATAGTTTAGTCAATTTTCTCTCTTTCCTCTTGTATCTGAAAATAATCAAATTCTGCTTTAAACTTCCGTGGTTATAGTTATTGTCATAAAAAATCGGATTATCCACGGTATCATAGAAGACTTCTTGATGTTTCGAATCCCAACGAGGATCCATCTTCAGGATGAGAAAGAATGAATGAAAAATTGAGAGAAGGAAGCAGGAGGAACAAGATATAAATAGTGAGGGAAAAGATGAGAGAGGATCTGACAGCAACTTAAGCTAAAAACTTAATTTTATTAAATAATTAATTCTAAAAACTCTACTTTCTAATTTTTACAATTCCTATAAAGTAATTATTTAAAATTCTAATTACAACTTTTCGCCTAAGTTCTAAAATATTAAATTATTAAATTCTTTTAAATTATTTCTATATTATATTCTAATAAATCATTTGAAATTCCTATTAAAATTCTTATTATAAAAATTCTTTAATTAGAAACTAAATTAAGATAATAACCTAAATTAAATTTTAATACATATATAATTTATCTAATTTTTTTTTAAAAGAAGAACCTAGAGAGACTAAAATAGTAGAGCTAAATTTTTATAATAACCCTACAAGATCTATCTCTAAAATGTACATACTAACTAAGCTAAGCTTAATAATTAAAAAGATAATAATTAATAAAACCCTAAAAAAAACTATTTATTAACAAAATTACTAGATACTTACACTAAAACTTATAATCCTACAACTGAAATTAAAATGATAATCCTATTTTACTTCTTATTTTTTAATTTACTAAAAAAAAAAAAAAAAAAAACCCCTAGAATTATTAAAGTAGCTTAAAATTTAATTTTTTATACTAATTGACATAAACTAGAGAAACTAAATCTTATAAATTAATCTAAAGGGTCTAACCCTAAAATAGAACTATAAACTATGAGGATTTAACTTAAAACTTGACTAAACCCCAATAAATTTTAATAATAAATTTTTTATTAACTAACCCTAAATTAAAACAATTAATTATGAAGATTTAACTTGATACTAAACTAAACCTTGATAAATTTTGATAATCAAATTGTATTACTTTGTTACTATTCTAATTCATGATTGATTTTTATAATTAAAATGATTAGTACCGAGTGAGGCTCATTCTATAGCCTATTATGAGGGGATGTGTTTTTAGCTCGTGCCCTATTAAATTAAAAATAATAAATAAATAAATAAATGTTCTAAATAGAAAAATACTATTGGCCACAATTAAAGAAAAAATTAATATGTTATAAAGTATCAGGAAGTAAGCCCACGAGGCGTAGAAATGCCTGCGTGATCGGGTGCGTCGTTAAGGCACTCCTTTCTTGCAAGGTCACCGGCTCGAAACCCGTGGGTGTAGGATTAGTCTTAACTTAGAAAAAAAAAAGTAATTAGAAGTAAAAAAAAATTCAAGTTAAACAATGAAAAATAACACGTTGTATTTTGCACTCTAAAAAATGTTTGCACGTGAAAAAATTTGATCCCTCTAGGCTCATGTTAAATCTGTATTTAAGATGGATCTACGCTGGTATATATTGGACACATTACTATGATAATTTGTCATTAAATAAATTTATAGTTAATATATATCTTGCATCTTAATCTATTATTCATTAAGTAAGTCTCAATTAACTTCGTTTTTAACACAAAAGTACAAATAATAAATAATAAATAAATTATATTATTACTCTCATTCAACATTTAATTTGATTGTAAACAAATATTACTCTAAAATGGTTCAAACTTCGTACAATAGTATGTAATGATGATGGTGATAATGATGATTATCATCCACTAAGGCCAAATATGGTATATGAGAAGCCATAAAGATATTACTCAAAATTCTTTAGAATTTTATTGTTATGCTCAGAAAGCATTAAAAGAAGTGTTTCAAGATCACCATAATTTTGTTTAGTTAAAAGATCAAGAAGGTTGGTAGTGCCACAAATATTTTGAAATTTAAATCCAATATGAGTATAAATTGGATGATCTAAGAGGGTGTTTCATCTTCAACCATATTACAAGTGTTACAAAGGTGATAGACTTTTAAGTTGTGCCAACCTTGCCCTAGTAATGATGGTAACTTAACACATACATGCTATTTAACATATGAGATTATAATTAAATGGTTTAATAATAATAACATACACAATAATGCACTTAAAAACAACATCTTCTAAACTTGGTCTATTAAAACAATAGTGGAGTAGCTAATTAGTATTCTATTGATTATAAACCATTTAAACACTTAATGAAACAAATTTAGACACTTGTAATAATGTTTGAAGTGAGTTTTCCTTAATATTCCTTATTATAATTGATATAAATCAAATTTGTTGTTTTGTTTCATTCTAATTTATAAAAAAATGATTTTGATCATTGAACAACACAACTAGACTTATAAAATATTTCTGTTATAGATTTTGAAGTGGTTCCAACATTGTACTCAACATAGGAAAAGTAGTTAGTGTCAATTTAAAATGGTCAATAATAGTAAGAAACACAATATTAATATATTGTTAAATAACTTTATACTACGTAAGATTTGTTTTTACAAAATCTATTATTCACTAGTCAAATTTAATACATAAATATAAATATTCATGATAATATAAATAATGTAAGGAATCTAAGTTTTAGATGAATGTCAATATTTTCTTTTCAATATAATATCCTTAAACACTCCAAGAATAAAAACTAAACATTTGTAATAAATAGTTTAGTCAATTTTCTCTTGTATTTGAAAATAATCAAATTGTATTACTTTGTTACTATTATATTTCATGATTGATTTTGATAATTAAAATTATTGGTAATTGAGAGAGGCTAGGCTCATTATATAGCCTAGTATGAGGGGATGTGTAAGTTTGTCTATTCCATGCCCTTTTAAATTAAAAATAAAAAATTAAAAATATGTTCTAAATAGAAAAAATAAAATATTTTTTAAAGAGAAAAATAATATCAGCTATGGTTAAAAAAAAAATGTATGTAATGATGATTATCATCCACTAACACCAAATATGGTATATAAGAAACCATAAAGATATTACTCAAAATTCTTTAGAATTTTATTGTTAGGCTCAAAAGGCATTAAAATAAGTGTTTCGAGATCATCATAATTTTGTTTCGTTAAAAAATCAAGAAGGTTGGTTGCGCCATAAATATTTTGAAATTAAAATCCAATATGAGTATAAATTGGATGATATAAGAGGGTTTTTCATCTTCAACCATATTACTAGTGTTGCAAAGGTGATATACTTTTAAATTGTGTCAACCTTGTCTTTGTAATAATCGTAACTTAACACATACATGATATTTACTACATCCAACTATAATTAAATGGTTTAATAACATACACAAAATTATTTTCATAAAGTTAATAACAGTAACATACACAAAATTATTTTCATAAGATAACCTTCACAAACTTAGATTTTAGTACAAACCATAAAAAATTTTAAAAGAGATAATGTAAGGAATCCAAGATTAAGATGTGAAAGATTTGCTTTTGTAATTTTATATAAATTTGTTTTATATAGTTTACCATGATAAAATTTTCACAAAAATAGTGAATATATACATTAAAATTTGTAAACTAAGTGATTTATAGTTCCACATTTTGAAAAAACTTAATCTAGTTAAAGTTCTAAATTCTAGATCAATGGAAAACTTCCAAATTTAATGAAATATGTGTTCTTCTCTTTATTCTCGTTATGGATGCATTAAGCCTCAACATAAAACAAGTTGTTGAACATGGAAGTTTTAGTGGTATCAGTATCACCCATTAGAGGGATATCACACACAACTTATTTGTTGATGATATCCTAATCTTTGGGCTTCTGATTAAAAGTTGTTGGAAGGCTTTAAACACAATCTTTGAGAGTTTCTATAAGGCATCATGTATGGAAGAAAACTCCGAAAAATCATTCTTATACCATTCAGACGGTTCTGTTGAAACTATGGAGTATATTGGTAAATTGTTTAACTTTCGACTTTCCCATTTAGACGCAGGTATCTCTTACCTCGGCTTTCATTTGAAAGCCACAAAATACTTGATTTCAGATTGGAACTGGCTATTGGAACGTTATGATAAAATGATTTAGGTTTGGTCCAATAAATGGTTATTTAAGGGTGGGAGGCTAGTTCTCATCCAAGCAGTTTTATAACAGCTATAGGTATATTGGGCACACCTATACCTTATCCTATCGAGGATTTTTAAGAACAATTGCACACTAATAGAAAATTTTATTTGGAATGGTGGGCGGAGTAAAGGATCCTATCATTTGGAAAACTGGGATTTTATTGCAAGACCCAAAGATTTAGGAGGATGGGGGATATTGGATATGGTCATTTTCAATTAATCTCTTTTGATGACATCCATCTAGAGATGCCTTAAAACACTGGGGATGTGGAAGGAAATAATGGATTTTAAATATTTAAAAAACGGGACTTTAGAGGATTTATATTAAGAAGAAAGCAAACATCTGAGTAAGGGTTCACCAATTTGGAAAGGTTTTAACAAAATATGGCCCATCTTTAAGGAAAATCTAAGATGGTGTTTTGGAAATGGAGGACAGATTTTAATTGGTGATCCAAGACTTGATACCACATCAGCCAACAACACTATCATCAGGGAGCTGACCTCCTTAGTTCATCAGAGAGGCCTATTATTCCTTAGTCATATCTTCATATGGCAAGAGGACGTTCCTCATTAGCAGTCTGCTGGAAATTTGTGTATATCAGATACTTTGAGGGAAGAATGGAGATCATACTGTGAGTTTTTAAAAGGCCTGGGAATGATAAAATCAAGAAGAGGTTACATAATTGAATGGAGAGGAACGTTAATCAAAGGACAAGTTGTGAACCAAGAAACATATAAAAACATGATGAAGAAGAAGTTGGGAGTCCAACCGGCTTGCTAGTTTCGGGGACTCTGGAAACTAAAAATTCAAACCAAGATGATTACATTTTTTTGGTTAGTATGGAAAGACAAGAATCTAACTTGGAACAATTTACAAAAGAGAGGCATGGTGGGGCAAGGGATCTGCCGACATTGTATGAGGGCTGGTGAAAACAATTTTCATCTTTTTTATGACTGTATTTTTGCAAAGAAAGTTTTGAACATGATTTGCAATCACTTGAACTTATCCGAATCTAACTTTATTAGTGCTAAAAATTGTTATGAATGGTGGAGTAGTCATGGAAAGTCTTTTAGTATTATGCCCATCATTTACCACTGGAAAATATGGCTAAGTAGAAACAGGTGGATATTTGAGGATAACCCAAGTTACCCAGATAAGGTTAGAAATCATATTTTACAGTATTGGGGTAACATGAAGATAAAGAAGAAAGGTCTAGGATATTTCAATAAGGAACTGCCCTCATCAGATCCTCTACCCTCCAGGTTTTTTTGATCGGGCAACACAAAACTTTAAATGTGGTTGCGGAGCATGGTTGGTGCTCACTCCTTCTTGCCATTATAAAATCCATTGGGCGGGCTATAATGGAACCAATATGAGGGCTAAGATATTGGCTCTATGGGAACTGTTGTGGTTTGCACAACATCTTTTTGTGGAAACTATTTCTATTTATGGGGATTCACAGGTCCTTGTTGACCATCTTAACAAAGGATCCTAGCTGAGCCCGACCCATCTAAAGGGTTGGTTGGAAAGGATAAAGAGGCTACACAACAAGTTCACATCCATATCTTTTTGCCATATGGTTCTATCCAGACGATATGGGGAAATGAATTATGAGTCGTTTGATGCTAGTGGTCAAGGATCGAAAGGAACAATCTTTTTCTTCTAATTTCTTCTTTTTTTGCAGGTTCTAGATGAAGGGAGATCTTATAACACAAGAATGGTTTTTATGTATCTGGTCCTTTCTTTTTTGCTCCAGTAGGAGGCCAATCAGTAGTATTTATCAAAGTTCTTCTCCAACAATATGTAAGATGAGCAACGTAAACCTATGAATGTTTAGAAAGAGCTCGGAGAATAGAATATCAAACAAGGCCTCTTCATTTTGCTCCGTCTAGTCAAAGGGTCTAACAATGATGGTCATACAAAATAGGCATCATGGCAACAGGTTTTAAAGTTCATAGAATAGAATTTCTGTATTTGGATTTCAATTATATCTTTTTGATGGTTTTATTGGCTCCCCAACTTAGATAGACTAATACAATGTAATTTTTGAAGAAACAACATAGAATAATGTTTAAGATGAAATAAAAACAATCATGACAAATGATGTAACTGAATAAAATAAAAAATTTACTATGCTGATATTGTTTTTTCTTCTTAAAAAAATCCAAAATTAAAATAAATCTAAACTAATAACTAGTAGTTCAACTAACCCAAAAAAATTCAATAACATAAAACAACCCATAATCCAATGATAGAAGAAATGATGCTGGATAAAGGGATTGACTCAAAAAGCTACCGATGGATAACGGATAACTTTTCAGCAAACAGATAATCGGCTAGTCCCGTAGCAATAATGGAAAGAAACAAAGTTTGACAATAATGTTTAAATCAGTCTTTGTCATCGGCATACCTACTTTCGGTAGACAAATTTACCAACAGAGATTGGCCCACTTGATTAGCGATGACCTGAAACCCATCATAGAATATTCAGAATTTAATTGTGTTACAATTACCCAACCATAGTTACCAAATTTGAGAATACATATTTTACAAATTCCTATAAATAGAAATTATCACTCTCATATTTTTATTTAGTGAAGATTATTCCCTTTCATATTTATTTGTTGAAGACTATTTTGTCTTATATTTTTATTAGGTGAAGAAGATCATTCTACAACACTAGTGACTTATTTTACAACTGAGTATAAAGGAGATGTGTAATTGAACACTAGTGACTTATTTTACAACCCAGTATGAAGAAGATGTGTAATTCAATTAGTTAAAACTAGAGTTGATAAGTATGCCTTTAAAAATTATATATATCTAAAAAAAAGAAAATTTAGGATATAATAAAAAATAAAAATGCATGTTTTACCTTCATTCTCAACTTAATATTATTTCAACTTTATAGAAAAACAAAATAACTTTAAAAAATATATATATATATATTTTGAGTACATGAAAGAAAAACAATATTAATGCATGTCTTAAATAAACTTTTTTAAAAGTACATGGTTTGAATAAAGTTTTGAAATATGTATGTTGATCAATTTATTTCAATTTGAAATTCATGCATATTGTATATAGAAAGAGTGTAAATGAAAAAATATTTTAATGTTGAATATAGTAAAATATTTCAATTTAAGCAAAGTAATTAAAAGTAAAAAATTCAACTAGAAAGGCATCTATAATTCAATTAATAAAATAAGTGAATGGAAAAGTTAATTAATATTGAATAATCTTTAAAAAATATTAATTAAAAAAAACTTAATTACAAATCTAGTAGGTTTCTAGAAGGATCAAAATTGTTGAAGCAAACATGCATGAGGAAACTACAAACTAAGGCACTCAATACATGAGTTGTTGCTCACTTACTTCAATTGCTCAAAGCTTACATGATTAGGTTACACACAGGTCACACACATCATTGACACCTAACTCACAAAAGTGAATAGAGATAAAGATAGTTAAACAACAGACTCTAATTGAGATAAAGATTGCAGAGAAAATGAGACAGAAATAGTTCATGGGTCGATGGACCACTGGTCGAGACATGAAAGGATATATACATTATTTTGTAATTGAATTGATCATTTATTTTATAATTTATTTTTAATGTAAGGAATTTATTGATATTTTGTAATTGAATTCATCATTGATTTTATAATTTACTTTTAATGTAAGGAGTTTATTGATATGTTGGTAGAATGGCCAGAATATTCTATCGCATGTAGCCATACAATCTCAGAGTTTCAACTTATACTTGTGTTGCATTTTAGATGGGTGAAGAATCAATGAAGATTCGGTTAGTAATTAAATTAATTGAGTGCATTTGCACACAACTTTATCGTCTTTTTTTCAACAAATTTCAAAAGTGAAGTGAACAGTGTAGAAATTAGTTTAGTTGTTTTTAAAAATTTAAATTAATTAATAAAATTTGTCATGATTTCTATGATTCTTTGTCTCTTATTTTTACCATAATTTCTTTTAAAAAGTGTGCCCCTATTTTACAATAGTTACCTTTAATACATACATGGAAGCAATCCGGAAGTATATTATAAATTAGTGTTGTTCTCTCATAAATGAATGAAATGACTAAATTAGTGTGGTTCTCCATAAATGACGACTTCTTATTATTGCATTCACTAGTAACCATTTAGTCATATCTTTTTGGTGTGGGCTAACCATTCGATGGAATGGCCGAGGGCGCATAGCAAATCCCTCCGGCCCTCGCAGGCCCCATGTCCTCCCCGTCTCCGTCCCCACAAAGTTAACGTTAACGTTAACCCGTCTGGTGGTCTGTTGTTCCTGTAACGGCTAACGCGTCAAAGTTTTTCACACGAGGCGTCTGCAGAACCGCAGTTAGTTTCAGCCATGAAGGGACGTAATTCAAATTTCAGCTCAAGCGAACTAGTCGAAGTTATGGCTGCCACCAACCTCCCCTCTCGTTGTTGCCGTGCAAGTTCTATTTCAAATTACGACTGGTACCTATTCATTTAGTCGAATGAGCAGCTTGGTTATTCTGTCGGTCCATTCTGTTGAGTGCTTCTGTCGAGCAGCAAAGCAGAGCAGAGCACTCTGCAGCAAAGTCGAGCAGCACAGCAGCACAGCAGAGCTCTGTTTGGAAATTGTAAGTTTTCTTGCTCTGTGTTTCAACTTCAAACTCTGTATCACTGTATTAATGTTCTGTTGTTTAATTTTCTCGTTGTTGCCGCTACCTTCGCAAGGGGTATATCTTGTTGGACCCTGTATCCCTATTTTTTAAAGTTTCAGCTCTGTATCACTTGCTCTGTATTTCAACTTCAAACTTTGTATTGATGTATTAATGTTCTGTTGTTTAATTTTCTCGTTGTTGCAGTAATGGCAACAGTGAGTTGCCACCACTGTAACTGTGTGTTGTCGCCACTGTAAATTTAAATTTACAGTGGCGGCAACTCGCTGTTGCTGCTACTGCAACAACGAGTTGTCGCTCTCTGTGTTGCCACCACTGTAAATTTAAATTTTGAGCAGTGGCAGCAACACGTTGTTGCCACTACTGCAACAGCGTGTTGCCGACACTACTCAAAATTTAAATTTACAGTGGCAGCAACTCGCTCAAACTCTGTATCATATTATTAATGTTCTGTTGTTTAATTTGCTCGTTGTTTCCGCTACCTCCGCAAGAGATATATCTTGTTGGACCCTATATCCGTGTTTTTTATAGTTTCAGCTCTGTATCGCTTGCTCTGTATTTCAACTTCAAACTCTGTATCGTTGTATTAATGTTATGTTGTTTAATTTTCTCGTTGTTGCAGTAGCGGCAACAGCGAGTTGCCGCCACTGTAAATTTAAATTTACAGTGGTGGTAACACACGGTTACAGTGGCAGAAACTCGTTGTTTCCGCTACTGCAACAGCGAGTTGCCGCTCTCTATGTTTCTGCCACTGTAAATTTAAATTTTGAGCAGTGGTGGCAACACGTTGTTGCCACTACAACAACAGTGTGTTGCCGCCACTGCTCAAAATTTAAATTTACAGTGGTGGTAACACACGGTTACAGTGGCGGCAACTCGCTATTGCCGTTACTGCAACAGCAAGTTTCTGCTCTCTGTGTTTTGCCACAACTGTAAATTTAAATTTTGAGTAGTGGCGGCAACTCGTTGTTGCAGTAGCGGCAACAGCGAGTTGCCACCACTGTAAATTTTAATTTTTTGCAGTGGCGACAAAAACGAGTTTCCGCAACTGTATTAACGATATTTAGTTAAATTATTTTCTTGTTTTGCAAATGGTTGCAAAATGGGTCCTAGTTATCCAAATATGGTGCCATCCAAACCCAGGGAATGCACGGACAAGGTTCGTGCTTTATAATGAAGCCCTGAGTTAACTCTATCAAAATAGTAGACAAATACTTGGGATTACAACGAACAACGAGGCATACTATCATGCATTGATAGAGGGCCTCATGACTGCACAAATTTATGGTGCAAATGACATTTTCATTTACACCAACTTCGAGCTAATCATCAACCAGATGAATGACACCTTCCAAGTTAGAAGACCTAACCTAAAGCCCATACACTAGCAAGCAAAATCCATCGTTGCAAAATTCCACGGTTTTGAGATTATGTACCAATCTGATGTCCAAAAGGTCTATGATTCAATACTTTCTGAAGCAGCATCCAAAGGACGTGGATGTGGTAGATTTGTGAAGCCAACATGTGCTCCAATTATTATTGATAGACATCGTTATAGATTTCCTATTAATGAATGGATTGTTGCTTTGATTGGGGTTGGGGTTATTATGGGGTGGGTAATATTATTGTGTTCATCTTTTTTGAGATAGATTGGAGCAACCTGATCTCCATCATTTTTGTATGAGCTATTTTTTATAGATGGCCTCACTATTTTTTGGTCTTATATCCCAACACATGTATGTAGAAAATGTATTTTTCAGTAATACTATTAATGGAATTACATTTTAATTATGTCATTAGATTATGTGATGGATGCTTTTATTTTATGTATTTATGAAAATCATTGTTTAATTTCTTTTCAGTTTATATATAGTAAAATTAATTTGGGATTGTATGTCATTTAATAAGTTTTAGGTGGTGCTCATAGTTATATAACTCTAAATGCAAGATTTATGAAGTGCAAAAAATTATTATCAAATTAATATGTTAACATTATACTTCTCAATGATTATGTAAATAGAATCATATTTGAAATTTATCTTTTGAAAAATAAATGTCATATTGATTTCCATACAAGTAGAAGTGAGTTACTATTTTTAATTAAAACTATATCTCATACCAAGGATGACTATTTTTAGTTTAAACTATATCTCACACCAAGGATGAATATATCTCATAAGAAGCTGCCTTGAGGCTATAACAAACCTCATCAACAATTTTAAAATCAATTTTTTTAAAAATAAAAATAAACATAGATATAAATTTATCTTTTGAAAAGTAAATGTCATATTGATTTCCATACAAGTAGAAGTGAGTTACTATTTTTAATTAAAACTATATCTCATACCAAGGATGACTATTTTTAGTTTAAACTATATCTCATACCAAGGATGACTATTTTTACTTAAAACTATATCTCATACCAAGGATGACTATTTTTACTTAAAACTATATCTCATACCAAGGATGAATATATCTCATAAGAAGTTGCCTTGAGGCTATAACAAACCTCATCAACAATTTTAAAATCATATATCGATACTACCCAAAAGTCTTTTTGTAGGGTGTCATTGAGGAAAAAAAATCCTATAGTTTCATAACTTAAAAACATTGTTTTTCCAACCTGGTAGAATTGATATACTTTGAATGACATTATTTGGCATAGTTCACCATTTAACATGGTCATGTTATAACATGTTTATGTAATTTTTATAGGACCAAAGCATGGCAGTTTGTTGAAAGAAATAAACTTGTGAATGATAGTTTCACATTTGAAGGATAGGTTTACTTTCACACTGCTCGATGTCATTAGAAAGGATATTGTGCATCCTTTTTCAATTGTTTTAAAACCTTTTATATGTCATTAGATTATGTGATGGATGCTTTTATTATGCCTTTTATTCTGGAAGTCAAATTCCAATACACCTTCATAATTCCAACTTCTATGAACATTGAAAAATTCATTATCCATGAGCAGCACATGGTCCCATAATTTATACAAGCCTCTTTTTTCACTATAATGAGCTCTAATTCTTATGTGAAATTATGAACTTCGTTAAGAAATTATGTGAGATACCCTTGGTTACAAGCCAACCAAGATAGCTTATATATCGATCATTATTTGTCCTTTGTTACATGGTTAAATGAAAAATGCAAATGCAAATGTGACATCTTACACTTTTGCAATCCATAGATCCAACCTCATTTAAGGGGCAGAAATGTATAAATATCCAAACCAAAAATCCAATTGTTGTGAATTTCTCCATCATCAACATCTACAGCCACAAGGCCATGTGTTTTGAAATGGAGCATGTTTTGACATCCATGACAACAACAACAGCTTAACCTGCAAATAGAAAAAATAATATGAAGAACTTGCAAGTCAATGAAGTTATCTTGAAAACCCAACTCTTTCACATTGATATGTACTAAGAACAGAACCCACACAGGTACCAATGCAAGTGAATAATGCCAGGGGATATGCTTTGAAAAGCATTAAGGTATATATGATTTTATGATTCGAATGAATTGAAAAGTTAGCTTCACATGGAATAGTAAAGGGGAACATTCATCCCCATCATAACATGTTTATATGAAATCAAGCCATACAGAGACTATTGATCTCAAGATTGAAGGTCTGTTGTCTTGAGAATCTCATATAAACTTTGCCTAAAGTTTTAACAAAAATCCAATCGTTTGATTATGAAAAAATGCACATGTGGTGTTAGTAGATAGGTCAACAATTTCATAATGGAATGCACTGTTACAACATGCACTCTTATTTTCACATCTTACCAAGCATATTGATACATATTTATATATTTTAATTTTAATTTTTAAAAATTAAAGTAGCTTCAATCTCCTATTTCCAAGATATGTTTTAAAAAGCTTGAATATCTATTTCCCGACCCCTTGCGACAACACGTGTCTGCATACAGGCACCACCATAAATAACCCATCCCCATTATTATTTTATTGTTGTACCCATTACCCCAACTCTTCCATTGCGCCATTGTCCCACATTCGCTTTCTTGCAAATATCTAACACAACCAGAGCTACAAGAGTACGCCATGAAAGTGCAAGAGTACGCCATGAAAGTGCCAAAGAATTGTTAGACACATATCCACCCGTTAAACAAATGTTTGAACAAGCCAGCTGGATAGATTATATTCGCAGGTTTCAGGGGCATGAAAATGACATAGCCCTAGAATTCCCCATGCATTACAGGGAGGGTAGATCAGAGGTAGCAGGAATAGTGGTGCATGCGATAGAAGATGCGATTGCTAAAGTGTCAAGGTTACTCCAGATGGGAGAAAAGTGGTTTGCACCCCGAAAACCCCAACATGATATTGTGAGGAATTTCCTTGAGGTAGGTGAACGACTGATCAAGAGTGGCTTAGGATATAAGAGGAAGTAATTACCACAACCCTGGTCAGATGTTGCATTCCTTGTCCAGAAATTTTTCACTTGTGAAGTAAGGTATGTGGTTATTTATTATGAGCACCTCCACTTGTTAGACCACCTGCATCATGGCAGGTTGGTTAACATGCCTTTCTTTCTTGCAAAAACCCTAGACCAAATGGCCCGAGGTGTGCAGAAATCAAAGCGGCCACTCGAAATCCTTTCCCACCAATGCCTTGTTAAAATTTTGGTGGTTTATGCGCTGCAAAAGGAAGGGATAACTTGGGATGAAGTAGTTGGAAGGCTATTGCATGTTGAAGTTGTGACTCCACCCCATGACCTCCAAGCTGAAACTCCGCCCCATGACCCCCCAGCTACAACTCCGCGCCATGCCCTCTCAACGGAAACTCCACCCCATGCCCTCTCAGTGGCAACTCCATCCCATGCCCTATCAGTGGCAACTCCACCCCATGACTCCTCAATGGCAACTCCACCCCATGACCCCTCAACGGAAACTCCACCCCATGACCCCTTAGAGGAAACTTCGCCCCATCGCCTCCCACCTACAAAAATTCCCATAGAACCTTTCCATATGGCAACTGAGCCACCATGTGTTCAAAATAGGAGGGTTTCTAGGGTTTATGCTACTAAAGTTGCACATAAAGGAGATGGCCAAGATGATGATGATGAAGTACAAATATTGGGGAATAAACCTAGGACCAGAATATTGAAAGTATACAGGAAACGCCCAGCAGCAATGCCAAAAGCCCAAAAGAACAGGGGAAAGAGAGGTCGTTATGCTCCAGTTCCTCAAACCCTCCCCGTTGTTACAAAACAAGGATGTATGGAAGAAGGATTAGGCCAGCTTGCTGACACAAAAGAACAAGTTGATAAGCTTCCCTCTCCTGATTCTGACTATGAATACATAGCGCAACTAAGCGAATGGTACTGCTTAGATGGCCTTATCTCAATCCAAATGTTGTATGCGGATGAAGAGGAGTACCAACAATTGTGTAGGGAAAAAGTGTTGGGCCAACCAATTGCACAACCCAAATTATTTGGGGATGATCAGGAGGACCAACCAGCTGCACAACCAAAATTGTATGGTGATGATCAGGAGGATCAATCAACTGCACAACCAGAATTGTTTGGGGATGAATAGGAGGACCAACCAACTGAACCACCAGAATTGAGAAAGAAGCACATTGCAAAAGTAAGTACCTGTAAACATCTTCCTCTGTATATTTCATTGTTAAGGAAGAATAGGACTCTCCAGATGAAAAACAGACAACTACATATCAAATTTAAAACCCTAACAGATGAGCTCAGACAAAAAGAAACTTTTGATAGATTAGATTGCTTGGCCCAAGTTGCAGATTCCATACCCACTGATGACATAGGTATTCCTTCTCCCAGGGTCCAACAAGATATACCCCTTGGAAAAAAACAGACTGATGACATTGAAGTTGCAGAGTCCATACCCATTGATGACATAGGTATTCCTTCTCCCAGGGTCCAGCAAGATATACCCCTTGGAAAAAAAATAGACTGATGACATTGAAGTTACAGAGTCCCATACCAAAATCACAGCTGTCCATACAGAGGAACAGGAATTACATATCAAAGATACAAAAGAAATGGGTATAGACACAAAGGAACAACAACCAGAACTGAAACTAACAGAGGATCAGGAACCAGAAATCAAACTGACCAAAGACATTGGTGAGCAAAAGATGATGAGGAACCTTACAGTGTGCACAAAAAATCACTTCCTGACCTTTCCAAGATATTTCAAGAAGAATATCAAAACAAAGTTTTACGAAGACATAAAAAAACAGTGGCTAAGCTAGAAAGGAGAGTGACCAAGTTGGAGAAGGATAAGCAAGAACTCGGACAGCTAATGGATGGTGTGCTCGCTTGCAGGGCTCCTTCAACCAATTACAACGTGTACTTGACTGAAAAATTCATGATATTTAAAAAGAATGCTATCATCCAAAATATCCCTCTCCGGGTTGAAAGCAGTTATTGTTTCGAGGAGGCATATATGTCAATTTGTAATCAAGAGAAAGACTTGCTTTGTGAACTGTACCAACATAATTTTTGGTACCTTATAATACAAAATGGAATCCCAACTATGTTACAGGGGATGTCCAATTGAGGGCATTTGTATTGTATTTGAGAAATCAGGCCAGTTGGTTAGATGATCTGAACATTTATTTGCATAATTCCGAGAGCCTTCTGTGGGTTAGACGAGAACATCCCAAACCTGTGGAGGTGATAAAAGAAAATCAAAAATACATCAACTCTCCAGAAGTAGTAGAGGTTATCTCTGAGAACAAGGAGATGACCATTGCATGTTGTGCACACCAGATTCAATTATTGGAAACTAAGGCACAAGGAGGATGTAAATCAAGGTGGGATAGCATGGGAAAACAACCTCGAAATAAAGATCCATTTAACTACCTCAACTTAAAGACAACCTTAACAAGGGTTTCTCAGTATATTATTGCTATGGGACAGTGTGGGAATCACTGGATAGGTCTTAGATTTCGGTATCCAATGATCTGGCTTCAACAAGGGTATATAAAAATAAATATACGCTGACAAAAAAAGAAGAATTTGATTGCTGGAATGTAATTATGGAGACAGGAGGGTATCTTCGTCCCGATGAACTAGGAAATAGTGATTATTGTATCAGCAATCTTCATGAATGTCCCCCTTCATTCACAGATTCAGATTGACAGACTGGGTCACCGTTGTTGACACACTGGCTCACAGTTGCTGCAACACTGGGTCACCGTTGCTGCAACATTGGGTCACCGTTGTTGCAACACTGGCTCACCGTTGCTGCAACACTGGCTCACCGTTGCGGCAACTCATAGACAGTAAAGGCATTATATTTGATGTTGTAATATATAACTCTCCAGTTTGTTTTGCTAGTTATAAAAAACTGGTAAAAATGTGTTTGACATGTTTAGGTACAATTTCATTGCAGTTCCTCTAATAATTTTGTTACATTTCCATTGTTTTTATTCGAATTTATATATCAGATTATTGTTTGCACACCAATATATGCAACTATGAAAACAAGCTCACAGTTGCTGACACACTGGCTCACAATTGCTGACACACTGGGTCACCGTTGCTGCAACTCATGGACAGTAAAGGCATTATATTTGATGTTGTAATATATAACTCTCAAGTTTGTTTTGTTAGTTATAAAAAACTGGTAAAATTGTGTTTGACATATTTAGTTACAATTTCATTGCAGTTCCTCTAATAATTTTGTTGCACTTCCATTGTTTTTATTCAAATTTATATATCAGATTATTGTTTGCACACCAATATATGAAACTATGCAAACTGGCTCACAGTTGCTGACACACTGGCTCACAGTTGCTGACACACTGGCTCACAGTTGCTGACACACTGGCTCACAACTGCTGACACACTAGGTCACCGTTGCTGCAACACTAGGTCAGAGTTGCTGCAACACTAGCTCATCGTTGCTACAACATTGGATCACCGTTGCTGCAACTCATAGACAGTAAAGGCATTATATTTGATGTTGTAATATATAACTATCCAGTTTGTTTTGTTAGTTATAAAAAACTGGTAAAATTGTGTTTGAAATTTTTAGTTACAATTTCATTACAGTTCCTCTAATAATTTTGTTACATTTCCATTGTTTTTATTCGAATTTATATATCAGATTATTGTTTGCACAACAATATATGCAACTATGCAAACTGGCTCACAGTTGCTGACACACTGGCTCACAGTTGCTGACACACTGGCTCACAGTTGCTGACACACTGGCTCACCGTTGCTGCAACACTGGGTCAAAGTTGTTGCAACACTAGCTCACCGTTGTTGCAACAATGGCTCACCGTTGCTGCAACTCATAGACAGTAAAGGCATTATAGTTGATGTTGTAACATATAACTCTCCAGATTGTTTTGTTAGTGATAAAAAACTGGTAAAATTATGTTTGACATATTTAGTTACAATTTCATTGCAGTTCCTCTATTAATTTTGTTACATTTCCATTGTTTTTATTCGAATTTATATATCAGATTATTGTTTGCACACCAAGATATGAAACTATGCAAACTGTCTCACAGTTGGTGACACACTGGCTCACAGTTTCTGCAACACTGGGTCATTGTTGCTGCAACATTGGGTCACCGTTGTTGCAACACTGGCTCACTGTTGCAGAAACTCATAAACAGTAAAGGCATTATATTTGATGGTGTGATATATAACTCTCCAGTTTGTTTTGTTAGTTATAAAAAACTGGTAAAATTGTGTTTGGCATGTTTAGTTACAATTTCATTGCAGTTCCTCTAATAATTTTGTTACATTTCCATTGTTTTTATTCGAATTTATATATCATTTTATTGTTTGCACAGCAATATATGCAACTATGCAAAATGGCTCACAGTTGCTGACACACTGGGTCACCGTTGCTGACACACTGGGTCACCGTTGCTGACACACTGGGTCACCGTTGCTGCAACACTGGGTCAGAGTTGCTGCAACACTGGCTCACTATTGCTACAACTCATAGACAGTAAAGGCATTATATTTGATGTTGTAATATATAACTCTCCAGTTTGTTTTGCTAGTTATAAAAAACTGGTAAAATTGTGTTTGACATGTTTAGTTACAATTTCATTGCAGTTCCTCTAATAATTTTGTTACATTTTCATTGTTTTTATTCGAATTTATATATCAGATTATTGTTTGCACACCAATATATGCAACTATGCAAGTATGCAAAACCACTTGAAAGCTATCTTCCATGACTTACAAAACAATCAATGTATTAAAAGAATGAGTGTAAATGCATGGAGTTATTTAATCACCTTAAATGAAAATTCCATCAAATTAGAGAAATCTCCAACCATATCCTCACCACCTATCAAACATACATGGACATAGTCAACAACACATTAATACATCAAATATAGCTAATACAGGAATAAATATTAATATCAAATTGAAAACAAAATCGTGCACAAGAAACCTGGAAAAACATTCATTATTGGCATGGGGGCATCCTGGTATTGAGTTCTTCAAACTAAAATGATTCATCTTCACTTGCCGAGATATTCAAGTCAATTTCGAATCTTGCACTATGTTGCCTTGTTTTTATTCTCTTTATGGGGCTTAGGAAACTCTTCTTCCTCTTCAAAGACAACTCAAAAGCACCCAATCCACACTTGAATTCATAATCCATAATATGAAGATTGTTGGCGTCATCCAACAATTTTTTAACTAAATAAATCAACTGTTCAATCTTTGTCAAAGTAGCTGGAGTACTGTTTCGAACCAGGTCTAAGTAGCCAAATAACTCTTCCTTGGCAATCTCAATTTCTTCAACATTTACATCAACATTGCGACTATCCATGACATCTTCAAGAAGATCAGATATAGCCTCTATACTTATCTCAGGAGGGTCATTGTATGACTCAGTTGTGCTTTGATGATTTTGTAATTGGTTTGAAGCCATTGAACCGAAACACAACCAACCCACCTTTATGGCATGCTTGCATATGTTGCCACGAATAGACCATGGGCAATCACAAGTTATGAAATTTGTACGATGAAAAGTGACAAGATATTTCTTATTAACTTTAGATTGACTCCTCACCCAAAAAGCATAAGACATTTGCGAATGAGGGCTGCAATCACTATCTGGTATCCTTTTTGATTTTTCCATTGATGATTCCAACTGTTTCTCTTTCTTGTAATTATTTAAAAATCCTTCCTTTTTTAGAATTTCCTTAAACCGATAACAGGGTTCAACATTTTTTAGAAGAACATATATCAACCAGTCCATCCTACGAGAACATTTCTTTCTTCTATCAGATAGAAATTTTGTCTTTAGGTAACAGTGATATGATTCCACAGCATTGTTTGTCTCCTGATTTGCATGGGGAAAATCCCGACAACCTTTGACCCACATCCCTAATTGCATAAAATTTGGGTTAATGAAGATATTTCATCCATATTTCAAACCAAAAAGAGAAATGTAACTTAAGAGTTTTTCAACTTACAAATCTTGTCACCCGCAACCCAATTCTTGTTGAAATAGTCTAGGAAATTTTCCTGATCAAAACATTTGTTGAAGAAAGCATTAATTGCAGTGTTGACTTCAACATTGGAACAATAATTCATAATTAAACCCAAATCACTAAACATTTCTTTTGCTATTTCTGGATTACTGGCCAATCAATTCACATTTTTTAGCCATGCTCGACGTACGTGCCAAACACACAAGATAACATTGCACCTTGTGATTCTCCTGCCACATTCAATTCATTTCAAGCATGTTATTTTTGTAATAAATACAAGTTGTACTGTAAAATAAGAATATTGAAGTTACCTTAAAGCACCAATTTCAACCAATGCATCATCAACCATGAAAGCATTAACTTTCCAACTATGATCAACTTGGTAACACCTATGCATGAGCTACTCCAACCATAGCGAAATGTCCTGTGATGTATTACGTGATGACACCACCCATGCAACGAGCACCCCACTTTGTTGGTGATCAAACACGACGAGTGTGTACAATTGATACTATCACATTCAAAATACATAGATCATAAACTTTAGATCATCAATCATTATTAATCAAGTTATTGTACTAGATCAATCATTCTTAATACGCTCACCCCATACTTATTCGTGCTGAATGTTGAATCCATGGCTATTAGGCTATTATTCGATAGCTTCACCATGGTCTCCAACATCCACTTCGTCTGAATTCCAATTATAAAAGGGACATATCCACCATTGGGCTTTTGATAAAAGAAAAAATCATTTTCGTGTTTCCTATACCAAAGTTTCACACTCATTTCATCCTTCTTATGCAATTGATAATTTCCTTTCATTAGACGATTATAGATGTTAACAACATCTTTTCTACACAAAAAGAAATCCCTATCTCGAATTGCAGCATCCATGTCAATATATTTTTTAACATGCATTTTGCAAACAAAGTCAACTGGCACATCCAAAAAGAAACAACTCTCTACATAGGAAACCATGTCTCTTGATACCTTTGGTTGATGCAGCGCCCTAGCAGGACCCGGGGTGTCATGTTGGCCATGACAAGGCAATCCTTGGCTATTTACATGCTCATACATGTTATATGTTATTATCGCAACCTCATGGATTTGAACCATAATTTTTACAATGAAATGGCATTGGCATCCCCTCTTTTTCACAAATGAGTATTTTCGCTTCACTTCATCTTGTCCCCTTCTGTCATCAGGGCCATATGAACAAGCATAACTGCACAAAAAAGTTTGAAAACTTTGTACATATGATTCCATGAAAACTGTTTGAGCACTATTCATACCAACATATATATATAGGATTTATAAAAAAGTTTACACTTCATATACCAAGGAAGCAGTAGGCCTTGAGCCTGGGCGTTTTCTTGGTACCTGGGTGAAAGAACATGGAGCATTTGGGTTCATTTCCTCTTCTTTAATAAAGTCTCCAATCCTAGTTGAAGGAATTTTTGCAATCTGATCTAAGGAGTCCATGTGTTTTCCTTGTACAAGAGACCAATCTAAATCCGTCCTAGAGAAGATGAGCTTTTCTTTAGGGTTTTGCACTAGAAGGGAAAATATTGATTCCCATTTCACTTGCTTCACCATTTTTAAGCGAGTATCTGTTTAAGCGAGTTTCCGCAATGGTGGAGTGGGCGCAAAGGAGATTCTCACTTAAAAATAAATTGACATCGAATTAAAAAATAGACCAAATCGGTTTTCAGTAGCCCTCCAGCGACTCTCCCTTTAGTTCAATCCAGCGACTTTCGTTCAATCGATTTTTCAGTAGCATTCCAACGATGGCTTTCATTCTGTCATATTCAATCGGTCCATTGGTTAAGGAGATGTTCGGCTCAATGACACGATCATTCCACGCCTCTCCCCTGTCTTCCCTCGACTGGTTTTCACCGACCTGTTCGCAGTGGGCGTAGGAAATTTGCATTCATGGGCACTACCGTGCGTAGGTGGGTAGGAGGAAATGGTAACGACCCGTGGCTCCTAAACGGGCTCCTTCGAACGGAACGTTTCGTGTGACAAAGACGGGGACAGAGACGGGGAGATGTGTGGGGCCACGTTCACCAAAAGGATTTGCCAGTCGCCGGGGGCACGAAAGCCGAAGGCCATTCCGTTGAATGGTTAGCTTACTTCTATTTTTTTAGTCTAGTGTTTAGTGTTTAAGGAACCTGATAGTTCGTACTTCGTATGGATTTACATGTGTGTTGATGGGCTAATGGGTAGATCAAATTGCATTAAGAACCAATGTGTGAAATCAGTAGGAAAGAAATAAGCTTGATCGGTTTACATTCTAAATATTTATATTATAATTTAAATGCGTGTATTAATTTCGTTTGCAGTTTGATTCCCATGTTGACAAAAACATTATGTTGGTGTTGTAATTTAAGTAACGAGTAGTCACTTTTTGAAGGGTTTTATGGTGGTTTTTTTTGGTTTATTGAAAACAGAGGTTTGATAGGTAACTTTGCACAATGAAAGTGCCCTCTAGGTTTTTTAAGGTGCTGAATCCATATATTCAGTAAAAAAACCAGTTTAAATAACATAAATCAAAATTTTACTTCAATTTTGTTCACCAAAATCCAACCCCTAAAACTCCAAAAAATCACACTAAAAGCAACTCCTTTAAATAATATCGATGGACTTTGCTTCCAACTGATTAGGTCGTTGGAATATGTCCCCGGTTACTGTGCGGGTGGTGACTTCCATGGAAACAACAGATGCAATCAGAGTTTGTAGCGTTTCAAGTCGTAATTTTGTGTGGTTGACCAGACGCGTGTCGACAGAAGCAGAGATTGTCAGTTGCCACCATATAGTATTTATTGCGTGCTATGTACAATTTGTTCCTTGCCGTTACAACACAGGCACCTGCTCACACGAGTGCCTGTTCTCGTAAATGATTTTCATTACTCTTCCATTTTTGTAATGTGAGATGTTAACGTTATATTTATGCGGATGGTAGATAGTAATTTGTTTATGAATAGAAATTTTTATAGTTTTATCATAGTTAAATCTTGATAGCTATTACATTTTATTGGATGATACTTTTAACTTATTATTGTACTGCAGTATCGGGGATAAAGTCACTAACCTTCACGTACAAGGGCATCATAGTTCCCAGGATTTTTGTTTTACTATGTCAATTCAGGACCACATCCAACTAAACATGCAGTGTATTGAACTACGTTGGGCAAGTGAGCTGGCAGCAATGCAACTGAATCTACTTTCGTATTTTTCGGCATTTTCTTCAAGGCATTAAAAGAGCCGACAAATATTGAAGATAAGTCGTTGCATCCTAATAAAGTATTGTATTAATGTTGGAGTTGATGGTACATCAGCCAAACCTGTTATTTATAGCTACTTCCAAGAAGATAAATCGTTGCATGCGTAAAGTAAGAAAATAAGTAAGTCGTCGCGTACGCATGCAACGATTAGAAGCAGTCACCAACAATTTTTTGGGCTAAAACTCCAAATTTTTTCTTTTAAAATTTAACAATGACATAATAAATTGAAATTTCTATGCATTAAACATTAAAAAACATCCTGAAATTTAAAAGTGTTGATGCTACATCAATGTTTTTTGTTGGGTTAAAATTTCAACAATTTTTAGCAATAACATTAAGCAAAAAAATGATGAGTCAGAAAAACCTAAAAATTCCAATAGTTTTCAAAGATAACATTAAATATAAAATATCACGACTCCAAAAACCTAAAAATTCTAACAATTTTCAACCATCGCATTAAAGAAAAATATTAAGACTCCAAAAAACTTTAAATTTTTGATATTTTTCAACTATGGTGTTAAATATAAAATATCACAACGTAAAAAAAAACTTAAAATTTCGATTTTTTCCCCATGAAAATAAAATCAAATCTCATGACAAAATAAAACCTTAAAAATCAATACCTAAATATAAAACTCATTGTAGTAAAACTTTTTTAATACATTTTTTTTTAATGCTAAAAGTATAGCTCTTTTAAAATCTTAGCCTAAAACAACTTGAAAAATTACAACAAAAATTTTAAAATTCAACCATTAAATTGACATCGAGTGAGGGCAGACTTGACCCATTGCAATGAAAACTTAAAAATAAACAATCAAATTGACAGAGTAGAGGTAGACTTAATCCATGGAAATGAAAACTTAAAAATTAGCGATCAAATTGACACATATCGGGGTTGGGTTACTAGTCGAACATCCACACAATCCTCACAATTAAAAGAAAACAAAAAAAAACAAAAAAAAACAAAAAACAAAAAATAAAGAAATATATAAATAAACAAAAATGAAAAACAAAAGGAAAAATAATAATAATAATAGTGTTGTCTTTAGCCATTGTACTACGTGTGAGGTGAGAAGAATTTAAAATCATAATAAAAATTAAAATAAAATACAAATACAAATATAATATACAACAAAAATAAAATCATTACAACAAAAAAAAAAAAAAAAAAAATCTACCAAAACAAAGTAAAAAAAATACCAAAAGAAAAAATTCAAGCATATAAAAAAAAAACCCATAAAAATGAAAAATTCAAACATAAGAAAAAGTAAAAAAATTAAAAACAAACTAGAAATAAAATTAAAAAATTATATATTAAATGAAAAACAAAAACTTTTCTCACTTGTTAAACAAAGCTATGTCAAACACACACACATAGGAAAGATAAGCATGATTTACTTTTCTATTAACTATAGATGTACATGTATATTACATTGGTGTGACTCTTGGATTTCACATTCCAAGGTCACTTGGACTCCTTTTGTCCATCCGACTTCCACACCTACTTATTGAGGATTAGGTGTCCAACATCCCCCCCCCCCCTAATTCGAAGGGGTATGTGTGAGTCCAAGAAGAGAGCTGTAATACAAATCTACAAAGTATGCATGCCAGCACTTGGGTTGAATGAGCTCTCTGAAATGTTGGCATAAAGAGGTGGTTTAAGGATGACCACCAACATCGAACACTTAGTGTAGTTCCCGGAACTCTTCCAAATCTGGCAAGAAGCTGAAGTCTTCTGCTAGAGGAAGCGCTCCTCATATTTTGAAGAGGGAGTCCTTCAACCTAGAAGAAGGGAGGTCTATAACCTGCGATGGGTTAAGGATGACCACTAACTCTGGAATGCTTGATGCATTTCCTGGAACTCTATCAAAACTGGCAAGAAGCGAAGTCTTCTGCTAGATGAAGTGTCCTGAATTCTTTGAAGAGAAAGAAACTCAACCTCGCATAGATGGTTTAAGGCTGACCACCAAGCAAAGGCATGCTCATGGGCATCCGTGTCTCTAGCTACAACTCAAAATCTTGAATGAAAAATTGTGGCTCAAGCTCACTTGAACTGTTGTGTCTCTGGCTATAACTCTGAATATGGAATGACAGGTTGTGGCTCAGGCTCGCTTGATGTGGCTTCGAAGCTTATAGATGACAACAATTTTCCCCCCTATCAGGTACAAGGTGATGTTATGGCGAAAAATCAACTGCAAGTTTGTTCAATATTCTAGAACAAATTCTGACATATGACTTAAACATCTTCTTGGTTGTTGATGCCCATTGCCAAGAAGCAATCCATCCAAGATGAATCTTTGTTCTTGCAGGAGGCTTGTTTTTGAAGCATTTTTGTAAAGAATGGGTGTGTCGACCATAGTTTTTGCATGGGTGAAGCTCGAAAAAATGATCTTTCATATGGCTAACTCGATCACAGTGTTGGAATTTTACAATCTGTTACTACTGTGGAGGAGGAGCAGAATCTAGAACAGTTGTAGGTGAGATATCATGAAGAAATCCGGCAGTCTGAAATTTGATGGGCTTGGAGTAGTCTGGAATATGAAAAGACAACTCCTTGTCATATCTAAGCCTTTTTCTATGCTTATTATGGACAAGCTCTTCCCAAGGTCTGATGGTGGGCTTGGGAAGTGCAGGCTGGATGTTTGCTTCTGCGTGCAAATCTGCTCTTGTAGTGGGAAATGAATGTGAATCAACCATAACATTATCGTCTTGCTGCTTATGGGAGTCTCTTTCAATGTTCTGAACAGAAACCAATTTAGAATGAGGACTCCAGTGTTGTAATTATTCTTGCTGGAATTGAGATTCAAGTTGCAAAAACTCAATCTTGTCTTGTGCATCTTGTAGACAGATTTGAATGTCTGAAAGAGAGGCTTTGCTAATTTGGATTGTGTTATTAGTATTAGACATTATTAAAGTTCCTAGTAACTCTAACAAATAGTCAATTTGCAACATTTAATATATATATATATATATTTTTTGTATTTTGGTAGCCCCACACTTCGACAATCAGCGAATCACAGAATAATGAAGAAAATAAATACTCACTGGCTATGTCCTTGAGGAAATATCATCACTAAACGATGTAGGCTCTTCAAATATGCCTCCATACATCATATGACCATCAAAACAATATTTACTCTAACATGCCACTCACGGCCTTCATAAAGTAAGAGAGCTCAACACATAAAAAATATATAATGAACGCTCCAAATTATAAACCTTGACATTCAACAAACCATATACCATAAGTAACATTCTTTAAAAAATGTGCCATTGACAAGAACAGTCGCACGACATTCATGGAAAATCGGCATGGAGAACCACATATTTCAAATGGGAGTTACAAACTTCAAGACATACTAAGATCTCTCAACATATTGCATCCTCTAGCATACCATTAACGTAGGATTCAGGCAGCATACAATTAACGCAGGATCTTATGCACCAATTTGAACAAGCAATGAAATTCCAACATACACTACTTTCCTCAACACATTGTCTTCAAACTGTTGTGCACTAGTGTTCATTCAATGAAATAAAACGACCTTCACTCTACGATCATGTAGAGAATTAACGCATACCATGGTCAATAGTAGAGGATGAACAATGCACAACATTCAAGGCTTCAAGAAGAAATTCAATCGTTCAATATTCATAGTGGAGGAGTTCATCGTTCAACATTGTCGATACTATCGAGCTCTTGAGACACTGATCTTGATGCTTTGTTTGTCGTTGTCGCTGACTCAAAGAATCCTCCCCCAAAGAAGAAGTAGCATGTGGTTTCTGAAAAACACCAGTCACAGGTTTGTGCTCCCACTTGTAATATGCTCCCCATGGCTCATGCGTTGGCCAAAAGAGTGCTTCACCTCTACCACCAGGCCATTCCAGAACATTCAATGAACTGTTTTTTATATGAAGGTGGAGGTGCCGGTATTGCGCGACAATCCTGTGTGCAATGGAGGACCGTGAGCACAGGTAGAGAGAGATGTAGCAGTGAGCAGATTGAGGTTGAGTGTCAGATTGTGGGAAGGTTGGTGCCACAGAGTGAGGCCAAGCCACACTATCAGTTCAAGAGACTTGTTAGGAGGGTCGAGTAGTGCATATGGAGGAGTCCATGGGTACCAAGCCACAGTGGGCAGAGGTATTACATTACATACATCACGGGGAGAGGGGGACAGGAAGGTGAAAGGATGTCGGGGGGAGGGGAAGCATCATGAGGCTGCGGCGAGCAGAGGGGAGGGGTGACGGGTGGTGAGCGTAGAGAGTGGGAGGGGGAGGAGGGGAGGGGGTGTGGGAGAGGGAGCATCGAGGGGGAGGTGAGAGGGATAGGGGCAGGGGAGCAGAGGGTTGTGTGAGCAGTGGAATGAATGAGGTGAGGGAAGGGTCGATGGTCGAGGAGGGAGAGGCGTAGGGGAGCAACAGACATGGACTGTGGGAGCGGTGAAGCGGTGTTTGTCAGGGAGATGAAGCAGCGAGGACGGTGAGTGTGGGTAGTCTGTGCTGTGGGAGGGAAGGTTTAAACTATGTGGAGGAGCTGAGATATGGAGGGGAGCTCGAGTCGCTACATTGCGCAGTGGGGAGAGTTGAGCTCGGATACAGAGAAAATGAGGTGACGTAGCGTATATGAGATGTTGACTATGATGTGGGTGGAGCAGGGGGTCCAGGAGTCGACAGTACGAAAAACCGGAGAGAGGGTGTTCAATACACCAGCACAAAGAAAATGTTATGGCACGTTGTAAAACGAGATATTGGAGCCCTCGAGATTCTTCTGATGTGCCAATGTCAATGGTCACATGAATTTGAGATCATGCATGACTCGTGCTCGCTTAAGATGCCTCTTTTTTTTGCTATATCGAGATTATAGACAGCGTAGAGAATGCCTCTTTTTTTTTTTGCAATTCGACTCTTCAACAATTGGAATATAGTGTTGTCAACACCAATGCATGGAATTTTGTAGGGATATGTCAGTCCACAAGAATGTAGGACATAGGCAAGAGTATGGCAGGAGCAAAATATGCAGGAGGGAGTTACGCAATAATGTGGAGCGTGAGAGTATTGCAGGATGTCTGTAACACACAAACCATCGCTATTCAAGGCAGGGAAGAACGCAGCTCTATGTTTCACAATGAGGAAGAAGAAGGCCACTCATCATGGCTCTGATACCATGTTAAACACAACTATGTCAAACACACACACATAGGAAAGATAATCATGAGTTACTTTTCTATTAACCATAGATGTGCATTTATATTACATTGATGTGACTCTTGAATTCCACATTCCAAGATCACTTGGACTCTTTTTGTCCATTCAATTTCCACACCTACCCATTGAATATTAAGTGTTCAACATCATTTAAAAATATAATTACAAATAAAAAATTAACAAATAAATTTTTAAAATAACTATAAAAAAAATTAAAAAATCAAATATTTTTTTAAAAAGAAAACACAGATATATAACATATTAAAAATATATATATATATATATATATATTTTTAAAATTAAAAAAGATTAATTATCTAAAAAAAATTAATATTAAAAACAATTTCAAAAAAACGAGAATCATTTATTTTTAAAATTAAAAGAACAGTTACCCAAAAAAATTAATATTAAGTTACAAAACGAATAACAAAAATATTCAAAAGAAAATTTTAAAATAAATATTTTAAACCAACACAGTTAAAAAAAGACACACATTAAACAAAATAAAATATATGTCTTGGTGTTGGTTTCCGCATCCGACGCCCAAGGGTTCTAGGCAAGGCGACTGGAATGGCGCCACCACTCCAAATGCCCACGTTACACCCTTTGGTGCCCGATTGGGCGAACCACGCCACCATATATATATTTTCAATGGTTATAATTTTTATTTTTCTAGTTTTGTATTTTAAATGTATTTTATTTTTTTATTTTTTATTATGTATTTTATAATTTTTATTTTTTTGACTTTGTATTTAATGTTTTAAAATATTATTTTTAGTTTGTGTTATAATTTAATATTTATATATTTTATAAATATATTTTTTCCAATTAAAAAATCTTTTTTCTAATTATAACATATTTTTTTGGTTTTTTTCTTTTTAAATAATTTTTTTCATTTATTATTTTTAATTTTGTTTTGTCATTTTAAATTTTAATTTCTTTTATTATATTCTTTTAATTTTGTTTGGTTGTTTTCAATTTTAATTTGCTATTTTTTACTATATAATTTTTAATTATGTTTTTAAGTGAGATATTCTGTTTTTTCCATTTATTTTTTATACATTTTCTTTTAGAAATTTTTATTTTTATCGATTTATAAAATTTTAAATATTTACTTAATTTTTTCATTTTTGGACTTTTTTGTTTTTTATTTTATTTTTAATTTGAAATAATTTATTTTCACATTGTTATTTTTCTTTTTCTTTTCTTTTTTTTAATGTGGATCGTTATTTAAAAAAAAAAAAAACTTGAAATGTTATTATTCTGAGATATATAATTCATTAAATTTTCCTAAATTTTATTTTATTTTTAACATTTTTTCTATAAAAAACCTTTATTTGACATGTTATTATTAGAAAAAAAGTCCAAAAATGTGTATTGTTTTTTTATTATATCTATATATAAAATGTGTATTTTTTTTTGATATGTTTACAATTATTATTTATTTAGTGACAAAATCTATTCTATGTGTATTGATGTATTAATTGACAATATATAAATATATATAGAAAAATCCTAACTTCAAAATATTAACTTTATTATTACTTTTAAACTCTGCAAAAAATATGAAAAAATCATTACAAATAAACATTGTAAAGGAAAGGAAAAATACAAATTCGAAAAACCCTTAAAAAGCAAACATCTCAAGAAGAAAAGAAGAAGAAGAAGACAACTTGAAAATTAGTTAAATAACCAACATTTAAAAACAAATTTGTATACTTAAGACATAAGACGATGAGTCTTTTTATAGACTCGAAACATCGACACAAAACCATTGATATTGTGGTTTATGATCCAAATTTAGAAGATACACAAAATTCTCACCATAAAACTCTTCAATCACTCAAAATTTAAGGTGTCAAACATATGCCCCACAAAAACAGAAAGGTTGATGTTGCACCAACACTTTTCAAAACTAGCATGAAAACAACCAATATTTTAAAAAATCTATTCATACTTAATATATAAGAAAAATTAAAGTGTCAAAAATAAGCCCCCCGAAAAAGGGGTTGATGTTGCATTAAAACTTTTCAAAATCAACATGAAAATCATTAAAATTTAAAAGAAAGATGTTCACTGTTAATACATAAGAAAATTTTATGTGTCAAAAATATGCTCCAAAAAAAATGTTGATGCTACATCAACATTTTTCAAAATCGGCATGAAAATCATGATTTTTTGTGACCTCTAAAAAAACAAGAAATCAATACAATTCTTGTTAAGTTGGTAATTTTTTTATACAATACTTGAAAAATCAATAATATAAATGTAAAGGTGATTCTAGACTTCCATTTGGGGTGGATCTATATCACATATGCCCAAAATATGTTCACAAACGTTAAATCATCCGGGTCAGAAAGAATTTGTTCTTTCACGCAAGCAATCAATAAATGTGGGATTCCAGAACATGTATTATAAAAAAAAATGATTAAATTTACAATAGCCCCCATTTTGTTATCCTTATGGTTATGTAGGCCCATATTTCTATTTTTGTGCCCTATAGAAGCATACTATTTTTATTGTTGTGCCCTTACATTATTAGTGTTATGTAGGCTCTCATTATATGGTAACCATTTAAACTCCTATATATACTAAGAAGTTCTTGTCATTTATATCATCCAAGAAATTTTCATTTATGTGATTTAAAGGAGGTTTCCCCCCTCAAAGAGAATAATTTTGAAGTCATTGATCTATATTTTCTTTTGTTTTTTTATCTATTTGCATGACATTTGATATTAGAGCTTTGGATTCTAGAGTTTCGCTACTTCAAACATGACATCTTGGAATTTTCACTATAAATTCTTTTCTACGACACTTTAGATGTTGAAAATTTTACCACAAGGATTCGAAATTTTGGTGAACTTCATTTAAAACTTTCCAATCTTGGTTTGCTATATTTTCTAATATATGTTCCGAAGAAGTTAGGATTTCTGCATGCTCCAAAATTCAATCTCAAACAAATGACCTTGGGAAAATTGTCATAAATTTCACTTCGAGCATCGGATTTGAATTTTGTAAGACTAACCAAAATCGCACGAAATGTTGTTTTAGGTGTATCAATTTTAGGTCTTAAGGCTAAAACAATGACATGTGGCATCCTGTATAAGTTCACTCCGTTGAACCAGTCCATAATCAGGCCATCGTGGGAGATTTGGCCTAAATTTATCGTGAAGAATCCAATCTTTGTTTAACTTGTGGCATTGGAAAGAAGACTTAGAGGGCTACCACAAGGCAAAATTTTAGAACTTGGGAGGCTGAAATTACAGATTGAGCTCCTAAAAGAAAAAAAACAGCGTGTATTTTTTTTTTTTTTTTTAATTTGCATAAATTTATTTTAAAAATTAGTTTGATGTGATTCAAAGGACATAGCGAAGCATATATATTATTTTTTTATTCCAAAATACCTCGAAATAAAAAAATTGATACACCTAATAAGCATCCAGAAAGTTCTATTGTGATGCATGAAGAAGAGGAAGAAATACAACGTGATATATCAAAATTACGAGGCCAAGTGCAACAAATTTTGCTCTCGCAAAGAGTAACAAAAAATGTACTAGAAGCTAATATGAATGGTTTAGAAGCAAGAATAAAATCCAAAATGGATAGGTTTGAAGGTTGATTTAAAATCAAACATGGGATTTTTTAAAGTAGACATAGAAATGATGAATGTCAAGTTGGAAGGGTTGACAAAGTTGTTGCAATAAAGACTTCCCAGTGGTGACAAGGTAATCCATGAAAACCATGATGAGGACAAAAGTAATATGAATCATGTTTTTAGAGACTCTAATGTTTGTTTTAAGACCCACCACATTTGAAAGCTAGATATGAGGAAGTTTGATGGCAAGGATACGGTAACCTGGATACTACAAATGGAGCAATTCTTTGATCTACATAATGTGACACACACACAAAAGGTATGCATTGAATCTTTATATTGAGAACAAAATCATTTTGTATAGTCTAGCTTGCTTTTTTCTTGTAAATCAATTGTCGCTTTGACAAATTTTGCAGAAGAATTGGTATCACATTACGAAGATACACAGAGAAATACCTTCTTAACTAGTCAATTGATAAATCTCAAACAAAAGGGTTTAATGGTGAAGCACATTGAGGACTTCCAAATATTAAATATCAAGGTAAATGATATTATGGAGGAGTATAAGGTTGATGTCTTCATAGGGACTTTAAAGGATAACGTCCAATATGAGGTTCGCCTTTGGGAACCCGATTCATTTGAGAAGGCATTCAAGGTGACAAGAAACAAGAAAAGCAAAATTATTGCAATAATGAAGTCTGCCACTCACAACTGTAAAGATTGAAGTGTTGCTGCTCATATATTCCCATAACCTACAAGGTTGATACCACGTCAACTGGAGGAAAAAAGAGAAAAAGGGTTTTTTTATAGTTGTGATAGAAAATACACTAAGGGTCATAAGTGTGCTAAGAATGAATTATTTTACATAGATTGCGAAGAGGAGGAAGAAAAGGAACTAAAAACATCAAAAAAAGAGGATATACACAAGGGATCAACCACATATAAAGAAGAAATGAATCCTACCTACCACTCCTTAAAATCTCATGATAGAATACATATAAAGAAAAAAAGGTAATAGTGTTGATCGATTATGGTAGTACCCATAATTTTATTCATTGTAAGATAGCCAAGGAGTTGAATTTGCTTTACATATATAGCACCAGAGTTTTAAGTGATGGTTGCAAATGGAGGAACTATAATTTTCTTAAGGAAGTGTCATAATATCAATCTAACCATGGGGTAAGATGTATTGAATAGTCCAATTATTTCCACTCCAATGGGTGGTGTTGTTGGTGTATTACGATTCCAATGGTTACAATATTTAGGGATGATAACTTTTAATTTTCAAGAACTTTTCTTAAATTCTCTTGGGAAGGAAAGAAAACTTAATTAAGGGGCATCGCTGGGAAACTAAGGAAGATAATCAAATCTAACGAAACAATTTTTTTTTTTGAAGAAATAACAATGAGGAATAATTGCACAAATATGGTCACTAGATGTTCAAACAACAAAATCATCTATTTCTCCATATTTCCAAAGAATATTGGATAATCATTCCAAGGTATTTGAGACTCCCAAATGCTTCCCACATATTCATGATTGTGATCATGCTATTCACTAGATTCCAAGAAGCGTTTCTCCAAACATAAAACCTTACATATATCCCTATGCCCAAAAGAGTGAAATTGAACATATGGTTGCAAAAATGCTAGAGGGAGGTATACTTCAACCTTGCCAAAGTTATTTCTCTGCTCTAGCAGTATTGGTACACAAGAAGGATGGATCATGGTGTATGTGTCCGAATTATAGGGAGCTTAACAAGCTCAATATTAAATATAAATTTCCCATTCCTATCATTGATGAATTGTTGGATGAAATACATGGAGCAATTTAGTTCACCAAGTTGGATCTTCCAGTTATAGAAAAGATGAAATGGATAATGGATAAATTTTCTGCAAGCATATAATGATCTCTCATATAAATATTACAAAAATCGCATAGTTCGTCGCAATAATGGAAAGAAACATAGTTTGAAAATATCGTTTAAATAAGTCTCTGTCATCGGCAAACCTCCTTTCGGTAGAAAATTTTACCATCAGATATTGGCCCACCTATTAGCGATGACCTGATACCCATCATAAAATATTTAGAATTTAATTGTGTTACCATTAGTTACAAAATTTGAGAATACATATTTTACAAATTCTTATTAATAGAACTTATAGTTTTTGTTCATAAACCAAAAGTATGGTAAATAAATAAAACTTTTTTTTAATACTTACTCCAGATGTATGGTAAATAGATAAAAATATAAATAAACTTGAGGTATGGTAAATAAATAAAACATATTTTTATACTTACTCGAGAGGTATGGTAAATAAATAAAAATATAAATAGACTAGAAGTATGGTAAATAAATAAAAACTCTTTTTATATTTACTCCATAAACCTCTTTATATTTAAGAAAATTCAAGGAGGAGTTTTTATTTAGGTGAAGCCTATGGAACGAATTATTATTAATACCATGAGCTAAATACTAGGGGCCAAATACAGTATTTATAAAATATGTATGGTAAATAAATAAATATAAAATAGGCATAAAGAGGTAGGGTAAATACATATGTCAAATATGATTAGAAATCAACATCTAAGTATATACCAAGCCTATGGGCCAAATACCATGGTAAATAAAATAGGTATGGTAAATATATATAAATATAAATATACCTTTTTTTATATTTACTCCATAGTCCTCTTTATATTTATGAACATTCAGAAAATAGTGACAAGGGATACATGGAGATAAATTGAAGGAGAGGGGAGAGGAGAAATGAAGAGAGAGAGAGAGGGAGAGGAGTGAGAGAGGTAGAGAAGGGAAAGATAGGGACAGGGAGACACAAGGATGGAGGGGGGGGGAAGAAGGAGAGAGGGAGGAAGATAATGGGAGGACTGAAGAGTAGAGAGAGAGAGAGGTCTGGAGAGAGAGAAGGAGAGAGGGAGGAAGATAATGGGAGGACTGAAGAGTAGAGAGAGAGAGAGGTCTGGAGAGAGAGAAGGAGAGAGGGAGGGATATAGAGATGGAGTTCAAGCGGGAGAGAGGGAGGGAAGAAGAAACACATCGAGATTGCGAAGTGGAGAGAGAGAGAGAGAGGCAAGGGAGAGATGGAGAGAGAGTGTGTATGTTTAGTGGTGAGATAAAGAGACAAAGAAGGAGAGATGGAGAGAAGAGGAGAGGGGAGGGAGAATGAGAGAGGGAGGGATATAGTAGCATAGAGTGAGTGAGAGAGAGAGAGAGAGAGTGAGAGATGGGGGAAGAGAGAGGATTGGAGAGAGAGAGAGAGAGGGAGAGAGAGAAAGAGAGAGATGGGAGAAGAGAGAGGGAGGTATAAGAGAAAGGGAGAGAGAGGACGGACGAGAGAGAGGAGGAGAGTGATTGGGGGAGGGAGAGGAAGGATAAGAGAGAGTACTTGATAGATAGGAGGAGAGAGAGAGGGAGAGAGGAGGAGAGAGGGATGGATAGAGTGATGGAATTAGAGGGGGACAGAGGGAGGGCAAAAGAAAGACATAGAGAGTGAGAAGTGAAGAGAGAGAGGAGGAGAGTGATTGGGAGAGGGAGAGGAAGGATAAGAGAGAGTACTTGATAGATAGGAGGAGAGAGAGAGGGAGAGAGGAGGAGAGAGGGATGGATAGAGTGATGGAGTTGGAGGGGGACAGAGGGAGGGAAAAAGAAAGACATAGAGAGTGAGAAGTGAAGAGAGAGAGGGAGTGACAAGGGAGAGATGGAGAGAGAGTGTGTATGTTTGGGGTGAGATAAAGAGACAAAGAAGGAGCTATGGAGAGAAGGGGGAAGAGAAGGCGAGAGGGAGGGATATAATATCATAGTTAAAGAGAGAGAGAGAGAGGAAGGAAGAGTGAGGATGTGAGAGAGTGGAGGGAGGGTGGAGTTGGTGGGGGAGAGAGGGAGGTAAGAAGAAAGACATAGAGAGAGAAATGTGGAGAGAGAGGGGGAGTGATAAGGAAGATGGAGAGAGAGGGAGTGAGGACAACAGGAGGAAAGAGAGATAGAAGCGGGGGAGAGGGAGGAAAGGGGAAGATAGAGATATAGATGGAAGGTGAAGAGAGAGACGGAGAGAGGGAGGGATGAAAATAGAGATTGATAGATATGGCGTGGGAGAGTCTGTGTGTATGGGGGGCTTGAGATAAAGAGACAAACAAGGAGAGATGGAGGGAAATATAGATATAGATGGAGGGGGGGAGAGAGGGAAAATATTTCTTGCACTAGATGCATTGATTTCAGTGTAGATGTTGGTTTCTAATCCTATTTTATTGCTTGCATTAGATGCATTGATTTCAATGTAGATGGTGATTTCTAATCCTATTTGATTGTTTGCACTATATGCATTGATTTTTGTGTAGATATTGATTTCTAATGATATTTGATTGATTGCACTAGATGCATTTATTTCAATGTAGATGATTTCTAATCCTATTTGATTGCTTGCGATAAATGCATTGATTTTAGTGTAGATGGCAATTTCTAATCCTATTTGATTGCTTGCACTAGCTACATTTATTTCAATGCATATGTTCATTTATAGTTATAATTCATATTTCTTGCACTAGATGCATTGATTTTAGTGTAGATGATTTCTAATCCTATTTGATTTCTTGCACTAAATTCATCGATTTCAGTATAGATGGTGATTTCTAATCCTATTTGATTTCTTGCACTAAATGCATTGATTTCATTGTAGATTTTGGTTTCTAATGCTATTTTCTTGCTTTAACTAGATGCATTGATTTGAGTGTAAATGTTAATTTCTAATTCTATTTGTTTGATTGCATTAGATGCATTGATTTCAGTGTAGAATTTGTTTTCTAATCTTATTTATTTTCTTTCATTAGATGCATTGATTTTAATATTGATGTTTATTTCTGATTTGATGTAATTGGATGTATGATGGTACATTAATTTTAAAGTGATTGGATTAACAATGTGCATTGATTTCATTGTAAGCACAAAAAAATATTGACAATGTACATTGATTTTTGTGTTATAGTGATTTAACCTATTAATATTGGAGAGAAAGAGAGACAAAGTATATGTTTACTACAACAACTCGATCTAAAGATTTAAATTGTTTACGATATAAAAAGATGACAAATATAACAAGGGTGACAATAAGAATAGTAGAAGAAAATATTTTCAGATTGATCACAATGAAGATTATTTGTAATTGACAACATTCTTATTATTCACATTTTCTATCATTCAACACTATTATTTTCATTTTGCATTAAAAAATTGTATTTAATCTTTTTTCTTCATTAAAGTTATTAACAATATTTATCATCTCAACAAACTCAGGTAACTAAGCAAATTTAAAATTACAATGACGAGGTTAACCTTAGGCATTGTTGGGAGGTATAAATGCTAGATTTACACCCAAATTTAAATTGTCAATGCATGGTCGTAAGACTTAGAGATGTAGTACAATATATGCTAGAATACGGCCTCAGGGATTTGTAAAACCAAAACCCTAGAAATAATTCGAAAGGGAAATCAGGCAAGGAAAAGAAATAAGACATTTCAAAGTAGACACACTATAAATTAATAATCTAGGCAGGAAACAAGGGATCCAAAACTCCTTAATCAACTACAACTACACTTGCAAATATGAAAGCATGAAATCAATAACTATTTAAAATCTATACTTAAAATGCTTCTTCCGAACGATGCTTCAAAATCTGTACTTAAAATTCTTCTTCCAAATGATGCAAGTACTGTTGCTGGAAAGAAATTATAAGTGCATGGAAATATTCAATTTAGAATTAAATTTATTGAATGAGGATATCTTCAAGAGTATTCTTGGACAATTTAATTATGTTAAAAATGTATTTAAACTAATCTTGGTATTTAAATAAATGTGATTTCCTTACAATCTCGAGATCAATCCATAAAATAATTTGAATTATTTATAGATGCCCAATAATATAAATAGTGAATTAGATGAATGCCTTGTTGATCTAATCCTCGTCTTGAATCCCTGCTACTTAATATACATTTCGCCATAAAATGTCCTGAAAAGGGAAAGAGTGAAATTGAGGAAGAGAAGCACTTGCTAATTGGTTTTCTGCTTAATTGCTGGAACATAAATAAATTCTAGATTAACACCGACATAAAATTTATCTAGCCTATGCAAGCGTAAAGGAAATATGTGAAATGGAATTGCAGTGTTCAAAGCAGTTTAAATTCGTCGTTGGACAATTCATGAAGTCTGCTTTTTAAATTAAAATAAAGAACATGTAAAATCCTAGAATTAAGACTACTTATAAATGATGAAATAATGTTGAGTTAATTTCATATTTTGTTATAAATCTCTCTGCAATAAAAAATATATCTGTTGAACACAACAAATGATAACAATGAGAAACAATTATAAGAGAAATGTTGGCTAACTAATTGCATTCAGAAATAAATTCTGAAATATAGGCATCATTAAATTCATAAACCAAACCTGCATATCCAAATAGCAAATATATTGCAGAAAATGTAAATCACACTCACACACAATGCGGGAATGAAATTTAGTAAAAGAAATGAATAAATTCTAAGCAGTCTAAGCAGCGAGCTAACTGATGGGCCCGATCACCCAGCTCGATCCTCCTCAAAGAAAACTACATTATCACATCAATTCAAAAATTCAAAGAGCCTGGAAATACAAATTAAATGTGGATTCAAATTATAGAAATCCAATTACAAAATATTCAATGAGCCATGTACATCTAGCGATTACTACAATCCCAAAATCTCCTACTCTCTGCGATCCCAACTCTACCTCTCTACTCCTATGTAGTGCTTTTTTTATTACACTACCACCCTCTACGAGTGCTCAACTTCTCTATTATATAGAAGCAATTATGCTCTTAATTAAATGGGTCGATTGTTACATAGGATATAAATTTAGGATACAAACCAATTAAAATCGGAACAAGAAGATTCACTTCCAATTCGAGCCGATGAAATCTTGGCTTCTGGAGGTAATTTTACCTTTGTATTGCTAGCAGAAGCTATGCATAGCTGGAAAGAAACGAAATACAAGGTAGTAATGGGTTTCAAGGTGATTCCCTTAGACGTAAGAAAGATCTGGATCAATACCAACCATGTAGCCTCAAATGCAACTGCACCCAATTAAAGCAACACATCCCATGAATCGAACTTGACCTCCCCATATGCTGCAATGGTGAAGACGAAGTGTGTTTCCAGTAACTTCTGAGCCTTAGCTTTACTTCGATGATGCAAGCTCTGAAAATCTACCAATAATTTGGGGTGTGTTGCTAGCAGTTCCAACAGACTATTTTCACCTTCACAAACACTCATGTCACTATCATTTGCCAACTTGAAGTGAATTTCATAAATCTATGTGTTCTTTGACATCAATATACCCAGTAATTTATGTTCATCAATTTCCTTTGGATTGAAACCCAAAACATTGATCGAAGCACATATTAGGTTTTTCCTAGTTACTCCATAATGATTTTTGTGCAAGCTCCCAATCAAGATGAATGAGACGAACACGAAAAGCTTTACATTAAAGCATCTTCGCAAACTTTGCACGAAGTGGACCCAAATATTCACTGGAATATACCATGATCTCAAATTGTGTAGATTGTTTGCTTGATGCAGTGCTAACCCCAAAAATATATGGTCTCTCTTGAAAAGAAGCACCATAAACTGGCACCACCCTTGGGAAAACTATCTTGACATTTAATTACAAAATTCCTCAAGAGCCGCAAACTCCGTTCAACTTGATCCATTTTAGATACACATTTTCTAGCATCTCCCATAGAACCAACCTTCAATGTGGCTTAAGCCATTTCATCTATGCATATATCGCTAGTGTTCGCTATGGCATTAACACCTGCATATGTTTTTGAGTTTTTTTCCTCTTTACTCATATCCTCAATTTTTTTGCCACCTACTCTATATTTCTCTTTAACATCCTTGATACTTTTCTGGGATTTACCAGTGTTTAAAACACATATAAGATGCTCCATATAGTTGTCAATAAAGTGTTCGCGAATGGCAATCAAGTGTGTATGTTTCACAACATGTTTATGCTTTCTTCTACAATAATTTTATTCCTTGAAAATAGAGATATCTGCCACAAAGAAGGCATGTATTAATGAAATTTACACAAAAATACCCTTCAAAATAATTGACAAAAATAATTTATAAATAGATACTTATTCTCTCTAAATTATTCTAATTAACAACATAATGGATTAATAATGATTAAAACACTAGGTACAAGAATGTATTTATTTCATAAAAACCGTAAAAAATTGGACAAAAATGCAACTCAACATACCCCCACGCGGAACTTCTTGCACGTCCTCATGCAAGCCAAACCTTTAAACTATAAATATATGAAATAAGGCAGGCAAAATGTTCGAATATAGAACTATGCTTCCAATAAGTGTGTCATCAAAAATTTCAGCAAGGAAATATAAAGATGCTTGACATTTAAGACATTCATTAGCCTGCAACATAACTATTACAATGCCAACGAAAGCCATGTTACAGTTCTAATGAAAGTATCGATTGTAGGAATGATAAAATGAGATCAGGTACAAACATTATAGAGAAAAGAGTATGGCACATACCTGTTACCTTGTCCCAAATGAATTCCTTGTTTTTTTTTCTACCCAAAGTCCTATGATAAAAATAAAATTTTGTTGAAAAAGTGAAATTTCAAAAATAATAACACAAGATTCCTGCACCTACTATAACAATCTTGTACCTAGGTCATGCAACAAATATTTAGAGGCAACTACAATCAGTATACATTGTTGGCAACCAACACCTTGTGAGTAGTCATCATTGAGTAATTCATCAGTCTAATCAAAATGAGTTATAGTGCCAAAAAAAAGGAAACAAAAATAAAGCAATATAACACCTTCCTAGACCAATCAACAACCTCTTTATTTAACACTATAAATTTTGTTGTCATTCGGATTCAAAAACAAATTTCCGCTTAATCTAGAACAAATAATTACCTTCACTAAGGGTACCACATCATTAAAGATTCTTGATTTTTGAAAAGTAGAACTCAAATCATCATGTTCAAATAGTCTTAAAACCATTGTCCAAGAAAAAGAATGATTTTTCAGGGAAAGAGAAGGATAAGCAAGTAAATCATAGTATGAAATTAACTTTAATACCACAGACATGGCCCTGCTGCCCGTAGGTGTCCATAACCTCGACAGGGATGTCTTTGATCCAGCGAAATGTATGTGTCCCACTTACTAGATAAAGATTTAGAGTTAGATTATTTTACTTTTAGATGAAGGCCACTCTCCTGGCTTGGTAACCAGATGATTGCAGTGCCGCTCACAAGAAGTAACATGGATGAACAAGTTGGCTTGTGATGAGACCTCCTATCTTCCAGCTTTTGGCTGGAAGCCATTAATCTGGCTTGGTGACCAGCAGCAGTAATGTCATGCATGTTATGTCTCATGATCGAGGTAGGTTGGCCCATCACAAGTCCTCCTATCCTCCCCTAAATCTTTTGTAAGCTCTAATTATGATTAACCTTAAAGGTTACTTAATAAGTGGGGAAACAGATCTACTCCTTAGAGTATGAGATTGTGTGAAAAGATTTTAATGACTAATCATTACTAGCTAGTTCCTCTACCCTAAAGAATTATTAAAAATATCCCAGATAATGACTGAAAGATTCTCTGAGTTAAGAATGCTAGTGTTCTCACGAATAACTCATTATGATTGTTGACCCTCATTTTTTAACTCTTTTTGTTTATGAAATACTCTTTATTTGCCATACTATCCATATATACACCATCATATTCACCTTATTTTGACCAATAAATGCATATACAGGTATTTAAATTAAGTTTTTCAATTCTTAGAAGCTTTTATAAAAATTGAATTTCAAGTGCATTTTTGGACCAAATCAGAAATTCTCGTAATGGCCTCATGGTTTGCATATTTGTAGGACACTTGGGCTCGAGCTGGATCTATATATATATATATATATATATATATATATATATAAAGCTTGGGAACTAAGATTAAATGTACACATGTTGGTTAAGTAAAACCGAGCTTTAATAGGGCCAGTCAAAGGCGGTCAAACAAGACTTATTTTTATGGAGGATCCCTAGGAACTAGGTCTAATTTCTTATTTTATGGGATTTTCTAGACTTTGATGGATCCGATGGACGAATTTGACCTGATTGGATAATATAAGGATAGCCATGGA
The DNA here is from genome assembly GCA_034641835.2 of Pinus albicaulis. Taxonomy (NCBI): domain Eukaryota; kingdom Viridiplantae; phylum Streptophyta; class Pinopsida; order Pinales; family Pinaceae; genus Pinus; species Pinus albicaulis. The sequence goes on from CM076570.1 coordinate 928,853,213, forward strand.
TATAGGAGACATTTTAGATGAATTTTTTGCATATTTTATCTATTTTAATAGCCTCAGACTTTGAAGGCATTGATATGTAGAAATTGTATGACTTAACATTATTATTTTTGAAACTTTGGAGAGTTAATTGAAGACTTGTTCTATTCCATTTGTTGTTGTTATATGATGTTTTCTTGAATAAATTTTTAGTAGCTGAAATCACTTTCAGTATGCGAGGCAAGGGTGGAGGGCCCCCACACCTAGTTAAGTGCACTTTCTAGTTATTTGTAGTTACAGTTTCTGAACTAGTTTGTTTTATGATTAACTTGTTGATTAGATTTCTGCTGATTTTTTATGAGTGCTAATGAATCTAATTATCTTTCTTATTCTTCATATGAAAGAGAAATAAAATGTTTAAGTTAAACATTCTTTCTATCTGATTAAGATCTTAATCTAGAATTCATCTTTTCATGTTTTTTAATGCTTATCTGAATTCCCGTTTTTTAACAATAGTATTATTGATGATTGAATCTGTGATGAAGGACAAGCAGGATCTCTTCAGTTAAGGGACTCTTCAATTATTGTTTCATGCATCTTAATCTATTGCTAAATTAGTGGTTTTTTATTTCTAATTCATGAAGTAATCTTGTGAGAGAAGGACAAACAAATATCTTAAGTTAGGAAATTATTCTGCCGTTGATTGCAAACTTGAATTTAGAAATTATTTAGTTTAGATTTATATTTGTAATATGCATTTCCTTAATCATTGATAAATAATCTTCTAACTTGATCATAGCTAAAACCAATATACTTTGGGGATAATTCTAAGTCCTACTAGCCCAGATTATTAATAAATACTTGTGTTTGTTTACTTGTTAAACGAACCAACATTTTGGCGTCGTTGCCGGGGAAAGCATATTTCAAAATGGTTAATTGGGAAGATAAAAATAATATATATATATATATATATATATATATATATAAACATCAAAAACATAGTTTTCCTTTTAAGTTATGTTTTCTTATGCATAGAGATAGAGATCAGAAGGGTAGATTTGTGAAACAAAACCACCAAACAACTCATTCATCCACAGGACTAAAAACACCAGTTGCTGGAAGACCTACTATAGAACAGTTAGAGGAAAAATAAAGATCATGACAAATATTAACTTTAGTTGAAAGACAAAATCTTGTTAGCCTTGGAGGTAAAAAGAAAACAATCACCTAAAGAACCTCCTTCGTTAGGGAAAACAAAAAGATACAAGAAAAATAGTTGTTGAACAACTAGAGCAACCTATCCTTGAACAAATCACAATAGTGGAAGAAACACAAAATCAACCTCATATTGAAACAATACATATATTTGAACAAGAAATGACTGAAGAAGGAGAAGGATAAAATAGGCTAAACATGACTCCTGAACAAAGGCTTGAATATGAAAGACAACAAAGGGAATGGAGAAGAAAACGAGAGGAAGAAAGAAAAATTGAGGAATAAAGAAAGGCAGAGGAAGACAGAAGAGCACAAGCACATAGAAGGATAAAAGAAGAAGCAAGAAGAGAAAATAAAAATAGAAGAACACGAGAAAATGAGCAAGAAAATAACAATGATCGAGAAACTACTTTTAGATTTCCAATATTAGATGCAAGAGTAATTTTAGGAGAAGAAATAAAAATGAAAAACATTCCACATTCTGTATTGCCTAATTTCTATGGAATGTCAACTGAAGATCCTTATGCATTCATGTTTGAGTTTGATATCTTGTGTAGAACTTATGGATATACGGATGACACACACAAGCTTCGACTTCTTCCTGCTACACTGAAAGCAACAACCTTGAAATGGTTGATGGGTTTAGGAGAACATACAATTGATTCTTGGGATGAAATGAAGAAATTTTTTCTTAAAAAGTATCAAGCTTACTACATGGCTAGAGACTCAAAAGAAGACATTTTTAGAATGACACAAAAAGAAGACAAAAGTTTGGAATAATATTTGGAAAGATTTCTTTACAATTTATAGAAATCCAAACATCATTCTCTAAGTCTTGGCACCATCCGTACAATATTTCTTTAGGGTATCAGAGATGAATATTTAGAAATCCTTAATTTGATGGGAAAAAGAGATATCTCCAATTTACCATTTGAATAAATTCCTGAACTTTGTCAGAAATACTCTAGGGGAAGAGAAAAAAGTGGAAAGAGAGATATTTCATCAAGAGCTTCCAAATATGTAGCAAGTGTAGTAACAAGAGCTGAGATAATAATTTTATTAGAAAATTTAAAAATAGATCTCTTGAGCACTTTGGGAACACAATTATATGTATTAAAAGCTAAAAAAAAGAAAGAAGAACAAGATGAAATCTTAGCAATCTTCTGTTCAATGTGTAGGAAAAAACATCCACTTAGGGAATGTCCTTTGCAAGGTATACAAGTGTGTGGACTTTGCACAGAAAATCATGCAATAGAAAACTGTCCCAAATGAAAAGAGTTGCAAGTAGAAGAAGTGAAAGGAGTAGATTATCTCTACTATATGGCACCAAGGAGACCTTGGCAACCAAGGATACCTCAACAGTTCCCTCAACAAAACACTCAGAATTTTCGATATCCTCAAAATTCATGGAATACACCAATGCCATGGCAGGCTTGGCCTCCACAACAATATCAAAATCAAACTGCACAAGGTTGGAGGGGATATGGTTATGGAAACCAGCCACCTCAGCATATGTATCCTCAATAGTAATAATATCAACAACCATACCCTCCATAACCATTTCCTCAATACCAAAAATTCCAACAACATCAAATAATGCCATTTCCACCCCAAAATCAACCAATGTTAAGTCAACCTCATGAGCTTTAACTGCCTACTAACCAACCACCACCCAAACCAACATAATTGCCAGCTCAGTTAGTAGTTAATCCAAGTAACAAGGCGGATAGACTAGCACACCATGTGGAGGAAGCAACATATTATCCTACCTATTCTATTATTTCCATACAAGATGTCCACCTAAGGTCTAGGAAGGTGTTACAAAAATATTATCCTCCGATAATTGAAGAACAAAATGAACAGGGAGAAAAAAGTCAACAATCTCAACCAGAACAACAAATTCAGAAAGGTAAATCTATTATGACTCAAACTCCACTATATCCAGAGAGATTAATACAACAAAAAATCCCAATATCTCTACCTGAATTTGATATTCTGGATGAATTGAAGAACACATATGTTAAAATTCCTTTATTGCAGGAAATTACAGATATTCTCATATATGCAAAAACAATAAAGGAATTATGCATTAATAAATTTGGCAAAAGAAAGAAATATCCACCTACAATCCAGGTAATTGGAATTTTAGCTAGTTTCATGTCTATAAACACAACCATTGAAAAATATGTTGTTCCAGGGATTCCAATGGTTACCATTTCGATTAAAAAAATTTCAATGCCAAATACTTTAATATACTTGGGAGCTGATATAAATGTTATGACTACAGAGACTATGAAACATTTGAATCTGAACAACATTAGACCTACTACTACAGTCATAGAACTTGCAGATAGATCTAAAGTTGTACCAGAAGGTATATTGGAAGATATCATTGTCTCACTGGATTCATGGGAATATCTTGTAGAAATCTTTATTTTGCAGCCAAAAACAAATTTAAGAGGGCATCCCTTAATTTTAGGCAGGCCATGGTTAGCCACTGCATATGCTTACATTGGATGCAGGTCAGGAAGTATGATTATTGCACATGGAGGTGAAAGAAAACATGTTACACTGTATCCTCCCGCTCAATCTCTTTATTTATTATCATGGCTTGATGGAGAGGAACAACAAGAGCTTCAATATGTTCTTAGTCTTAATCAAGTTTATAATTTTAGAGAGGAAAAAGAAAATGAGGACTTATTAGATCTTTTCATCTCAAAACCAAATATTTCATAACAGCTTAGAATAAATCAATACGAAGCTGCGAGTCACCTTTTAAATCAGTGTTTTCAGGAAAACTGCCCTATACAATCATTACAAAATACATTTGAAAGTATTTTTCTAGTTAATTTAATTACCAATTCAAAGAGAAAAATCATTGAGATCAGTTCTAGGAGACATTTGAATATTGGTAATAACTTACAATCATCACAAGAGCAAGATCTAACAATACTGTTACAAAAATATTAAAAATATTTTGCCTGGGATTAAACTGACATGCAGGGGATTCATCCAAAAACATGTATCCATCACATTTACATTAATGATCAAATTAAACCTGTAAGTCAACCACAAAAAAAGATGAACCCTATGATGAAGGAAATAGTGAAAGAAGAATTACAGAAAATGTTACAAGTCAGATTTATCTATCCTATTTCAGATAGTTAGCGGGTTTCACCCTTAGTTGTAGTACTTAAGAAAACTGGGAAGTAGATAATTTGTGTAGATTATAGAGAACTCAATAAATCTACATTAAAATATCATTTCCCTTTACCATTTATTGATCAATTGTTAGATTCATTAGCTAGAAAGAAATTATTTTAATTTCTTGATGGATTTAGCGGGTACAATCAGATAAAGATAGCATTGGAAGACCAAGATAAGATAACATTCACATGCCCATGGGGAACATATGCATACAATGTATTACCCTTTGGTTTATACAATGCACCTGCTACCTTTTAGAGAGTAGTCCTTGCAATCTTTGTTGATTTGATCCATGAGTGTGTAGAAGTTTACATGGATGATTTCACTGTGTATGGCGGAACATTTGATGATTGTTTATAAAATATTGAAAAATTGTTGAAAAGATTCATAGAGACAAATCTATCACTCAATAATGATTTTTTTTTATGATGTTAGCTGAGGGAATAATGTTGGGACACCATATTTCTTCCTCGGGAAACAAGGTGGATCCAACAGAAAATTAAGTCGTTATGAATTTAATACCACCCACAACACAAAAAGAAGTTAGCGGTTGCTTGGGTTATGCAGGCTACTATAGGAGATTTATTGAAAATTTTAGTAAAATAGCTTTGCCATTATTCAAGTTACTTGTGAAAGATGTGGAATTCCAATGGACAAATAATTGTCAAAATTCATTTGAAAAATTAAAAGAAAAATTGTCAAATGCACCCATTCTTCGGGGACCTAATTGGTCTTTTCCATTTCATATTTCAACTTATGCATCTGACACTATTATTAGAGCATCACTTGGACAGAAAGAGAATCAGTTTAATTATGTCATATATTTGATAAGAAAAAACTTAATACCGGAAGAATTGAACTACACTGTTATAGAAAAAGAAATGTTAGCTATAGTAGATGTAGTTAATAAATTTAGACATTACATAATAGGTTGTCAAGTTTACATCCACACGAATCATTCAACCATAAAATATTTAATGAACAAATCAGTCAAAAATGGCAAAATAACTAGATGGTTGTTATTAATGCAAGAATTTAACATTACTGTGTAAGATCAGGTAAGGATAATCAAGTTGCAGACTTTCTATCAAGACTTCATTCACCTGGTGATCCAAATCCAATATCAGATCATTTTCAAGATGAACATCTATTTTCTATAAATGTCAAAACTCCATGGTTTGCAGATATAGCCAACTATTTATCATCTGGAATCCTACCATCTCATTACATAAATAAACATAAAATAATAATAATTAGAGGAAGTGCTAGATATAGTTGGGTCAACGGAGATATCTTTTATATTGGTGTTGATCTGATGATTAGAAAATGTGTTAGAGAATATGAGATTATTGATATTTTGAAAGAATGCCATGATGAGCCATGTGGTGGTCATTTTGCAGACAAGCAAACAACATACAAAGCACTGAAACTTGGCTACTACTGGTTGGCCATCTTCAAAGACTCCAAGGCTTATGTGAAGAGATGTGACAGCGGCCAAAGAATTGAGAGACCAGTGGAATCAGATGAAATTCCATTAAAGCCATAAGTACTGATTGAACCATTTGAACATTGGGCTTTAGATTTTGTAGGACCAATAAACCCCCTATCAAATAGAAATAAGTACATCCTGGTATGTATAGATTATGTAACTAAGTGGGTGGAGGCAAAGAAAATAGCATGGGCAACAGAAGATACTGTTGTGTCTTTTCTGTTTGAAGAGATATTTGTAAGGTATGGAGTTCCGAGACAGATATTAACTGACCAAGGCACACATTTCACATCAAAGCTTGTTTGAGATCTTACGGAGAAATACAAGATCAAACACAAAAAATCAACTCCGTATTATCCTCAAGCAAATGGACAAGTGGAATCAACAAACAAAGTCCTAGAGAACACAATGAAAAAGATTGTACAAATGAACAGAAAGGAATGGTCAGAGTAATTCAAAGATGCCCTATGGGCATATAGGATAACATGGAAAAACAAAACTGGGTTCAGTCCATATGAGTTGGTGTATGGAAAAGAAGTCATATTAACCATAGAATTTCAAATACATACATTCAAGCTAGCAGCAGAATTTGGGATGGAATTATCTGAGGCACAACAACAAATAATTATGGAATTAAATCAATTGGATGAGATATGACAGCAAGCAGTAAAGCACACATCTCTTGTGCAAGAACAAAGAATTAAATGGCATGATCGATTAATAAAGAATAAAGTGTTTCAAAAGGGAGATTGGGCACTATTGTTCGACTCCAATTTTAAATATTTCAAAGCAAATTTTACGACTCATTGGCTTGGGCCATATGAGATTGAAGAAATATTTGACAACGGAGCTGTAAAGATAAAAACAATTGACGATGCATCTATTTCATTTGTCGTTAACGGACATAGGCTTAAATTTTACAATAAGCCTATAAATAAAGAGGATTTTATGAGAAAAATTTCAACAAATATTGATCTGGAACTAATGGGGAAACATAGAAACATGCCTCCCATAATTCCAGAAGAAGAAGAAGAATAAAAAATATAAAAAAATAATTTAAAAAAAAATAATAATGATAACAATAAAAGAGTTTGGTTGTGAAAATCTAGGAAACTGGCACAATACAAACTCGAATTCATATCAGAAAACCAACTTGTTTGGCCAATATGAATTCTCTTTTTGTTTTGATTCTACTTCAGTATGATTTTTGTAGATTTACCCACCGATACATGTCAGACTTGAGGACAAGTCTTAACATCAGCTTAGGGGAAGGCGTGTAATAAAACTATGTAAATAGTTTGAGCAGCTAAATTGAAGAAGGAATATGAATTACAAGTACAAAGGGACCAGATACATCATTCAACATATACAAAAGGGACCTGAATTATTATTGAGAAAACTATCCAGAAGGGACCTGTATCATTACGATAGAAGAAAATTTCAAACATTATTGCAAATTACGCCAGAAGGAACCTGAAAAAAAAAAAAAATGCCAGAAGGGACCTGAGCTACATCAATATTGAAGATCATGACAGAAGGGACTTGAAATATCAAAATTTAACCTGTAGAAGGGACCTAAACACATTATTCTGAATCAGTAAACATATTCAAAGCATAAATAAGTCTCTACATAGTTTGGAAGAGCCATCTTTATAACAAACACAATGTTGACCATCATGAACATCAAACGGTTTGAGGGAATACGAATACAGTAAGTAAAATATTGCTCTTAAAATTTAATTTTTTTTGAAAATATTCTAGAATTGTTAAAGCTAATTTAGTACTGGTTATGCATTTTTATCACCTACATTTTCATCACCTTCATTTCATCACCTATGTTCTTATCCCTATTTTTATCCATATCCACACCACTATCCTAATCATTGAATAAACATACCATAATCTATTACATATTCCCTATAAATACCATACCATACCATAGTAACCCTACATTTCCTAAATAAAAATATCATAAATAAAAAACATAAAACCTTTATTCGACCTACAATAAACAAACAAGAGGTTAGTTTCATTATAAATTTTTTATTTTACAATATGACCATTCCATTGGTCATTTTTAAAATTAAATAAAATACAAAACCTAAAGTTTAAATCATATGATACCGCATTATTTGAATTTCAAAAACAAAACAATGATGCAAAAGTGCAATCATAAAATATGATTATGAGCTAAGGTAATGGAGCGGAAATGAAATCATAATATAAACAAGGAAATGCATATGCAAACAAACTAGCCTAAGTATCATGCTATGAAATGACAAAAAAATATATGACAATGATGCATATGATATGGATGGACGAGATATAAAGAAGCATTGATGTATGAACGGTGGTGGAATGGAAGAATGATGGTGCATATTTGACGAGGCATGATGCATTTCAATGGAGAGAATTATGTGGACATAGTGATCAGCATAAGCCATGAGAATGAAACATGAAAAAGGACTGTGTAATAAGTAAATTCGAAGACGAGATGTACACTATGGATTTAGCATACCAAATCAGTCAGGAAAGGTAAGCCACATAGGCACCAGTCAAATAGTCGATGAATGGTCAAACAAATTCAAAATGAAATATTAAAAACGTTGTGTAAATTGTTGAGAGAAGAACCTCCACCATTCTAAGACCTCAAGCTACTGAAACACTATGTGTTTTTCACCATCATTTCCTTTCGCAGGCTTAGTGAGAGAAAGAATGCCATGTAATCAAAACATGCATCCAAGAAACTCTGTGGGAAATGAATTAACAAAAGAAGACAAGGGAGAGCTGTCAGGAAAATAGAGGAAATTTAATGCAGCAAAGAGAGTAGGAGATATAGTAGTGAGAAAGATGGAGGGATAAGGAGAGTTGACTGAGATTTCGGGCCAACATATCTGGCAGATGTGTCAAGCAAGAACGTTGTCAAGAGGCAAAAATCCCATGAAGAATGAGGTAAGAAGAAAACTCAGATTTTCTTGTTTAAAACAACAATTATTCATATGAGTAAATCTCAGCATTGTTGAGTAAATTGTGAGTTATAAATGGAGTCCTTCTACCATAGTTTTTAAAACTTGTCATTTCCTTATGTTATGTCATTGCCACCACTTGCAAACGCTCTGCCACCAGTCAACACGAAATCCTTTGTTGATTGAATGAGTAAATGATTAAGATATTGAGTGAGATTTTGATAAGTTGGCACTGCTTGAAACACAGGAACTCCAGTTAAACTAAAATAAAAATCATGAATATCACTACAGAACATGTAAACTTGGAAAATGTCTTCATATACAGTCTTCAATTTCAATTTCAATGCAAATAGAGAGTGGAGTGTTTGATTTGTAATGCATAGTAGATTCATTTTAAATGGGTTGTGTAGTAAATTCATTTCATTTGCATACACATTAATACAATTCAAACCAAGGATTATGGTGAATGTTGGGTTTAAAAGCATAGTCAACATGTTTTTGCATAACAAAGAGCAGAGTTTGGTGAATTTCAAAGATATAGTGAACTCATTTTATGAGATTTTTTAAACAGTGAGCCATTTTTCCAAATTTTCTTGCATAAACAGTGAGTTTAGATTAGATATATAATGCTTTTCCTTAGAAAAAAGGATTTTGTATGGAATTTAAGGATTAGAACACATTGTTGTATAATTTTTTTATTTTTTTTACACAGTCAAACAAAATATACAATAATCTACAAATAGAGGCAGAGGATTTTTAAGAGACATGGGATCAAATAAGGAGAGTAGATTAATAGAAACACGATTTTTTTAAAATATTTTTATAAACTTCTCTACGTCAAATTTTGTGTCTGTGAAATCAGTAAGCTCACTTCTTTCAAGAAAATAGAGGATTGATTTCACCTACTTGGCAAAGTTAGCAAACAGAGGTAAGCCTCACTATTATGATGAAGTCTAGTACATGAATTTATTTTTTACAAAAATGAAGCTGATGATAGTGGAGGGGTATCTCAAATGATTTTTAGAAAACGTGACGTCAAGAACATAGCCTAAAGACTTTCAGATTGAACATTGGGGTAGAGACACAGTTGAAAAAATTTATCAATTAGGCTTGATAGGTTTCCTTTAGAAATTCAAAGGGCATAATGAAGATATTACAAGGGAGTTTATATAAAAACTGCAAACAAGATCAAACTATGGTGGGTAGTTTACTCATTCCTTTAACTCCAAAATCAATTTCTGAAGCCCTAGAATTTCAATTATCAGGTGAAATTTATCACAAAGGATTGCATTTTAAGGACAAGGGTTGGACCTTCTTCTTGGATAAGAACATAAAGGAATTCTTTGACAAGACAAAAGGAATCCCCAGAGAATGGTTCAATGAACCTTGGGCTGAGTTAGTACTGATAATCCAAAAATTCTTCACTTGTGATCGCAGAAATAACATAGTGCACCAATATCACATTAGGTTGCTACAACTTATCAAGGGGTACATAAGAATTAACTTGCCATACTGCTTTTATAGAAACTTGATGAGGGTGATTGAAAGTGTGAAATCTGAAACCAAACCCAAGGAAGCCCAAATTTATCATCAGGGACTCATAAAATTCATTGTTTATTACCAATTGAAAACTAAGGGTATGATTTAGAAATATTTCTTGATTCAAAATAAGTTTGTAGAGAAAGCCATAGAAGACAAGCTTAAACCAGCGCAGGAAACAAGGAATATAGTGAATTCACCTCTCTATCCAAGAACCAGATCAAAGAAAAAACAGGAAAAAGTCATGGTAGAGAGGGAAACATCATTATTGACCAATTCTAGGAGACAAAGAAAGAGGAATTCAACAGATAGAAGTAGCAAATAAAAATAACCATAAGTTAAAATAATTGAGACATCTCCCTTAACCAAACAAGCCAATGAAATTCTTGAGAGGTTGCAGTAAGAGGTTTATGAAAATCCAGTAGAAAGAGACTCTTATTTTGAAAATGATGAGGTTGAGGCTACTTCAGTTGCCAAGGATACCAAGTTGGAAGAAAAATACCGAAACCTTAACAAGATCAAAGAGTTAACTGATAATATGGAGGTACGCAGGATAATGGAAAGGCACCTGAAAAGAAAAAATGAAACATATAAGACAAATAATGAAAATTTGATTAAATAAAATCAGAAGATAAGTGAGGAAATGGGAAAATTGAAAGCCAAAAACAATCTTCTTTACATACAAGCATTCAGGTGGCTTAAGGAGAAAAATTCTTGGAAGGTCAAATATGAGAAACAGAAGGTCAAAGCCTCAATCTACAAAGAATAATAGTGCAAAGGTATAGACTCTCTTTTACATACAACATAGCAGAAAGCTTCAGGGTTAGGGGCAGGATCAACATCAGATCTCAGGAGGTCCAAATGGAAAAAGCAAGCATGAGGATATGCTTGAACATCATCTTGGGGGAGATGTTGGCCCTCGTTTTTTATCTCTTTTTGTTTATGAAATACACTTTATTTGACATAATATCCATAAATACACCATCATATTCACCTTATTTTGACCAATAAATTCATATGCAGGTATTTAAATTAATTTTTTCAATTCTTAGAAGTTTTTATAAAAAAATGAATTTTAAGGGCATTTTTGGCCCAGATCAGAAATTCCCGTAATGGCCTCATGGTTTGGATATTTTCAGGACACTTGGGCTCGAGCTAGATATATTTCTAGAAATATTTGGAACTAAGATTAAATGTACACCTGTTGGTTCAGTCAAACCGAGCTTTAATAGGGTCGGTCAAAGACGGTCAAACAGGACCTGTTTTTATGGAGGATCCCTATGAACTAGATCAAATTTCTTATTTTATGGGATTTTCTAGATTTTGATGGATATGATGGATCAATTTGACCTAATTTGATAAGATAAGTATAGCCATGGCTATAGGAGACATTTTAGATGAATTTGTTTCATATTTTATCTATTTAAGCCTCAAACTATGAAGACATTGATATGTAGAAATTGTATGACTTAACATTATTATTTCTGAAACATTGGAGAGTTAATTGAAGACCTGTTCTATTCCAGTTTTTGTTGTTATATTCTGGTTGTTTGACTGAATTTTTAGTAGCTGAAATCACTTTTAGTGTCCGAGGCAATGGTGGAGGGCCCCCTCACCGAGCTAAGTGCACTTTCTAGTTATTTGTAGTTATAGTTTCTGAACTAGTTTGTTTTATGCTTAACTTATTGATTAGATTTATGCTGATGATTTATGAGTGCTGATGAATATAATTATCATTCTTATTCTGCATATGAAAGGGCAATCAAATTTTTGAGTTAAACATTCTTTCTATCTGATTAATATCTTAAGCTAGAATTCATCTTTTCATGCTTTTTAATGCTCATATGAATTCATGTTTTCTAACAATAGTATTATTGATGATTGAATCTGTGATGAAGGACAACCAGGATCTCTTCAGTTAAGATCCTCTTCAATTATTGTTTCGTGCATCTTAATCTATTTCTTAATTAGTGGTTTTTTATTTCTAATTCATGAAGTAATCTTGTGAGAGAAGGAAAAACAAATCTCTTAATTTAGGAGATTCTTCTATTGTTGATTGCATACTTGAATTTAGAAATTATTTAGTTTAGATTTATATTTGTAATATGCATTTCCTTAATCATTGATAAATCATCTTCTAACTTGATCGTAGCTGAAACCAATATACTTTGGGGATGCTTCTAAGTCCTACTAGCCCAGATTGATAATAAATACTAGTGTTTGTTTACTCGTTAAACATGCCAAAATTTTGGCACCATTGTTGGGGAAGCATATTTTAAAACGGTCAATTAGGAAGATAAAAAGAAAAATATATATATAAAAACATCAAAAACATAGTTTTTATTTTAAGTTATGTTTTCTTATGCCTAGAGATAGAGATCATAAGGGTATATTTGTGAAACAAAACCCCCAAACATCTCATTCATTCACAGGACTAACAACATCAGTTGTTGGAAGACCTACTATAGAAGAGTTAGAGGAAAAAAAAAGATCGGGACAAAGATTAACTTTAGTTGAAAGACAAATCTTGTTAGCCTTGGAGGTAAATTGAAAACAATCACCTAAAGAACCTCCTTCCTTAGGGAAACAAAAAAATACAAGCAAACCATTTGTTGAAACCCTAGAGAAACGTGTCCTTGAACAAATCAAAGTAGTGGAAGAAATACAAAATCAACTTCATATTGAAACACAACATATCTCTGAACAAGAAATGGTTGAAGAAGGAGAATGATCAAATAAGCTAAAAATACCCTTGAAAAAAGGCTTGAATATGGAAGACAACAAAGGGAATGGAGAAGAAAACTAAAGGAAGAAAGAAAAATTGAGGAAGAGAGAAGAGCAGAAGCACTTAGAAGGATAGAAGAAGAAGCAAGAAGAGAAAATCAAAATAGAAGAACACAAGAAAATGAGCAAGAAAATAACAATGATCAGGAAACTACTTTTGGATTTCCAATATTAGATGGAAGAGCAATATTAGAAGAAGAAATAGCAATGAAAAACATTCCATCTTTTGTATTGCCTAATTTCTATGTAATGTCAACAGAAGATCCTGATGCATTCATGTTCGAGTTTGATATCTTGTGTAGAAGTTATGGATATATGGATGACACACACAAGCTTCGACTTTTGCCTTCTACTGTGAAAGCAACAGCCTTGAAATGGTTTATGGGTTTAGGAGAACATACAATTTCTTCTTGGGATAAAATGAAGAATTTTTTCTTAAAAAATATCAAGCTTACTACAGGGCTAGAGACTCAAAAGAAGACATTTTTAGAATGACACAACAAGAAGATGAAAGTTTGGATGAATATTTGGAAATATTTCTTTACAACTTACACAAATCCAAACATCATTCTCTAAGTCTCGACATCATCCGTACAATATTTCTTAGGTTTATCAGAGATGAATATTTAGACATCCTTAATCTGATGGGAAAAAGAGATATCTCCAATTCACCATTTGAAGAAATTGTTGAGCTTTGTCAGAAATACTCTAGGGGTAGAGAAAAAAGTGGAAAGAGAGATATTTCATCAAGAGCTTCCAAATCTGCAGCAAGTGCAGTAACAAGAGCAAAGATAGGAATTTTATTAGAAAATTTCAAAACATATATGTTGAGCACTTTGGGAAAACAAGTAGATGTATTAAAAGCTAATAAAAAGAAAGAAGAAAAAGATGAAATCTTAGCAATCTTCTGTCCAAAGTGTAGGCAAAACATCCACTTAGGGAATGTCCTTTGTAAGGTATACAAGTGTGCGGACTTTGCACAGAAAATCATGCAACAGAAAAATGTCCCAAATTAAAATATTTGCAAGTAGAATAAGTGCAAGGAGTAGATTATCTCTACTATATGGCACCAAGAAGACCTTCACAACCAAGGATGCCTCAACAAAACCCCCAGAATTATTAATATCCTCAAAATTCATGGAATACACCAATGCCATGGCTGGCTTGGCCTCCACAACAATATCAAAATCAACCTGCACAAGTTTGGAGGGGATATGGTTATGGAAACCAGCCACCTCAACATATGTATCCTCAATAGTATCAATATCAAAAACCATGCCCTCCACAACCATTTCCTCAATACCAACAATTTCAGCAACATCAACTAATGCCATTTCCACCCCGAAATCAACCAATGTTAACTCAACCTCAGCAGCTTCAACTGCCTACTAACCAACCACTACCCAGACCAACACAATTTCCATCTCAGCTAGTAGCTAATCCAAGTAACAAGGTGGATAGACCAGCATACCATGTGGAGGAAGCAACATATTATCCTACCTATTCTATTCTTCCCATACAAGATGTCCACCTAAGGTCTCAGAAGGTGTTACAGAAAGATCTCCTCTGATAATTGAAGAAAAAAATGAACAAGGAGAACAAAGTAAACAATATCAACCAGAACAACAAATTCAGAAAGGTAAATCTATTATGACTTGGACTCCACCATATCTAGAGAGATTAATACAACAGAAAATCCCAATATCTCTACCTGAATTTGATATTCTGGTTGAATTGAAGAACACATATGTCAAAATTCCTTTGTTGCAGGAAATTAAATATATTCCTATATATGAAAAAATAATAAAATAATTATGCATTAAGAAATCTGGCAGAAAAAAGAAAGATCCACCTACAATCCAGGTAATTGGAAGTATAGCTAGTCTCATGAATACAAACACAACCATTGAAAAATATGTTGATCCAGGGATTCCTATGGTTACCATTTCAATTAACACATTTTTAGTGCCAAATACTTTAATACACTTGGGAGAAGATATAAATGTTATGACTACAGAGACTATGAAACATTTGAATCTGAACAACATTATACCTACTACTACAATCATAGAACTTGCAGATAGATCTAAAGTTGTACCATAAGGTATATTGGAAGATATCATTGTCTCACTGGATTCATGAGAATATCCTGTAGACTTCTTGATTTTGCAGCCAAAAACAAATTTAAGAGGGCATCCCTTAATTTTAGGCAGGCCATGGTTAGCCATTGCATATGCTTACATTGGATGTAGGTCAAGAAGTATGATTATTGCACATGGAGGTGAAAGAAAACATGTTACATTGTATCCTCCCGCTCAATCTCTTTATTTATTATCATGGCTTGATGGAGAGGAACAACAGGAGCTTCAATATGTTCTTAGTCTTAATCAAGTTTATAATTTTAGAGAGGAAAAAGAAAATGAGGACTTATTAGATCTTTTCATCTCAAAACCAAATATTTCAGAGCAGCTTAGAATAATTCAATACGAAGCTGCGAGTCACCTTTTAAATCAGTGTTTTCAGGAAAAATGCACTATAAAATCATTACAAAATACATTCGAAAGTATTTTTCTAGTTAATTTAATTACCAATTCAAAGAGAAAAGTCATTGAGATCAGTCCTGAGAGAAATTTGAATATCGGTAATAACTTACAATAATCACAAGAGAAATATCTAACACTAGTGTTACAAAAATATTAAAAATATTTTTCCTGGGATTACACAGACATGCAGGGGATTCATCCAAAAACATGTATCCATCACATTTACACTAATGATCAAATTAAACCTGTAAGTCAGCCACAAAAAAATATGAACCCTATGATGAAGGAAATAGTGAAAGAAGAATTACACAAATTGTTACAAGTCAGATTTATCTATCCTATTGCAGATAGTGAGTGGGTTTCACCCTTTGTTGTAGTACCTAAGAAAAATGGGAAGTAGAGAATTTGTGTATATTATAGAGAACTCAATAAAGCTACATTAAAAATATCATTTTCATTTACCATTTATTGATCAATTGTTAGATTCATTAGCTAGAAAGAAATTCTTTTCATTTCTTGATGGATTTAGTGGGTAGAATCAGATAAAGATAGCATTGGAAGACCAAGATAAGACAAAATTCACACGCCCATGGGGAACATATGCATACAATGTATTACCCTTTGGTTTATGTAATGTGCCTGCTACCTTTTAGAGAGCAGTCCTTGCAATCTTTGTTTATTTGATCCATGAATGTGTAGAATTTTAAATGGATGATTTCACTGTGTATGGTGGAACATTTGATGATTGTTTACAAAAACTTGAAAAAGTGTTGAAAAGATGCATAAAGACAAATCTATCACTCAGTAATGAAAAATGTTTTATGATGTTAACTGAGGGAATAATGTTGGGACACCATATTTCTTCCTCAGGAATCAAGGTGGACCCAGCAAAAAATAAAGTCATTATGAATTTAATACCACCCAAAATAAAAAAAGAAGTGATAAGTTTCTTGGGTTATGAAGGCTACTATAGGAGATTTATTGAAAATTTCAGTAAAATAGCTTTTTCATTATTCAAGTTATTTGTGAAAGATGTGGAAGTCCAATGGACAAATAATTGTCAAAATGCATTTGAAAAATTAAAAGAAAAATTGTCAAATGCACCCATTCTTCGGGGACCTAATTGGTCTTTTCCATTTCATATTTCAACTGATGCATCTGACACTGTTATCAGAGCATCACTTGGATATAAAGAGAATCAATTTAATTATGCCATATATTTCATAAGTAAAAACTTAACACCCGAAAAATTGAACTACACTGTTACAGAATAAGAAATGTTAGTTGTAGTACATGTAATTAATAAATTTAGACATTACATAACAAGTTATCAAGTTTACATCAACACAGATCATTCAAACATAAATTATTTAATGAACAAATCAATCACAAATGGCAGAATAACTAGATTGATGTTATTAATGCAATAATTTAACATTATTGTGCAAGATCGACCAGGTAAGGATAATCAAGTTGTGGACTTTCTATCAAGTCTTAATTCACCTAGTGATGAAAATCCAGTATCAAATAATTTTCCCGATGAACATCTATTTTCTATAAATGTTAAAACTCCATGGTTTGCAGATATAGCCAACTATTTATCATCTGGCATCCTACCATCTCATTACACAAATAAACAGAAAAGAAGAATAATTATAGAAAGTGCTAGATATAGTTGGGTCAACGAAGATCTCTTTTATACTGGTGTTGTCTAATGATTAGAAAATGTGTTAGAGAAGATGAGATTATTGATATTTTGAAAGCATGTTATGACGAGCCATGCAGTGGTGATTTTGCAGACAAGCAGACATCATACAAATTGTTGAAACTTGGCTACTACTGGCCGAACATATTTAAAGACTCCAAGGCTTATGTGAAGAGATGTGACAACTGCCAAAGAATTGGGAGACCAGTGGCATCAAATGAAATGCTATTAAAGCCACAAGCACTGATTGAACCAATCAACCCTCCATCAAGTGGAAAGAAGTACATCCGGGTATGTACAGATTATGTAACTATGCGGGTGGAGGCAAAGGCAATAGCATGGGACACAGAAGATATTGTTGTGTCTTTTCTGTTTGAAGAGATATTTTTAAGGTATGGAGTTCCAAGATAGAGAGTAACTGACCAAGGCACACAGTTCACATCAAAGCTTATTTGATATCTTACGGAGAAATACAAGATCAAACACAGAAAATCAACTCTGTATCATCCTCAAGAAAATGGACAAGTGGAATAAACAAACAAATTCCTAGAGAACATCATGACAAAGAATGTACAAATGAACATAAAATATTGGTCAGAGAAATTGAAAGATGCACTATGGGCATATAGGATAACATGGAAAAACACAACTGGGTTTAGTCCATATCAGTTGGTGTATGGAAAAGAAGTTCTATTACCCATATAATTTCAAATACATATATTCAAGGTTGCAGTAAATTGGGGATGGAATTATCTGAGGCACAATAACAAATAATTATGAAATTAAATAAACTATATGACATACGACAGCAAGCAGTAAAGCACACATCTCTTGTGAAAGAACAAAGAATTAAATGGCATGATCAATTCATAAAAAATAAAGTGTTTCAAAAGGGAGATTGGGCACTATTGTTCGGCTCCAAGTATAAATATTTCAAAGAAAATTTTACAACTCATTGGCTTGGGCCATGTGAGACTGAAGAAATATTTGACAACGGAGCTGTAAATATAAAAACAATTGACGAAGCATTTATTTCATTTATCGTTAATGGACATAGGCTTAAATTTTACAATAAGCCTATAAATAAAGAGGATTTTATGAGAAAAATTTCGACAGATACTGACCTGGAACTAATGGGGAAGCATAGCAATATGCCTCCCATAATTCTAGAAGAAGAATATATATATATATATATATATATATATATATATATATGTGTGTGTGTGTGTGTGTGTGTGTGTGTGTGTGTGTGTGTGTGTGTGTGTGTATATATAAAGAGGATTTTATGAGAAAAATTTCGACAGATACTGACCTGGAACTAATGGGGAAGCATAGCAATATGCCTCCCATAATTCCAGAAGAAGAAGAAGAGTAATATATATATAATAAAAATAAAAGAGTTGGACACTGGAACAATAAAAACTCAAATTCATATCGGAAAACCAACTTGTTTGGCCAATATGAATTCTCTTTTTGTTTTGATTTTACTTCAGTATTATTTTTGTAAATTTACCCTCCGAGACATGTCAGACTTGAGGACAAGTCTTAACATCAGCTTGCGGGAAGGCGTGTAATAAAACTATGTAAATAGTTTGAGCAGCTGAAGTGAAGAAGGAATATGAATTACAAGTACAAAGGGACTAGATACATCATTCAACATATACAGAAGGGACCTAAATTATTATTGAGAAAACTATCCAGAAGGGACCTGTATCATTACGACAGAAGAAATTTTCAAACATTATTACAAATTATGCCAGAAGGGACATGAAAAAAACAAAATGTTAGAAGGGACCTGAGCTACATCAATATTTAAGATCATGACAGAAGGGACCTGAAATGTCAAAATTTAACCCGTAGAAGGGACCTGAAAAACATTATTCCGAATCAATAATCAGATGCAAAGCATAAATAATTCTCTACATATTCTGGAAGAGCCATCGTTATAAAAAACACAATGTCGACTATCATGAACATCAAACGACTTGAGGGAATACAAGTATAGTAAGTAAAAAATTTCTCTTAAAATTTCAATTTTTTTGAAAACATTCTAGAATTTTTAAAGCTAATTTAATATTGTTTATGCATTTTTATCACCTACATTTCATCACCTATGTTCTTATCCCTATTTTTATCCATATCCACACCACTATCCTAATCATTCAATAAAAATTTCATAGTCTATTACATATTTCCTATCCATACCATACCATATCATAGTAACCCTACTTTTCCTAAACAAAAATATCATAAACAAAAGGCTTAACATCAAACCTTTGTTGGACCTACAATAAACAAACAAGAGGTTAGTTTCATTGCAAATATTTGATTTTAAAATATGACCATTCCATTGGTCATTTTTAAATTAAGTAAAAGAAAAAACCTAAAGTTTAAATCATATGATAGCGCACTATTTGAATTTCATAAACAAAACAAAGATGCAAAAGCGCAATTATAAAATATGATTATGAGCTAAGGTAATGGAGCGGAAATGAAATCATAATATAAATAACAAAATGCATATGCAAACAAACTAACCTAAGTATGATGCTATGAAATGACAAAAAAATATATGGCAATGATGCATATGATATGGATGGATGGGATGTAAAGAAGAAGTGATGCATGAACAGTGGTGGAATGGAAGTATGATGGTGCATATTTGATGAGGCATGATGTGTTTCAATGGATAGAAGAATGCAGACATAGTGATCAGCATAATCCATGAGAACGAAACATGAAAAATGACTGTGTAATAAGTGAAGCCGAGGACAAGATGTATACTGTGGATTTAGCATACCAAATCAATTAGGAAAGGTAAGCCACGAAGGCACCAGCTAAGCAGTCGATGAACGGTCAAAAAAATTCAAAATGCAATATTACAAATGCTGTGTAAACTATTGAGAGAAGAACCTCCGCATTCTAAGACCTCAAGCTACTGAAACACTGTGTGTTGTTCACCATCATTTCCTTTCGCAGGCTCAGTGAGAGAAGGAATTCTGTGTAATCAAAACACGCATCTAAGAAACTCTGTGAGAAAGGAATTAACAAGAGAAGACAAGGGAGAGTTGTCAGGAAAATAGAGGAAATTTAACGCAACAAAGAGAGCAGAAGATATAGCAGTGCGAAGGAAGGAGGGATAAGGAGAGTTGACTCAGATTTTGAGCCAACATATCCAGCAGATGTGTCAAGCAAGCAGACGGTCAAGAGGAAAAAATCCCGTGAAGAACGAGGTAAGAAGCAAACTCAGATTTTCTTGTTTAAAACAACGATTATTCGTATGAGTAAATCTCAAGATTGTTGAGTAATTTTTGAGTTATAAATGAAGTAATTTTTGAGTTTTAAAAACTTGTCATTTCCTTACGTTATGTCATTGCCACCACTCACAAATGCTCTGCCACCAGTTAACACGAAATCCTTTGTTGATTAAATGAGTAAATGATTAAGATATTGAGTGAGCTTTTGATAAGTTGGCGCTGCTTGAAACACAGGAACTCGAGTCAAAATAAAAGAAAACCCACGAAGATCACTGCAGAATGGGTAAACTTGGAAAATGTCTTCATATACAGTCTTTAATTTCAATTTGAATACAAACAAAGAGCGGAGTGTTTGATTTGAAATGCACAATGGATTCGTTTTAACTGGGTTGTGTAGTAAATTAATTTCATTTGCATACTCAATAAGAGAATTGGAACCAAGGCTTATGGTGAATGTTTGGTTTAAAAGCATAGACAACATGTTTCTACATAACAGAGAGCAGAGTTTGGTGAATCTCAAAGATACAATGAACTCATTTTATGAGATTTTTTTAAAGAGTGAGCCATTTTTCCAAATTTTCTTGCTTATATAGTGATCTTAGATTATATATATAATGCTTTGCCTTAGAAAAAAGGATTTTGTATGGAATTGAAGGATTATAAGACACTGTTGTATAATTTTTTTATTTTTTTTTTACACAGTCAAACAAATGATAAAAAAATATACAAATAGAGGCAGAGGATTTTTAAGAGACAGAGGATCAAATAAGGAGAGTAGATTAATAGAAACATGATATATTTTATGTTTTTATAAACTTCTCTACATCAAATTTTGTGTCTGTAGTAGCAGTAAGCTCACTTCTTTCAAGAAAACAGAGGATTGATTTCACCTACTTGGAAAAGGTAGTAAACAGAGGTAAGCCTCACTACTATGATGAGATCTAGTACATGAATTTTGTTTTTCAAAAATGAAGTTGATGATATTAGAGGGGTATATCAAATGGCTTTCAGAAAACATGGCATCAAGAACAAAGCCTAAATACTTTCATACTGAACATTGGGGTAGAGACATAGTTGAAAAACTTTATCAATCAGGCTTGATAGGCTTCCTTCAAAAATTCAAAGGGCATAATGAAGATATTACAAGGGAGTTTGTAAACAACTGCAAACAAGATGATGTAGGGTAAACCCACAGTCCCTTTTCCTGTGCATATAAATTTCACTGACCTTGGTCCTACTCAAATTCTCTTCTTTCAATTTCATTCTTCAAATTTATTAAAATTTGATTAATGAAATGCAGTATAAAGACTTTAAAATCGCTTTAATATAAAGGCCTTTGGAACTTAAACAAAACACCCGAACTATCTCCCTTTTTTGTAAATCGCTTCAATAATGTTAGTCCTTGTATTAATGTTCCAAAACCCCTTATTCTTATGGAACATTCTTTACTATGGCGTGAACTCCTCATCGGAATAATTCATCAAAGGAAACCAGTCTTTTGGCTTTTTAAAACAATTCCATAAGCTTTAACTTAATAAAACGCACCCGTTAAGTTCCAACCTGACTCCTTTGAACAAAATGTAATGAAACATATTTATGCTTCCGACTTGACTCCTTTAACCATTAACCAACCTTGGCATATAATAAACCTTAACATGTTAACACGGCTGCCGCGACAATTATTTCTTATGTGGTGTTCCACGGGCCCACACATCCAACTTATTAAATAAACGTTAAATCATACAAAATCTCCAATTCATACCTTGATTTATCCTCCGTGCGACTCACTGCGTGACCGTCGTCGGATCGATCACACTCCGGATCGGACGAACAAGAGTGCTCTCGCGTTTTTTCTCTGGCTGAAGATTATTGCTCCAAAAAAACGCGATGAGGGCGGTATTTTCCCTGTGACGTGGTGCAATTGTGTTGGATCGGATTTTTTTTTAGTGGTTTCATCCTGGGCCAAAAGCGGCATGACAAAGGTGGTATCGGTTTCACAAATCCACTCCCGGTATTTGCATAGTACTTAACTCAGTTTCTCATTGTGGTTTAACATATTTATTGTCTTATTTCTACGCGTTAACTCAGGGTTAAGTCCTTATATTATCGCTCTGCCAACAATAAAACAATGCATTGAATCCTCCAGACTGAGGTTCAATAACAACCATCGCATTCCATACAGAACAAGAAGTGGTTCAATCGTATTTGAAACATAACCCTTTCACACAGGATCTATTCCTTCATTGACTTACTGCAAAATTGGTTTTGACAAAGCCACCCCTCAATGCAGAGCTCGTTTTATTACTCGGAAAAACAAAGTAAAGATTATACTCGGCACTGTATAATACTACCAATAAAAGTACTAGAGAGTGAAATCGGTCACTCTGTGATCGATTCACAAAACTCTATGACCACTATTGACTACACTCGAATTTCCATTAATCCCACAGGTTCAGTAGTTACACTGTCTCATTTATCAACACCGAATTTCAAAATATACGCAGAGCTTCCTTTAAACCCCTATCACAGGGTCTAATTTAAATACATGATTCAAGGAGATTCAAAGAATTCTTATACAGGATTAAGCCAACCAATATTTATTTAATTATGAACCATAGATCTTATAAATGACTTACAGAAACTCCTACCTTGGCCTAATTTTCATTTCGATGGCCTTCTATTCTACATTACTCTATCTATAATTCTTCTACAGGTCTACTCCACCTATGCAGGTCTGTGCCTACTAATTCCTTTTAGGCTTACAGTCACACAAGGAGGGAATGAATTGACTTAGCTCCTATAGTGATTCACCAAAACCCTTCAGATTACAACAGAAACTGAACTGACTCCTTCTGTCCTCTAATCATTCGAGGGCAGTTACATTCTCTCCACAACTGACTAAAATTAATTAAAAACCTACTGATTTTATCACAAAAGAATCTAATTCTCTTGGAACTAAAAACTCCTAAGTCTTAACAAAATGCGTGAAATTTGTTTTGGCCTAATGCCCCTACATCACAAGATCAAACTATGGTGGGTAGTTTAATTATTCCTTTAACTCCAGAATCAATTTCTGAAACCCTAGAGTTTCCATTATCAGCTGAAATTTATCACAAAGGATTTCATTTTAAGGACAAGGGTTGGACCTTCTTCCTGGATGAGAATAGAAAGGGATCCTTTGATGGGACGAAAGGAATCCCCAGAGAATGGTTCAATGAACCTTGGGCTGAGTTAGTACTGATAATCCAAAAATTATTCACTTGTGATAGTAGACATAGCATAGTGCACCTATATCACATTAGGTTGCTACATCATAACAAGGGAGCCATAAGAATTAACTTTCCATACTTCTTTTATAGAAACTTGATGAGGATGATTGAAAGTGTGAAATATAAAACCAAACCCAAGGAAGCCCAAATTCATCATCATGGACTCATAAAAATCATTTTTGATTACCAATTGAAAGCTAAGGGTATGATTGGAAAGATTTCCTGATTCAAAATAAGTTTGTAGAGGAAGCCACAGAAGACAAACCTAAACCAATGCACGAAACAAGGAATATAGTGAATTCACCTCTCTATCCAAGAACCAGATCAAAGAAACAATCGGAAACAGTCATGGTAGAGAGAGAAACATCATTCTTGACCATTTCTAGGAGACAAAGAAAGAGGAATTCAACAGATAGAAGTAGCAAAGAAAAAGAACTAGAAGTGCAAATCATTGAGACATCTCCCTTGACCAAACAAGCCAATGAAGTTCTTAAGAGGTTGCAGCAAGAGGTTTATGAAAATCCAATAGAAAGATATTCTTATTTTGAAAATGATGATGTTGAGGCTATTTCAGTTGCCAAGAATACCAAGGAGGAAGAAAAAGACCAAAACCTTAGTAGGATCAGAGAGTTAACTGATAATCTGGAGGTAAGCGGGATAATGAAAAGGCACCTGAAAAGAGAAAATGAAACATATAAGACAAATAATGAAAAATTGATTAAAGAAAATGAGAATATAAGTGAAGAAATCGGAAAATTGAAAGCCAAAAACAATCTTCTTTACATACAAGAATTCAGATGGCTTAAGGAGAAAAAATCTTGGAAGGTCAAATATGAGAAACAGAAGGTCAAAGCCTCAATCTACAAAGAAGAACAGTGCAAAGGTATATACTCTATTTTACATACAACACAACAAGAAGCTTCAGGGTCAGGGTCAAGATCAGCATCGGAACTAAGGAGGTCCAAAAGGAAAAAGCAAGCACGAGGACATGCTTGAACATCAACTTGGGGGAGATGTTGGCCCTCGTTTTTAATCTCTTTTTGTTTATGAAATACACTTTATTTTCCATACTATCCACATATACACCATCATATTCACATTATTTTGACCAATAGATTCGTATACAAGTATTTAAATTATTTTTTTCAATTCTTAGAAGTTTTTATAAAAATTGAATTTTAAGTGCATTTTTGGACCAAATCAGAAATTCCCGTAATGGCCTCATGGTTTGCATATTTGCAGGACACTTGGGCTCGAGATGGATATATTTATAGAAATTTTGTCAAATAATATTAAATGTACACCTTTTGTTTCAGTCAAACCGAGCTTTAATAGGGTTGGTCAAAGGCGGTCAAACAAGACCTGTTTTTATGGAGGATCCCTAGAAACTAGGTCAAGTTTGTTATTTTATGGGATTTTCTAGATTTTGATGGATTTGATGGATGAATTTGACCTGATTGGATAAGATAAGGATAGCCATGGCTATAGGAGACATTTTATATGTATTTTTGCATATTTTATTTATTTAAGCCTCAGACTTTGAAGGCATTGATATGTAGAAATTGTATGACATAACATTATTATTTCTGAAACTTTGGAGAGTTAATTGAAGACCTTTTCTATTCTATTTACTGTTGTTATATGCTAGTTTCTTGACTGAAGTTTTATTATCTGAAATCACTTTCAGTGTGCGAGGCAAGGGTGGAGGGCCCCCATACCGAACTAAGTGCACTTTTTAGTTATTTGTAGTTACAGTTTATGAACTAGTTAGTTTTATGCTTAGCTTGTTGATTATATTTATGATGATGTTTTATGAGTTCTGATGAATCTAATTATCATTCTTATTCTGTATATGAAAGTTCAATCAAATGGTTAAGTTAAACATTCTTTTCATCTGATTAAGATCTTAAGCTAGAATTCATCTTTTCATGCTTTTTAATGCTTATCTGAATTCATGTTTTCTAACAATAGTATTATTGATGAATGAATCTGTGATGAAGAACAACCAGGATCTCTTCAGTTAAGATCCTCTTCAATTATTGTTTCATGCATCTTAATCTATTTCTCAATTAGTGGTTTTTTATTTATAATTCATGAAGTAATCTTGTGAGAGAAGGAAAAACAAATCTCTTAAGTTAGGAGATTCTTCTGTTGCTGATTGCGTACTTGAATTTAGAAATTATTTAGTTTAGATTTATATTTGTAATATGCATTTCCTTAATCATTGATAAATCATCTTCTAATTTGATCATAGTTGAAACCCACATACTTTGGGGATGCTTCTAAGTCCTACTAGCCCTGATTGATAATAAATACTTGTATTTGTTTACCTGTTAAACAACCCAACATTTTGGCGTCGTTGCCAGGGAAGCATATTTCAAAACGGCCAATTAGGAAGATAAAAAGAAAAAAAAATATAGAAACATCAAAAACAACAAAAACATTGTTTTTCTTTTAAGTTATGTTTTCTTATGCCTATAGATAGAGATCAGAAGGGTAGATTTTTAAAACAAAACCCCCAAACAACTCATTCATCCACAGGACTAACAACACCAGTTGTTGGAAGACCTACTATAGAAGAGTTAGAGGAAAAAAAGAGATCAGGACAGAGATTAACTTTAATTGAAAGACAAATCTTGTTAGCCTTGGAGGTAAAAAGAAAAAAATCACCTAAAGAACCTCCTTCCTTAGGGAAACAAAAAGATACAAGAAATCCAGTTGTTGAATAGCTAGAGCAACTTGTCGTTGAACAAATCAAAGTAGTGGAAGAAATACAAAATCAACCTCATATTGAAACACTACATATCTATGAACAAGAAATGGTTGAAGAAGGAGAAGGATCAAATAGGCTAAACATGACTCCTGAACAAAGGCTTGAATATGGAAGACAACAAAGGGAATGGAGAAGAAAACGAGAGGAAGAAAGAAAGGCAAAGGAAGACAGAAGAGCAGAAGCACTTAGAAGGATAGAAGAAGAAGCAAGAAGAGAAAATCAAAATAGAAGAACACAAGAAAATGAGCAAGAAAATAACAATGATCAGGAAACTAATTTTTGATTTCCAATATTAGATGAAAGAGAAATATTAGGAGAAGAAATAAAAATGAAAAACATTCCACCTTCTGTATTGCCTAATTTCTATGGAATGTCAACAGAAGATCCTGATGCAGTCATGTTCGAGTTTGATATCTTGTGTAGAATTTATGGATATATGGATGACACACACAAGATTCGAATTTTTCCTGCTACTCTGAAAGCAGCAGCCGTGAAATGGTTTATGGGTTTAGCAGAACATACAATTGCTTCTTGGGATGAAATGAAGAAAAATTTTCTGAAAAAGTATCCTCATCATTTATGATCCACAACTTCTCGATCTCCTTAGGAAGATCTTCTGGATCTTCATGAATCTTCTCTTCCATGGGAATAGACCTTTCTCTGATTGATGCCAAAATATGATCTTTCTGTGAAGTAGAGACCCGAGCTTCTACTAGGATTTGAGATAATTCTTGGAATAACATCACACTTCCTGGAATTTTCTTTCTAGCTGGAAAATCTTGTTAGCACCAACCTTGAAATATTCATTTACGGGAAACCAAACTTTGGAGTGACCCCAATAAAAAGCGGATGCGTGGCTCTTCACCCACGTCTTACCGTCATCTCTGGCCTCTAGTTTCCATCTGAAGGTAAAAGAAAAAAAATAAATCAACTAGTCTCAATTGCAGTAGAGAAAGCAACCACACTTTGCAGTAAAGAAAATCACACATTTTCAAGAAAGAAAATCGCTCATTTGTAGGAAAGAAAATCACTCATTTGTAGTAAAGAAAACTTGGCCTATGAGCTTTCTGGCAATACCGTCTAGTATGCTTCAAAAAAAAAAGGAGAATCTAATTAATCTAAAAAATTAATTGCGAAAGAAAGGAAAATCCATAACAAATCACGAAGCCTTATCCTACAATGCCTCCTCGGCAATGGCGCCAAAATGTTGTGAGGTATAAATGCCATATTTACACCCACATTTAAATTGTCAATCTGAGGTCATAAGACTTAGAGATGTAGCACAATATATGCAAAAATACAGCCTCAGGGATTTGTAAAATCAAAACCCTAGAAATAATTCGAAAGGTAAATCATGTAGGGAAAATAAATAAGACATTTCAAAGTAGACATGCTGCAAATTAATAATCTATGCAGGGAAAAAAGGATGCAAAACTCCTTAATCAACTAAATCTACACTTGCAAATATGAAAGCATGAAATCAATAACTATTTAAAATCTATACTTAAAATGCTACTTGCGAATGATGCTTCGAAATCTGTACTTAAAATGATTCTTCCAAATGATGCAAGTACTGTTGCTGGAAAGAAATCATAAGTGCATGGAAATATTCAATTTAGAATTTTAAATTTATTGAATGAGGATATCTTCAAGAGTACTCTTGGACACTTTAATTATGCTAACAATGTATTTAAACTAATCTTGGTATTTAAATAAATGTGATTTCCTTACAATCCCATGATTAATCCATAAAATAATTTGAATTATTTATAAATGCCCAATAAAATAAATAGTGAATTAGATGAAAGCCTTGTTGATCTTATCCTTGTCTTGAATCCCTGCTACTTAATATACATTTCATTATAAAATATCCTAAAAAGGGAAAGAGTGAAATTGAGGAAGAGAAGCACTTGCTAATTGGTACTCTACTTAATTGCTAGAACATAAATAAATTCTAGATTAACAATGGCATAAAAATTTATCTAGCCTATGCAAGTGTAAAGGAAATCTGTGAAATGGAATTGTAGTGTTCAAAGAAGTTTAAATTCAATGCTATACAATTCATGAAGTCTGATTTTTGAATTAAAACAACGAACATGTAAAATCCCAGAATTAAGACTACTTATAAATGACAAAATAATGTCGAGTTAATCTCATATTCTATTATAAATCCCTTTCCAATCAAAAATATATTTGTTGAACACAACAAATGATAACGATGAGAAACAAAATAAGAGAAATGTTGGCTAACTAATTGCATTCAGGAAAAAATTCTAAAATATTTGCATCAGTGAATTCATAAACCAAACCTGCATAATGAAATAGCAAAAATATTGCAGAAAATGCAAATCACACTCACACCCAATGCGGGAATGAAATGCAGTAAAAGAAATGAATAGATTCTAAGCAATCTAAGCAGCGAGCTGACTGATGGACCCGATCACCCAGCTCAATCCTCCTCAAAGAAAACTACATTAATACATCAAGTCAGAAATTTTAATAAATAAATGAATAAACAAATAAATTTTGAAATAAAAATTAAATTTTAAATATAAAGAAAAAAAAACATTGTTAAAATAAAAAGTTAAAAACCTTTAAAAATCAATTAAAATTGAAAAATTGAAAAAAATATATTAAATAAAATATATTAAATAAATAATAAAATAAAAAACAAATTAATTTGAAAATATTAAGTTTAACTTAAAAAAAAAATTCTAATTTTAAATCCACAATTTTAATTGAAATAAAAAAAATATAAAAATTTTATGTAATTAAAAAAATAATAATAAAAAAATTAAAAATTAAAAAAAATATTAAATTCAAATAAATAAATAAATAAAAATGCAAAAATTACTAAATTTTAAAAAATAAAATGAAAAAACTAAACATAAAATTTAATAATAAAAAAAATATGAAAAAATTAAAAAAAAAAAAAAAAATCAATTAAATAAAAAAAAAAACAAAATTTAATAAAAATTCTTAACAAAATTTAGAAAAAAAAAATTTAAAAACAAAAAATGAATAAAAATAAAACAAAAAAAATTAAATCAAATTAAATTTTAAATATAAAAATTAAATTAAAAAAATAAAATTTAAATTTTTTGAATTTAAAAAATCAAATTAAAAAAATTAAAAATATTAAAAATAAAAAAAATAAAAAAAATAAAAAAGAATTTTTTGATTGTGGTGGTGCCGCCAATCGGCCTCCCGCCCAGGTGACGGCGGAGGCCGGCCGCTAGGCGGCAGGCCAATTCCGAGAATCGCCCTCCCGCGGCGGGAGGCCAATTCCGGGAATCACCCTCCCGCGGCAGGAGGCCGATTTCGGGAATTTCCCTGAGGCCGATTCTGGGAATCGGCCTCAGGGAAATTCTCGAAATCAGCCTCCCACCACGGGAGGGCGATTCCCGGAATCGGCCTCTTGCCGCGGGAGGGTGATTCCCGGAATCAATCTCTCGCCGCGGGAGGGCGATTCCCAGAATCGGCCTGAGGCCGCGGGAGGGCGATTCCCGGAATCAGCCTCCCGCGGCGGGCGGGCGATTCCCGGAATCGGCCTACTCCCATGGGAGGGCGATTCCCTGAATCGGCCTCTCGCCCAGGTGACGGCGAAGGCCGCCTGCCGCGGGAGGGCGATTCCCGGAATCGGCCTCTCGCCCAGGTGACGGCGGAGGCCGCCCGCCCAGCGGCAGACCTCCGTCGCCACCTGGGCGGGAGGCCGACTGGCGGCGCCACCACGATCAAAAAATTCTTTTATTTTTTAATTTTTTTTAATTTTTTTTTTAATTTGATTTTTATTTTTAATTTTTTTTTTTAATTCAAATTTTTTATTTTAAATTTAATTTGTTTTAACTTTTTTTGGTTTTTTTTTTAAATTTTGTTTTTAAATTTAATATTTTAGATTAATTATTTTTTACAATTTAAAATTTATTCATTAAATTTATTGAATTTTAATTAAATTTAATTTTTTTTAAATGTTTTAGTTTATTTGGTTTTTCATTTTCAAAATTTATAAATTGTTTCATTTAAAAAAAAAACAACAAATTTATGGATATTTGTTTTTTAATTATTTGCACGTGGTTTTTTTTCATTTTTTTTGTTTTTTAATGATAGTTTTTATTATTATAATTCTTTTATTTTAATTTTCTTTTTCAATTTTAAATTTTGTTTTTTTTTTTTAAATTTGTTTTTTTTGTTAATTTTAAAATTTGTATTTTTGTTCTCCGGATGCGGATGCATATGAGGCTTGATGGGACATGGCACCCTGCGCATCTCCCGAAGGAGCTCACGTGGGGTGGCCATATGGCCCTCTATATAGGCTTTAATGCAATCTTAAATTCGCCAGCTCGAGTCGATGTTAATACCTCTACCTGGACGCCCATTCAACTTCATATGGCGGTTCACTCGGCCATGGAATTCGTTTTGGATAGTTCGGAAGGTTGCAATTGCAGTGGAGGCTCCCCGCTTCCTCTTAGCGGTGTTTGCCCTCTCGGCTTTGCTGAATTCAGCACAAGAACGCACACTAGTCGTCGTTGCACCTTGCTTGCTTGTTTTGAGCCGCTTCCCGAGTATCATTTCACCCACAGTCTCTTTTGTAGTGTCAATTCTCCTTATTGTGCTTGGGAGGCTCATCTCAGTGGTTTTACTTCTCTGCGTTGTGCTCAGACAGATTTTTTGAGCAGTGTCAACTCCCCCTCTGTGTTCTCTGTCTGCCACTTCTGCGGAAAAATTCATCACCCCACCTCTGCCTCCATGCCGCGCCTCCGCCACCGAATGCGGTGCCGACGAGGCACTAGTCGGGGTCGTGGAGCTCGGTATCGCCCTTCTGCAAGTTCTGCCTCGGGGTCCTCCTCAACTGATGAGGCGCTGGACCAGCCTCAGGTCACGCAAAGTTACAGAAGACGAGGCCGCCATGGTGACTCTGTTCGTTTTGATAGGAATTTCCCCCCTCCTGCTATTGACCCCCCCAATTGTGCAATCCCTCCTGTTTCTCTTGAACCTGCAAGCCTCCCTATCCGTCAAACCTCCCAGCAGGCTAATTTTCGCTTTGAATGCTCCTCAAATTGTCCTATTGTCACAGCCTTCATGACTGTAACTCTCCGTGAAGAGTCCCCTCTCCCTACTCCGACCCCTGCAACCTCTTCCCTACCCCCTCCCGTCCCTAGCTCCCCCAGAAGCTCGGTATTTCCTGCAGACTTCTCTCCGTCTCCCATGGAGGCGCTGCGCAAGGTGGATGCAGACATTGGCAAAGAAGGCGATCTCAAAGGTGGCACGGATGACAACATCGATGATTATGGATGCAGGATTGTGGAGGAATCCCCGACTCAGGCTCATGAACCGTGATCCATACAACTCTCAAACTGTTCTGGTATTTTTGACCAATTACTATTGGAAATTTATGTTCTTTTGCTTTAAGGCTCAGCTGGAAAGGTTGATTGTTACTTTCTGTATCTTTTTCTCTGTTATCTTGCTAAGTATGAACTGTAGACCGGTTTCCCTTCCAAGGGCGGTCAAAATATTTTTGTTAAAAGGACTGGTTTCCCTACAAGGGCAATCGAGACTCTCTTGGACAAGCATGGTTATCAAGCCCAGTGTTCAGGCTCTCACATATGACACTGTGGTAGTTTTGTATAAGTAACCTTTATACATAATAGAATTAGTTTTACTTAGAAAAAAAAAAAATTGTATTTTTGTTTTCTTCTTATTATTATTTTTTTAATTTCAATTTTTAAATTTAATTTTTTCTTTTTTGTATTTTGTTTTTTTTTATCTAAGTTTTGATTTTGTAATTTAAATTATTTTTAAATTTTCTATTTAATTTTTTTTTTTAATTATATGGATTTTTTTAATAACTTAGAAATAAATGTTTTTGATGTTTTTTTTTTAAAAAAAAAATTTGTTAACTTTTTGTTTTTTTTCTTTAAATTATGTGTTTTTTTTTCAAATTTTGTCATTTCTTTTGATATAATTTTCGAATATTTTGTTTTATTTATTTATTTATTTTTGTTTAAATTTTTTATTTTTACGAGTTAATTTTGTTTTTTTTTAACATTTTTATTGGTTTTTTATATTGTTTATATATATATATATATATATATATATATATATATATATATATATATATCTAATTTTTGTGTTTTATTACCAACATGAAAATCACCACTCTAAAAAAAAAAGGTTGATACTACATCAATATGTTTCAAAATTAGCATGAAAATCACCACTCGAAAAAAAAAAGTTGATGTTGCATCAATACGTTTCAAAATTAGCATCAAAATCACTAACATTTTAAAACAAATATTCATACTTGATAAATAAAAATATTAGAGTGTCAAAAATGTGCTAAAAAAAAGAGAGTTGAATCTCAAGGTCAATTACCTTCAAAATCGAGTGCTTTTTATGCTACCAAAAAAAAAGTAGAGAATAAAGTATGCATTACTCATTTCATCGGTGTGATTGTTATATCGCCAATGTTCGCTATGACATTAAAACCTACATATGTTTTTGAGTTGTTGTCCTCTTTAGTCATATCCTCAATTTTTTTCCCACCTACTCTATATTGCTCTTTAACATCTTGATACTTTTCCGGGATTCACCAATGTTTAAAACATATATAAGATGCTCCATATAGTTTTTAATAAAGTCTTCATGAATGGAAATCAAGTGTGTATGTTTCGCAACATGTTTATGCTTTCTTCTACAATAATTTTATTCCTTGACCATAGAGATCTCTACCACAAAGAAGACATGTATTAATGAAATTTACAAAAAAAAAAAATTCAAACTAATTAACAAAAATAATTTATAAATAAATACTTATTGTCTCTAAATGCTTCTAGTTAACAACATAGCAGGTGTAATAATGTTTAAAACACTAGGTACAAGTGTGTATTTATTTGATAAAAAATGATAAAAAATTTGGACAAATATGGAGCTCAAAGACATATTTAGCATATTTAAAATGGTTATATTAATATTAGATATATTTACATATTATTGATAAAATTAATCATATGTTTCTCATATTATCGATAGTTTTTCCTTGGTTGCACACGACTGAAACCAACTTAGATCCATCTTAAATATGGATCTATCAAGCGCCAAGAGAGATCAAATCTCT
Source organism: Pinus albicaulis (assembly GCA_034641835.2). Lineage (NCBI taxonomy): Eukaryota > Viridiplantae > Streptophyta > Pinopsida > Pinales > Pinaceae > Pinus > Pinus albicaulis. The sequence goes on from CM076570.1 coordinate 928,887,050, forward strand.
CAAGGTGCAAACCTTTCTTCAAGTTTTGCACTCAAACACCTTGAGAGATTTGATCATGGATGCTTGAATGATCCAAAGTTAATATGGATATAGGCTGGTAACAACCAACTGAAGAAATAAAAATAAAAAATGATCCAGAATTAAAATGAATTTAGATTAGTAGCAACCAACTGAAAAAATAAAAAGAATAAAAATTTGATTGAGATGAAACAATGTATAATCCAATGATGAAAGAAATGATGTCGCGTAAAAGGATTTGTTGAAATTTGGTTATCGGAGGACAGGTGGTTCCCTAAGGCTTTGATCTTTGGCCTAGGGAAAAGTGTCCAAAAGAATTTAATTTTTCTCCTAAAGTGACTTTATAAAGTTATAAATTCAAATCTAATTTAAAAGTGACTTTAAATGATAAAGTTACTAAAGTCTAATTTTAAAGTGACTTTAATAAAGTCGATGTGAAATTAGAAAGGAAAAGTGACTTTGGAAATAAAAGACTAAGTGGGTCTTTATTAAAGTGGGGTTAATTAAAAAATAGAAAGTGAGATTTAAATGAGCATTTAATCTCAGCCCTAGATCTAAAGCTATCTCAGCCATTAGATTTAGGGATTCCCCAAAAGTCACTTAGGGTTAGGGTAAAGGAGGAAAAGGTCATTCATTCTTTCATGAGCAGATTGAGAGAGGAAGAGAAGGAGAGCAAGGGAGATTTCTGAGTAGAGAGGAGAAAAAGGGCAGCTGATAGAAACTTCAGCAAAATCCATACATCAACAAAGAGGCACGGTTTCCAAGGCAGAAATCCGTATAGCAAGTGTTGGGCACATTTTTCGAGGGAGAGAGGCACAGTAAACGAGGAAGACCGTACAGCAAGTTCAGCATTTAATTCTGGGCAGATTTTGGGCACGAATATCGAGGAGAGAGACTGCTGCTTGGGTGGTACGGATTTCTAGAAATCCGTACAATAGCCGTACAGTCAGTTTCAGCACAGATTTCAAGGCAAAGGAGCACAGATTTCGAGGAGAAGAAGTTGTTGGGTTTTCCGTACATTCCATACAGCAGTACGGCCATACAGCTGAGCACAAAAATCGAGAAGCTCATTTCAGCATTTAATGCTGTCATAAAAACTGTAAAATTTCTATTTTGGGTTTTTACTATTTTGTACGTTTTCCAAGGCGGAGTGAATGCACGGAAATCAAGATAAGTACAGTTGTTTAGTTGCTGAAATTTTTGATGTAATTTCTGCCTCACTGTAAAAGCATTTTTTCAGAAATAAGAAGGAGCTCTCAAACTGGTTTTCCCCAAGAGTTGTAGGGGGTTTTTCTAGGGTCACCTTAACCAAAAATCTCTGTGTTAAAATGTGTTGAATGGCTGTTTTGAGCTTGCTGATTTTTATTTCTGCATTTTCCAGCATTCTGTAAATTTTCTAGAATTTGTGTTTTCAGCAAAAATTATTTTTCTGTTGTTGAATGTAAGGATATGGGAAAGGGCATTTAACTAAAAGGAGAAATAAGGTGAAACTGAAACTAGGTAAAACAAGTGGTGTAGCCATGGCATCGGTTTCTATGTGCGCAGTGGCAAATATTTGGGACAAGAAGAAGAAAAAATACATACCGCTGATTTTTCACTCCTAAAATCTCAAAATAAGATGATTTTTCACATACGTAATCTTTTATCTTTACTACAGCAGTGCTATTTTTCAATTTTTAGGACAGCAGGATGTCATTGGGATTGAGGGTGGAGGATAGGTTGGATGGGCATACCAATTACAACATTTGGAAGGAGAGAATGCAGAGTATCTTTGAGGAGGCAGAATTCTGGGACATCATGGTGCATACCGCACAGAACCCTATTGTTGTGTCTATTGATGCTGTTCAGTTGGCAGCATATAATAGAAAGAACAACAAGGGTAAGAGACTGATTCAAGATGGAATCAAAGACCATTGCATTCCTCATGTGAGAAGAAAGAGAAATGCTCATGAGATGTGGACAACATTGTCCAATCTCTACCAGAGTACCAATGAGAACCGGAAAATGGTCCTGAAGGAGAAGTTGAAGACCATTAAGATGGGTAAGACTGATAGTGCAGCTGGATATCTCACAAAGATTACTAATGTGAGAGATGAGTTGGCAGCAGTTGGAGAGGTCATTCCACCCACTGAGTTGGTGCGGATTGTAGTGAATGGCCTCCCCAGTTCATGGATGAACTTTGCTAATGGGGTTTGTACACGTGAGACCCTTCCCACATGGGAGAGGTTTTGGGATGATTGCATTCAGACAGAGATCAGGAAGGGTCAGCTTGGGGTAGCCAGGCTAGTTGAGCAGGATGAGGATGTAGCACTATTGGCAGGAGGCAAGAAAGACAAAGGAAAGAAGCAAGCTTCCACAAGCAGTGATGGGGGAAAAGGCAAAGGTAAAGGTAAACAGGGTAACACACAGAAGGACTATTCCAAGGTGAAGTGTTGGAATTGTCAGAAGATGGGACACTATGCAGTTGTGTGTCCGGAGAAGAAGAAGAAGAAGGGGAAGAACTAGAGCATGGAAGCATCAACAGAGGTTGAGGACTTTGCAGATCGCTTTGACCGAGAGTTTGGGTTCATCGCGTGTGAGTCCTCTAGTGCAGGATCACTTGCCACAGAGTTTCAGAGGGAGCATGCATGTCCCTCAACTAGCGAAGCATCTTCGGGTATCTAGTATGTGGACAGTGGGGCTTCACGTCATATGTCAGGAGTCCGTGAGTACTTCTCAGCGCTTTTAGAGAGTTGCACTGATATAGAGGTAGTACTCGATGATGACAGAGTTGTTAGAGCAGTCGGTGTGGGAACACTGACATTTCATAGGGAACCCAAACCTCCCTTGAAGGTGTCAAATGTTCTTTATGTGCCAGGGATGAGGAAGAACCTCATATCCATCTCAGCTTTAGAGGATAGAGGATATGAGATACTGTTTAGGGGAGGACCGATGTTGATATATCCCAGGGGTGCTCCAGCTGATTCAGCTAGAGTGATAGGTGTACGCCATGCAAAGGTGTACAAGTTTGCATTTCAGCCCCTTTTTGCATTGAGCAGTAGTACCGATAGCAGAGCTAGTATTTCTGAGCTGTGTGAGATTTGGCACCGCAAGATGGGGCATATGTATCATGGAGCCTTGAGGACTTTGTGGGAGATCACTACAGGTGTGCCAGATTTCAGTACTGATCACTTTGATACTTGCAGAGGATGTGCGATGGGAAAGTTTGCCAAATCCCCTTTTCCCAGCAGTGACAGCAGAGCGATTGGGATACTTGATTTGATTCATTCCGATGTGAGTGGTCGGATGTCTCATGTTTCCTTGAGTGGATATGAGTACTATGTTTTATTCATTGATGATCACTCCAGGAGGACCTAGATTTATTTCTTGAAGACCAAGAGTGAGGTCTTCAAGCGGTTTCAGGAGTTCAGAGCTCTTGTGGAGACACAGACAGGTCAGAAGATCAAGTCCCTGAGGTCGGAAAATGGAGGAGAGTACACCCTTGGAGAGTTTGTTGACTATTGTGCAGAGGCAGGCATTAGGAGGGAGTTCAGTGTTCCTTACAACCCCCAGCAGAACGGGGTTGCGGAGAGGAAGAACAGATCCATCGGAGGGGCTGCCAAAGCCATGTTACATGATCAAGGGTTGCCATTGTTTTTGTGGGCAGAGGCCTGCAACACAGCTGTTTACTTGCAGAACAGGAGTCCGCATCGTGCCTTGGGGCACATGACTCCGGAGGAGGCTTTTTCTGGGAAGAAGCCTGATATTGGTCATCTTCGTATCTTTGGGTGCATCACATACTCCTACATACCCAAGGAGAAGAGAACCAAACTAGAGCCCACCGCAGAGAAGGGTATCTTTGTGGGCTACAGTGAGACCTCAAAGGCCTTTCGGATTTACATTCCTGCACAGAGGAAAGTTGTTGTCAGGCGGGATGTGAAGTTCAAGGAGGGCAGGGCCTTTAGGAGGTCACGGGAGTTAGAGTATCTGGATCAGCCAGACCCTCAGCAGCAACTGAGTCAGTCACAGGGATCCAGTGGGCAGGGATCAGGAGGATCCGGAGGTACATCTATGACGATGTCTGGTCCGTCAGTGAGTAGTGGGTCGCAAAGTTAGAGGGGTGGTGCTTTGGGCAGCATGTAGAGTAGTCCACAGAGCAGTTCACTAGGGAGTCCACTGATGGACAATTCACACGGTACCTCAGCTTCTATAGGTTCAGGTGCAGGCAGGAGGACAGTAGACAGACAGTCAGGAGTTCAAGCTCGTGATGATGGTGATGAGGAGGAGTTTCATTCTCCAGTGGGAGAAGTGTGCTCAGGGAAGAGGAAGCCCAAGTGGCTTCAGGACACCTTGAGAGAGGCCACATCTGTTGCTGGGCCTAAGAGGCCGGTCAGAGAGAGCAGAACACTTGAGAGGTTTTGTAGCTATATGGCAATGGCTGCCAACATCCTTGACTCTAAGCCTTCTAGCTATGAGGAGGGAGCTAGCCAGCAGGTCTGGAGAGAGGCCATACAGGAGGAGTATTCTTCTATCATGAAGAATGATGTTTGGGAGGTGGTGCCGAGGCCCGAGGGCAAATCCGTGGTTACCTCCAGATGGCTTTACAAGGTAAATCATGCTGCAAATGGCAGCATTGAGAAATTCAAAGCGAGGTTTGTGGCTAGAGGGTTCTCCCAGGTAGAGGGAGTTGATTATGAGGAGACCTTCGCTCCCGTGGCTCGATATACTTCGATCCATTCCATTATATCGATAGCAACAAAGATGGTTTGGAAGATCCACTAGATGGATGTGAAGACCGCATTTCTCAATGGCTTCATACAGGAGGAGATGTACATTGAGCAGCCAAAGGGCTTTGAGGTGCATGGGAAGGAGTCCCATGTGTGCGGACTGAAGAAGGCCTTTTATGGCCTGAAGCAAGCTCCCAGAGCTTGGTACTCCAGGATAGATACATACTTGCAGGAGATGGGTTTCACAAAGAGTGAGGCAGATCCGAACATTTACTATAGTATGATAGGTGAGGAGCCTCTCATTCTAGTGTTGTATGTGGATGACTTGGTCATTACAGGTACAAAGACACTCATAGAGCACTGCAAGAGAGATCTTGCGGCGGAGTTTGAGATGAAGGACATCGGCTTGATGCATTACTTTTTGGGTTTGGAGGTGTGGTAGGAGGAGGGGCATTTCTTCCTGGGGCAGGGGAAGTATATTGTGGACATCCTTGGCAGATTCCACATGGAGGATTGTAAACCCATGTCGACATCGATGACCACCAAATGGAACAAGCTTAATGCTTTGGATTCCAAGTTGGTGAATCCCACGTTGTACAGACAGCTGATTGGTTCCTTGGTGTATTTGGTCAACACTAGACCAGATGTTTGTTTTCCAATCAACACGATGAGTCATTTTATGTGTGAGCCTAGGAAGGTTCACTGGGTGGCTGCAAAACACATTTTGCGATACTTGCAGGGGACAGTGGATTATGGTCTGGACTACAGGCAGGGGGATGGAGTGAGATTGGAAGGTTACACTGATTCTGATTGGGCAGGTTGTGCTTCTGATAGGAAGAGCACTTCAGGGTGCTGTTTTGGGTTGGGTTCGGCAGTTGTGTCATGGTTCACCCGAAAGCAGCAGTCAGTAGCATTGAGTTCAGCGGAAGCAGAGTATATGGCAGCCAGTCTAGCTAGTTGTGAGGCCATCTGGCTTCGCAAGATGTTGTTTGGCTTATTTGGTCAGCCGTTGAGACCTTTAGTGATTTACTGTGATAATCATAGTTGCATTAAACTCACGGAGAATCCAGTATTTCATGACAGGTCAAAGCATATCGAGATCAAATATCATTTCATCAAAGACTATGTTCAGAAGGGAGCTGTGAAGCTTGAGTATATTCCCACTGATGAGCAGGTTGCAGATATTCCTACCAAAGCCTTACCACGGGGCAAGCATGTCTACTTTAGAGACAAGATGGGTGTGGTGAGGAACACCTTCCTCGGTAAGAGGAAGTGTTGAAATTTGGTTACCGGAGGAGAGGTGGTTCCCTAAGGCTTTGATCTTTGGCCTAGGGAAAAGTGTCCAAAAGAATTGAATTTTTCTCCTAAAGTGACTTTATAAAGCTATAAAGTCAAATCTAATTTAAAAGTGACTTTAAGTGATAAAGTTACTAAAGTCTAATTTTAAAGTGACTTTAATAAAGTCAATGTAAATTAGAAAGGAAAAATGACTTTGGAAATAAATGACTAAGTGGGTATTTATTAAAGTGGGGTGAATTAAAAAATAGAAAGTGAGATTTAAATGAGCATTTAATCTCAGCCCTAGATCTAAATCTGTTTCAGCCATTGGATTTAGGGATTCCCCAAAAGTCACTTAGGGTTAGGTTAAAGGAGGAAAAGGAGGAAAAGGTCATTCATTCTTTCATGAGCAGATTGGCAGAAAGAGAGCAAGATAGCAAGGGAGATTTCTGAGCAGTGAGGAGAAAGAGGGCAGCTGATAGAGACTTCAGCAAAATCCGTACAGCAACAAAGAGGCACGGTTTCCAAGGCAGAAATCCGTACAGCAAGTGTTGGGCACATTTTTCAAGGGAGAGAGGCACAGTAAACGAGGAAGACCGTACAATAAGTTCAACATTTAATTTTGGGCACGAACATCGAGGAGAGAGACTGCTGCTTGGTGGTACAGATTTCTAGAAAACTGTACAGCAGCCATACAGTCAGTTTCGACATAGATTTCAAGGCAAAGGAGCATAGATTTCGAGGAGAAGAAGTTGTTGGGTTTTCTGTACAGTCCGTATAGCAGTACGGCTGTACAACTTGACACAAAAATCGAGAAGCTCATTTCAGCATTTAATGCTGTCATAAAAGCTAAAAATTTTCTGTTTTAGGTTTTTAGTGTTTTGTACATTTTCCAAGGTGGAGTGAATGCATGGAAATCGAGATAACTACAGTTGTTTAGTTGCTGAAATTTTTGCTGTAATTTCTGCCTCACTGTAAAAAGCATTTTCAGAAATAAGAATGAGCTTTCAAACTGGTTTTCCCTAAGAGTTGTAGGGGGGTTTTCCAGGGTCACCTTGACCAAAAATCGCAGTGTTTAAATGTGTTGAATGGCTGTTTTAAGCTTGCTGATTTTTATTTCTACATTTTCCAGCATTCTGTAAATTTTCCAGAATTTGTGTTTTCAGCAAAAAAATATTTTTCTGTTGTTGAATGTAAGGATATGGGAAAGGGCATTTAACTAATAGGAGAAATAAGGTGAAACTGAAAACCGGGGTGGGAAAACAAGAAATTTATACAGGATTGACTCACAAAGCTACCGAGATTGTACTCCAGTTATAGAAAAGATGAAATGGATAACGGATATCTTTTCAGCAAGCAGAGAATAGGCTCTCATATAAATATTACAAAAATCGCGTAGTCCGTTGCAATAATGGAAAGAAAAAAAGTTTGAAAATAATGTTTAAATAAGTCTCTGTCATCGGCGTACCCACTTTCGGTAGACAAATTTACCACCAGAGACTGGCCCACCTAATTAGCGAAGACCTATACCCATCATAGAATATTCTGAATTTAATTGTGTTACCATTAGACAACCATCATAGAATATTCAAAATTTAATTGTGGCACGATTAGCCAACCATAGTTGCCAAATTTGAGAATACATATTTTAAAAATTCTTATAAATAGAATTTATCATTCCCTCTCATATTATTTATTGGGTGGAGATTATTCCTGTAACATATTTTTATTGGGTTGAGAAGATCATTCTACAATATCAGTGACTTATTTTACAACTTAATATAAAGGATATATATATATATATATATATATATATATATATATATATATATATATATATATATATATATATATATATTAACAAAATGTGGGATATAATAAAAAATAAAGATGCATGTTTTATTCTCACTCTCAATTTAATCTTATCTCAACTTTATAGAGAAACAAAATAGCTTTAAAAAAATATTTATTTTGAGTACATGAAAGTAAAACAATATTCCAATACATGACTTAAATAAACTTTTTAAAAATATTTAAGTACATGATTTGAATAAAGTTTTTAAATATGTATGTTGATTAATTTATTTCAATTTCAAATTCATGCATATTGTATATGAAGAGAATGTAAATGAAAAAATATTTTAATGTTGAATATAGTAAAATATTTCAATTCAAGCAAAGTAATTAAAAGTAAAAAATTCAACTAGAAAGGCATACATAATTCATTTAATTCTTAGTATCAACTTAATATGTAGATTTAAAAAAACATTATTAATAATAATTTCAATGTGAATTATACATAAAATAAGTGAATAGGAAGGTTAATTAATATTGAATTATCTTTAAAAAATATTAATTAAAAAAAACTTAATTACAAATCTAGTGGGTGTCAGGCTCAAGACTGGAATAGAAGACAAAAATAGGAAAGATAAAGAAATAGGAAAGATATGCGTGAGATGCAATATTATTCACAATGATACACATTTATAGTACATTATGTGTGACTCTTGGATTCTACATTCCAAGGTCACTTGGACTCCCTAAGTCTCTTGAGCTTCCACACTAATCCTAGAAGGATTAGGTGTCCAACATTCCCCCCCTTAATCTGAAGGGGTATGTGTGAGTCGAAGAAGAGAGTTGTAATACAAAATGGCAACACTAAGTTGAATGTGCTCTCTGAAATGTTGGCATAAGGAGGTGGTTTAAGGCTGACCACCAACACTGGAACACTTAATGCAGTTCCTGGAACTCTTCCAAATCTAACAAGAAGCTGAGATCTTCTGCTAGAGGAAGTTCTCCTAATTATTTGAAGAGGGAGAACTTCAACCTGAAATAAGGGAGGTCTACAACCTGTGATGGTTTAAGGATGACCACCAACTCTGGAATGCTTGATGCATTTCATGAAACTCCACCAAAACTGGCAAGAAGCTAAGTCTTCTACTAGAGGAAGTGTCCCAAATTCTTTGAAGAGGATGAAACTTAACCTCACATAGATGGTTTAAGGCTGACCACAAACCAAAGGAATGCTCATAGGCATCTGTATCTTTGGCTACAAATTTGAATCTGGAATGACAGGTTGTGACTCAGGCTCACTTGAACTTTTGTGTCTCTGGCTACAACTCTGAATCTGGAATGCCAGGTTGTGGCTTAGGCTCTCTTGAACTTTTGTGTCTCTGGCTACAACTCTAAATCTGGAATGACATGTTGTGGCTCAGGATCACTTGATGTGGATTTGAAGCTTGTAGATGACCATCGTTTCCCCCCTGTCAGGTAGAAGTTGAGACGATGATGAAAACGCAACTGCAAGACCTTTTAATATTCTAGAAGAAATTATGTCATATGAATGAAATATCTCCTTGGATGTTGTTTTCCATTGCAAGGAAGTGATCCATCCAAGATGAATCTTTTTTCTTGTAGGAAGCTTGTTTCTGAAGCATCTGTGTGAAGAATGAGTGTGCTGACCATAGTGCTTGCACGAGTGAAGATAAAAAAAATGATCTTTCATATGGCCAACTCGATCACAGTGTTGGAATTTCATAATCTGTTGTTGCTACTGTGGAAGAGGAGCATAATATAGAACAATTGAAGGTGAGCTATAATGAAAATCCAATGCTTTGAAATTGAATGGGCTTGGAGTAGTCTGGAATATGAAAATATGGGCTCCATTGTTGAAAATATGTTGAACCTTTCCACCTTCAATTTCTGCGAGGATCTCCATTTCTTCTTCTTCTTCATTTTCAATTTTAACTACATCTAGAAGCATGCTGTTGTCTTGAAAATATGCATACTCAAAAAACTAATTAAAAAATTTAAAACATCATTACAGTAATCATTTTGTTTCTACTCTTGTTGGACAACTTTCTTAAGAAAATATCTTCTCACTGTTGTTGTAGAACTATCATCCACTTGTTTTTCACATGCAAGTGGGCTTCCCTTACCAAACAATAATTCATTAATCATATGTTTCTGCTTCATCATTTTCAACCACTCTTTATTATTAAGTGAGCTTCTTCAAAATTAACATCAATACAATTGTCATCCACTCTATGTTGGGATATTTGAGCATGCATGTGCTCATTAATAAATTCATCTTCATGAAATTCATCAGTTGCTTCTCAATTCACCAATTCACATCTCACCTTGTAGTCAGCATCCATATATGTCTCGTCACAGTGGGATTCGCCATAATCTTCATCATCCACGTTACAATGGAGTTCTTGGGGATCTATATTCTCTTGCTTTACATTATGCATAGAGGCTTCAAATTCTCTCTTTGCAATATTTCTTACAATCTTTTGTAGTTGATCCATGCTACACCAATCAAATTTGATCTCTTCTTTGTATTCTGCTAGACCTCTTAGTTCCTTAGATACGACTTGAACCTCTCTAAAAATACACTGATATTTGCCTCTTCTTCTTGATCGACCCCAAAAAAAATATAAACTTTAATATGTCCCCCCATAAGGAACAACCTTCATCGGATTCACCAAAAGAAACTTTTATTTTAAAAAAAAAACCACCTTTTCATACCATGCACCTTTTTTTTAAAATAAAAAATAAACTTAAAAAACCCTTATCTCCAACTAAATATAAAACTTGCTCTCTTTTTCTAATAATCCTCTTTCACTCTTTTTTATTTGTATTAACATATTCATTTTTATAATATGATCAAATTAGTTAAAATATCTCCCCAGCGTAAAATGAAAATCCCATTCTCTATAAGACAACTTGATATTCCCAAAAGAATCCCTTACACACACATTGACAATGGCGATTTTAATTAAAAAAGTATAACTTTCAATCCTTTTCTTTAACCTTATATACCTTTTACGTTGGCTACTGCCTATCAAATTCTTTTATGCCACTTTAATATCACTTTGTGACCCATGACTATTGTCTTTCTTCTTCTATCATGTGCAAACTTGTTATTCAAATTTTCCACTCTAAAAGGCATTTGCATCTCAAGGGATTCGATCTCACTCGACTCTTTCTATATCTGTGGTTAAGATGGATCTGTACTGGTATGAACTGGAAACTTACCATTCTTTATGATACTTTAATATTCTCTACCATACATAATATGGAATACATACAATTTACTATGGTATAACTTCTTATTGTTTTTTTAATATAATTTTTTTTTTAATATGAAATTTATGTTAAGTTGTTGTATTTGAAAAACCAAATTAATACACCAAACCAATGTTCAAATTTGAAGGACTTGTCTTAATTTCATTTGGAAGGACAAATATTCACCTAAGCCTTCAATGATGGAAGGCTATAAAAAAATTTGCACTTCTATTAATATATGTATATTAAATAAAATCTTCATAAAAAAAATGTCAAAATGAAATAATTTCCTTCTAAATCTTTAAAATATTAAAAATTTAAAGAGTGGCTACATTAAAACACTATAAAATCTCAATAGAACTTAATGAATAAGAAAACATTTTTCTCAAATTCTATTAAAAAAATGTAAACATATGTTTCTTCTATTCATTCGATGATCTTCAAAAGTATTTGGACTTAAATCATTGAAAATATAAATATATTTTCCCAATGGAATTTCCAACATGTGAATGAAATCAAAATATTCGTCATAGCGGCATTTGCAGCCCAAACTAAACCTGATATTGAAAAATTGAGGCAAACAAAACTTTCTTGATAGGAGGATAACAAAGAATACCTTTAGACTAAAGACTTGCATTATGGAGTAGTGAGAAGACATAGAAAAGGGACCGAATCTACAAGGACCAATTAGCTCACTGGATTATGCCCAACCTCTCGCCTCAACACCTCTTGTATATGAATGGATAGAAACTACATGAATGCTACTGGTGATGATATTGAAACATGTATTGCTCTTGCCTCCTCTACTACTAGGTTTCCATCTCAATCTCAAACAACAAATTTGAAAACCATATCAAATGTCCCTACCTTTGCTTCTGTTGTTAATTAAAGGCTAACGATAGTCTAGCATCAAACTCTGGATGATAACTTTCCCTCTATGGGTGATGGGTTTCACCCTCTATGAATGATGGGTTGCAAACTTATAATTCAAATGAAAATGGAAAAAAGGATGCAACTTGTAGGGAAAGAGTGTTTGAGGATAATCAAGGAGGACTGAGAGTAGAGAGCATGCATGAATTTGTTGAACGGGTCATTAGGTATTCAATGTGCTCCACCACCCTATTTATGGTGTAACAACACCAACTTGGGCTATCAATTTTCCAACCATATTATTCTTATGAAAAATTGTGATTATTAAAAGAAGAACGAAGGTGGCACATCAAGATGACGAAGCTCACTGTGACATTTTGGATAAATTTATATATTTGTGTATTGCAATCCAGTAAATGGCTCAACATGGTTTATTGTACGAGACTTAACATTTTCCATCTAGCTAGATAGAATATTTAATGTTTGGTACCGAAAAATGCATTAACAGATGGCATCATTCATGATTTCATTAACCCCACATCATATTGTCATTCATCTACACAATCTCAATCCCATGTTGCCATGCTTACGTTTGAGGTCTTTGCCTATAGTCTTCTCATATACCCTACTATCGATGGTAATTGGCTTTTAATAACTATCACCCATCCTCTATCCCTTCCAATGTCTCAGTTCGCTTTGAAGTTATTGATTTATAACGATTCTTAAAACTTCTATTTTTTGCAGCTTTTTTGCATACACTGCAGTTACTACCTTGGTCTCATTGTCAGACCAAATGAATGATGAGTACTTCAAATGGTGTATAGTTAAGCAACATAATAAATATTTCAGAGAAAATGAGACAGAAATAGTTCATGTGTCAATGGACCACTCGTCCACATATGAAAGGACCTATACATTATTTTGTAATTGATTTTATTGTTGATTTTATAATTTATTTTCAATGTAAGGAATCTATTGATATATTGGTTGAATGGCCAAAATATTCTATCACATGTGGCTAGACAATCACAAAGTTTCCATTTATACGTGTGTTGCATTTTATATGGGTGAAGAATCAATCAAGATCAAGTTAGTAATTAAATTAATTGAGTGCATTTTCACACGACATTACAACCTTTTCCTTCAACAAATTCCAAAAGTGAAGTGGACAATGGAGAAATTAGTTCAATTACTTTTAAAAATTCAAATTAATTGATAAAATTTGTCATATGTCGATAAAAAATGATAATTTCAAAGGAATAATATGATTCTTTGCCCTTATTTTTATAATAGTTTCCTTTAAGACATATGTGCCCCTATTTTTACAATAATTTCTTTTAAAACTTAGGTGAGAGCAATCTGTCCCATTTTGATGGATGCAGATATATATTATAAATTAGTATTGTTCTCTATAAATGAATGAAATGGTCCTCACCAATAACTATTCAGTCAGTTATATCTTTTTAGTCTAGTGCCTTATGGATTTACATGTGTGTTGATGCGCCACTGGGTAGATCAAATTGCATTAAGAACCAATCTGTGAGATAAGTAGGAAAGAAATAAGCTTTGCCCGGTTTAGATCTTTATTATTTAAATTATAATTTAAATGCTTGTATTAATTTGGTTTGCAGTTTGATTCTCATGTAAACATCAGGTCGGTGTCTTAATTTAAGTAATATCGATGAACTTTAAATCTAACCGATGACGAGGATATCTACACATTGCATTACATGGCGATAGCCAGCGAAATAAGGCTCGCCAAACAACATATGCAATCAGAATTTGTAGCATTTCAATTCGTAATTTTTTTTGTGGTTGACCAGACGTGTGTCGACAGAAGCAGAGATTGCCAGTTGCCACCAATAGTACTTATTGCGTGCTACGTACAATTTATTCCTTACGGTTACAACACAGGCACCTGTTCACACGAGTGCCTGTTCTCGTAAATGATTTTCATTCCTCCCCCATCCTTGTAATGTGAGATGTTAAGGTTATGTTTATGTCGATGGTAGTTTGTGGAGTTGTCTTTAGTGCGATTTTTTGAAGTTTCAGGTGTTTGAATCCGCTGAAAATTTTTGAGGTAAAATCTTGGTTTTTGTTATTCAAATTGGTTTTTTGATTTTATATATAGATTCGACATTCTCAAAAACCTCTAAGACACTTGAATTGTGCAAAGTTAGCAATAAAATTTCTTTTTTCAATAAATTCCTTCCGGAATTTAGAGAAATTACACTGTAAAAAGTCACGATTAAAGCCTTCAAAAATCGCACTAAAAACTACTTGTTTTAGAATATTTGAGAAATAAAATAGTCTGCGTGAAAATTAACAATTGGACCATTTTAATATCTTTTAAATTTTCAAAATATGAGAAAATCTAAAATTAACTTGGGCTTAATATCTTTTAAATTTTCAAAATATGAGAAAATCTAAAATTAACTTGGCTTAAATAAAGCTCAAATAAATTTTAGTGCGTTTTATGACATAATTCTTATTATACCCGCTGCCCATCAAGTTTGCTCGTGATTAGACAGTAATTTGTTTATGAATAGAATTTTTTTATCATTTTATTATAGTTAAATTTTGATAGTTTATTTATTTTATTATTCAATAGTTTTAACTTTTTATTGTCCATAGTTATTCACTAGGAATTGTAATTTTATTTATCAATAATGCAAATCACCATTAATGTATAGAGGCTTTTTAGTTTTAGGAATTTTTTTACTATGTTAATTGAGGCTTACATTAACTAAACATGTAGTGTATTGAAGTACTTTGGGTAAGTGAGTTGGTAGCAATGCAACTGAAAAACACGACCCTCACTTTGGTTTGGAGTTGTCTATTGACACAACTGAATAATTTGGACAGTAGTTTTTTGTCGAATTCAAACCCACATCCAACTAAACATGTAGTGTATTGAACTACCTTGGGCAAGTGAGCTGGCAGCAATGCAACTGAAAAGGACGACCCCACTTTGGTTTTTTCTGGCATTTTCTCCGCTGCATTAAACGAGCCAAAGTCCTTTCATCCGTACAAAGTATTATATTAATGTTGGAGTTGATGGTACATAAACCATCTGTCATTTAATGAGGTGTGGCATATATGACTCACTATTAAATTTAAATGAGTTTAAATCTAACGATGGGCAGTATATGTCATACTGCTTTTAATAGGGGATACCCAGAAAATAAGGCTCACCCATGAACCAAACCTGTTATTTATAACTACTTCTAAGAAGATAAGTAGTTGCATGCATACAAAGTATTGTATTACTGTTGGAGTTGATGGTACATGAGCCAAACTCGTTATTTATAGCTTCTTCCAAGAAGATAAGTGGTTGTATGACTGCAAAGTATTGTATTAATGTTGGATTCCTCGATCCTGGGATTTCACATTGGAGTTGTCTATCAACCCAACATGATAGCCATTTTTTCGCCGGAATCCGGTAAAAAAATTCAAAAAATCAGGTAGTTGGAGTGTTTGAATTGCATTTTTGATAGTAGAAATGAATTCAGCACTATAAAAAACCCTTAGGGCATCCAAAATACTGAAGTTTAACAACTGTAAACAAGATTCTGATAAATCTATGCCAAAAAATTTCAGAATCTTACCGAAATTTCTAGGTTATTCTGTGAGTTTTTTAAACTAAGGCTTTCACATTGCATGAGTGATTAATATAATTTGATTATGATTTTTATTTTATTTTGAAGATATTTATTTATATCTTGTATAATTTTTTTTCATTGTTATTTAATTATTATAATTATAATTTATAATAAAAAATTAAAATTTATAATAAAATAAAATTAATTAGGTATAAGTATTATGTAGCACTTGTTTTATATTTTAATGACGCGAAAATGGTATGATATTCAGTACATGTACGCATCAAATATTTCAATCCTTGTGAGTTGGCTTCGGTTTAATGATATTCCAATCCTTGTGAGTTTGATTCAGTTTAATATCCATCGCTTAAGCTTGGGATAACCGACAATAAATTTTTTTTTTCAATGGGAGAGATTTTGGACCTTTTCTTGTTTCCAAAATGGTAAATTTAATGGAAAAAATTGTCTATATGAAATCTTAAATGTAAACTCGTTATTAGTCCCTGCCGCCTGCGGCTAGGCAGGGACTATAGAAATCGAATTTTAGTGTTTACATTAAACTGTTCGTAGTTTAACCTAAAGTTTGACAATAAAATGTGATTATGAGCCTATCAAATCCAAGCGTTCTATTTTACAGCCAATACAAATGTTTTTCATCTTATTTGGCCTCTTTTCGAGGTGAAGAGGCCATAAAGTTTGGTTAAATGGATTTGATTTCGATAATATTTTTCAAATGTAAACTAATGCTGGCATTAGTTTTCTAGCATGAAATATTAGTTCTCCGATGGTGGCGATGTGCTTGGTTCATGACCATTCAAACTCGAGTGCCAAGTGGTGAGCTTGTGTCTGCATGCATGTTGTTGGTGAGCTTGTGTCTGCATGCATGTTGTTTGCTGTGGTGTCTGCATAAGTGATGCTGCTGTCTGCATGAAACAATTCTCATTTACACAATTCTCATTCACACAGTTTGAATAAACAAACAAAATGTTCGCTTTGGTCTCTGCATATACAAGATACGAGGGCATCTACTGAGGGCTTTGAGCAATATCTTACCAGTGAGGCCATTCTTCTGATCCCTAATTTCTTAACGTCGATTTGGTTAAAACCCTTCTATTTCAGGTACAGTAAGGTTTGGCGTGAATCGTCCTAGGATTTGTGAGCAAGTAAACCTGGTCTTTCCTGCGAAGAGTGTTTACGTCATCGAAAGAAAATCCGCATTCGTTGAGAAGGAAACTGATAGCCTCGCATCTGCTTCTGGTGGGATTGGATCTTTTGCTGAATCAACTGAATCCGTGCTTGGAATTTCCACTTTTGAATCTGTTCTACGTCCGTCCCTCCACACTGCTGGATGCAGAACACAAAGAAGCTTCAAACATGGGTATGCTGCGGAATCCCTCCTGGGTATGCTGGATGCAGAACACAGAGAAGCTTCGAACATGGTTATGCTGCAGAATCTCTCATGGGTATGCTGAATGCAGAACACAGGGAAGCTTAGAACATGGGTATGTGTAAAATACAGTCCCATTTAAACATAATGAAATTGAGAAGAGTATTTCTGCACTATTTACCTTATTCTGAGCATGACTAGTGACTAGAGCTTTCAAGGTTGACAGAGCACTTCTCTTCACATCCCTGCTGTGAGATTTGGCAAGCACTTGTACTGCATTAGGGATCAGTTCTTCAATTTGTATCCCGTTTTTATTCATTGGTTTCTCTTCACATAATATTTGCATCTGAGCAAGAGCATCCTTGTGCTCATCACGAATTCCCTACTCTATTTCACAACACACAGGCCACAACCAGAGCCCACAAGAAGATACCCACATGCAATGCAGTGAACAACAAAATAAAAACACTTAGCAGACAACAAAAGCAGAGCCGACAAGCAGATGATTCTGAGGTCTCCATTGCCCATTATTGAAGCTCCCATTGCAGCAGCCTCCACAACTATACTAACTAGACTAATAAGCCTCTCGGGATTCTTGACTGGAGATTGTTCACAGAACATTAATGCTTGCGCTTGGCTGCTCATCACGAATTCCCTATTCTATTTCACAACTCACAGCGCACAAGCAGATACCCACATGCAATGCAGTACAATTTTTTCGGCATACTATTGCAAGGATTACAAACATTGAAGAACTGTAGGTGCAGGGGCTCTTCAGAGCAGTCACATATGGGAATGGGAGTGCTATTGTTAGCGAGAATGAGATATTTGGGTTGGGATTCATTGCTGTAAATTCTTTTGGCAAATTCGTTCTGTCCGTTGCAATAGGATTTAATGGCACCTCGCTTCCTGCAATGGAGGTTTGGACAGCAAACAGAAACCGATCGGTGGCATTTAACACCATCATCCATTGCCCTTGCTTGATTTTGCAACACTCCAGCGAAATTTTCCTCTGGGCCTACACGCCCCATCAAACAAACCCTTTTCATTAAGGCACATTCTACAGCACCCCAGGTTAAAGACCAGGGACGATATGTCGCTTATACATGTTTGATTTCAAAAGATTTCCCGTCACCTGCCTTGCTTCAAAGGGTCTAATCTTCAAGCCCAAGATTCAAAGGGGACATTTGGCACATGCAACTCCCACTTGGAGTTAGGCAGTTCACTTTTTTCATTTTTTTTTTTATTAAAAAATATTTTTAATTTAAATATATATCTTTGCATGCAGGAGACGCGGCTTCTAATTTGTGTTTTACATCTTAAATCGCTATGGTGCCATGGTGACATATCATGGAAGTCCCTTCCACCAAACCTCTGTGTGACAAAATGTCATCTTAGTGAATTACGGCCAGTTGACTTGCGGCTCTTAAAAAATGTCATCTTGGTGAATTACGGCCAGTTGACTTGCGGCTCTGACTCATTTGGTCCAGGCTTCAGCAATGATACAGATCATTTTGGACATGCCTGGCAGTCTATCTTATCTATTGGCTTAGCGTAACCCTTGAGGAACTGTCTAAACTCGATTCTCGTTGCATCAATCCCTTGTTTTTCGGCACTCTCCCTTTTATGCTGTGAGAATTCCAGAATATATCATGTCGTTTTAATTTTTCTGGTGATGTCCTTTGTGCAGCTTCATCCAAAATGTACTTCTCCATTGCTATCCCTTCTGAAAACAAAATACCCAAGAACAACCCTGAAATGTGAGTTTGATCTTGAGGCTGAAGTTAATCAATCAATTGTATCTCTATGGCCCTAGTCTTGGCCAGTATTTCAATGCAATTTTCCTTGGCTTTCTTATGTAGCTCATACCATGGAACAATTCCTGTCAAATTCTTGGATAGCCTATTATACTTATCTCACTTGTTTCCGTTAAACTGTAATAGGAATTATGCATAACCAAATATCTTTGTAAATTCTTTGAATGGGGCATCTGGGCACCAAGAACCGGCTTTGACCCTTTTTACCATAAGTATGTTGGTAACTCTGCACTAAATACAAACCAACCAACTACACGAGTTTTTTTTTATTCTTTGAGTTTGCTTTCTTAAATATTGTTTATTTTCATCTTTTGTTTCATTCTCTGCATGAGCTTTAGAACAATACGCTCCACATAAAATATTTTGTGCAATAGTATATTGCGAATATTCTATGGCTCTCTTTCAATGTGCAGGGAAGTTGGGTTTACAACTTCTTGCATAGATGGCTAGAAACATAAAAGGAATCAGAGAGTAATCAATATATTTTTGATTACAGGCCCGATATTAATTTGATAAATAGTCTTTTGAAAAGATAAGAGATTTGTCTCAGATTTTCCTTATTATTGCAGGCCAGCACATGTAACAAGATCAATAAAGCATCGTGCATGGCACTTCTTCTATGGCATAACTAGGAAAAGCATGCTAAAATTCATGCTTGTGTTTTGTTTTGTAACCTTTGCTAATAGAACTTATGCGGTTAAAATTCCCATGTGCAGTTGTAGCTATGAGAGCTTTGAAGCAGTGCCTTCGTATTCCAGATACAATGGGATGGAACGGAGATCCATGTGCTCCTTCTAAATGGGATGCGTGGGAAGGAGTGGCATGCCATTATAACAAAGATCGCACGGCTCTTGTTATAACTCAGCTGTAAGTTTGTGTTCAACTTTTTCTCTCTTTTGTTCCTGGAAATTACTTTGAGATATATCCCTTTTTAAAACATGCCATTTGGGTGGGCCATAACACAGAAGATTGGAACCCTCAATGAACTGAGTTCCAGTTGGTATTAGTTCATCTTTTAAATTGGATTCTAGAATAAATTTCTGTTTTCCCCGAATTGATTTGACCTGGGATATAGTATATATGCTATTGATGAAAGTTTTTTTGCTATTAATGTTGACATTGTTTTCAGTTTTCGTTTTGCTCATTTGAAAGAAAGATAATTAGTGAATAATATCATGATTAGAATGGAAGAGAAAAGCATTAGCTCTATAACTTCATCTAAAGACAATCCTGAAAACATATGCTATATCATAAGGAATGAATTCAGACTACAAAGCTCTTTTTTTGAATCTGCTTCTGCCTTTGTTGAAGGTGGCCATAATGAGCATCATGCATATTAGCACAATGCTTCTTAAGCAGAGATGACATTTAAATTACTCAAAAAATTTGGATCATTTGGCACTTGTTCTGTTCAGTAGACTAGACACTAGACTAGACACATGTACGTACGTCAAAAATTCCTAACAGGAGTTTCTTTCCCTTCTCCAAGAAGTCTGCCGCTATACTTCAATTAGGTAGTTTCAGGTATGCAAAGTCAGGTACTCTCTTTTAGATAATGGACAATACTCCAAGAAGGCATAGACTTTTAAAAGTTGTGCGTAAACTCCTAAATTCACATGTTCTTTCAACAAGTTCTTATTTTTATTCAGTTCTATTTGCAGCAGCCCTCTGCTGTCATATATACTCTAGCTGAATAATATTTTGTAGGTGGACTTAGCTCTCTTTAGCTGTTATCTTAGTAGTGCTTTCCCAACAGCTGGCCTTCGGCTGTTTTGGCTCAACCAACCAATCTGACATTTTGTTTTTCAAAAAATATGCGATGTATTATCAAGTAGATAATTACAAAGCTCAAAATATAAGTAGAAGGGTGCATACAATGTAGTCATATATCCTCTTTCTCAGTGCTACGTGGGATCCTTAATCAAAGGTAACCTTTGGTGGACAATTGTATACAAACCTCTTTCTGCAAAGAGCGACAAAAAGATTGGACTGAACTGACTTCAAACATACTTCCTCTGTGGCTTCCAAATAGTTAAAAATGTAGTGATTCGTAAACAAATCCCAAATCTGTGAATGGATAAAGTTCTATGGATTGGGAGTTGCCAAACAATACTGCTTTCCAATAATGCTATCCTTGAAATAAAACAGAGTGCCAATTCTCATATTTCCAGTGACTTCAAGAAAATTTGCAGTGCCATATGATGTTTGGTACGATACGTAGTGGACGGTGAGATGGCTTGGATGTATGGTATATCAGTTTCTTTTTCCAGGTTCTCTGAACTGTTAATTATATGATAATTTTCTCCTCTGTTTTTGCAGGTCAAACTTTCTTGGTACTAAGTTTACAATATACTGTTGCTACCATTAGCAGCTGAATGTAGCATATACTGTTGATGCACGAGGGGCCACCACTCAGTTTTTATGCTGCCTTCTCCAGTAATATGTTTTATTAGATTACAGATTTGGCATCCTTAGAAATTTCTTCATTATAATTTCAGATTGCAGGTAGCACTATCAGGCGTCACATTTGTCTTAGTGAATTTCATTTATCAAGCTAGGGAATCCGCTTTTAAAGAATCGCAGGTGAAAGTGTATACAAAGAATGATCAAGGAAATGAGCGGCTAATCATGTTCATGAGTGAAATATTACAAGGATCTAAACTAAATTATCCCACTACAAACAAGAAATCATATGCATTCTATAAAGAGGTAAAACATTTCACTCCTTAAATTCTTAAGAATTATGTCATAGTTTTCGTTCCCCTTCCAATATTTAGATCGTTGTTTGGCAAACAAGAGTTTGGCGAACAAAGGCAAAGAAAAGGACGAAATTTTTTCAAGACAATGAGTTAGAGTTCAAACTATTTCATACCATTAAGGTCCATGATCTTTGTAAGCTCATTTCGGAATTAGCTAATCCACAAGATGAAGATACATGGAGTACCGGTACTGGTAACTCTAAAAGCATTTTAATGGGGGAGAACGGTAATTTTCAGATCTATAACACCACGAATTCTTCGCTTGTGTCCATGAGTTCGAATCTGGTGTGGCAGAGCTTCAGTACAAGTTCAGATCTTCAATTCAATTTCTCGTCCATGTGATGGTTCATTGTGTCCATTTTAAATTTTATTTGTCTTATGGAAATTTTTTAAAACCACAATATATTTTGAGTGTCTGTGTTATGCCTTGCTTTCCAACTAACTGCAGAGTAAGGCTTGCTCAAAACGATTTAGAATTTTCTCTGAAATTAAAGTACCTTTCATGTAATACCATATGCATTTTATACGGTAAAATAGCAGTGAATACAAAAAATTGAACCACATCTGTTTACTCCTGATCAATTGAGCCACTGGATCTAAAAAAAACTAATAATTCATTTGTTTTCGATTCACTCAGAGCACCAATATTTTCGATTCACATAGAAACATCCACAAACTCCAGGACATCATTCATATTTAGACAACAATAAAAATTGCTAATGGGATTTGTGGGCAATTCTGAGTTTCGATACTAGATTTCCCGTTGTCATACCACAGTTTTCCCGTTGTCAAATCCTCTTTAAAGTATGTAGTACTCATAAGTAACAACCAAATTGAGCAATAGCTTTCTCATAGTTGTTATGTTCTGCTCTTGGTACATGAAGGTTCTTCAGCATAACCATAGAAAAGGTATGATTGAGGCAATATTGCTTAGTTTTTGCAATCTTCCTCTACCTGAACAGTGTCAACAATACACTGATCACCAACATTTAGGGTTATGCCTTCGACAACAGGGCCTCTTAGTTTGTCTCTGCTTCTCGTGTACCTGCCGCCTTTGTTTACCCTACCTGAACACTGTCAACAATACACTGGTCACCAACATCTAGGGTTATGCCCTCTTAGTTTGTCTCTGCTTCTCGTGTACCTGCCGCCTTTGTTTTCCCTACGTGAACACTGTCAACAATACACTGTTCACCAACATCTAGGGTTATGCCTTCGACAAGAGGGCCTCTTAGTTTGTCTCTGCTTCTCGTGTACCTGCCACCTTTGTTTAGAGACTTTTATCCACAAGAAGATTACTGAAGAAGTGATTGACTATTACTGAGATTTCTGAATGTGTTGGCCTTTTGGCTCAGGCTCAAGGCAGGGACTAGCTGCTGAAAAAGCGGTACACAACAGTCACTCACAGTACACAGTGATAAAACTTGGTAATGGTCAGTTGAGACACTTTGGTTGCAACAACATAAAACTGCATTACAAACTAATGAAACTCGCACTAATATGAAACTCCCACTAATAACATAACAGTTATTGTTGTACAGATCCTGGTTCACATCATGCTCGGTTCTGGTTCACATCAAACTTCTGGCAGCAAGGCAGGGACTAGCTGCCTTGCAGCCACCCTTGTTTATATTTAAACTCGTTATTTATAGCTACTTCCAAGAAGATATGTCGTTGCATGCCTGCAAAGTATTGTATTAATGTTGAATCTGGGATTTCACATTGCATGAGCCATTAATAGAATTGATACATTATGGTTTTTATTTTATTTTGGGGATTTTTATTTATATTTTGTGCCATTTATTATTATTATTATTTAGTTATTATAATTATAATTTATAATAAAAAGACAAAATTTATAATAAAATAAAATTAATTAGATGTAAGTAAAGTAAGTGAATAATCTACATTTATTTGGATTTAAAATAAAATTAATAACATTATCCTAACACAGATTTATAATATAATTAGATTGATAATTAGTTGATAGTTATAAATTTTGTCCAATAACAACAAAAGCAATTTATTGAAATCTTTTATTATTTTTTATGAATTAATTTAATTTAATTAATCAAATTTGCTAATCACTATTTGATTAGTAATGATCATGAATTTATACATAGTTTAATTAACTAGATTTGTTAATCATGATTATTAATTAAGTGTTTATAGCTAGTATAAACACCAATTCTTCCCAATAAAAGTATTTATCAATAAATTATTTTTAATACATAATGTATAATGGATTATACTAAGGATAACATAGCTATTTGCTTTATAAGTATTCACTTATACTTATTATCCCTTGTATATTATATGATTTCTAAAATTATGTCATAATTCAATTCTAATCTATCATTTATCTATCGAATTGGAACAAACTAAGCTAAACGAGAGGTACTAGCTACTATGTAGCACTTATTTTATATTTTAATGATGCAAAGATGGTATGATATTCAAATATTCCAATCATTGTGGTTGGCTTCAGTTTAATAATATTCCAATCCTTGTGAGTTGGCTTCAGTTTAATAATATTCCAATCCCTGTGAGTTGGATTCTGTTTAATATCCATCACTCAGGCTTGGGATAACTGACAGTCAAAATAATTTTTTTCATGGGAGAGATTTTGGACTTTTTGTGTTTCCTAAATGGTCAATTTAAATATTTCAATGGTCTTCTACTGTTGAAAAGTCCACAAGAAATGTGTCTAATTTAATTTTCCCTTAATTAAATTGGACAATAAAATGTAATCTTATCTCATATTTATTTGTAATAGTTAACTAAGTGTGATAAACTTAGTTAGCTCATGAATTTTGAGTTGAGGGTGGTTGGTGAGGCATGCAAAGTGATTCTATTAGTTATTGAGTCCAAGTTGCAGTTAGCGCATTAGTTTAATGCATAAGAAATCAGTTAAATTAATTAATTGAGTTGAAATCAATTTAACTAGTTGTAACTTATTGTTGCACTAGTGAGAGGTAAAGTGAATTAAATCAAATTTAATTCACATGTAGTGATATGTCATGTAACTGATTGTTTATTAATAGCTGCATGCATGTCAGTTCCAGTGGAGACCCAATTGAGACAGAGGTTAAAGGGATGTTAACTATCGGTTGTATATTAGTAGGCTACATGCATGCAGAAAAACATCTATAAGATTGCCCATGAACATTGCGTAGTTTGGAAGGATGAATTTCCTAAAGAATATGGATTGCATTCCACATGAATTGCACAAGGCACGCAGGCTAAGCAGAGGCTGGAAATTGGCTAATTGTTGGTCGATTTTGTCCGGATCAGTGTGAGAGTTTGTGAGAGTGCAGGAGACTCTTGTGAGAAGAGTGCATTGTAATTGTTTCATGATTCCTTGGTGAATGTATAATAGAAGACAGAGGGGTTTTGAGCAGCAAGCTTTCCTCGGGAAAATATCTGTGTTGTGGATTGATTTGCTTCTTTCTTTACTTGTTGTGATTGGCGATCATGTGTATTTTCTGTAATTAATTTGTAGAAGAATGCAGTATCTTGCTTCAGCATATCGCATGATCAGATTGAATCCGTTGGTATACATATTGTTTTTATAATTTATACATGGTATCAGAGCGCATGAAATCACTATAGTGGAGAAGAAATTGAGTTTGTGTTGAATAACATTCGAATTTGCAAAAATATTCTTTCGTGCGATAGGCATACCAAGATCAAAATGGATTTCAATGGCTTGAGATTGGAATATGCACTCGAGGGAAGTTCTAATTATATTGCGTGGAAAGACAAGATGGAGGAAGTTCTGGAGGACAACGGGTTGAAAGAATTCATTGATAATGACATTCCCAAACCCGTCGCAACATATGCCACTCTTCTTGATGCTTGGCAAAAGAAGGTTGAAAAGGCGAGGATGATCTTATTGGAGGGAGTACGAGACCACATTGTCTCAAGTGTCCATGGAAAAGTGACTCCATATGCAATGTGGAAGGCTTTGACAGATCTGTTTCAGAGTAGAAGTGACCATGGAAAATTGGCACTGAAGGAAAAGCTCGGGAAAATCAAAATGGAGAAAGGGGACACTATTTCGAAATATTTAACCAAGTTTGTCCAATGTCTAGATGAGCTTAGGAGTGTCAGAATTACTGTAGCAGATGATGACTTGGTGAGAGTAACTCTTCTAAGCCTTCCCAAGAGTTGGCATAGTTATCATGACTCTGTCAATGGGAGGGAGAAGCTGCCAGATTGGGAGCTACTTTGGTTGGATTTGGTATAATAAGAATTCAGAAAGAATGCCAGTGATGGATCCTCATCTAAGATAGATGATGAGGAAAATTGCACCTTGGCTGGTAAGGCAAAGAAAGGGAAGGGAAATAAATCATATTCCAAATATGAGACTGGAAAAAAAGGAAATAAACGTGACCTGTCCAGATTGAAATGTTTTCACTGTCACGAGCATGGACATTATGCCACTAATTGTCCACAAGAGAAGAAGAAAACAAAGGCTTCAGGATATGCAGCTGGTGAGGCTTTGGCCTCGCAATTTGAGTTGGACTTCTCGCTCATCGCATGCATGGTGTCTAGTGCAATGGGATCAGTGTGGTACTTGGATAGTGGTGCATATTTCCACATGATGGGAGACAAAGAACTTTTCAGTAGCTTGGAGGAGAAGGATCTCCAGATGCCTATCGAATTGGGTGATGATGGGAGGTATAATGCTACCGAGATTGGTACACTTACCTGTAGAAATTTGAATAATAGCTGAATTATTCACCGAGATTATCCTGATTACACACTATTTAGGCTTCATGCATAATACATAACCTCTTCTACAATTGATCATCAATATGCGGAAATAGAAAGCAGTCGCATGCGCTCATTAAAACATAATCAAGCACACATATCAACACAGGATGTAATGGGGAAAGAAATAGTTGAAAACCCCCAACTATCTGTATATTATAATGATAGAGAACATGTAACAATACATAGCACAAAGCTCTCACAGCTCTCAGCACTATCTCCAAAAGTTACACACAAACTAGTATAGAAAGTGAACAAGTGACAGGTTCAAATCTCCTCCACAAGTCTGCCTGCCTCTACTGCGCAATCCAAGATGAGAATGAATGAGATCCAAGTTCGAATCCCACTAGCTTCAACTGTGCAATCCTCATTGGCAATCTCCATCAATGTGTGTGCAAATCTCATGCATAGCCATAGTCACAACTGATAGTAGACTCACCCTTTCACCCACCTCTAACATTGGTCTCCACTGAACTGTCCATGCATTGCAGTTAACTGATGTGTTATTTAGTTGATTTATGAGTTAATAATTAGTGAATTAATTAATAATTAATTCACACCACTCATCACTAGTGTATACAACTAGTTCAACTAAGTTAAACAGAACACAACTCCACCAACTGTCTCATCAACTCCACCAAACTCTGCCACATGAGTTATAACTGAAGTCAACCATGCAATAGCTCAACTAACCCTTAGGAAAAGCGTATTTCCTTCTGTCAGCTGCATGTGCCACATCCAATCATCAAACTGAAGTACTCCAAGAGGATAAGATAATGTTTATAGTCTAAATATTATTAAGGGTTAATAATATTTGACTGTTCTATTTTTAGCCCGGCAGTCTAAAAATAGAAACCGCCCAATGTCTAAAAATAGAGGTCCATCTATTTTTACCAACTCGACCAATCATCCATAAATAGCATCCTGCAACTCATAGACCATGATCCATATGTCTAAAAATAGACATAGTCTAAAAATAGACTTTGGGCCAAAAATAGCCTGCGGGCCCACTTAGTGAAGGCGACTTCATTTCACTAAGCTCCATCATCTTGTTGCATTTTCAACACTCCCTCTCAACAAGATATGGATTATCTGCAACCCCTATCTTGCCTCTGTGGAATTCGAATTTGCTCCTGGTGAGCGCCTTCGTCAAGATGTCAGCATCCTGATCCTCCGTGGGAACATATGAAAGTAACATGATTCTCCGCTGCACACAATCTCTGATATGATGGTACCTGATGTCGATGTGTTTGGATCTATCATGAAATACCGGATTAGCCGAGAGTTTAATGCAACTTTGGTTATCACAATAAATCACAGTAGGCTCCAAGTGCGACCCGAACATTCCGACGAGGATCTTCCTCATCCAAATAGCCTCGCATGCGCATGCTTCACGTCATACCTGCCACTCTCCGCTCAACCGGAGGTGCTACGATCTTCGGCTTCGCTATACCAAGAACCGCCGACCCGATACTAAATATCCCTCCAGATGTGCTCTTTATGTCCGTTGGGCTCCCTGCCCAATCTGCATCCGTGAAGCCACATAGCTTCACCAACATCCTCCCGTCTGCATTTCACAAGCCATATCCCGATGTGCCTCTAAGATAACGCAATACATGCTTGCCTCGCTTCCAAGAGCTTGGTAGGCTTAACGCAAGCCGTAAAAGCTGGTTAACAACATAGCATATATCGGGTCGTGTATTGACCAGATACATAAGTGACCCCACCAACTGCCGATAAACAGTGGCATCCACTACCTCCGCTGAAGTAGCATCCTCCTTCCTCCAACCTCCAGGAAGAGGAGTATCAACAGGCTTGTAGCCATGCATGTTGAACTTCTCCAGTATCTCCCGGGCATACTTACCCTGAGAAACAAACAGTCCATCACTGCGCTGCCAAATTTCCAATCCCGGGAAATAATGAAGGAGGCCCAAGTCCTTCATCTCAAACTCTCTTGCAAGATCCTCCTTGCATGAAAGTATCAACAACTCATCTCCCGTCAAAATCAGATCATCTACATACAGTACAATGATCAGCAACTTCCCCTCCACCACAATCTGGTACAGGTTAGGATCTGCCTCACTCTTGGAGAATCCAAGTCCGATGAAATCACTGTCTATCCGTGTGTACCAAGCACGAGGTGCTAGCTTCAACCCATACAGTGCTCTCTTGAGTCCGCACACATGCGACTCACTGCTGAAGATCTCAAAACCTTCGGGCTGCTCTATGTACACCTCCTCCTCAATGACTCCGTTGAGGAACGCAATCTTCACATCCATCTGATGGATGTGCCACCCCATCTACGCTGAGAGAGCTATGATCGTCCGTATGGAAGAATACCTTGCGACAGGTGCAAAGGTATCCTCATAATTGATCCCCTCTATCTGTGAGAAGCCTCGGGAAACAAATATTTCCTTGTACTTCTCCACACTCCCGTCAGCCACCTGCTTCACTTTGTAGATCCATCTCGAACCCACCACTGATTTCCCTTCCGGTCGCAGGACAATCTCCCATGCACTGTTTCTGACAATCGAATCATACTCTTCCACCATGGCATCTACCCATGCGGGGTCCTCCACAGCTTCCTCGAAAGAGAATGGCTCTGTCAAGACACATTTGCTCACAAGAGCCATGTATCCAGTGTACCGGTCTGGTGACTGTCTCTGTCTGCGCTGTGCTGTAGGTGGTCCTACAACCTTCTCTGCATCTTGAGCCAGTCGCTCAGCTTCTGTAGTGCGCTTGCACCCTCTGATGGTTGGCGCTGCATGAGTGGTCTCTTCCACTCCATGAACTTCCTCTTGTTGCTAATCCACATCCTGAAACTCATCCTTAGGAACTATTAGCTCCTCATCTACATGCAAGTGTGGCTCCCTCTCAAGCGAACACTTCATGGCTTTCTCCTCCTGAAATTTGATATCCCGTCGCACAAAAGTCTTGCGACTGTCTGGCAAATACACACGATAGTTGTGGGGTGTATCAGTGTACCCCACAAATATTCCAACCTCTGCGGTCGGATCCAGCTTCTTCCTGGCATCCTTCGTCACATGCATGTAGACAGGTGAACCAAAAATCCTCAAATGGGAAATATCAGGCCTCTTGCCAGAAAACGCCTCCTCCGGTGTACTCATGCCAAGTATATTGTGAGGACAACGGTTTTGCACATATACTACAGTATTGCATGCCTCCGCCCACAAGTGAAGGGGTAGGCCCTGATCATGCAACATCGCCCATGCAGCACCCACGATCGTTAAATTTCTTTACAATAATAGTTACTGCTGTGGGTTATGGGGTGCTGCGCTGCTCTCTTCGAACTACTTCTAAAATTTGTAAAGTCCTTGGAATTATATGAGATGAATTCCACCACCATTAATAAGCTCACAGAGCCTTCAAATGCTTCCTGATTCATACTCATCGGCCTTGAACTCACTGAACTTTGAGTATGTCTCGCTCTTCTTCTGCATGAAGAAGATCCAGCCACTACGAGAAAATCATCAACAAAGATCATAGTACTGGCCTTGCTGCCAAACCTCTTGAAAGGTCAATGCACATCGTAAGTGAATTCTCTCAAGGATCGTCGTGGCGCGACTATCCTTCTCGTGAAAGGTGGCTTTCACAAATTTTCCCCAAGGTACACCCCTTGCACTGATCTGACTGCGCAAGAGTGCCCTTAGGAAGCCCAGTAGAAATCTGCTGCAGTATCTTCAAAGCTCCATGGTGAAGGTGGCCCAATCTCCGGTGCCACAGCTCACCATCATCCTGGCTCACCACTCCTTCCGCCTTGCATGCCATTGCTGCGCAGCCATCTACTTGCAACTGATAAAGGTTCTTGACTCGAACCCCTATCTTTCGGGTTTCTCTAGTTGTCTTACTGCGCAGGAAAGCCTTTCCTTCGCTGAAGACAACATCGTACCCCTTGTCTTCTAACATCGCCACAGAGATCAGATTATTCTTCAATCCTGGAACATGCATCACTTCCTTCAATACAAAGGGTTTACCAGACTCCCTCTCAAAGGAAATGGTACCGATACCGGTCGCACTGTATCTACCATCATCGCCCATCTCGATGTGCACTCCAAGATCTTTCTCATCCAGATCTGAAAACATATCTCTATCTCCAGTCATGTGAAAAGACGCACCACTGTCCAAGAACCATACTGATCCCATCACACTTGAGACCAAGCATGCGATCAGCGAAAAATCCAACTCAAACTACGAGGCTAAGGCCTCTCTAGCTGCAGATCCAGCAGCCTACTTATTTTTCTTCTTCTGCGGACAATTTGTGGCATAATGTCCATGCTAGTGACAGTGAAAGCACTTCACCTTGGACATGTCCTGCTTCTTTCCTTTCGCACCGGAATGAGAAGCTTTCTTGCTCTTCCCCTTCTTTGCTTTGGCAGCCAAAGAGCAATTTTCTTCATCAGATGCCTTTGATGAAGATCGAATACAGTCAATTAGCCTTATCTCCTCTTGCACAAGGTCAGGTAAGTCGCTCCCATCCTGGCAATTTCTCAGGCTTCATTGACGAGAATCTACATTAGGCATGTTGTTCCGAAGACCAAGGAGAGCCAAGCTCCCAATTCCTCTCATGTTGATCACCCCCACACTTCCAGCTCATCCCTACATTGGATGAACTTCGTGAGGTACTTGGCGATACTATCGCCTTTCTCCATCTTAATGTTTCTGAGTTTATCCTTGAGCGCCAGCTTCCTCTGGTCGCTCTTGCTCTGGAATAGATCTGTCAACGCTTTCCACATCAAATATGGAGAAGCTTTTCCATGCAGGCTGGATACAATGTGATCCTTCACGCCCTCCAACAGAATCCTTCGACATTTCACCATCTTCTTTTGCCAAGCTTCAACTTGAGCAGCATCAGTAGGCTTTGGGATCTCAGCATCTATGAACTCCTTCAGCCCGTTATCATCTAATACCACCTCCATTTTGTCCTTCCATGCAACATAATTCGAACTTCCCTCAAGGGCATATTCCAGTCGCAAACCGTTGAAAGACATTTCAACTCCGGCACCAAGAAAACAAACTGCTGCAAAATTTGAATTCCAAGTCTGTTTGCAGATTTGAATTCCACCGACTCAAAACTCAAGCAGCTTAGATAATGTGAGAAAAAAAGTATTTCTGCTGGAGATGCGTGGCAGAGAACATTCTTGGATATATCACCTTTCAAGGAAAGGATGGATCCAAAGGCTACTTGGCCCGCTTACAGACTCTATTTACCGAAATAAATTGTAATCAATGTAATAGATCTGATGATCAATTTCGCTCTGATACCATGTAGAAATTTGAATAATAGCTGAATTATTCACTGAGATTATCCTGATTACACACTATTTAAGCTTCATGCATAATACATAACCTCTTCTACAATTGATCATCAATATGCGGAAATAGAAGCAGTCGCATGCGCACATAAAAACATAATCAAGCACACATATAACACAGTATGTAATGGGGAAAGCATACAGCTGAAAACCCCCAACTATCTGTATATTATAATGATAGAGAACATGTAACAATACATAGCACAAAGCTCTCACAGCTCTCAGCACTATCTCACATGCTACACACAAACTAGTATAGAAAGTGAACAAGTCACAGGTTCAAATCTCCTCCACAAGTCTTCCTGCCTCTACTGCGCAATCCAAGTTGATTAATGATGAGATCCAAGTTCGAATCCCACTAGCTCCAACTGCGCAATCCTCATTGGCAATCTCCATCAATGTGTGTTCAAATCTCATGCACAGCCAATAGTCACAACTGATAGTAGACTCACCCTTTCACCCACCTCTAACACTGGTCTCCACTGAACTGTCCATGCATTGCAGTTAACTGATGTGTTCTTTATTTGATTTATGAGTTAATAATTAGTGAATTAATTAATAATTAATTCACACCACTCATCACTAGTGTATTTATCAGTTAGACTAAATACAACTAGTTCAACTAAGTTAAACCGAACACAACTCCACCAACTGTCTCATCAACTCCACCAAACTCTGCCACATGAGTTCTAACTGAAGTTAACCATGCAATAGCTCAACTAACCCTTAGGAAAAGCGTATTTCCTTCTGTCAGCTGCATGTGCCACATCCAAGCATCAAACTGAAGTGCTCCAAGAGGATAAGATAATCTTTATAGTCTAAATATTATTAAGGGTTAATAATATTTGACTGTTCTATTTTTAGCCCGGTAGTCTAAAAATAGAAACCGCCCAATGTCTAAAAATAGAGGTCCATCTATTTTTACCAACTCGACCAATCATCCACAAATAGCATCCTGCAACTCATAGACCATGATCCATATGTCTAAAAATAGACTTTGCGCCAAAAATAGCCTACGGGCCCACTTAGTGAAGGCGACTTCATTTCACTAAGCTCCATCATCTTGTTGTGAGACGGGATATAAAATTTGATGAGGAGAAATCCATGTGATTGTCCCTTAAGAGTGAGCTTGATTTGCATGCAGATGAGGAACTCTTGGTTCCAAAGGATGAACCTTAAGATGTGGAGAAACCACATGTGGAGGATCATGGAGTGGAAGAAAACACTCATGCAAAGTCATCCTCCAGACATGGTAGAAGGAGCACCACGAAATTTGATAGATTGAGACTTGATGTGGCAGAACATGTAGGAGCACCTACATCACTGCGCAGATAGAGACAGTCTCCAAACAAGTTTACTGGATACATGGCTCTTATGAGCAAGTGTATTGTGATGAAACCATCCTCCTTTGAGGAAGTAGTGCAGAAACCAATTTGGGTTGATGCCATGGTTGAGCAGTATGACTCCATCGTCAAGAACAGTGCATGGGAAGTTGTCCCAAGACCGGTCGGAAAATCAGTAGTTGGATCTATAAGGTGAAGCAAGTAGCATATGGGAGTGTGGAGAAGTACAAGGCTAGATTTTTAGCCCGGGGATTATCACAAGTTGAAGGGATTGACTATGAGGATACTTTCGCACCGGTTGCGGGATACTCACCGATTAGATCTATCCTTGCACTCTCAGTGCAAATGGGGTGGCAGATACATCGGACGGATGTGAATATTGCATTTCTCAATGGAGTTATGGAGGAAAAACTGTACATAGAGCAACCAGAAGGTTTTGAGACCTTTGACAGTGAGTCGCATGTGTGTAGACTCAAGAGAGAACTATATGTGCTGAATCAAGCACCTTGTGCTTGGTACACTAGGATTGAAAGCTATTTCATTGGGTTGGGCTTCACGAAGAGTGAAGCGGATGCGAACCTGTACCAGATTTTGGTTGATGGAAAGCTCTTGATTATCATACTTTATGTTGATGATCTAATTTTGAGAGGTGATGAGCAGCTCATAACTTCTTGCAATGAGGAACTTGCAAGAAAGTTTGTGATGAAGGACATGGGACTCCTTCACTATTTCCTTGGTTTGGAAATATGGCAGCGGGATGGTGAGCTATTTGTTTCTCAAGGCAAGTATGCCAAAGAGATTATAAGTTTCACATGGAGAGATGTAAACCCATGGAGACTCCTCTTTCAGGAAACTGGAGGAAGGAGGATGCTACTTCAGGTGAGGTAGTGGACGCTACTATTTACAGGCAGCTTGTGGGTTCACTGATGTACTTGGTGAACACTAGACCAGACATTTACTACGTAGTTAACCAGTTGATTAAAGCTATGGTTAAGTCGACCAAGCTCTTTTGGAAGGCAAGGAAGCATGTCTTGTGATATCTCAGGGGCACTACAGAGTATGGATTATAGTACAGACAGACAGAGGGAGTGAAGCTTCAAGGCTTCACTGATACAGATTGGGCAGGCAGTTCATCAGACAGAAAGAGCACATTAGGAGGGATCTTTAGGATAGGATCGACATCATTTTCTTGGTACAACAGGAAGCAGAGATATGTGGCACTCAGTTCAGCCGAGGCAGAGTACATGGTAGCTAGTCAGGCTACATGTGAGGCCATCTGGATGAGGAAGATTATGCTTGGTCTTTTTGGTCATCAGATGGATCCGACAGTGATACATTGTGATAACCAGAGTTGCATTAAACTCTCGGTTAATCCGGTATTCCATGATAGGTCTAAGAATATAGACATCTGGTACCACCATCTCATAGATTGTTTTCAGAGGCACATTATGTTACTTCAATACATTCCCACAAAAGATCAGGATGCAGATATTCTGACGAAGGCGCTCGCCAGGAAAAAATTCAAATACCATAGAGGCAGGATCGAGGTAGCTGATAATCCCTTTCTTGTTGAGAGGGAGTGTTGAAAAGTCAACAAGAAATATGTGCCTAATTTAATTTTCCATTAATTAAATTGGACAATAAAATGTAATCTTATCTCATAATCACTTGTAATAGTTAACTGAGTGTGATAAACTCAGTTAGCTCACGAATTTCGAGTTGAGGGTTGTTTGTGAGGCATGCGAAGTGATATTATTATTTATTGAGTCCAATTTGCAGTTAGTGCATTAGTTTAATGCATGATAAATCAATTAACTCAATTAATTGAGTTAAAATCAATTTAACTAGTTGTAACTGATTGTTGCACTAGTGAGAGGTCAAGTGAATTAAATCAAATTTATTTCAAATGCAGTGATCTGTCATGTAATTGATGATTTACTATTAATAGTTGCATGCATGTTAGTTCTAGTGGAGACCCAGTTGAGATAGAGGTTAAAGGGATGTTAACTATTAGTTGTATTATTAGAAGGCCGCCTGCATGCAGTAAAAATTCTATAGGATTTCTCATGATCATTGTGCAGTTTTGGAAGGATGAATTTCCTAAAGAATAGGGATTGCATTCCACATGAATTGCATAAGCGAGGCAAGCTGAGCAGAGGCTGCAAATTGGATAAGTGTTGGTCGATTTTGTCTAGATCAGTGTGAGACAATTGTGAGAGTGCAGGAGACTCTTGTGAGAAGAGTACATTGTAATTGCTTCATGATTCCTTGGTGAATATACAATAGAAGATAGAGGGGTTTGGAGTAGCAAGTTTTCCCTAGGAAAATATATGTGTTATGGATTGATTTTCTTCTTTCTTTACTTGTTGTGATTGGCGATCGTGTTTATTTTCCGTAATTAATTTCTATAAGGATTCAATATCT
Source organism: Pinus albicaulis (assembly GCA_034641835.2). Lineage (NCBI taxonomy): Eukaryota > Viridiplantae > Streptophyta > Pinopsida > Pinales > Pinaceae > Pinus > Pinus albicaulis. The sequence goes on from CM076570.1 coordinate 928,922,433, forward strand.
TGCTTTAGCATATCAGATGATCGGAATGAATCCATTAGTATACATATTGTTTTTATAATTTCTACATACACCTTGGAAAAAAATGTCTATATGAAATCTTAAATGTAAACATTTATCAAGTTGTATACTTTTTTCGTATGGAGGTTCGATCAAGCAAAATCAGAGCATTCGAGTTTCTAGTCATGTGATAGGTGGTTATAAATCTTTTTAAGAATAAGAATATTGTGTTACAACACAAAGAGGGTTTTAAGATAATATTTGAGACAAATGTTTGTACACAATATTTTAACTCGAGATAAAAAAAATTGTGTGTTGTTTTAAATATCGTCTTTAAGAAAGTGCCTCAAATTATTGTTTAAAAATATTGTATCTATAAAGACACTATATAACACAAGCATTATTATCCATTAGGAAACAATTTCATTTTTGTTTCTCCGGAGATAATATGTCTTTAATCTTAGCTATTGTCTCTCTAGAGACAATAAAAAAATATAGTTAAAGAAAATAAAATATCACTCTTGTCTCTTTAAAGACAATATAAAACAATGAATCAAGAAAATAATCTCACCATTGGAATATTGATATAAAAATTATTTAATTAAAAATAAACTACAATATCATTGAATTATTCATGTTAGCACACAATGGAATCGAACCACCAACCTTTTTCCTTTAAGGAAGATGCTCTTACATTGATCTAACACCATTTAAATAATTATGTGAGGAGTTATGGCAGTTTATGAAATTGCATTATAAGCATTGATTTTTAAAAAATGCTCGAAACAGTGACATAATATTTGTAAAGTCTATAATCATGTAACCCTTATTTTTAATTCAATTAAAAATAACTTATTTATGTCTTAAATAACTTATAAAATCCACAAACTAGCAATGCATCACCATGACAAAATTCCATTGCACATTACTACTTATTTTTTTATCCATTTTTTATTACAAATAAGTTTGTGCAAACATAACGACATGGATTTTTATTATATAGAATTCTTTCTGTAATAATCACATTCAAATGAACATTGTCGACGCGTTTTGAACTAACCAGTGTGGTTCATCATCAGGACTAGGTGAGAGATCAGATTTGGATGTTGAGTTTAAATAGATGCAGAAATGGCTAAACTAGCCATTAGGGTAACGACTAGTTTGACTTTAAAAATTAAAATAGATTAATAATGGCTAGTTTTATTTAATTAGTGAATTATTTAATAAAATATGGATCTTTTTATTTTATTTTAGTTAATTAATTATTATTATTATTATTGTTATTGTTATTGTTATTATAATTATTTTTATTGTTATTTAATTATTTATTAATTATTTTATTATATTATATTTATTTATTTATATTAATTTCCTTTCTTAAAAAAAAAAGAAAAAAAAAAAGAAAGAAAGAAAGAAAAACTACCAGACCATTAAGAATATAGAGCAGGGATCCAAACCTGCTTATATTCCAGTCGTCATCTCTATTTAGATTCCGAGTATTTTTTCAATTTCTATGGCCTCTCTTAACTTACAATGATGGAAATGGTCAATCCTAGCTATGAACTTAGCCTCTTCAATGCATATATGATGGTTAGTCTTTTCCACGTGCTCAGCCAGGGTGGAAGTGCCAGACCTTCCATGTTTAATGTCAGCAGCATGTTCACAGATCCTTTGGTTTATAGACCTACCAATTTCACCAATGTAAGGTGTCCCACAAGAAGAAGGAATAATGTAGACACCTTTCCTATCCCTAGGGTTTACCGGATCTTTAACCGATTTAAGAGAGTTGCGAATCGTGCTAAGGTGCTTGAAGGAAGAAGAAAACTTATGCTTCTTAAGGATCCTAGCAATCCTATCAGTGGTTCCCTGAATGAAAGGAAGCCTTACACTGCAGGACCATTGATTAGGTTCATTTATATTTTTATTTTTAACTGAAGGACCTCTTTCTGCTTTAAGAAAATCCTTAAGGCCTTGCGACTTACTATTCCTTATTCTTGTGGGACACCTTACATTGGTGGAACTAGTCGGTCTATAAACCAAAGGACCTATGAACATGTTGCTGACATTAAGCATGGAAGATCCCACACCTCCACCCTAGTTGAGCATGTGGAAAAGACTAATCATAATATCTGCATCAAAGAGGCTAAGGTCATAGCTAGGATTGGCCATCAAGCCCCTTAGCACGATTCACAACTCTCTTAATTCGGTTAAAGATCCAGTAAACCCTACGGATGGGAAAGGTGTCTACATTATTCCTTTTTCTTATGGGACACCTTACATTGGTGAAATTGGTCGGTCTATAAACCAAAGGATCTGTGAACATGCTGCTGACATTAAACATGGAAGATCCCGCACCTCCGCCCTAGCTGAGCATGTGGAAAAGACTAACCATCATATCTTCATCGAAGAGGCTAAGGTCATAGCTAGGATTGACCATTTCCATCATTGTAAGTTAAGAGAGGCCATAGAAATTGAAAAAAGACCCGTAAATCTCAATAGAGATGACGGCTGGAATATAAGAAGGTGTTGGATCCCTTCCCTATATTCTTAATGGTCTAGTGGTTTCCGTTTTTTTTTTTTTTTTAATTTATTTAGAAAGGAAATTAATATAAATAAATAAATAAACATAATATAATAAAATAATTAATAAAGAATCAAATAATAATAATAATAATAATAATAATTAATTAACTAAATAAAATGAAATAAAAATATCTATATTTTATTAAATAATTAAATAATTAAATAAAACTAGCCTTTATTAATCTATTTGAATTTTTAAAGTCAAACTAGTCGTTACTCTAAGGACTAGTTTAGCCATTTCTACATCTGTTTAAACTCAACGTCTAGGTCTAATCTCTCACCTAGTCATAATGATGAACCACACTAGTTGGTTCGAAATGCGTCGACAATGTTCATTTGAATGTGATTATTACCGAAAAAATTCTATATAACTTTACAATGAATCACAACAGCCAAAATCTTAAAAATATAGATTTTTATATTAACTTTGAATTGGAAAAGTGTAATATTTGTCTGGAATTTCAAAACATAATAACAATTATAATAAAGATAATCACGATCATGAATTCCATGGGAATAAGTAAAAAATAGATACACCTTTTACAAAAATACAGAAGCGAAACTATTGGCTCGAATGCAAAAAAAAAATGATATGAAAAATTAATAAATAATTTCATTATTGGTACATGATATTTATTGAAGTAATTATGTGTAGCTAGTATGGAGCTCAACATAAAATCGAAAGCCCCTTTATAAAGCACAATATTTTTTCCCATAATTTGAATGAGCATTTAACCAATCTCTATAGTTAGATATAAAAAATACATCTTGGTCATCACCATTGTGAAAGGATAACCACTCTACTCTTAATGGTTATAACAAAGTTATTAATTTAATGAAAAATGTAACCTAAAAATTAGAATTCTATCTACAAAAAACTCTTATTTTTACGCAAAATATATGAAAAAACATCTTGAAAATGAAAAATGTTGATGTTGCATCAATAATATTTTTTGACATAGTCTAACTTATAAACGAAATAAACTTTTTCACCGGAATCCGTCAAAATAATTTCAAGAAAGAATGTGATTATTTGTTTGTTTAAAATGTATTTTTGAATGCATAAATGCATTCATTGCCCTTAAAAACCCCTGGAGCACTCTAATTCTATAGAATAAATAACTTAAACTCAAGTTTAAAAAAATATCTATCGAATTTTGTTTAAAATTAATTAGAAAAAAATGTCATGGAAAAGGACATTTCGTCTATAAGTTAGACTACACCCTTTTTATTTTGTTAAAATTAAAACAACAAAAAAAAAATCAAAGACATTAAAAACTAAAAGTGGTGTGCAATAAACATGAAAAAAACACCCCAAAATGAAAATCGTTGCAGTTAAATGCCGCAGCAAGACTTTTTTGGGTTAAAATTTCATTTTTGTTTTTTAAATTTAACAATGCCATCAAAAGCTAAAATTTGTGTGCATTAAACATGAAAAAATTCCCGAAATTGAAAAGTGTTGATGCTACATCAATGCTTTTTGTTGGGTTAAAATTTTTACAATTTTTAGCAATAACACTAAGAAAAATATGATGACTCAGAAAAACATAAAAATTCCAATAGGTTTTTAAGGTCACGTTAAATATAAAATATCATGACTCCAAAAACCTAAAAATTCTAACAATTTTCAACCATCGCATTAAAGAAAAATATTAAGACTACAAAAAAACTTTAAAATTTTAATATTTTTCAACCATAGTGTTAAATATAAAATATCACGACTTAAAAAAAATAAATTTAAATTTTGAATTTTTTTCCATGGAAATAAAATCAAGTCTCATGACAAAGCAAGACCTTAGAAATTAATATCTAAATATAAAGGTCATTGTAGTAAAACTATTTTAATACATGTTTTTTTAATGCTAAAAGTTACTCTTTTAAAATCTTAGCCTAAAACAACTTGACAAATTACAACAAATTTTTTAAAATCAATCATTAAATTGACACCCAGTGGGGGCAGACTTGATCCATTGAAATAAAAACATAAAAATCAACAGTGAAATTGACAAAGTGAAGGCGGACTTGATTAAAATCCACTATCAAATTGACACATATCGGGGTTGGGTTACTAACCGAACATCCACACAATCCTTGCAATTAAAAAAAAGACAAAAAACTAAAAATAAAGAAATATTCCTTGCAATTAAAAAAAGACAAAAAAACTAAAAATAAAGAAATATATAAATAAACAAAAATGAAAAACAAAAGAAAAATAAAAAATATATAAATAAACAAAAATGAAAAAAGAAAAGGAAAATAAAATAAAATAATATTAATTGTTATTGCATGTGGAGAGAGAGTAGTTTAAAAAAATAATAAAAAATAGAATAAAATCAAATACAAATCAAACATATAACAAAAAAAATCAATATGACAAAAAAATAAAATAAAAAATCTAACCTAATAAATTTAGAAAAGAATAAAAGAAAAAATTAAAAATTATATAATAAATGAAAAAAAAATTTCCAGATTAAAACTATAATAAAAAATAAAAAATTAACCATTAAAATTTTAAAATAATTAAAAATCATCAAAAATACTTAAAAAATTAAATAATTAATTAAAAAATCAAATAATTTTCTTAAAGAAAACACAAGTAAATAACATATTAAAAACCATTTAAAAAAATAAAAATCATTTATTTTTAAAATAAAAAATAGTTATCTAAAAAGAATTAATATAAATTACAAAACTAATAACAAAAATATATAAAAGAAAAAATTAAAATAAATATTTTAAACAAACAGCATTTAAAAAAACACACGTTAAACAAAAAAGAAAAGAAAAGTGTTGGTGTTGATTTCCGCGTCCGACGCCCAATGGCTGTAGGCAAGGCGACTGGTATGGCACCACCACACCAAATGCCCTGGTTAAAGCCATTTGGTGTCGGATCGGGTGATCCACATCATCATATTTTATTTTTATTTTTCTAATTTTGTATTTTATTTTATATTTTAAATTTTTTTATATGTATTTTATAATTTTTTTATTTTTTTAAATTTTGTATTTAATTTTTTAAAATATTTTTTTAGTTTGTGTCATAGTTTAATATTTATTTATTATTTAATATTTTTATTCAATTAAAAAAAACCTTTTTAATGGTTTATAATATATATATTTTTTCTATCTAATTTTATTTTTTCATTTTTTAAATTATTTTTTAATTTTGTTTTGTTATTTTTATTTTTAATTTTTATTTGCTACTTTTAATTATGTTTTTAAGTGACATATTTTGTGTTTTTACATTTATTTTTTACACAATTATTTTGATAATTTTCATTTTTATTGATTTATAATATTTATAATATTTATTTAATTTTTTCATTTTTGGATAATTATTTCAATTTTTTATTTGAAATAATTTATTTTCATTTTGTTATTTTCTTTTTTTTTTTAAACTTAAAATTTTATGTGAATCATTATTTTTAGAAGAAAAAAAAACTTCAAATGTTATTATTCTTGGAAACAAAATACATTAAATTTTCCTAAATTTTATTATTTTTTCAACAATTTTTTTCAAATTTTTTGTAAAATTCCTTTATTTGACATGCCATTATTAGCTAAAAAGGTCCCAAAATGTGTATTGTTTTTTATTATATTTATATGTAAAATGTGTTTTTTTTTTTTTGTCAAGTGTTTAAAATATTATTTATTTAGTGACAAAATTTATTTTATGTGTATTGATTGAGCAAATCTAGAAGCGTTTTATAACATATAACCTCAAAATTAAAAGAAATACACCCTATCCTATTCTCCTTATAGAAGTGGGTCTTTCCCCTATTGAGAGCCTAACTATGACTAGGCTCCTCCTGTATAAGCACAAAATCAATAACATGAGAAACCATAGACTTCCTAAGCTAGCTTTAAATTTCAACCAAAACCACCTAAGGCTCAAACAAGGTTGGTATAAAGATACCAGGGCCTGGTTAAACCATTGGGAGATCAACGAAAATGTTGCATTGCAAAATATTAATAACATTAAAATATTGTTACTTCTAAGTTTAAAGAGAAAATGTGGTGCGAGAAAGATTTAGAGGTTAAAATAAAATTAAGATATTATAAGGAGGCCATCAACCCTACTCTAGAAGTTCAAAAGTATCTCTTTGTTTTAACTAGTTCAAAGAAAAAAATTAATATAGGCAAGATAAGAACGAACTCTCACGAGCTCCATAGTGAAACAGGTCGTTGGGCAGTTCCTAAAACACCATGGGTGGAAATGATCTGCCATCTCTACGAGAATATGAACATTGAGGATGAAAATAACTTCCTCTTAGAGTGGCCTGTGAGCACCCACATTAGATCTCAGTTTCATAATTTTTGTTGCAATACCGACCTTCCTAGCCTTTTAACATGTCAAAATTATAGTGAGCTTGGGACGCTTCTTTCCAAGCTCTTTGAGCATAGGAGTGCAATTTTAAAGAAAACTAAATAATTCGTTTCTTTAGGTCCGATAGACCAAAGTTTGGTCTCAGTGGACGTTAACCATCATCATCATCATAGAGAAAAATCCTAACTTCAAAATATTAACTTTATTATTACTTTTAAACTCTTCAAAAAATTGAAAAAATCGTTAAAAATAAACATTGTAACGGAAAAGAAAAATACAAATTTGAAAAACCCTTGAAAAAAAAAACATCTCAAGAAGAAAAGAAGATGAAGAAGACAACTTGAAAATTAGTTAAATAACCAACATTTAAAAACAAATCTATATAGTTAAGACATAAGACAATGAGCCTTGTTATAGACTCGAAATATCGACACAAAACCATGGATATTGTGGTTTATGATCCAAATTTACAAGATCACAAAAATATCACTACAAAACTCTTCACTCACTCAAAATTTAAATTGTCAAAAATGTGCCCCCAAAAAAAGAAAAGTTGATTCTACATCAACGCTTTTCGAAATCAACATGAAAAAACCAATATTTAAAAAAATATATTCATATTTAATATATAAGAAAAATTAAAGTGTAAAAAATAAGCCCCTCCCACCCAAAAAAAAAGGGGTTGATGTTGCATTAACAATTTTCAAACTCAACATGAAAATCATTAAAATTTAAAAGAATGATGTTCATTGTTAATACGTAAGAAAATTAAAAGTATCAAAAATATGCTAAAAAAAGGTTCATGCTACAACAACATTTTTCAAAACTGGCATGAAAATCATGATTTTTTGCGACCTCTTAAAAAACAAAAACTCAGTACATTTCTTGTTAAGTTGGTAATTTTTTTAATACAATGTTTGAAAAATCAATAATATAATGTAATGGTGTTTCCAGACTTCTGTTTGGGGTGGATCTATATCACATATGCCCAACATATGTTCAAAAATGTTAAATTTTCTAGGTCAGAAAGAATTGGTTCTTTCACGCAATGAATTAATAAATGTGGGATTCCTTAACATGTATTATAAAACACAATGATTAAATTTATGATATCACCCATCTTGTTATCGTTGTGTTGATGTAGGCACATATTTCTATTGTTGTGCTCTGTAGAAGCACACTATTTTTATTGTTGTGTCCTTACATTATTATTGTTATGTAGGCTCTCATTTTATGGTGACCACTTAAACTCCTATATATACTAAGAAGTTCTTGTCATTTGTTTCATCCAAGAATTTTCCATTTATCTGATTTAAAGGAGATTCCCCCCTCAAAGAGACTAATTTTGAATTCATTGACCTATATATATATATATATATATATATATATATATATATATATATATATATATATATTTGCATGAAACTTGATATCAAAGCTTTGGATTCTAGGGGTTCACTGCTTCAAGCAGGGCATCTTGGAATTTTCACTATAAATTATCTTCTACGAGGCTTTAGATGTTGAAAATTTTACCACATGGATTCGAAATATTGGTGAACTTTGTGTAAAACTTTCAAATCTTGGTTTGCTATATTTTCTAATTTATGTTCCAAAGAAGTTAGGGTTTTTGCATGCTCCAAAATTCAATCTCAAACAAATGACCTTGGGAAAATTGTCATAAATTTCTTTTCGAGCATTGGATTTGAATTTTTTAAAACTAACTGAAATTGGATGGACTGTTGTTTTATGTGTATCAATTTTAGAGATGAAGGTTAAAAAAGTGACATATGGCATCCCGTATAAGTTCACTCTGTTGAACCAGTCCATAATCAGGCCATCTTGGGAGATTTGGCCTAACTTTATCTTGGAGAATCCAATCTTGCTTTGAATTGTGGCATTGGAAAAAAGACTTAGAGGGCTACCATAAGACACAATTTTAAAACTTGGGAGGCTAAAATTACAGATATACAACAGTTACAAGATTGAGCTCCTAAAAGCAAAAAAAATAGTGTGTGTATATTTTTTTTAATTTGCATTTAACTTTTATTTGAAAAATTAGTTTGATGTGATTCAAAGGACATAGTGAAGCATATATATCATTGTTTGATTCCAAAATACCTAGAAACAAAAAAAATTGATACACCTAGTAAGCAACCAGAAAGTTCTACTGTGATGCATGAAGAAGAGGAAGAAATGCAACATGATATATCAAAATTACGAGACCAAGTGCAACAAATTTCGCTCTTACAAAAATTAACAAAAAATGAATTGGAAGCTAAGATGGATGGTTTAGAAGCAAGAATAAAATCCAACATGGAAGGTTTGAAGGATGGTTTAAAATCAAACATGGGATTTTTTAAAGTAGACATTGACACGATGAATGTCAAGTTGGAAGGGTTGAAAAAGTTGTTGCAATAAAGACTTCCCAGTGGTGACAATTTAATCTATGAAAATCATGATGAGGACAAAAGGAACATGAATCATGTTTTTAGAGACTCCAATGTTTGGTTTAGTACCCACCATATTCGAAAGCTAGACATGAGGAAGTTTGATGGCAAGGATCCGTTTACATGGATACTAAAAATGGAGCAATTCTTTGATATACATGATGTGACACACACATAAAAGGTATGCATTGAATCTTTATATTGAGAATTTTTTTTTTTTATAGTATAAATGGATTTATTCTTGTAAATCAATTATCGCTTCGACAAATTTTGCGGAAGAATTGGTATCACATTATGGAGATACACAGAGAAATACCTTCTTAATTAGCCAATTGATAAATCTCAAACAAAAGGGTTCAATAGTGGAGCACATTAATGACTTCCAAAGATTTAATATCAAGGTAAATGATATTACAGAGGAGTATAAGGTTGATGTCTTCATAGGGACTTTAAAGGATAACATCCAATATGAGGTTCGCCTTTGGGAACCCGATTCATTAAAGAAGGAATTCAAGGTGGCAAGAGACAATGAAAGAAAAATTATGGAAATAATGAAGTCTGCCACTCACAACTATAAATATGGAAGTGTTGCTACTCCTATCTTCCCATAACCTGTAAGGTTGACACCATGTCAACTAGAGGAAAAAAGAGAAAAAGGATTTTTTTACAGTTGTGATAGAAAATACACTAAGGGTCATAAGTGTGCTGAGAAGAAATTATTTTACATAGATTGTAAAGAGGGGGAAGAAAAGGAATTAAAAACATAAAAAAAGAGGATATACACAAGGGATCAACCACAGATAAAGAAGAAATGAATTCGACCACATCTTGCAATGCATTGGTGGGAACTACCACTCCTTAAAATCTCAAGATAGAAGGACATATAAAGAAAATAAGGTAATAATGTTGATCGATTCTGGTAGTATCCATAATTTTATTCATTGTAAGATAGCCAAGGAATTGAATTGCTTTACATATCCAACACCAAAGTTTCAAGTGATGGCTGCAAATGGAGGAACTATTATTTTCTTAAGGAAGTGTCATAATGTCAATCTAACCATGGGGGGATATGTATTGAATGGTCCAATTATTTTCATTCCAATGGGTGGTGTTGTTGTTGTATTATGAGACCAATGGTTACAATATTTAGGGATGATAAATTTTAATTTTCAAGAACTTTTCTTTAAATTTTCTTAGGAAGGAATGAAAAATTAATTAAGGGGTGTTGCTGGGAAACTGAGGAAGATAATCAAATCTAATGGAACAACAAAGCTTTTGAAGAAATAACAACACATAATAATTGCACAATTATGCTCACTTGATGTTCAAACAACAAAATTATTTGTTTATCCAGATATCCAGAGAATCTTGGATAATCATTCCAAGGTATTTGAGACTCCCAAAGGCTTCCCACATATTCATGATCATGATCATGCTATTCACTAGATTCTAGGAATTTTTTCTCCAAACATCAAACCTTACATATATCCCTATGCCCAAAAGAGTGAAATTGAACACATGGTTGCAAAAATGCTAGAGGCAAGTATACTTCAACCTTGCCAAAGTTCTTTCTCTGCTCTAGTAGTATTGGTACACAAGAAGGATGGATCATGGTGTATGTGTCCGAATTATAGGGAGCTCAAAAAGCTCACTATTAAATATAAATTTCCCATTCCTATTATTGATGAATTGTTGGATGAATTACATGGACAAATGTAGTTGACCAAGTTGGATCTTCATTCAGGATATCATCAAATTAGAATGGAGACCGACGACATTCCGAAAACAACATTTAGAACTCATGAAGGTCATTATGAGTTTTTGGTCATGCCTTTTGGCCTTACTAATTCACCTTGCACATTTCAAGGTTTGATGAATTCCATTTTCAAACCCTTCCTTAGAAAATTTGTGTTTGTATTTTTTGATGATATACCAATCTACAACAATTCTTGGAAGGAGCATGTTCAACATGTTGACAAGGTGCTCAAATGATTGGAAGAGTAACAATTTTATGAAAAAATCTCCAAATGTTTCTTTTGGGTGCAGAAGGTGGAATATTTGAGTTATATTTTATTTCATGACGGTTTTAAGGTAGATCGTAACAAAATTAAAGCCATCAAGGGATGGAAAATCTCCACAACCGTATAGCATATTCAAGAAATTTTCGGGTTGACAAGGTACAATTCCAAGTTTGTTATGAATTATAGGAAAATAGTAGCACTTCTAACAACATTACTGAAGAAAGCTGCATTTTTTTTAGACTCCAGAAGAAACTAAGACCTTTGAAAATCTTAAAGAGGTAATACGCCAAGCTCCGGTTTTAGCTACTCTAGACTTCACAAAAACCTTTATGGTGGAATGTGATGCCTCAAGAAATGGAATTTGTGTTGTTTTAATGTAAGAAGGAAGACTTGTTGCTTTTCAAAGTCATACAATTAAGGGAAATTATTTACAAAAACCTATTTATGAGAATGAAATTGGAAATACTTCATTCCCTGAAGCAATGACACCCTTACCTAATGGGAAAGAACTTCAAGGGAAATTTTTTTAATGATAGTCTTAAATAATTTTTTGAACAAAGATTATCTTCAGAAGAACATACAAAATGGGTCACTAAAATGTTTAGTTATGACTTTAAAATCATCTGCAAAACGGGAAGCAAAATGTTGTTGCAAATGCACTCTCAAGAAGGGATGAGGATGTGGAAGCATTTCTCTATGCCATTTCTATTATCCAACCTGCCTGGATCATTGAAGTAAGGGAGGAATGGAAGAATGATAAAGAGGCGTGGACACTCATTCAAAATTTGTAGCAAGGTCGGGTGTCTGATACATTTATTTAGAAAAATGATTCATTATGGTACATATATCACTTATATATATGTAATAATTCCCAAATCAAAAAAAAAAATCCTTTTGGAATCACACATCTCTCATGTATGAGGGCACTTAGGATTTTTAATAACATACCACATGGTCAAGAAGGAATTTTTTGGGATGGTATTAAATCTGATATTTAGAAGTTTGTGGAAGAACATTTGGTTTTCCAACAAAATAAAGTGCATACAATCAATAACTCCGGTATTTTAAAACCTTTATCCATCCCAAGTTAGCATTGGGAGGAGGTCTCAATGGATTTTATCACAAGTTTACCCAAGTCTGAAGGAAATAGTGTCATCATGGTGGTACAAGTTGATAGACTTACCATGTATGCACAATTTTTTGCATTATCTTGTCCTTTTAAAGTGAGTACAGCTGCTACTGCATTTATGGAAATAATTCAAAAGCTACATGGAAACTTGAAACACTATTGTAAGTGACAAAAATCTCATTTTCACTGGAAATTTTTGGACATAATTATTTTCTTATATTGGTACTAAAGTTGTGCATAACTCATCTTATCATCCTCAATCTGACAAGATAACTGAGTTACTGAGTAAATGTTTGGAAGGATATATTTGTTTTTTTGTATCTGATAAGCAAACACAATGGGTCAAGTGCTTACCTTTGGCTGAATGGTGGTATAGCACTTCCTTCCATACTGCAACAAAAATGACCCCATTTATGGAAATTTATGGATATCATCCACCATCCATCAAATCATCTTCAAGAGAAATTTATATGGTTAAAGTAGAGGAAGATCACATTGAGCACCAACAACAAATTCTCCAACTCTTAAAGGATAACCTCACTCTAGCACAAAATCGAGTGAAACAACAGGAATATTAGAATCACGGTGAAATAAGTCTTGGCATAGGTAACTAGGTATTTTTATGGCTACAACCATACAAACAAATGTCACTCAAGAAAGATAAGAAGGATAATAATTTATCACCCAAGTACTATTGTCCTTACAAGGTGTTTGTTGTGGAGGTAAATCCCCTCTGCGGACAGAGGCGATCCCTAGTAGCCCAGATCGGGTCTAGCAACAATCGTATCACGCTACGGCGCAGGTTCCTAATTACAATAAACCAACTTGTGAAGAGGGCCTACCTCAAGTCCAACGCTGTTTTTCGTAGAGAAGATGGCGCTCTCGTTTCCTTGCTTCAGCAGATTACAATCCTCTCGCTTGCCGCAATCGAACACCTGCACATGCAAGAAACACGACAAACACAAGTAAAACCCGATATATGCAATTATGTATCAGTCACAGAAGACACAACTCATGATCATAATGAAAAATACGAGTGGAACCATAACCAATAGTAGCTTATCATTAATTCATACAAAGGAAAATACAACCTGGCTCTGACGCTGAATCTTCCTTCGGCGGGTCATCAGCGGAATACGTCTCAGTAAAGCTTGTCGGGAATGGGGACAAGCCTCTCTCTTCGATCGTCAATCTCCTTGCTATGGATTTGGTACTATGAGGACTATCAAAGCTCTTGCAACATTCTTTCGGCTATGAAGGCTTTTGGAGATTCTTGGAGACTCTTGGAGACTCTTGGAGACTAGCTTGCAAAACGGAATGCAAGCTTATATAGATGGTGGAAGAGGAGTTGGGATCCCTTTAATCATGGGATTGGCCCTATCCTCAAGGAAGCTTCCATGAGAGGTGGAAAACTACTTCCTCTACATGGAAATCCAGAGCCAAACGTCCCAACTCAATTTAGAGACCAGTTCAGGAGTTGGTTGGAGTTAATCTTCTGCCATTTACTTTTAAAAAACACCCTTTATTAAGCCTAGCGCGAGTGCGACTCTGAGACAGAGTGCAAATTAGCGCGCCCTCTTTGGAAGATTTCCCCCATTGGCACGGGTATAACACTGGCTAGTCACGCCAAGGATGAAAAGGCTATTTTGAGGGTTTTTCACAAGGAGACGTCTTCAGGGGAATGAAATTCCATGTCTAGGGAAATGCCATGAAAGTGTTTTCAGATCATGTCATTGCTCACAGGTCACGGAATGAGCACTCCAATGTGCGGGATGGGGAATTGCAGGGACGGTGAAAAATTACTGTGTAACAGATGCCCCCTAAAGCATGAGGCCCGAAAGAGAGAGAGGGGTGAAATGCTTTACGAGAACGTGTCCAACTGAAAACACTGCCGTCGGAAAACCTGCGTAGAGAAGTACAACTGATATCTCAAATACATGATATATGTGTGGTATGGGCACAACCATCCATAGAAAAGTATACAATAATCTAGATCCAAGGTATGGGTGCAGCCATCCAGTGAGGATCGATAAAAGAGACTCAGGTATGGTCGCAGCCATCCAATCACTGAGTCATGTAACCAATCACAAAATCGCAGCCTAGATTCCAACAGACAAAATCCAGGGTCTTGCACTCCATCTCAACCCGAACAAAGTACAAGTTCAAGCATGCGAATAAGTGAGCTGAAGTCGAACATGCAAGAACATCGCCTGATTACTAGCCAATGATGAGAGTTGTTAACAGACGCGAGAGGTACCACCAATAATGACAATGGCCCTTAAGGTACTATAGGTACAATCTACGACATGTGAATCAGTGAGCTGACGTCGAACACCCGTAGAATCACTCGATCGGAGGCCAATGATGAAAACCTCACGTCGAACGCGAAGAACTTGCCATTGAGGCATGCATGCTCCAAGGTACCAGAAGGGAGTCTCTAGATCAACTTCCTGGATAATGAGCTGAAGTCGACAGGGAGTGACCTTGATAAAAGGTGGGCCATAATGTCTCCCACATCATCGACGTGAGACAGAGGAGTATAATGTCTTTGTGAATCAAGATCAGATGAGAATCAAAGGAGGGTTGAAATTTTGTAGAGGTCAACTTCTCTTGAACATATGGCGGCACGACAGTGAGTTTAGCAGTATTTGACATCAAAAGATCAAAGGTCATGATGACAGGGAAAAGAGCAGATGAGAGGTCAAAAGGGATTACCCAAACCCATGGAGGCAAGTGGAAAAATGAGATGAGATATCCCTAGCCCAACACGAATGCAGACAAGTGCCATATTCAAGAGTGACATAATGCCGACACAACAACGGTTTTGGTTCCATTTTTCCCCACCATTTCTGGCGAGTACCCAAATTATTTTTGAAAGCAAGCTTGAAGGGGATAGCATATGCTTGTCATATAAGTTCGTCCTTCGGACGAATCCATCCTAGTACATTTAACGAGCCCTAGGAAGGAGAAACTCGAATATCGTCATTCCGACTGAATCCAATGTCATCAGGGTTTAACGAGTTTGACAAAGGAAGAACTCGATGTATTTTCATATTTAGAGAGTTTTAAAAGACAGTGGAAAAGTAAACTCCAAAAGTCCCTTTTCGTAAATAGTTCCTCAGATCCGAAAAGGTAGAAAACTATGTCTGAGAAAACCTCCTAGTCATGATAGGCTAGGGTATTCCTTTTTCGTAAATAATCTATCCCAACCCGAAAAAGGGGTAAAAGTATACTGGATAGATGTCGTTTCGTAGCCACTTTAACGAGATCGAAAAGACAAGAGACTCGGCAATATTTTCATATTTAGAGAGTCAGAAAAGAGCTGAAAGTTGACTCCTCCTCGAGGAACGAGTGGTATAAAGGGTAGCAACTGGTTTCGGTAATGGTGGAACTGCTCAGAACAAGTAAAGGTTAAGAGGCTGGCTAACAAGACCACTCATTGCAGCGGTTCCTCAGGAACGAGTAACACAATCAAGTGAAGGCATATGATCGGCCAAGCAGATAGTGACGATGGAATGAGAAAACCAAGGCTCATCTGGCAAAGACAGGCTGATAAAATGGTAATCACAAGAGGTAAAATGGGAAAGGTTTCATTTTTACACAAGCTTGAAATTAGGAAACTCTGCTTGAGGTTGGTTTCATTTTTACACAAGCTTGAAACAAAGATAAACTATGCTTGAAACCGGTTTTCATTTTTACACAAGCTTGAAACGGAAACAAACTATGCTTGAAAAAGTGAGCATGCCCCTAGCATGGTGACTCAATTCGAGGTACATGCCCCCCAAGCTTCAGTCCATATGAAATGCAGATGGAGTGAAGGTTCAAGTTACGAGACCAAGAGAAAGACTCGACTGGGATTTTACGAGAACTTATCAAAGACTCGAATTGAATGGGAACATGTTTCATTATTTTAACGAGGTTGACACATTAAAAGAAATATCCTCAGATGACCTTGTTTCATTTTTTAAGGAGCTTGACACAAGAAAATGAACTGTGCTCCGACAACCTTGTTTCATGTTTTAAGGAGCTTGACACAAGAAAATGAACTGTGCTTCGACAACCTTGTTTCATTTTTAAGGAGCTTGACACAAGAAAACGAACTGTGCTCCGATGAATTTGTTTCATTTTTTAAGGAGCTTGACACAGGAAAAGAACCATGCTCCGACTGACCTCATCATAATGAACAAGAAGTCATCGCTTCCAAGAGTTCCACTCCCGATGGAAGGAAAACATCCTGGAAGTCAGGACCCAATGCCCCTAGCACTTGATGCACAACGACACTATCACTGAGTACATGCACGGGGTATGTAGCCACATAGTTGACTTGCGGTGGGGCAGATATAACGGGTGGATAAAAACCAGGAAGGGGGGTTGGGATCCCTACAATCATGGGATTGGCCCTATCCTCAAGGAAGCTTCGATGAGAGGTGGCAAACTACTTCCTCTACATGGAAATCCGGAGCCAAACGTCCCAACTCAATTTAGAGACCAGTTCAGGAGTTGGTTGGAGTCAATCTTCTGCCATTTATTTTTAAAAAACACCCTTTATTAAGCCTTACGCGAGTGCGACTCTGAGACAGAGCGCCAATTGACGCTCCCTCTTTGGAATATTTCCCCCATTGGTGCGGGTATAACACTGGCTAGTCGCGCCAAGGATGAAAAGGCTATTTTGAGGGTTTTTCACAAGGAGATGTCTTCAGGGGAATGAAATTCCATGTCTAGGGAAATTCCATGAAAGTGTTTTCAGATCATGTCACTGCTCACAGGTCACGGAATAAGCCCTCCAATGTGTGGGATGGGGAATTGCAGGGACGGTGACAAATTACTGTGTAACAATGTTGCAAAACATTAGTGCTATTGCATTCAAGTTGGAGCTGCCTGCATCTTCCTGAGTACACCCAAATTTTCATGTTTCATACTTAAAGAAAGTTACTAGTGACAAGATCCCAGTTCAAAAAATATTTCCAGAACTTGTTGAGGAAGGAAAAATCATATTGGAGCCTAAAACAATCATATAAACAAGAGTCTAAAAATTACGGAATCAATCAATTTCATATTATCTCATTAAGTGGAAGAACTTACCCATTGAAGGTTCTATATGGGAGGATGATAATTTTATAGAAAGCATCCAAAACTACTCAAGCGTTGAGGAGACACTTTTTTTGAAGGAGAGGGACATGTTAGGTCCCTATAATTATAGTGTAGCCCCTTATTATTATTGTTTTTGTAGCCCCCTTATTTTTATTGTTATGCCCATATAGCCCCCATATTGTTTTTTTGTGCCCCATAGAGGCCCACTATTTTTATTATTCTTCCCTTACATTATTATTGTTAAGTAGGCCTTGTTTATATTGTGACCCCGTAGACTCCAATATATACCAATGAGGTCATATCATTTGTATCGTATAATAATTGTTCATTTATGTGATGTAAAGGAGGTTTCCCCATCGAAGATGGTAATTTTCAAGTTACTAGTCTATTTTTTCTTTTGTTTTTTGATCTGGTTGCATAACAACCTTTTTTCCACAACTTCACTCCAATGACGATTAGTCTCATAGATTAGAGATGGATATTTCTCTATTTTATTTACTATGAATCCAAATTTGTAGTTTTCAAATTCTTTATCATCCATCTCACTCTGGAACAAACATACCCAAATAAAATAAATATAACACACTTTGCAATTCAAATTGTATCTAAATACAAATTAAATGTTGAACAGGGCAATAAAAATGGCTTTCTAAAATAACATGCTTTGTATTTACTCGGTCTTCAGAATGCAATATAAGATGGTTTCAAATTTTTTACTAAGGAGGTTGAACAATTATTAAGGTCTACTTTTCACTTTTATGATTCACACGAGAATAAAATAGATAGAAAACTGTTGAAGGCCAAAAATATAGGCCAGTTGGGCAAACTAGGCCACTAGCTTCTTGGATAATCAAGCAACACCCTATAAGTTGTGTATCGAAAAGACTTGTACTTAATGAACTAATACAAGATGAAACATGAAATTAGAAAATTAGAAAGAAAGCTAGTTATGAAAATGCAATAGATATTCTAGAGACAACAAATACAAAAGGACAACAAGAAATTTCACAATTTATTGAACTTCATTCATGATAACAACTACGACATAAGAATTTGAAGGTCATACCTGAATTTGCTGCAATTTATCGATAAATGCATCTCATAATTCTTGTAAATATGGTGGGATATGCAACACAAAAACTAAATCCCAATAAAAAATGTGTTATCCTACTGCCACAACATATATAAGTTGTTCCTTTGTCCTGCAATTTGAAGAATGTAATTGAAGTTAATAATAGTTATAACTTCCAAATTAAAATGAATTTTTATTCCAACCATATTCTTTTTTATCATATTAATAAAATTAAAATTAGAGAACTCATTGAGACATGCTCACATGACAACTTTAACTATTTACTAATGTCTAAAAGAAACAACAAGAGTATGCTTCAAAACGTTCACTTCAAATAAATGAAATATGGACAAGGTGCATATCAGTGAATAAAATTTAAAATGATCTCTCCTCATTTTAGCGTAAGTATGCCTATTTTTGGGATTAATTTGATAAGATAATGGTTAAAAGAGAATAATAAAGACTCTAACAAAAGCAGACATACAATCTAGCTAGCCAATTAGCCAACCTGAGGATTCCATCCATATTATAGCTGACTTGAAGAATATACGATACCATGTAGATAAAGCTACAATTAGAGGAAAGTTTTACTAGTCACCCTTCTGGTGACAGTTGAGTTTTATTTTGTAAATATGATGCAAATTCAGTCTATGGTTCACAACTATAAGAACACACACATAAATTTATAACTTTGATGTAAAGGTGGGAAGCCAAATATGTTTGGTGTGCCCCCTCTAATAAAACATAAGGAACAAATAGTATAATTAAAATTTTCATTTTGTAGGTTGGCCAAGAATGGACCCTACATGGGGAATGTTGAATATAGTCAAGTGATGTAAGAATGAATTTTTGCTTGTCTTGTGGGGTGGTTATTCCTCTATTTATTGATGCATTAGTTGTGCATTAGGTTGTTGTGCCAGGAAATCCTCTGATAAAGAAGAAAAAATATGGAAAAATATATCCAAAGAACCTAGAGAGAAATAGAAACATGTGTGAAGAAGGAATATGAATATACATCCAATCATATATTGAATATATATCCAACACTAACATGATATATAACCGTTTCAATGCATATATAAAGAAAGATATAAAAAAAATGCAAATAAGAGTCATAAATATCAATTCTTTCCCCACAAATATATATATATATATATATATATATATATATATATATATATATATAAACGAAATTAAGACTAAGTGTATATAGAATAGAGAGTTGTGAACGTGAAGGAAAAAATGTAATACATTGTAAACAATTATTTGGAAGCATGACTAGATATGATACCTGACAAAAGGAAGTTGTCAACAAGTGAAACCTCCAAAAGAACATGTGAAGAATTCAAACCATAAGCCCTCAAACTACCTGTCCATGAAAAGCCCTCTAGTTACTTCTCAAATGGTAACCTAGAAAGGACTGTATGTAAGTAAAACCATTTCTATAACATATAAATCAAATGTAACTAGAAATGTAACTAGGAAATCATTCATACCGGGGGGAGGTAGGATCAAATATTTGGATGTAGACACTTCCTAAATGTTCAAATGAAAAAACTGTAAACCAACCGTCATCTCCACAAAGAATTATTGATAAAATATGCCGACAAAGTGTGGCAAAGAAAAAATATTGTTCTTAAGTGACAATTCAAACGCTCTGCAGAAATCAACTGTCGATTAGTAAAATAATTTAACAGGTTCCTATAAGACTTAAAGAAAATTATCCCGTTAAAACCCTGGATTTTTTTCAATAGGAAAAAATTTTAACCGCTTAAATTGAAGAATTCTGAGATGGAATATATAGGAAAACCCTCATTTTTTCTTGAGGGAAATCCATGTGGAAATAACTCTTACAAAAGAAAGAAAGAACGATTGCAATAACCAATTAGAAATCTAAACTCTAAGTCGAAGAAATTTAAGCTGTGTAAATGGCAAATACTAGGGTAACTTGTTGCCTGTTGTACAAGCTCTGTAGCACCTGTACAAATGTCAGAGAAAAGGATGTTGTTAGAAAGTCATATCGAGAACCTATAAAAGGGATTGGGTCTAAATGTCACGAGGCTTTACCTGGTAAAATATGGGAAAAATGGGAACCCCAAAATGGGAACCCTAAACTATTTCATGAAGCCGAGCTCATCTAAGCACCATTTTGATTGCGTAAGTCAGAGAGAAAATTGCAATGTGAAAATGATGCTCAATGGCCATTGATTTCCCTTTATCAATGTTGTTACAGGGGATTTTGAAGACAAATTTTTTTGCACGGTGCAGCATAAATGAATGATCTAGGGTTTCAGTTCATTGACTCTTGAGGGTTTGAAATATGAAGCATCACCCACCTCGAAATATCTATATTTGGGGATGTGTTACGCGATTTGACGTGGAATTTGCAAATATTAAATAATATGAGTCCATGTTTTTTGCGTGTACAATGTGTAAGACGAAATATTAATTTCGTCTTAAACTACCGTATGATGTAGTAATGAAAGTAACATTATTTCATGTAATCTATGTAACAAATTTCCTTACGAAGATGCTGGACGAAAAATAAAGCGAGAGTTAAACTTTAAGCTTTGACAAGAATATTTTGTATCATTTCTCATATCAAACATGGTTGCAAAATGAATTGGAATTTCAAATCCACCTAGTTGTTTCGATCATGCTTAAAATTTCTCAGGAATTCTAAGCCAAAAAGAACTGAGGAAAAAAAGAAAGAAAGAATATATGTGTACATGTATGATTGTATTAAATGTTGCATTGGCAAAATTCATTGCATGAAAATGTCATATGTTTTTCTCTTCCTTGTCATTAGGGAAAAGAGTAGCATTAATGGCAAAGTCATTACTATGTAAACAGGGGAACAACATAGGTTCCTATGTTGAACAAATCATAACCAATGTTGCCACCATTATGGTGATCACTAAAAAGAACACTCTGATTGATGGATATCAACACTTGAATAATAATGGTAACAATAAAACATCTCCTACAACCATATTTAAAACGAGATGGATTCACTATGTAGGCAAGGCCGACTAAAAGAGGCAATGGATATTCCGCAGTTCATGGACCAGGAAGTCATTTTACCCTATTCAACTACTTAAAATCATCTTTTGCACACGTGTGTTGATAAAAAATCAATTCTAGACACCAAACTTGTCCATGCCCACATCATATAGACCAAATTTAAGCCTAAAATTTGCATGGGAACAAGCTTGTTACAGTCTATGTGAAGTGTGAAAGTTTAGTTTATTCATATAATTTTAGGTGAAATTCCTTAAATAAATGTGGTCTTACGGGCTTCCATTATTATAGCTTATTCCAAGCACGGGTTGGATAAGGAAGCCTATGTAATGTTTGATGAGATGGAATGATAGGGAATTCAAGAAAATCAATTTACTTTTGTCGACTTTCTCATCGTCTGTGGTAATTTAATGGTTTTGGAGCATGGAAGAGAGATCCATGAGAGAATAATTACAACTGGATATGAATGCAATGCCTTTGTGGATAGTTTCTTCTTAGAATTGTGTGTTAAATGTTGATGTTTGGAGGATGCATGCAAATTGTTTGACAAAATTCCCGAGAGAAATTTAATCATATGGAATGCCATGATTTCTGGATATGCAAAGAAGGGTTTTAAGGATAAGGTTGTGGATCTCTTTGGGGTAATTCCTTAATGAGGTGTGGTCTTGTGGATAGTGGTGATTGTTGGATATGTGTAGAATGGGCATGTTGATGGGGTCTTTGAGCTATTCAAAAAAATCTTAACCAAGATGTAGTTTCGTGGAATGCCATGATTGCAAGATATGCACAAAATGGATAGGTTGATAAGGCCATGAAATTGTTTGAGTAAATGCCTCAAAGAAATGTAATTTCCTGGAATTCGATGATTTTGGATTTTACGAGGTATAGTCATAGCTAGAAATCCTTGTATATATATCATGAAATGATGTAAATGAGTTTTTCACTAATTGAACACACCTTCACTGGAATTCTTCTAGAATGTGACAATTTGGTAGCTCTGGAGCATGACAAAAAGATTCATGAAGTTATAATGAGAAGTGGATACTAGTCATAGGTGTTTTTTAGTATTGGTCTCATATATGTGTATGCTTAATGCAGGAGTATAGAGGATGCCCATTGTTAGGGTCCTATATTTTATAGGATCTCAAAGTGATTGAGTATGTCATTATTTGTAAGTTTAAATTGTAAATTATTTTTAGTTTGCAAATGATTTACAAAAAAAAGTATATATAAAAAGAAAATCAAAAGAGGGTATGACAAAAAGAAAATGAATATGAATAAAAAGTCAAAAAGAAGAAAATTGAAAAAGAATAAAAATGAATAAAGCCCCACAAAAGAAAAAGAGAAATAATATTGAAGGTGCGTAAATTTAAATGCCATTATTGTTAAATAGTTTCCATTATGTTAAAAAATTGAATAAGATCGTATGAAGCTTGTCTAAAATGGCACAATGACTTGATTTTGTTCCAATCATACAACTTAATCATGATGGAACCATTGTAAATTTCATGTCAAATAGGTTAGTGAATAAAGATTTTTCAAACAGTTTAATCTTGACAAATCAGTAGTTAGGTAGAAAATGAGATTGATTCAACAATTTAATCTGAATCAATAGGAGGAATAAGTGATAGAGTAGGTTAGAATGTTATAAAAAAAGGATATGTGGGTTTTCTAGCTCAAATTCACCCTAAACAAGTGAGATAAAAAAATGTTAGCTTAGAGAAAGAAATTGAAAAGCAAAGGGTAGGTAGAAATTACATAATGGCTTTGAGAAGCATGAAAAATATTTATTCAAAGTGTTTAAAATCATAAAATTATTTCATGCGCTGATGAAGCAAAGGAATAAAATTTTATCCTAATGTCAAAAGGTTCGGCATATCAATATGAAAATCTGCCACATCAATTCCTCAATCCTAAGTTTTACCTTTGCATAAGCCCCCCCCGCTACTCGACAAAATATCCCATCCAACCCCACCACTCACTGATTAACCCCCCTTTATCTGTCACATCATCCTCTCCCCGCACTTTTCATCTAACGAACAATACTCTTTTTTGGCCCCCCCTCTCCATCTGAACTTTACCAGGGGGGTGGGGGGAGGGTCCGAAATGGGTGGTTTTAACTTTTGGGCCCATGATAACGTGTCTCTTTCACATGATTTCACACCCCCCTAGCCGAAACTTCTTACCACTTCCCTACCCCTCTGAAAAGAAGTTTCCCCGATGTATCAAAATCGTTAATGTGTCCGTTGAACACCAGTCTTGTCATGCCACTTGGACCCATCTGTTGCCAAATCAAATGCCTTCCTGCGGTAATAAATGTTGCTAATTAAATTCATCCCTAATTGTTAAACCAATGGACCCGTGCCACCTTTAATGGGAAAATGACCCATTCCTGTATAAATTCATGGTTAATCGATCTTTGATATCCTTTACCTTACTATTTTCAGTGATATGTACATGTTTGTTGCAGGTTAATATAGCGCCAAAAAATCAAATTCAACCACTGTCGAGCTTCTCTCTGTAAATTAGCTCTTTCATTTCCTCATTAAACAGTTTTTCTCAGCCATAAACTCCATTTCTTTTAAACAGAAACCCTCATTCACTACCAAAACAGAGTTTACCATGGCCCCCAAGAAGCATACGTAGGTGGAAACTGTAAATCCACTCCTCTATTCCTCAATTGACCTTGATCAAATTCCTCTGGTTAATAGGGATTACAGAATTCATGAAACCCTATGTGAGCTAGAATTATTCTAAATGTAATGTTGGCTTGAAGACAAAGTCCTTGATAACACTGATGACATTGGACTGTGGGATTCCAATTTTCCCCATTATATCTTTCCCCACACCCACAGTTACCCTAAATTCATCAAGAAATGTCAAGCCTATTATGGCCCTAATCAGAGAGCCATTATTGCACCTACTGGAGATATTCTAGTCACCATAAATGCCCAAACTATAGATCAAATGATGCAGGCCCCTATTACAGAGAATGGCTCTCCTTTTTCTCAAGAAGCACTCCTTAAACTATATTAGAAGCTAGACTTTGAAAAAAGGGCTAAAACCCTTGAATTTTTTCTAGCTGAAGATGCCCAACTACCTAAGAAAAACCCTCCCTATCCATATTCCATGTTCCCTGAGAGAACTAAGCATATCAGTATTGTCATCTCTTGCCTCCTTGGTTATTACTCAGATCAGTGGGTAGATGAGGCTATTATAGGTTTCCTATCCATTTTTTCTGCAGATTCCAAACCTTTTGTCATATTCAACTTTAGCCAATTCCTTGCAGTTTCCATTCATGAACAATTTGTTAAATTCCACATTGAGGAGGTGTTTAAATATACCTTTATTTTAGTATATTTGTTTCCATATTTTTAGGGAAACATGTTCAAATTTTCATTACAGAAGATGGATGAAGAAGGACATCAAAAATCTGTCATCTTCTAGACTTCAATGGTGATGAAGGAGTAGAAATAATATTCATACAAAAAATTCATAGAACTGTTTGTACATCCAGCACTCAGTATTCTCAGCAATAATTTAGAGCCCAGAATCAGTGAACAAATCAGGAAAGTCTTGCAGTTTTCAGATCAAACTAAAACAGGAGATTGGTACCTTTACCAAAATTATACAGAGCTAAGGATTTATGGATGTGAGCTTGCTCCATATAAGCTCCCAAAATTCCTCCCAATGAGGATTTTTTCCCTTGAATATATCAAGAAAATGCTCAATGCCGATGAGGTACATTTTGTGTCTGCCATGAAGAAATCCTAGTTTAGAATTAAGACACAAATATGACCTTTCATTTGTAACAACAGAGTAGCAGGAGAGGAAGAAGACATATTATTGAAATAGATGCAATTAAGCCTCAGTTTCACATGGTCATATGATCCATTGGGTGCCATCTCCAAACTAAGGGTAGAGAATAGATCTACACCATATATTCACATACATAGACCAGAAATTGAGAGGTACATGAATCAACTAGAATGGACCGAGAATACTCTACAAGAGGCTGAGGAGCAAGTGGTGTCAACTTCAGTATCAAAAAATCCTCTCCCACGGGAGAAAGAAAGAAAAAGGATCAGAGAACAGGAGTCCCCTTCAATGACAGACACTTCTAGTAAAGAATTCACAATCATGTACATGAAAAGGACTAAACTCAACCCCAAGGTTAATCTAGATAAAGACTCAGAGCAGGAAGTCATCATCATAAACAAAGAGACACCTACTTCCGCACAAGTAGGGGGTCAAACCACACTCTCTCCTACCACTTCTACTGCTTCTCAGGATCAGAAAAAGGCCATTCAAACCACCACAGTTGTTACAGAGGAGAAAGAGAAGACTATTTTTGATACTTTCAGGGAGATTAAATTAAAAAATGAAGCTTTGAAGACCAGAAACCTCCATCTCCTAGAGTAGGCCATTGTCAACCTTTGATTCAGAGAAAGGAAAGATGTAGATGGCTTTTCTCGAAGCACAGACTCCTCAGCCCAAGACCTTAGCTGATTATAAAAAGACTACATTTGAATTTGATGTTAAAGATATACATCCCAATGATCAAATGGAGATGCATAAGAAAACAAGTGAAATGATTTCATCTACACTTACTAACACTGCTATGAGTTTGTCCAAATTATAGGTTTCATTAGCGAATATCCAATCAGAGCTCAAAATGGAGAAAGTCTCTTCTATGGCTAAGGATTCCAGGATTAATTCTTTGGAAGGCTTAGTAATCAGGATTAGATATGATCCCTCCAATATTAGAGTTGCATAAGAGGTGATTAAAAATAAAAATGTTGACATTCCAGCATTAAGAAAGAAGCTAAAGTTGTTAGCTACAAAGGACCCTTTGGCTAAAGACATTGAAGAGACAGAGTCAAAAAAATCAGATATGATGAAACTCATCATGGAGTAGAATGCTTAGCTAAGGCAAATGGAAGTTGAGATGGAAAAGATGATAAAGGAAAAAGAGAAGGCTGCCAAGTTATCAATAATTCCTTTAGAGGTTGTACCTCTCACAACTCTTCTTACAGGAACTCCTTCTACAACAAATACAGTGGATGGAGCTGAGCATCTCACTAAAGCGGTCCATAAATTATCACTACAGATAGAGGAAATAAAGAAGCTTCAAGACCAGGTAAAATTGCTATAGGATTAGAAGTCAACAAGTAATAGTTCACGTGCAGCTGAAGCCCAACGTTAGGGGAATTTTGAGGTCTAAAATGGGCCTCCTAAGGAAATTATAAAATAATAGTGGAAATAATAAAAAATATTTGATTACATCATCAAATTTTAGAGGGAAAAAACAAAAGACTACTTTTTCAACTCGTATTTTTAACTTATATCCCAAAGTTTTTACTCAAATT
The DNA here is from genome assembly GCA_034641835.2 of Pinus albicaulis. Lineage (NCBI taxonomy): Eukaryota > Viridiplantae > Streptophyta > Pinopsida > Pinales > Pinaceae > Pinus > Pinus albicaulis. The sequence continues at coordinate 928,949,490 of CM076570.1, forward strand.
TCAAGCAGGAGTACTCGTTGTATGCAAAATTTAATTCCTCATCTAAGGAGTACCCACGTTGCATACTTTCAATGAATCTTGCTACAAGAAAAATGAGAAATAAATGAAAAACGTGATTGGAATCACTATTTTCATGTATTTCTGATTTTTCGTGTAGCAGGGTCCATCAAAAGTATGCAACATGGATACTCCTTCAATGAGGAATTAAATTTTGCATCCAACGAGTACTCCCACTCGAAATTTGAGTAAAAAATTTGGGAGATAAGTTGAAAATATGAGTTGAAAAAGTAGTTCTATTATTCTACTATTTTTTAATAATTTTAGCCTTTTACTTAAAAATTGGTGAATCATTCCCGGATGTGGGTGTTAGCCCGAATTAAGCAGTGGCGCCACACGGCCGGAAGGTTGCAAGACACCAGTCCCCACCATGCGTGCGCACATGGCCACTCAAGTTGGTTTAAATGTTGGTGCATGGGGTATTTACTAACCACCCTTTCTTGCCTCCCATTGATGTCTGCCACCATTAATTTTGTCCTCTGCACATTCATTCCAACAAGCATGCCTTCACCGCCTCCAATGGCCCTTAAATCTGCCATCCTTGCTCCCATTTTCGCCATTTGTCTATCCCTTCGGCTCTGTGCAGACACTCTTGGTGTCTCAACCAAGCCCTGGTTCCTCTGCTCCATCCCTTGCTCCTCAGGCAACATTTCTCTAGCCTTAAGCTCACCCTTTGTTCCCTCAGACGCTTCTACAACTCCTCAGTCATCTTAGCCCCACTCCCTCTCCTTCGCCATGCCTAGAAGCCATCGCATGAGGTGTCATAAAGGAAGGGGTTGTGGTCTTCCCTCCAAACCTCCCATATCTCCCTTAGCGAGCAGGACGGTGAATCTTTCAGTTGACTGGGCGAAGCTGGAAATCCCCGAACCCATCAATATTACACCTCACCTGTCTCTCCACCTTCCAAATTCGCCTTCTGAAGCCTTTGGCTCTGGCCTCTGCCCCAGAAAAATATGTCGCAAGTATACCATCTCTTTTACTCCCGCCTTCTTTCCCCGCAAGATGGTGGCTTGGCATGTGCAGAGTGCCTCGAACAACAACCATGACAGCTTGAGCTCGGACGAAGATGGCACCAGTGCAAGTGCTGAGGCTCTCGCAACTTCCTCCATTTCGCCTGATGCCCACGCGGGGCTTCTTCTGTCGACTGCCCACGCATCCAAGCAGGAAGATGACGAGTCTGAATATGCATGCATAATTGTGGAAGAGCTGTTCCAACCTCCAAAAAAGGATGATAATTCTCCACCTGCTTAATTGTTAGGTGCTTATCTCTCATTCCAGTCAATTTTCTGTTATTTTGATGTTTCTAGTTTTCTGATTCTGTCTTAAAAATGTCACATGTAATGTTGGTTTCCCACTATGGGAAACTTATTCCAAACTCTCGATGCTCCACTATTGGGCTAGTTTCCCCGTCTGGGGCAATCCCTTTTTTGTAGTTTTGAACTCAAAATTTCCCTCCGGAATTGGCTTTCCTACTCCGGAGGATGAGAACTGTACTCTTTTGAACTGTATGATATAATAGAAGTAACCTAATTTAAAAAAAAAATAATTGGTGAATCATCCCCCATGGTTGAAATCATCATATTGAATCATATTGGTTCTTATAAAGTTTATTTTGTTGTACATTTTTCTTAGGAGGCCCATTTTAGACCTCAAAATTCCCCTAATGAGAGCATAGAGGCTAATTGAAAGATTACAGATGTTAGCACTGTAAATGTTAATAGTCTGACTGCCATTGTATCACTGTTTTCAAAATTTTCTTATGTCCTAGCCTATGTCAAAGTTTGAGTCATTTTCAGTAAAGGTCAAAAAAGAGTCTCAAAACCAAAATAATTTTAAGTTTATAGGTGGTATTAGTTTCTTAGGTTCATAAAAGAAGTTAGAACCACTGCTTTAACTTAGGTAAGTGTTGAAGGCTATTAATCATTTTGGTCATAAAATTATAGCTGCTCTTTCCAAGATAATAGCTACCTCTATTTAAATTTCATTGTTAACACAGTGATATAATGAAGGGCAGCTATTTCTCCAAATTGAAGGTCACATTACTAACACAGTGAAAAGAGCTACTATTTCTTCAAGAACCTGTTTCCATTTGTAACACAGTGAAAAGTGAAACTATTTCACTGAAATTTTGTTATATTGCAATATAGAGGTAAAGGCAGCTATTTCTCAGGCATAAGGAGCTGTAAAAAATATTTTCAGAGAAAAGATCATTCCTATTTGTAGATGATTGAAGACCTCCTATGTTATAAGCATGATTATTCTTTTTAACAAAATTAATTATTTTTTTTGACTTAGGAGAATTATTATAAATGAATGGTTATATTATTAATGCAGCTATCCTATAGCTACCCTACTAAACTGAAGCATATATCATGGTACAAGGTATCAATTATTAAATGATGTTGTGGAGTGTTTTGGAGTGTTATGAGTTATGTGGTGACTTGGCGCCCGTATTTGAATGATTTAAAATCATGAAATTAAACCATACCGTAGCTAAAGGCGTAATTTCAGGGGGTTAAGTTCAATGTGCTCTTGACTGAGGTTCTCTGTGAAAGTTACAGCTAACAGGAGTCACGTCTTCAAGTGACCAGTTTAGCATTTCAAGGCAGGAAAACAAGGATCTGTGTAGGTTTTTCCGCCACGATTGAACATCTATGTGTTTAGCAGGAGCCTAGCTGTTGATAAATATGGGAAAAGGTGGGAATGTAAACAGTTCTGATCCAGCAAAAACCAGGTTTGTTTATGCTAGGGCCAAACCTCAATTTTAGTTAGCTGGCTGGAATAATTTTTTGCAAAACTTTTCTGGAGAAAATGTGGCTTTAGCTTAGGCTTTTGTCGAGAGATTTGATGGGGAGAATGTCAAGCTGGGGAGTAATAATTTCAAGATATCTGAAGCCATCATAGCCTGAGATACTCAAACCTATGTCACTGGAGAACGTTGGTTCAAGAATAAAATGATGCCCACAGAAGTAAGTCTCTTCCTTAAACTTGAACACGTCAATGTCAAATGGAATCCTACTGCACATATTTCCTATTTTAGGGTTGAATACCAACATATTATTACCACTGTCCAATGCTACATTACATGTGAGGGTAGTTTCTCCTCTGTCCACCATTACCAAATGATATTTCTTACTCATATTTTAGGTGATATACCTATGAATTTTCCCTACTTCCTATAAAAATCCTTGCTCAAGATGTCCCTAAAGTTGCAGAAAATCCCCAATTATCCCTTGCACAACCTATATCATAGGGGTTTAATTAAAATATTGATTTTATACCACCTTAAAAAGAAAAGGGCCACCTAGGATAAGTTCTTGACAGAGGAGGGATTTGGTAGTATCAAATCTCGAAGGAGGGTAGGGAGGCCCAAGAAACAAGATGCTCCTGAAAAAAATAGTGCAAATCCTATGCCAAGAAGGTCACAGCCAGCTTAATCTACCCCATCAACCAATAGGCAAACTAGAAGTTCATCCAGGAGGGCTAGAACTGAAATTGTCTCGTCTATACCCATGGTGCAGCCTGTAGAGAAATTATATGAGAGGAAAACTCCAAAAGGAATATCATACTTTAGCAGCATTCATCAGAGAGAATTCTATGAAATTCAAGCAAGCGCAAACTATTAAGTTCACATGTTAGGAGAACAGAGCTTCATCCTTGAAATATAGAGGCATAAGAAGGTTGGTCTTAGGAGATAAAATCTCAGAGAAAACTAGTCCTGAAGTGCCAGCCCAAGTTCCAGTTGAAATGTCAGTCCAAGTGCCAATTCAAGTTCCAGTTGAAGTGCCAGTGCAAGTGTCTATTCCAGTTCAACACTCCATTCCAGCAGTTGCTGAAGAAAAATAAGAGGTTAGGGAACCAAAACTTGCTCAATTATTCTCTTCCTTCAAGACACCCAAGACACCTGAGACACCCAAGACACCTACAAGGAGAAAGGATAATAATTTCATTCATTCTTATTCATCCTTTGAAGAGGACACCACCGATGAAGGATTTTCAGAGACAGAATATGAAGAAGGTTATTCTAGTGATATGGTGCAGAAGAGAAAAAGGGTTTCCTATATCCCAAATCCATACCTTAAGAGGCCTCAAAATTGGCCAAAAAAAAACTTATATTGAATATAATCTTGATTGCTAACCCAAGACTAAGGGATGAAGTCATCAATATTGATGAAAGCCTAGATAAGGAAACCAAGGAGGCTAGAGCTAAAAAGAAAAATCATACAGGAAAAAGAGCTAGAAGGTTCACTAAGGCAGAGTCTCTCAAGATATTTGTTTCAATACTTGATTTCATCTAACTCTTTTAGGAGAAGCTCATACATTTTTGGCCTAAGTGAAAAACACAGCTATTTGTAGGATTTCCGTTTATTGCTACCTAATTTTGAGAAAGGCAGCTATTGTTTACTAGGTTTTTAGATGAAGGGAGTGGAGGCAGTTTTCTTCAAGTCTCGAGAGGTGCTACTAAGAAGTAGTTACATGCATGTATTATCCAAAAAGGTAGCTCCTGCCAGGTGTCATTGATCAAAGCTTCCTTCTAAATTTCAGGGTTCTGTTTTTCACTTTTTGGGGAAAACAACCACATGTAATTTCCAATTGTTGTTTACACTTTTTGTGGAGGTGGCTGCACCAGAATAGAGGATCAGTATTCCAATAGATTGGCACATCATTTAGCAACTTCAAATATCTAGACATCATGTTGTTTACTTTATTTATGTTATAGCACTTTGTATTAAAGTTTAAATATAAGCCTCATCTTTTGTATGAGATTGTAATAACTTTTTAGAACAAACTCACACCTTTTGTGGAGATGTTAGTATAACGTTTTTTGTATATATGTGACAAAAATCTATGAAGAAAAGGTTCGTGGTTTATGAATATTTTTCTCATATGATCAGTGTACTTTTTAGTGAATGAATTTGGAAAATACTTCTGAGGACTTATTACCTACTTGATGTGTGTATTGTTAATTTTCACATGTGTTTCCACATCTCATTTTCTTCAGCTGCAGTTTGTAATTTCACATGTTGTTGTATGTTTTTATCAGTCTCTTGATATGTTTATGTATTTTGTCAACTTTTATCAGTCTCACACGGTGAGATTTCTTGATGAGATATGCATAATGACAGTTTAAAGAGCATCACTTATGACAATCACTTTTCAGGATATTTCAGTAAGATTATTGTAAGTCTAGACATAACCTTCTCTTGTTGAAATATTGTCAAACTGTTACTTGTGTTACTTTTCACCAAAATTAGTGGATTTATGCCTTGTAGAACCATTGTCCCTTCTTCTCTTTCACACTCTCTTCTCTCCATAGGCTACAAAATTACCTTTTTTCTACCACATCACAACTCAATAGCCTCATTAGTGTGATAATGAACTTGACAGAAATACCTTTTCATTGATTGAGGGTTTAAAACCACCTACCAATATTTTAATCCAAATAATTAAATCGTCTTAGAGCTTATGATGTGACTACTCAAGCACTTGAAGTAGTCCAAGTGCTGATTCCAGCGCTAACATCTTTTGGTGCATCTGCCGAGAGACAAATGCCTTGAAACAAAGTATTCTTCTGAATCTCTTGTTTTGAATTGTTGATAATCAATTCTTGATGGTGAACAAGAATTAGTGACTTGAAGAAGACTGCGAATTGGTTCACCCGACGACTCCACAAAGAGAAAGAGGGGTTTCAAGACCTCCTACTACAAGGATAAATCATAGATCACCTACTGTGACTCCAGTTGCTGACACATAGAAGATCGTTAAATATGAAAAAGGAAAACATAGATCAGTTGAAGCCATAACTCAGTCAGTGAAAAAGGTACACAAAAATTACATTTCAAAGCAAAAGATACCTTCATCTACTTTAGAATCAAAAGAAATTTTAGTTTTAAAATATTCTGCTGAAAAATCTCAAGTTGAAACTAATTCCCTGGAAAATAAAATAGATGATGTTAACCTAGGCTTAGCTGAAAGTTTTTCTCACTCGTCATTTAGTAAATCTAAGATAAGCACTATTCCAGTAAAAGAGGAAAAAACAGAGGTTTTAAGTGTCAATAAGGAATTAGAAGAGTTTATGCTGACAAAAGGCGAGTTAGAACAAGTATTGGCAATTACACCTTTTAGTCATAGGGATGTTTTGAATGAAGAAGATTTTAAAACCATTTTAAATTTCCTTCAAACTTATCTTGAATATCAGTCTGTTATTACCCCTCAGCAAGAGTATTTTCCTTTGTTTCGAAATCTAGCTATTGGGTCATCCTCTTCTCATCCACCAGAAGGGAGTGTTCCCGAAGGCCTCACTTTAAAATTATCTGAATTCCTAGCTCAACAAAATAAAGTTGAATTTACCTCATCCCCTCAAGAGACAAAATTTGAATCTGATTCTTCTATAAAAGGTGAATTCAAGACCTCCTCTGTTCATTTCTTTGAAAATCCACTGTTTTCATTCCCAAAAATTGAAGCATCAACCCAAGGTTTCCAATTTTGTGCTATCCCAAATCAGATTCAAAATCCACAAATCATAATTACTAATTCCAAGATAGCTACATCAACCAATCATCCATCAAATGTACGTCAAAAAACCATGGCTCAGCTTTCCTTTACAAGGATGCAGCAGATAGTGGCTGCAAGATATGCACCACTTGCTCTTCCTCAACCTTTGCATCCTCTTCCTCAAGGGGATTACCTGAAATATATTCCAAAATACATTGGGGAGGGAGAAGGAGTTTCTAATTAAGAACATTTGGTTGCTTTCTATAGTTATGCTGACAACTATAACATTGAACATGAATATGTCTGATCAAGACTCTTTGTTCAGAGCTTGGATGGAGAAGCTCGTAAATGGTTTAGAATTCTGCCACCAAACTCAATAATGGGAATAGATGAAATGGAAGTAGTATTTGTGAAGAAATGGGGTGATAGGAAATACTATGTTTACTACCTTACAGAGTTTGGAAGTCTAAAAAAGAAGACAAATGAGTCATTGGCTGATTTTACAAAGAGGTTTAATAAAATTTATCTGAAAATTCCTGAAGAAATTAAGCCTCTTCAGACTGCAACTATGATAACTTTTGCCAATGCTTTAGATTATGAGTTTGATTTATGGTTAAGGGTTGAGAAAGCATAGACATTGATGGATATGCAAGAGGCTTCAATTGGAGTGCAGTCTAATCTTATGGCTTCAAATAAATTAAAAATGGAAGAGGAGAAAGCAGCAAAAGATAAAAAGAAAATGAAAGAAGAAAAAAATTCTTCCTCTAAATCCCTTACATCAGAATAAAATATTGATCAAATGTACAATTTGATCAAGGAACTTGCCTCTAAGATGAGAAAATTGGAGTTAGAAAGCAAACCAGCTGCTAGAGCCAATCAAAATGAAGCCAATAGAAAGCCAGCTCCCTTCAGAAGACCTTTTCAGCCTCAACACATTTTATAGCGCCCAAGGAGGAATGCTGATGATCAAAATGTTTAGCCTCTAAATAATTTTGCTGAAGAAGAGCAACAAGAACATGAGGAAGAAAATGAGGAAATAAAACTTGTAGGAGAAACATCATAGTCGACTTGTTTGACTTTACAAGAATATGAATACCAGTCAAGGATATATTTATTTTCAGATGATGAGAATGCTCAAATTTATGCACAAAATGAAAAAAACTAGCAAGAAACTCAAAACAAAAATTTTCCTCTAAGACATAAAGGTCTTGTTCAACAACCTCAACAAAAATCATATTCCGATAAACAAGTTGCCAAACAAAAGGCCAAAGTCAATGAGGTTCCTCCACCTCAAAATTCTGCCCCAATTATCAAAATTTCTGCAGAAAATAAATAATTAGCTCCAATTTATTAAAGTTTCAAATCATAGCTGAATAAAATTAAGATTCTTGTCCCACTTCTAGAATTGTTGAAAAATATAGCATACAAAGAGTCTTTCAAAAGTTTGTTACAACCACCTCTCGCTCCTGATTTAGTCAATCTTGAGGATGAACATCCTACTATTTATTTGGGCTGTCATGTCCAAGATCAAAATGATGATAATTCACCTCCTTTCTATCTTTCACTCAATTTACATGACAAATTGTTGCATAATTGTTTATTAGATTCTAGGGCTTCTCATAATCTAATGCCAAAGAAAGTGATGGATGAATTAGGATTAGAAATCACCAAGAAATACCATGACCTATACACCTTTGATTCCAAAAAATTCAAGTGTTTAGGAGTGATTAAAGACTTGGTTGTTTTTATTACCCAACTACCTATGAAAAGCTTAGTGATGGGCATTGTTGTTGCAGACATACCTTCTAGATTTGGAATGCTGCTTTCTAGATCTTGGTCTAAAAAATTGGGGGGCACCCTTCAGATGGATATGTCATATGCCACGATCCCAGTGTTTTGAGGGGAATTCAGGAGGTTGTATAGGGAAACCAAAATGGCCTATATCATCAGTGATAAGCATAATCCCTTAAAAAATCCTATATATGTTAAGGAGAAGGAATCATGGTGATCCATATTACACCTTGTTGCTAATGATATCAAGATACAAATGAATAGCCTTTAGAGGGAGGAATAATCTGGAAATTGTACTTTGACGGAGCCTCATCAAGGGAAGGATCGGGAGCTGGTGTAGTTCTCATTTATCCCTCTCAGAAAAGGGTAACTATATCATACAAACTGCAATTTGATACCGCTAATAACACTACTGATATGTGTTTTGTTGCTGGGTTATTTCATGTTTGTGTATTATTTCTCTCTCAGTAAATGTTTATTATTTCTGCCGGTAAATTTCCTAACATATGAGGCACTTATTATTGGTATGAAGGCAGCGAAAGATTTGGGAGCAGAGAAACTAGTTGCTTTTGGTGATTTAGAATTGGTGATAAGGTAGGTGAGAAACAACTACCAAGTGAAAAATTCCAAATTGAAGAATTATAGGAATGAAGTGTGGGACTTGAAAGATCATTAATTTTCAACATTTAATGTGAATTTTATCGCTAGAGAGGAAAATCAAATGGCTGATTCACTAGATATTGCTGCTAGTAATTTCAAAGTTCCTCTTGATGTCAAGGCAACATATGATGTTCAAATTAAAAATAGACCTTCTATTCCTGATAACATCAAATACTGGCAAGTATTTGAGGATGACAAAGGAATTCAAAAAATTTTGGAGTGTGTTGAAGATTATGTAGACATTCAAATTGATGATGAGCAGGACATTGTTGAAAATCAAAACAACAAGTCTTTCAAAAAGACCATGCCTGGGAAAAACATTATAGATCTGAAAACTAACTATATTCCTAAAGGCCTAGTTCCCTTAGAAAGATTTTTCCACAATAATGATGTCTTCTTGAAGCCTAAAAATAAAGCTGATGGAGAGAGTACAATTGACTGTAATATTGGTATAGAATATCAGCCAAAATTAGTCAAAGTTTCTAAATTTCCTTCTCTTGAAACTAGAACAAAATATATCAAGTTGCTGAAACAATATGCAGATATTTTTGCATTGTACTACAATGAGTTGAAAACCTATGATAGAGGTATAATGGAGTACAAAATTCCTCTGAAAGCATATGAAAAGCTTGGAGCACAAAAATTAGGCATATCAATCCCATGCTGCTCCCTATCACTGAAAAAAAATCAGAAAATTATGGGAAGCAAAAATAATTCTACCTTTGAGATTTTCTAATTAGGTAGCTGATATAGTCTCGGTTCGAAAAAATAATGGCGAGATAAGAATTTGTGTCGATTTTCGCAATCTGAACCGGTGTTCATTGAAGGATAACTATTCATTACCTAAGATGGATTATATTTTGCAGAAATTTGTACACTCCAAAAGATTGTCAATGATAGATGGATTTTCAGGCTATAATCAGATTTCAGTTGACAGACAAGACAGAGAAAAGAAAACATTTACTACACCCTGGGGGACATTCATGTACAAAAAAATGCCTATTGGTCTAATGAATGCAGGTGCAACATTTCAACGGGAAATGGATATTGCCTTTGCGGGAGAAAAAGACAGATTTGTAGTCATTTACTTGGATGGCATTACAGTCTATTCAAGATCTGATGAAGACCATTTGAAACATTTGAAACAAGTTTTTGACAAATGCAAAAAATTTGGTTTGTCCTTGAATCTAAAGAAGTCATCCTTTTCTGTTTAAGAAGGGAAATTATTGGGACATATTGTGATAGAAAGCGGTATCTGTATTGATCCAGGAAGAGTTGAATCTATTCAGAAGATTGGTTTGCCAAGGAATAAAAAATAATTGCAGTCATTTTTTGGAAAAATTAATTTTCTGAGGTGCTTTTTCCAAATTTTGCAGAGATGATCAAACATATAAATGTCTTGTTGAAGAAATATGCAGAATTCAAGTGGTGAGATGAAGCAAAAAATTATTTTTCAACAATCAAGTCTGCCTTGACTGAAGCTCCAGTTTTGATTAGTCCTGATTTTGAAAAATATTTTCTGATTTTTTCAGATACTTCAGAAGAAACAATTGCAGTTGTCTTGTTATAAAAGAACAAAGAAGGTTTAGAACAACCTATTTCATTTTTTAGTTGTGCTTTAAGAGATGTTGAATTAAAGTACAACTTGACTAAAAAACAAACACATGCACTAGTTAAGGATTTAAAGTATTTTTGAGTTTATGTGTTACATTAAAAAATTGTTGCTTCTGTGCCAAATATCACTATCAAAGATGTATTGCTGCATCCAGATATAGATGGTAGAAGGGGAAGATGGTTGACTAAGATTCTGGAATTTGATATAGAAATCAGACCTAGTAAATTGATAAAATGACAAGGCTTGGCTCACTTGGTGGTTGCATCTAACTACAAAGCTCTAAATCTAAATATGGAGGTAGTTGAGGAAAATGATGGATCTTGAAATATTTCATTCAAATTGGTATAAGGATATAGTATACTTTTTGTTAAGCTTTGACTATCCCCCTGAAATGGAGAAGTAAAAAATGAGAGCTTTTAAATTGAAAGTTGTTAAGTATTGCATTTTAGAAGACCATATTTACTGGAAAGACCTTGTGGGAGTCTTATTAAGATGTGTTTAAATGAAGCTAAGTCATAGGATATTATGATAGAGATACATGTAGGAGTGTGTGGATTAAATTTGTATTCGAAATCCACTGCAAACAAAATCTTAATAGCTGGCTATTACTGGCCAACTCTTTTCTCTGATGTTTTTGCCAAAGTCAGGGCTTGTGTTGAATCTCAAAAATTTGTTGGTAAATAGAAGTTTCTTCCATTAATTCTTATTCCTATTTCAGCAGATGTCTTTTTCCAGTAGTGGGGGTAGACTTCATCGGTGAAATTCATCCACCTTCATTAGGACAACATAGATGGATTCTTACAACTACAGACTATTTCACTAAGTGGATTCAAGCTGTTCTAACCAGGAATTCCACTGATACAGTAACAATCAAATTTATGTTGGAAAACGTTATGGCTAGATTTGGTTGTCCACAGAAATTAGTGACTTATAATGCAATAGATTTTAAGTCTACTAAGATGCATAACTTCTGTTAGCAATATGGTATAAAATGACTCATTCCACACATTATTACCCTCAAGGTAATGGGTTAGCTGAGTCATCCAATAAAATTTTGGGGAGAATCATTAAGAAAATGCTTCCTGAAAATAAGAGAATTTGGGACACTCAGCTGTTGCATGCTCTTAAGGCAGATAGGGTAAGTGGCAAAAAATCAATTGGAATGTATCCCTTCCAGCCTGCATATGGTACTGATGTTGTAATGCCTTTGCAATTAGCTCTTCCTGTTATGAAGTTTCTGTAAGATGAAGTTGATGATGAAAATCAAATTCAAAAGAGAATGTTGCCGCTAATAGAAGCACATAATCAGATAATCACTGATGGAAAAAGTACATAAATATCAGACTAAAGTCAAATTTGTTTTTGACAAAAGAGAAAATCAGCAATTATTTCAAGAGAATGTTTTGGTGCTGTACTGGGATTTTAGGAGGGAAGACCATGGAAAGCATGGTAAGTTTGAATTTTTTTGGTTTGGTCCATTTAGAATTGCTCAAGTTCTGGAAAACAATACTTTTCTACTTAAGCATCTAGATGATGATTAGCTGACTGGAGGTCCAGTTAATGGTCATTTTCTTAAAAATTTATTTGTTTAATAAGTCAGTTATTCATTCCATTGTAAATCAATGGTGATGTGTCAATAAAACTCCATGCCCAACGATACTTGTGTCTGTAATATGATCAGTATTGAGTCCATTTATTCAAAGGTCAGTCCTAGTCATAACTTCCAGAAGTCTTCTGAATTTTGAAAGTTTTAAGGCACAGAGTCTATAGTCCTTGAAGCCTAATAGGAAGAAATTCATCCCCAATAGGAGCCACTGTTAGCACTGTAAATGTTAATAGTCTGACCACCATTGTATCACTATTTTCAAATTTTTCTTATTTCCTAGCCTATGTCAAAGTTTGAGTCATTTTCACTAAAGGTCAAAAAAGAGTCTCAAAACCAAAATACTTTTAATTTTTATAGGTGGTATTAGTGTCTTAGGTTCATAAAAGAAGTTAGAACCACTATTTTAACTTAGGTTAGTGTCAAAGGTTATTCATCATTTTGGTAATAAAATTATAGCTTCTCTTTCCGAGATAATAGCTACCTTTGTTTAAATTTCATTGTTAACATAGTGATATTGTGACAGCTACATTTATTGCTAACTAATTGGTTAAATTAGTTAAGTAATATTTATTATTATTGTTAATGAAAACTACAGAGACAATTTTTATGTGGATGGAAAGGTTGTTTTCCATCTTGTTATTTTATTTTTGTTGGAAATAATAAAAAAAAAGAATTTTGAAAGTGATAAAGGCTGATAATAATTTTGTTCCAAGATCTGGAAAGTGGTTGGGAAGTTAGAGCAGTTACCCACTCTACTCAGAATAAGAGAGTTATTCCAAGAGGGAGAAGGGGTTCTGTGGAAGAAGAGACGGAAGGAGAGATTTTTCTTGAGCTGGTGTACCAGTGGAAATATGCTCTGAAATTTTGAGGATTCTGACTTAACTAGACTGGAGGTCCTGAGGTTATGGCAAAATTGTGTCTACTACTAACTTGAGCTTTCCAGTGGAAGCATGAGGGAAGAGCTGGACGCTATTTCCGCTCTTAAGGTTGGGAGGAATATCAGCAAGACATTTACATTTCACAGATAAGTTTTCATTATGAATGAGCTTAACTAGATATGGAGAGAATAACAGTTCCGTGACAATTTAATTCTATTTCATGAATTTTTTATTCTGTAAATTTTAGTATATAGAAGATTTCTTGAAATTTTCTGCTTTGTTATATTAAGTTATCTCTTGAAAAATTCCATCCAATATCTGTATATCCTAACATTCGATTTTGAACTGTTAACTTTGGGAGTTAGGGGAAAAACCCAGAATACTTCGTTCGAACCCTGCGTATCTATACACAGAACAGTTTGGTGGTCCGGTCACCATAAACCTATGAAAATAACAACAGATAAACAACACTTATTCCAGTAAAACATTTACAAAAGAACTATGTTCAGGGGTGTGAAATATTCTTTATACATAGAACAAAGTAGGGAAGAAACAGAATCTCGGAATTCCTATATACAGACTAACGGAGAAATCAGACATTCGAATTCCGAACAGAATAATAATAAATTTCTCATAGCTAGCAATAGAACCTAACTTCCTTGAACATAGAAAATCTGAACAGGAGCAAGATAGCGGAACATTTTTTCAGGACTAACCATTTCACTGTTTTTGTAATATTAAAATACAGATGCAAGTAATATAATAACGGGAGTTATACCATATAAGAGAGTACCAATACTCAATGCGGTAGAAAAAAAACATCACAGCCACTGCATGCAAATTCCAAGAGCGTGGAAGTTGAGCCTTTTAAACCAAGAGAAATGCATCAACAGAAATGGAACATTTATTGATAACGGATGATAACAAAAAGATTTAAATAACAGTTTTAGATTCTACTGAGTCTTGGTTGAATGCAAGAAAAAAAAAAAAAACATTAGGGAATCAAACCCATACTCAGTAGCCATAGCCTTATCTATTGCAGAGTAATGAATTAAAAAAAAGGGATGAAACCCTAAATAGCTAACTGTATAAACCCCGTTGGAAGAGTAGAATTACACAGTATTTAATACATTTCTTAAAAACAAGATTTTCTTATGGAAAAACAATAAATCAAAATCCCGACTGAAGTCTGAGGGACTTCGGGTTCGAAAATAGTGAAGTATGGTAAGCCCGCGAGCCAGACATCACATTTATTAATCCTCGGATCATACCTGTAAACATTGTAGGGTAAGAACAAAGCTAGAGATACCATCATGGAAACTATCGAAAAGGAATTTCCTTACAAGTTATAAACTATACCTGCAAGTTGATTGTCAAACGAGAAATATGAGGGTTCAATCATATAATATTATGGGTTTCAAATAAAGAAAGAAACAGACGGAAGCCATGTAGCAGAAAACAAGATTTTTTTACCTGGGAAATTCTTGAAAGGGTTCGCCATGAGCAACCTTATCTATGGGCAAACCAAAGAGTTTCGTAAGCATAATAATTAACAGATTATATATGCACTCATGGACTGAGAAAAAAACACAATGAACTCAATGACGAGGCATAAGACATTTAGGAAGGAAAAATATATAAAACCCATAACAGAATCGAACAAAAAAAAAAGATACAATCGCTTGCTGAGCAGAAGAAAACAAAATGGAGAGTCCTAGCTTAACCGAAATAAAAAAAATCTCTTACCTTTGTTTGCTGTGTGAGGTTTTTTGCACGGCGGTAAACAATTTATAAGCTTTCATGAATTCATAGCTACTGAGCTCGATGAGGGCCGAACTCACAATTTTAGAAGAATGAGTGAAATGAAACAACAATCTATGAGGAGATTCCGAAATGGCCACGATACAATGAATAACAATCTCGCTCAATCTTCAACACCTCGTAATACTCAAAACCATCCAACAGCCAAGATCAAAGAAAGACACATCGGGTACCCCTCGGGAGGCACAATAGGGTTACAATTGTAGGAATAGATCTAAATTCGGATCGTGAACTTAAATGCCATCAGTACCATACTCAAAGTCCATTAAAGTCTTGAATGCCATGTGTAATTTCCACCCTGTTGATACACCTAGGGTATAGCAAGTGGTAGCTCAAGTCAAAAACAATGTTATCGTTTATTGTTATATAAAATTTGACTTGTTAATGTTATAATATGTTTTATGATTTGATAATAAAATCTGAAAATGTGGTATGACTCTTTTGTTTGTGAGACTATGGTATGATTATGTCAAGGAATTGTTACAACTATATAAATACCATAGCATGGGAATTAGTAATAATCCTAATGCGAAATGGTAATAAATTTTTTTTTTTTACTATGACTAATGTATGTGACAAGTGGTATCAGAGCAGCGTTCATACGCTTGGACCTTAAGGGTCAAATAACAATGACACTGTGTGTAAATGATGCACATAAGAGAGAGAAAATTTAGCAGTTTAGTAGGAACATTATGAGAAGAGGAACTCCGTAGCAACCCCCTTAATACATTGGGGACCCTCCAGCACAACCAGTGATGAACCCAGAAATGTGGATCCAGCTAAATGTCGAACAACAACAGAAAGCTAGTAGGCTGTTAGAAGAACAACAACACCAAACTAGTTTCCTGTTAAACACTATTCAACAACTACAGGAAGAAATGGTACGTGTCCGAAAGGATAATGAGCGATTACTACAAGATCAGGAAAAGATACTAAAGATTCTGTCAGACAAACAAAACCAGGAAATGGAACATCCAAGTACAGACAGAGGTATGCAAGATGAAGAAGAACAACAAATGAAAAATAACACTACAGATAGATTGGAAAGAAGCCCTTCCCAATGAAGCAAAAACAAAGATTTCAAAGAATCAGAATCTGGCAATATATCAGATCAACAAGTGATTAAGAAACAGAAAGTAGAACTGCAAGGGAAATTTCATAAGATTAAACCACCGACTTTTGATGGTGAGGCGGAAGAGGTGGCAGAAGCATGGTTAATAAATATGAACAAGTATTTTTAGGTGTATGAATATAACAGCAACCTGAAGGCTAGATTGGCTATATATCAGATAAGGGAGAAAGCCACCTTGTGGTGGGAGGAAGTGAAGAACGTACGTAGTATTGAAGAACAAGACGTCACCTGGGAATCTTTCTAGCAATATTTCAAGGAAAAATACTTAACAGAGAGATTCTATGATGAAAAGGAAAAATAATTTCATGACTTAAGGCTGGGACAAATGACCATGGATGATTATGTCACCAAGTTCACCTCCCTGTTGCGATATGTTCCCTATCTTCGAGAGGAAAAGGCTAAGGTGCAAAGGTTCCTGAGTAGTTTACCAACACACATGAAGGAACGAATCAAATTCGTAAACCCTCGGACTATGGATGAAGCCATTCGTAAAACACGAATGTGTTATCAACAGTCCAAGGCCAAGGGGGAGGTTGATAAAAATTGGTAGCCAAAGAAAGGTCAGAAAAGTAATTCAAATTTTAGAAGCAACAAAAGTGGTAACTTTAAAAGTGCAGCACGAAATCCTTCTAGTAAAAAATTTGGTAGGAATCACCAAAGGACTAGGTGGCCAGCCGAAGAAAAGCCTATAGAAGCGTCCCGTAAACCTGAGCAAGTTCAAGCTACTAAAACACCTCTACAGTGCTAGGGATGTGGGGAGGCACATTACTACAAAAATTGTCCACATCGAATCCAAAATGATACACTTGCAAATTTACAGGAAGCCTCTACTGTGGGTGATATAGCGCGGAATATACCTCGTATCAATACGACTTTGGAAGACCGACAGGCTAATTATCAACTCACAATGATTGAATTAGAAGGTAAATTACTAACTAAACATGCTTCTATTTTGGTAGACCCTGGAGCAAGTTTGAGCTATGTTACTCCCAAAACAGTGGAAATGTGTAATTTGAAAGAACATAAATTTAAGAGTTCATGGTTAGTACAGCTAGCTACCAGAGAAAAAAGAAAAGTCACTGCCAAGATTCCAAATTGTATTCTGGAAATTTCTGAATAGCAGTTACAATTAGATATGAATGTTTTGTCATTACGGTCCTATGATGTTTTGTTAGGCATGGATTGGCTAGAAAAGAATTGGACTCTAGTGGACTGTAAGGAGAAGGTTATCTATTACAAAATGCTCGATGGAACCCAGAAGGAAATACAAGGAATCAGAAAACCATTACAGTTACGCCCAATAAAAACATCCCAAATGAATAAATGTATAAGGAAAGGGTTCCAATTGTATGATATTCAGGTAGGATTTGCAGATTCCAAGGAAAAATCACCTACAATAGAAGGTATACCGATAGTGCAAGAATTCCTGGATGTATTTCCAGAAAACATTCCTGGATTACCACTAAAAAGAGATATTGACTTTACTATAGAGTTAGTGCCTAGAGCTTCTCCTGTATCAAGAGCTCCCTATAGAATGAGTGTGCCGGAATTAACGGAGCTGAAGATGCAGTTACAGGAACTGTTGGATAAGGGTTATATTCACCCAAGTGTGTCACCTTGGGGAGCACCAGTTCTATTCGTGAAAAATAAATATGGGACCATGCATATGTGCGTGGATTATAGACAGCTCAACAAATTAACAGTAAAAAACAAATACCCTTTACCAAGGATTGATGATCTGTTTGACTAAGTAAAAGGGGCCACGGTGTTTTCCAAAATAGAACTGAGGTCTGGGTATCACCAGATTCAAATTAAGGAGGAAGACATTTTCAAGACAACATTTCGTACAAGATATGGTCATTATGAATTTTTGGTATTACCCTTTGGGTTAAAAAACACACTAGGAAATTTCATGAGACTAATGCATGGGGTTTTTCATCCTTTCCTGGACAATTTCATACTTATTTTTATAGACGAAATTCTGATCTTTTCTAAAAATCAAGAAGAGCATAAGGAGCATTTGAGATTGGTGCTAGAAGTGCTAAGAAAACACCAGTTATATGCAAAATTCAGCAAGTGTGATTTCTTCAAAACAGAAATCTAGTATCTAGGACACGTTATTTCTGCTGAAGGGATCACTGTTGATCCAGAGAAGATTAAAACAATCATGGAATGCCGAGTACCCTAGAATGTGGTAGATATTAGATATTTTATGGGACTAGCTGGGTACTGCCGCAAATTTATTGAAGGATTTTCCAGAATTTCTTTTCCCATTACCTCTTTGCAAAGGAAAGGAAAAGTTTTTGAATGGACCACGAAATGTCAAAGCAGTTTTGAAAAACTAAAATATATTTTGACCACCGCTCCTCTGTTAAGGGTGGCTGATCCCAACAAAGAATTTGAAGTATGTACGGACGCTAGTAAAGAAGGTGTAGGGGCAATCCTGTCTCAGGAAGGCAAAGTGGTAGCATATGAGTCTAGGAAGTTGAAGGATCATGAGAAAAGACATTCCGCGTATGATTTGGAGTTGACAGCAGTAGTTCATGCGCTCCGAGTATGGAAGCACTACCTGCTAGGTAAAAAGTTTGTATTTAAAACCGATCATAGCAGCTTCACGAGTTACTTCAAGCAAGAAGATTTAAACTCGAGACATACAAGATGGAATGCCTTCCTAAGTGAATTTGACATGGAAATCCAGCATGTCAAAGGAAAGGAAACCAAGTAGCTGACGCTTTAAGTAGGAAACTACATGGTATATATGAGCTATATTATAATCAGATGGAAAGAAAATTTTTTGAGCAGGTAAAGGAAGAAGAAAAAAAATATCCTGAGTATCAGTCTTTGCGGCAACAAATGGAGGAAATCCAAAAACATGGAGGGCCATCTGAGTATGGTATAAATGAAGATCAAATGTTAACCTTCAAGAGTAACATGTATGTGCCTAATTGTATGGAGCTGAAAGAACTCATAGTGAATGAATACCATCGCAACAATTATGCGGGTCATCCGGGGTATCAGAAGATGTTGACCGTGATTAGAAAGGTGTTTTTATGGCCTGGTATGCGAAATAATATTGCGGAATATTTAAGCAAGTGTTTGGAATGTCAACAGGTTAAGGTAGAGAATTAACATCCTACAGGATTGTTGCAGCCCATACCTATACCCGAGTGGAAGTGGGAAGTCATATCTCTAGACTTCATCACAAGATTACCAAGAACAAAAAGACAGAATGATTCTATAATGGTTGTAATGGAAAGATTGAGTAAATCTGCACATTTTCTGCCCGTGCAGTCTACTTACAAGACTGCACAAATAGCTGATATTTTTATGAAGGAAATTTTTAGATTACACGGCATTCCAAAGATTGTCATTTCAGATCGAGATGTTAAGTTTACTTCTTCTTTTTGGAAAACCTTGTTTACAAGGTTGGGAACGTAGATAAACTTCAGTACTGCCTATCACCCCCAGAATGATGGTCAAACGGAGCGAGTAAATCAAGTTCTGGAAGACTTGCTGCGCATGTATGTGACGAAGCAACTAACTAAGTGGGAAGATTACTTGCACTTAGTTGAATTTGCTTACAACAATGGGTATCAAGAATCTCTGAAAATAATTCCTTTTGAGGCCTTGTATGGGAGGCTGTGTCGCATACCCATAAATTGGAACAACCCTGAGACAAAGCTAATGTTGGGACCTGAAATGCTTGGGGAAATGGAAGCAGAGGTGAGAAAAATAAGACAAAATCTGAAGGCTACCCAAGATCGATAGAAGGTCTATGCAGATAAGAAAAGGACTTACCGTGAGTTCACGATTGGAGATCATGTGTACGTAAGGATCAAGCCAAAAATGAGTACCCTACAATGGGCCTCTTGTGCCAAATTGGCTCCTAGATTTTGTGGACCCTTTGAGATTTTGGAGAGGGTAGGACTTGTAGCCTATCGGCTAGCATTACCTAGCCATATCTGAGTACACAATGTATTTCATGTGTCTCTGTTGAAGCGTTATGTACACGATTCAAAGCATGTAATTCATTGGCAGCATATAGAGGTAGGATAGTAATGAAATCCTAACTTGTAAATAATTAAAAAAAAAATTTTAGGTAATCGAGGCCGATAATAATGTTGTTCCAAGAATTGGAAAGTGGTTGATGATTAGAGCGAGTTACCCACTCTACTCAGAATAAGAGAGTTATTCCAAGAGGGAGAAGGGGTTCTGTGGAAGGAGAGATTTTTCCTGAACTAGTGTACTAGTGGAAATATACTCTGAAATTTTGAGGATTCTGACTTAACTAGATTGGAGGTCCTGAGGTTATAGCAGAATTGTGTCTACTTCCAACTTGAGCTTTCCAGTGGAAGCACGGGGGACGAGCTGGACGTTATTTCCACTCTTAAGGTTGGGAGGAATATCAGCAAGACATTTGCATTTCACAGATAAGTTTCATTATGAATGAGCTTAACTAGATAAGGAGAGAATAACAGTTTTGTGAAAATTTAATTCTATTTCATGAAGTTGTTATTATGTAAATTTTAGTATGTAATTTCTTGAAATTTTCTACTCTGTTATATTAAGTTATCTGTTGAAAAATTCCATCCAATATCTGTATATCCTAATAGTCGGGTTTGAACTGTTAACTCTGGGAGTTAGGGAAAAAAAACCCAGAATACTTCGTTCGAACCCTGCCTATCTATACAGAGAAAAGTTTGGTGGTTTGGTCACCATAAACGTATGAAAAGAACAACAGATTAACAGTACTTATTCGAGTAAAACATTTACAAGAAAACTATGTTCAGGGGTGTAAAAGATTCTTTATACATAGAACAAAGTAGGGAAGAAACAAAATCCCGGAATTCCTATATATAAACTAATGGAGAAATTAGACATTCGAATTCCGAACAGAATAATAATAAATTGCTCATAGCTAGCAATAGAACCTAACTTCCTTGAACATAGAGAATCTGAACAGGAGTAAGATAACGGAACGCTTTTTCAGGACTAACCATTTCACTGTTTTCGTAATATTAAAATACAGATGCAAGTAATATAATAACAAGAGTTATACCATATAAGAGAGTACCCATACTCAATGCGGTAGAAAAAACATCACAGGCACTGCATGAAAATGCCAAGGGCATGGCAGTTGAACCTTTTAAACCAAGAGCAATGCATCAAAATAAATGGAACATTTATTCATATGAGATGATAACAAAAATATTGCAATATGGATTCCCCAAGTCTACGCGGTCCCAGTCGAATGCATGAAAAAAAAATAACATTGAGAATTAAACCCATACTCAATAACCATAGCCTTATCTATTGCAGAGTAATGAATTAAAAAAAAGGGATGAAACCCTAAATAGTTAACTGTATAAACCCCGTCGGAAGACTCGAATTACACAGTCTTTAATACATTTCTCAAAAACGAGATTTTTTTATGGAAAAAAAAAATCAAAACCCAGACTGAAGTCTGAGGGACTTTGGGTTCGAAAATAGTGAAGTATGGTAAGCCCGCGAGCCAGACATCACATTTATTAATCCTCAAATCATACCTGTAAACACTGTAGGGTAAGAGTGAAGCTGGAGATACCATCGTGGAAACTATCGGAAAGGAATTGCCTTACAAGTTATAAACTATACCTGCAAGTTGACTGCCGAACGAGAAATATGAGGGTTCAATCATATAATCTTATGGGTTTCAAATAAAGAAAGAAACAGACGGAAGCCATGTAGCAGAAAATGAGATTTTATTACCTGGGAAATTCTCGAAAGGGTTCGCCATGAGCAACCTTATATATGGGAAAACCAAAGAGTTTCGTAAGCATAATAATTAACAGATTATAGATGCGCTCATGGACTGAGAAAACAACACAATGACCTCAATGATGAGGCATAAGACATTTAGGAGGGAAAAATATATAAAACCCATAATAGAATCGAACAAAAAAAAAAGATACAGTCGCTTTCTGAGCAGAAGAAAAAAAATGGAGAGTCCTAGCTTAACTGAAATAAAAAACATCGGTTACCTCTGTTTGCTGTGTGAGGGTTTTTGCATGGCAGCAAACAATTTATAAGCTTTCATGAATTCATAGCTACCGAGCTTGGCGAGGGCCGAACTCATAGTTGCAGAAGAAAGAGTGAAATGAAACATCAGTCTATGAGGGGATTCCGAAATGGCCACGATACAATGAATAACACTCCCGCTCAATCTTCAACACCTCGTAATACTCAAAACCATCCAATGGCCAAGATCAAAGAAAGACACATTGGGTACCCCTTGGGAGGCGCAGTAGGGTTATAGCTGTAGGAATATATCTAAATTCATATCGTGAACTTAAATTCCATCAGTACCATACTCAGAGTCCATTAAAGTCTTGAATGCCATGTGTAATTTCCACCCTATTGATACACCTAGGGTATAGCAAGTGGTAGGTTAAGTCAAAAACAATGTTATCGTTTATTGTTATATAACAGCTGACTTGTTAATGTTATAATATGTTTTATGATTTGATAATAAAATCCGAAAATGTGGTGTGATTCTTATGTTTGTGAGACTATGGTATGATTATGTCAAGGAATTGTTACAACTATATAAATACCATAGCATGGGAATTAGTAATAATCCTAATGCGAAGTGGTAATAAATAATTTTTTTTTTTACTATGACTATTGTATGTGACAGATATAAAGAAGGGCAACTATTTCTCCAAATTGAAGGTCACATTACTAACATAGTGAAAAGAGCTGCTATTTCTTTAGGAACTTGTTTCCATTGGTAACACAATGAAAAGTGCAACTATTTCGCTGAATTTTGGTTCTATTGCAATACAGAGGTAAAGGCAGCTATTTCGCAGGCATAAGGAGCTGCGAGAGAGGTATTTGAAAATATTCCTGTGAGATTACAAAGCTTCCTCTTCGAAATACAGAGGCATAAGAAGGTTGGTCTTTGGAGATAAAATTTCAGAGAAAAATAGTCTTGAAGTGTCAATCCAAGTTCTAGTTGAAATGTCAGTCCAAGTGCTAGTTCAAGTTCCAGTTGAAGTGCCAGTTCATGTGCCAGTTTAAGAGTCTATTCCAGTTCAACACTCCATTCCAGCAGTTGCAGAAGAACAAGAAGAGGTCAAGGAATTAACACTTTCTTAGTTATTCTCTTCCTTCAAGACACCCAAGACACCCACAAGGAGAAAGGATAAGAATTTCATTCATTCTTATTCATCCTTTGAAGAGGATACCATTGATGAGGACTTTTTAGAGACATAATATGAATAAGGTCAGTCTAGTGATATGGTGCAGAAGAGAAAAATGGTTTCCTATATCCCAAATCCATACCTTAAGAGGCCTCACACTCAGCCAAAAAACAAACTTAGATTGAATAGCAAGTTGATTGCTAACCCAAGACTAAGGGATGAAGTCATCAATATTGATGAAAGCCTAGATAAGGAAACCAAGGAGGCCAGAGCTAAAAAGAAAAATCATATAGGAAAAAGAGCTAGAAGGCTCACTAAGGTAGATTCTCTCAAGATATTTTCTTCAATACTTGGTTTCACCTAAATATTTCAGGAGAAGCTCATACATTTTTTGCATAAGTGAAAAACGCAGCTATTTGCAGAATTTCCACTTATTGCTACCTAATTTTGAAAAAGGCAGTTATTGTTTCCTGGGTTTTTGGATGAAGGGAGTGGAGGAAATTTTATTCAAGTCTCGAGAGGTGATACTAAGGAGTAGTTACATGCATGTATTATCCACAAAGGTAGCTCTTGCCAGATGTCATTGATCAAAGCTTCCTTCTAAATTTCAGGGTTCTGTTTTACGCTTTTTGGGGAAAACAACCACATGCCATTTCCAACTGATGTTTCACTTTTGTGGAGGTGGTTGCACCAGAACAGAGGAGCAGTCTTCCAATAGATTTCCACATCATTCAGCCACTTCGAATTTCTAGCCATCATGGTGTTTAATTTATTTATGTTATAGCACTTTGTATTAAAGTTTAAAGATAAGCCTCATATTTTGTATGAGATTGTAATAAATTTTTAGAACAAACTCACACCTTTTGTGGAGATGTCAGTATAATGTTTTTTATATATATGTGAAAAAATTCTATGAAGAAAAGGTTTGTGGTTGATGAATATTTTTCTGATATGATCAGTGTACTTTTCAGTGAATGAAATTGGAAAATACTTTTGAGGACTTATTACCTACTTGATGTGTGTATTGTTAATTTTCACATGTGTTTCCACATCTCATTTTCTTTAGCTGCAGTTTGTAATTTCACATGTTGTTGTATTTTTTTATCAGTCTCTTGATATGTTTATGTATTTTTTCAACTTTTATCAGTCTCACGTAGTGATCTTTATTGATGAGATATACATAATGATAGTTTAAAGAGCATCACCTATGACAATCATTTTTCAGGATATTTCAGTAAGATTATTGTAAGTCTAGACATAGCCTTCTCTTGTTGAAATATTGTCAAACTGTTACTTCTATTACTTTTCACCAAAAGTAGTGGATTTCTATCTTGCAGACGCACTGTCCCTTCTTCTATTTCACACTCTCTTCTCTCCATAGGCTACAAAATTACCTTTTTGCTAACACATCAGGACTCAATACCCTCATTAGTGTGACAATGAACTTGAATAAAATCCATTTTCAGTGATTGAGGGTTTAAAACCACCTACCAATCTTTTAATCCAAATCATTAAATCTCCTTAGAGCTTAGGATGTGACTGGTCAAGCACTTGAAGAAATCCAAGTGTTGATTCCAGCCCAAACAAAATAAGTCTGAGAGGGAGTCTAATATTGGAAATACCTTGGGCCAAGTTAAAGAAATAATTTGGATTGATATTATGGAGTCTATCCATGAAATTTGGCCTTGCATACATATCATATTTGAGCAGAAGGAGATGATATAGAAGGAAAATGATGCCATTACAAAAATCAAAGAAGAACTTGTAGATAAGCCAACCACTACTAGCAATATCATTAAGTTCTTAAATTATAAGAAAAAATATGAGCTTGAGGATTTAGGAGTGGGTGACAGAACTCAAACAATATTGGAAGTAAAAAATGTTCTTACAAAAATAAACCTTATTGTAGAGTTAGAGGAAAAATGTCACAACTTGGAGATAGTTGTAAACAAGTTTTTCAGCAGACTTGAACCTTTAACCTAGAAATTTCTTCCTTCCCTTTTTGTAATTAATGAAAATCTAAGGCATAAACCAAATTATGCAAAGAAATTGCAGGATATTTGTAGAGATACAACTGAGTTTTCAAAAATCGAAGGCACAATGACAGGAAAATCGTTCTTGGAGGCATTAACGCATGACAATTTCATCCAGTATGAGATAAACCACATTTTTGTGGTAAAACCAACTTTTGCTAAATATACTGAGGTGGATGAAATCTACAGGAAATTCATCAAATTAAATATCCTAGATGAGGAGCGATGGGATAATTTAACTGAGTTTCAGGAGTAAAGGTAATAAAGAGAAGTAATTTGTAGCTAGCTCACAGGACAAAATTACAGCCAGCACAACCTACTAGTAGGCCTACTCATCAAAAAATTCCTGAAAAATAGTGCCAGAGAGCTAGATCATCCTCATCGAACCTATTTTTTGTAGAAAGTTAGAGTTTATTATTAGATTTAGGCTAATAATACACTGTATGTTGAGACAACATTTATTGTAAACAATTTTGTAATTTTCAATATAATAAATAATTCATTGTTTGAAGTATTAGAGGTTGATTCATGAACATATTTTTTCCTACTGCGCAAGTGTAAATCCCAAATTTTGCTGGATCATCAATAATACAAAGAATTCTTTTAGGATTCATGTGGTGTAGTTACTAGTGAAGTGTTTCTACTCTTTATGTGTTTTCCCATTGTTATCTCCTTTCTCTGTTTATCAAAATTATTAATTGTAAAGAAGAAAGTGTGATGAATAGGACATGTTAAATAAAACACCTTATTCTGGCTGCTTTTACAATTTATATATTTTCTACTTGAAGTCAGATTGAAAAATACTGGAATGCTTTTCAGTCTCAACTGATATTCGCTTTTCTACCATATTCATTATTCATATAAAATATCAAAGAATCCAGTAAATGCAACCTAGCTTGCCCTGTTTCAACTCTTTTAAAAAATGATGCAAAAATCTAGTTTTATGGTTTGACTTCATTTCCCAATGTGAAGTTAAATATTTAATCAACCAAAATCAATCAGAATCAAACAATTACAAAGCATAATCATAACTAGCCTAATATCAATTTCAAACAAAGTTAAATCTTAAAGAGAGATCCCTTTTTGAAGCTGACAGAGCTAGATCCCAACTTCCAAAGTGGTTTTGATGCTGTCTTTCTGTGATTTAATCTCCCAATATTAGAAATTACAGAACGAAAACATAATGGCAACCATACTAGGGAATGAATTGAAACAATTGTAATTTATTTGGAATTCATAACCTGGTTAAAACATTGTATGATAAGAATATTTTAAGACTAGTTTTCTTTTAAATAATGTAAATAAAAAGTGTGTGTGTGTGCATTCAGAATATAACTCTAGATCCTAAAATAGAATATACCAAATCTCATCCAGATCCATTAAAGCCTGCAAAAATTGTAGATGACCTTGAGAAAATACTGAAAAGAAAAAGCTTAGCTGAAAGCTAGGGAAGTTCTAGTCCTCCTCAGAGAGCAGATTCACTCCCAAAAGACTTTGTAACCCTGCAATAAATTGAGTTTGATTTACCCTTTGAACAAAGCCTATTTAGAACAAGATCAACCAATTGGGCATACCAAATAGGAGTAGATCAAGCTACCTTGAGAATAAATTCATCTGAAGCACAATATGCTCATGTTGACATAGAAATTCAAATCCTCCAAGATTTTGACAAATTACAAGGTTTAGTATTAGGATTAGATATTTTTGTTCATGAATCTTATGTCCAACAATCTGTTGAACTTTCTAATTTAACTTCTTATGCTGAATCACTCACCTCATTACAATCTGTGCATCCTAGAACAGTAAGTCCAACCCCTTCTGTAGTCTCCACAACTACTCCGGTACTTTGTCATAAATCAATAATCTCTAATTCTTCTATAGTTTCACAAACCACTCGAGTTTTATCTCACCAAGCAACTCAAACTTATTTTTCTTCCCAATTTCCAACCTTCATCTCCACCAAGACCCCAAGTTTTAGCTCAGACTCTACCTTCTATTCATGCCCCACCTTTTACCCAACAGACACATCATATTTTTCATCCTCATATCCCTATAATGGTAGAAAGGTATGCTCCCCTTTCCCTTCAAGCTCCTTTGGCAAACATGCCATAGGATTATCAAACAATAATTCCACAGTTTGATGGCATTGGACCTATCACTGCCCAACAACATGTAGAAGGGATGAATGACAGTTTTGACCTTCAAGAGGTAGATGAGGAGAGTGTAAAATTAAGGTTGTTTGCACAAAGTCTCACAGGAGAGGTGAGAAAATGGTTTAAAGCATTACCTGCTGCTAGTATTCATGATTTTCCTGAATTTCATAAAAAATTTCTTACTAGGCGGGAAATTAAGAAAAATCCTCTTCAAATTTTATCTGAATATGAAAGCATTAGGAGAGGACTAGAATAGAGTGTACAAGACTATTGCACTAGATTCAACAGTGTGTATAATGCAATCATTGCTAATGTTAAACCACCACAAGGCTTAGCCTCGATCAAATTTATAGATGGTTTTGAGGTAGACATGGCTTACCATCTCAGGGAAAGAAATTCATCCACATTAGAGGAGATGCAAAGGGATGAAGTAAGTGTGGAAGAAAATTTGTTAGCCAAGAGAGCTAGACTTAGGAGTGAGAGAAAATTTAACTATAAAAAAGGTACCCTCTACTTCTTTTGCTGATGCTAAAATTGATTATTTAGTTATAACAATAGAAATAATGACGAAGAGGATTAATTTGAATGAGAGAGCTGCACCTAGGGAAAATCAACCTGCACCTCAAAATCGAAATCAAAACATTAGAATAAATCCTCCTCATATCAAAAAAAGAGAACAGAGGGGTCCCGATCAGCAAATTAGACCTCCTTTTCAGGAGAACTATGTTGATGAAGATGGAGAAGTAGTGGAAAAAGTAGAAGACAATCAGATAAATCTAATGGGTATTAATGATGATGAAACTATCTTTCTCACTCAGGAAGAGCAAGAGTTTTTTTAATTATCCCAAAATGAACTTGATTCTAAGGAATCAGATGACTAAAAGTAGGGATTTGAAAATGCTATCATGGAAGTCCATAGACAATACAATCTTAGGAGTAGTAAAACATCAGATACTCCAAACAAAAATGCTAATGAAAACTCAGTCAAGAAAACTTCTGACACCACCTCAAAGAAAATACCAGAAACTATTGCGAAGAAAAATCCTGATAGTTCTAGAAAAAAGACAGTTGACCTTCCTGCTAAAAATATTGGCGAGAATCCTTCCAAAACTACTCAAACAAACATTCCTACAACCAGTCAACAAAAAGAACATGTATCAAAAGAGATCGTTGATAAATCTGAATTTCTAAACGTAAATAAATTTCAAACATCATTCAATATTAAAAATGAACTAGCAAAGCTGAAAATTTCTATCCCTTTAACTGAGTTAATGAATAAAAATATGTTCAGAACTCAAGTTATGAAAGCTTTGAACATAGGAGAAAATAATGATAATGTTAATTTGAATGATGATCAACCTAAAATATTATTTGGTCTAGAGGTAGATGGTAAACCACAAGAAGGAGGAGTCCCTCCACTTTATGTCAGTCTTAATGTGCATGATAAAATTCTTCACAATGCTATGTTAGATTTAGGTGCATCACATAATTTGATGCCAAAAGATGTGATGGAGAAACTTGGTCTTGACATTACTAGGCCCTATAAAGACTTGTATTCATTTGATTCAAGCAAAGTAAGACGTTTAGGTCTCATAAAGGATCCATGTGTCACTTTGGCCCAAATCCCAGCTAAGATTCTAGTAATGAACATAGTAGTGGCAGATATTCCCCCAAAGTATGGCATGTTGTTATCACGCTCTTGGGGAGAAAAACTACAAGGTACCCTCCAAATGGATATGACCTATGCAACCATCCTAGTGTTTGGTTAAAACAAAATATTGTATAGGGAAACCTTAATGAAATACATGGTGATTAGTTAGGAGAAGCCACATAACTACCCCCTTTACTCTGTTCACTCTGATTTAGACTCCTTCATTCTGTATAATGATGGGGATATTGATGCTCAGGTCACCAGTGCTGAAAATAACCTCTGTGAAACACATGAAAATCAAACTCAGGTTGTACAACAAAACACTGAAGCCGAACCCTTTTGGAATATGAGTTTTGATGGTTCTTGTAGTAGAGAAGGGTCAAGAGTAGGTATGTGGGTTTCAAATGTAGGAAATAATCAGAGAAAAGTTCATTAATAAAAAATAAATTTTCAATGTACCAACAACATAGCAGAATATGAAGCACTTCTTTTAGGCTTGCAATTATTGAAGAAATTAAGTGCTAAAATCATTTCTGTTCATGGAGATTCTGAATTCATAATTAAATAGATTAAAGGAGAATATGTTGCAAAAACTCCTAGGTTGAGAGCATACAGAAATTATGTGCTTGATTTCTTACACACTTTTGAAGAATATGATATTGTTGTTATACCTAGAAATCAAAATGTCATTGCTAATGGTCTGGCTTTTTCAACCAACACATGCAAAATGCCTCATCCCAACAGAAAATATACAGTGGAGGTTAAACAACATCTAGTTGTACCAGATAAGATGAGGTACTGGTAGGCTTTTGGAAATGACAAGAAAATAGAAAACTTTATGTAGTCCAAAGATGAGTATGAGTAAAATAACATTGATTTAGATGGTTAAATAGATAATCAGATACTTGTGTATAATAATGTAGGAAAACAATTTGATGAATTAGATGTAAATATCCATGTAGATAAAGTTTTACATAAATTAGAATTTCATGAAATTGATCCAGAAAAAGAAGAATTTGAAGTACTTCAGCTTAAAGATTTTTTTTTTCCAAGAGGTTTAGTTCCATTAGAATAACTTTTCGATTTTAATGATATAGAAAAAAAGCCAAAAATAGAGCCCACAGGGGCAGATGTAGAAGAATGCAATATAAGTATTGAACATAATCCTAAAATGATAAAACCTTCAAAATCACTGCCTATTATCAGAAAACAAGTATACATAGCTTTATTCAAGGAGTTTATTGATGTCTTTGCTTGGAGCTATGAAGATCTTAAAGCATATGATACTATTATCATGCAACACAAAATACTAGTCAGGGAAGACCAGAATCCATTCAAACAAAATCTCAGTAGGATAAATCCTGTTTTGATTCCCTTGATTGAGAAAGAGTTCAAAAATATGTACGATGCTAAAATTATTGTTTGTCTCAGATAATCTAAATGGGTATCAAATATAGTACCTACTAGGAAGAAAACTGGAGAAATCCACTTATGTATTGATTTTAGAAATCTTAACAAGGTTTCTTTGAAAGACAACTACCCTTTGCCCAAAATGGATAATATACTACAGAAGGTAGTAGGTTCAAGTAGGATATCCTTGTTAGATGGTTTCTCAGGTTATAACTAGGTCCTAGTACATCCTGATGATCAGGATAAAAAAAACTTTCACTACTCAATGTGGAACCTTCATGTATGTGAAGATGCACTTTGGGTTAATGAATGTTGGGGCTACGTTTCAAAGAACAATAGAAATTTCCTTTGCTAATGATATTGGCCATTTTATTGTGATTTATCTTGATGACATTACTGTATATTCAAAGTCTTATGAAGAACATTTGAGACATCTAAGAAGAGTGTTTGAAAAGTGTAGAAGGTATGGTATCTCATTAAATCGCAAGAAAACACTGTTTGGCCTTGAAGAAAGTAAGATTCTTGGTCATATTATTTCAAAAGATGGAATTGAAATTTATCCCAGTAGGACTGAAGAAATATTAAAAATAAGTCACCCTAGAAATATCAAATAACTTCAGTCTTTTATTGCTAAAATTAATTTCCTTAGGGTATTCATTGCTAATCTTGGAGAGCTTCTTAGAAATATAACAAACATGCTTAAAAAGGATTTATAAATGAAATGGAGTTTCGAGGCTAGACAGTCCTTCGATTTAGTCAAACATGAATTAACAACAACACTAGTGTTGATTAGTCCAGATTTTACCAAAGATTTTATTATCTTTTATTTTTCTTCTGAACACACTATTGCAGTTTTTTATTGCAGAAAAATGAAGAGGGATTTGAACAACCTATTGCATTTTTCAGTAAGACCTTAAGAGATTCAACTTTAAAATATAATATCATGGAAAAACAAGCCTTTGAATTAGTTAAAGAAATAGAAGATTTTAGAGTATATATTTTGCATTCACATATTATTGCAAATGTACCTAATTCAGTTGTAAAGGACATTTTGACACAAAATGGACCAGGTGGAAAACGAGGAAAATGGATTGCTATGATACTTGAGTATCACTTAGAAATCAAACCAACTAAGTTGATCAAAGGACAAGGAGTGGCCAAATTAATGGCAGAGTCTAATTTTCATGCATTAGACATCAACTTTGATGCAACATTGGATGATCTAGAGGAACAAGCGACTCCACAGATTGATAAAGCATTTTTGAACTCACCCTGGTATGCAGACTTGTTGTATGTTTTATTCAATTTAAATGCTCCACTTGGCCTAACAAAAACAAAGGCAAGATTTCTAAAATTAAAATTAGCCAAGTTTTGTATAATTGAAAATGTGTTATATTGGAAAGATGTTGGTGAAATTTTACATAAGTGCTTGTTGAAAGATGATGCAGAGAAAATCATGAAGGAGTTCCATGAAGGTGACTGTGGTGGCCACCTATATTGGAAAACCACTGCTAATAAAATCCTCAAGGCTGGTTTTTACTAGTGTACCTTATTCCCTGATATTGATAAGAAGGTAACTTCATGCCATAAATTATAGATTTTTGAAGGAAAAATAAAACTCTTACCCCTGCCCTTAAAGGCTATTTCAGTTGAGAGCCTTTTCTAGCAGTGGGGATTGAATTTCATTGGTGAAATCCATCCTCCATTCTAGATTTGGCTGTCCCACAAAACTTATTACTGATAATGCAACAACTTTCAAATCTAAGAAAATATTTGAATTTTGTAAAAAATACCACATTACTTTGAGACATTCAACAACCTATTACCCTCAAGGTAATGGAGTGGCTGAATCCTAAAATAAAATTATTGTAAATATCATTAAAAATTTGTTGGAAGACAATAAGAAATATTGGCACAACAAGTTGGTTAATGCACTTTGGGCTGATAGACTTACTACAAAGAAATCAGTTCGCATGTCACTATACCAGTTGGTGTATGGAATGGATGATCTGTTCCCATAATATTTAGGAGTGTTGGGTATGTGTTCTATTCTTTCCACGATTAGTCCCACACATAGCCCCCCCTGTCAGGGTCTGGGGCAGCGCTTCAGGAAATGTTTTTCGGTGGGCGGACCCACCCATGGTTTTGTGC
The DNA here is from genome assembly GCA_034641835.2 of Pinus albicaulis. Classification (NCBI taxonomy): domain Eukaryota; kingdom Viridiplantae; phylum Streptophyta; class Pinopsida; order Pinales; family Pinaceae; genus Pinus; species Pinus albicaulis. The sequence continues at coordinate 928,982,124 of CM076570.1, forward strand.
ATGGGTTTGCACATGGTTTTGGGGGACGATGGTTTATGGCCCCTGGTATTTTGTAGATGGTCAAGGGAACTATGGTTATGTTCTAATCCAGGGGTTAATGGATTAGGGTTTATGTATGCTTCGGCATGTATATATATGTGTTGTAACACATAAAGGAATATAATGAAAAATCAAGCTGGTCGTCCCGGTTTGGGATCCAGGGGAAAATCTCTGTGTATATATGTTTTATGTTTTATGCTCTCGCTATTGTTTATTTTTTGTTTTTTAGATTCATTTGTAGAGAATTTCTATACAGGGTTAAAACCTACATTTGGTATCAGAGCCGTTTCAACTTCAAGGGGACACCTTTACTGCTGAGGGGTTTTTTGCTTGGGCCTGAGGTAGACCCTGTTCAGTGGGAGATCTACGAGATAGATTCTTGTAGTGAAAGTAGATGGTGAGCAGTGGAAAGATAGAGATTGAGAAATTTAATGGTCAAAGTTTTGAGTTGTGGAAGCTCAAGATGGAGGACCTACTCGTGGATAAAGATCAATAAATCATGGTAGGTCCAGGTATTAAACCAACGGAAATATCACATGAAGAATGGAAGAAGTTGGATCAGAAGGCGAAGAGCACAATATGGTTGTGTGTCTCAGATTCGATATTGTTGAATGTATCTGGGGAAGATATGGAGAAGAATTTGTGGGACAAACATGGGACTTTGTACCAATCTAAGTCTTTGGTGAATAAATTGTTCCTGCGGAAAAAGCTGTATAACCTAAGGATGAAGGATGGAGACTCAGTGACAGAGCATATGAACGCCTTCAATACTGTGGCAAGCCACCTGTCATCTGTTGATATTAAAATCTCAGATGAAGGTAAGTGCATCATTTTGTTGTGTTCTCTACCAAATTCGTGGGACAGTCTGGTTATTGAAATAGGTAGCAATACAACTACCTTGAATTTTGATGACATTGTCCTAGCCTTGTTATCGGAGGAAATGAGACAGAGAAATATGGAGGGTTAGAATGGAGATGCCTTATCTGTACGAGGAAGGCCCCAGAACAGAAATAAGAATAAGGTTTCGAGTGGGAGATCTAAATCTAGAGGGAGATCTAAATCACCTGGAAAGTTTATAAAGGTGTGCTGGAAATGCGAAAAAAGGAAGGGCACTACAAAAAGGACTGTAGATCTAAAGCTCCTGAGAAAGGAAAGGGATTTGAGGATGCTACTTCTGCAGAGGCAAAAACCACCTCGGATGAAGGTGGGGATGTGTATTTGACCTCTTCTTCAAATACACATATAGATCATGAGTCATGGTTGATTGACTCAAGTGCATCCTTTCACTTCACTCCCCATAGGGAGTGGTTCTGCAAGTATGAGAAGTATGATGGTGGTGATGTCTTCCTAGGGAATGATAGGAAGGCCAGAATTGTTGGACGTGGAAAATTCAAACTGAAGCTACAAGGTGGAAGGTTTAGAACACTTCTTGGTGTTCTTCACATTCCTACATTGGCCAGAAATCTAATTTCTATAAGCAAGATGGATGATGCAGGTGTCAAAACATTGTTTGAGAAAGATACCTGTAAGATGGTTCGGGGAGCACTGGTATTAATGCAAGGAGTTCGGATTGGAACTCTGTACAAGCTTCAGGGAAGCACTGTTATTGATAGGTGTAACAGTTATTTGGTTCCTGAAAGTGGAGCAGAAATCCTAGCGGTCTCTGGAGAAAATATCATGCTATGGGTGGTGGACCCACTCATGGGCGGACCCACCCATGGTTTTGTGCATGGGTTTGCACATGGTTTTGGGGGACGATGGTTTTTGGCCCCTAATATTTTGTAGATCTAGTCAAGGGAACTACAGTTATGTTCTAATCCAAGGTTAATGGATTGGGGTTTATGTATGATTCGACATGTGTATATATATGTTGTAACACAGAAAGGAATATAATGAAAAATCAAGCTGGTCATCCTGATTTGGGATCTAGGGGAAAATCTCTGTGTATATCTGTTTTATGTTTTATGCTCTCGCTATTGTTTATTTTTTGTTTTTAAGATTCGTTTGTAGATAATTTCTGTACAGGGTTAAAACCTACATTTGGTATCAGAGTTGTTTCAGCTTCAAGGGGATGCCTTTGTTACTTAGGGGTTTTTTGCTCAGGCCTGAGGTAGACCCTGTTCAGTGGGAGATCTAGGGGATCAATTCTTGCGGTGAAAGTAGATGGCGAGCAGTGGAAAGATAGAGATTGAGAAATTGAATAGTCAGAGTTTTTAGTTGGGGAAGCTCAAGATGGAGGACCTGCTACTGGATAAAGATCAATGGATCACGGTAGATCCAGGTACTAAACCAACGACAATTTCAGATGAATATTGGAAGAAGTTGGATCGGAAGGCGAAGAGCACAATATGGTTGTGTGTCTCAAATTTGATATTGTCGAATGTATCTGGGGAAGCTACGACGAAGAATTTGTGAGACAAACATGGGACTTTGTCCCAATATAAGTCTTTGGTGAATAAATTGTTCCTGTAGAAAAAGTGGTATAATCTGAGGATGAAGGATGGAGACTTGGTGATAGAGTATTTGAACGCCTTCAATACTGTGGTAAGAAAGCTGTCATCTGTTGATATTAAAATCTCAGATGAAGATAAGTGCATCAGTTTGCTGTGTTCTCTACTAGAATCATGGGATAGTCTAGTTATTGTAATAGGTAGCAATACAACTCCCTTGAATTTTGATGACATTGTCTCAGCCTTACTGTCGGAGGAAATGAGATGGAGAAATATGGAGGCTCGGAATGGAGATGTCTTAAATGTGCGAGGAAGGTCCCATAATAGAAACAAGAATAAGGTTTTGAGTGGGAGATCTAAGTCTAGAGGATGATGTAAATCTCCTGGAAAGTTTGTAAAGGTGTGCTGGAAATGCGGAAAGGAAGGGCACTACAAAAAGGACTGTAGATCTAAAGCTCCTGAGAAAGGAAAGGGATTTGAGGATGCTGCTTTTTTAGAGGAAAAAACCACCTCGGATGAAGGTGGGGATGTGTATTTGGCCTCTTCTTCAAATACACATGTAGATCATGAGTCATGGTTGATTGACTCAGGTGCATCCTTTCACTTCACTCCCCATAGGGAGTGGTTCTGCGATTATGAGAAGTATGATGGTGGTGATGTCTTCCTAGGGGATGATAAGAAGGCCATAATCGTTGAGCGTGGAAAGGTCATGTTGAAGCTGCAAGGTGGACAGATTAGAACACTTCCTGGTGTTCTGCACATTCCTGCATTGGCCATAAATCCGATTTCTGTAAGCAAGATGGATGATGTAGGTGTAAAAAAAGTGTTCGAGAAAGATACCTGTAAGATGGTTCCTGGAGCACTGGTATTAATGCGAGGAGTTCGGATTGGAAATCTGTACAAGCTTCAGGGCAACACTGTTATTGATGGGTGCAATAGTTCTGTGGTTCCTGAAAGTGGAGTGGATATCCTAGCAGTCTCTGGAGAAAAGACCATGCTATGGCATCAAAGGCTTGGACATATTGGAGAGAAGGGCCTTCGGATAGTACATGGAAATGGTATGGTAGAAGGTATTTATAATTTCTCTCTGGATTTCGATTTTTGTGAACATTGTGTATATGGGAAGCATAATTGGGTGAGTTTTTCTTCTGGTGCTAAGAGGGTGAACAGAATATTAGAGCTTGTGCATAATGATGTGTTTGGACCCGTGTCAATTCCATCATTGGGTAAGTCTGTGTACTATGTTTCGTTCATATATGACTTCTCAAGGAATACATGGATATATTTCTTAAGGAAGAAATATGAAGTCTTTGACAGATTTAAAGAATTTAAGGCTCTGGTGGAAAACCAGACATAGAAGACGATAAAGGTGCTGAGGACAGATAATGGTGGGGAGTTCTGCAAGAAGGAATTTGAAGAGTTATGTAAGAAGTGTGGTATAACACGGTAGAAGACTACTCCATACACACCTCAGCAAAATGGAATTACAGAAATAAAGAACAGAATGCTGATGGAAAAGGCAAGAAGCATGCTCAGTGGTACCAGGTTAAGACAAGAATTATGGGTAGAGGCAGTGGAGACTGCATGTTACCTGGTTAACAGATCACCTTCATCGGCGTTGGAGGATAAGACTCCACATGAGGTATGGACAGGTAATAAACCCTCTCTTTCACATATGAGGGTATTTGGATGTGATGCATATATACATGTTCCAAAGGAGAAAAGAACCAAGTTGGATAATAAATCTAAAAGGTGCATCTTTATTGGGTATAAGGATGGTTTAAAGGGTTACAAGCTTTGGAACCCAGAAACAAGTAAGGTTGTGTATAGCCGAGATGTGGTGTTTAGAGAGGTTAAAGATGTTGTTAAACATGAAGTCCTACCAAAGGAACCTCAGAAGATAGAGTTTGAACCAAAGGAGGATGAATCAGACTCTACAACAGAAGAAGACTTAGAAGAAGAAGAGCCACAAACTCCAGCTGTGAGAAGATCAGTTCGGGAAAGAAGATAGCTAGAAAGGTATAGTTCATCTGCTTTCTGTTCAAATTTTTCTTTAACTATAACTGATGATGATCCCAGAACCATCAGGGAGGTAGTAGATTCAGAGGATGGAAAACTCTGGAAGGGGCCATGGTTGATGAAATGGCATCCTTGCATAAAAATGAGGCATGGGATATGGTGGATTTACTGGCTGGAAGGAAGCCAATCGAGCAAATGGGTGTTTAAGAAGAATATGAATGTAGAAGGAAATGTGGAGAAATAAAAAGCTCGGTTGGTAGAAAAAGGTTATTCCCAGGTGCCGAGAATTTATTTTGGTGATATTTTTTCTCCTCTTGCCATAGTTACTTCTATTAGATTACTTTTATCTGTTGCTGCTACATTTGATTTTGAGGTAGAACAAATGGATGTGAAGACAACATTTCTTCATGGGGACCTGGAAGAGGAGATCTACATGAAACAACCTGAAGGCTTTATGGTGAAGGGGAAGAATGAACTAGTATGCAGGTTAAAGAAGTCTATGAATGGGTTAAAACTGTCACCAAGGATGTGGTATCAGAAATTCGATACCTAGATATGGGGACTTGGCTTCACCAGAATCAAGGAGGATCACTGTGTTTATTTTAAATTAATTGGTGACCGTGTTATTTATTTGGTCTTTTATGTGGATGATATGTTGTTGATTGGAATGACAAAGAAACTATCCAATATTTGAAGACCCAACTATTCTCCAAATTCGACATGAAGGATCTTTGTGCTGCAAAATATATTTTGGGCATGGAAATTTAGAGAGATCGAGCAAAGAGGAAGATATGGTTAAACAAGAGGAAGTATGTTGAGACTATATTGCAGAGGTTCAATATTCAGGATAGTAAGCTGGTGAATGTTCCTATTCCTGTAGGTGTAAAGCTGTCTGCTGAATAGTGTCCCAAGACACAAGAAGAAGAGGAGGATATGTCCTGTGTTCCATATGAAAGTGCAATGGGTAGCCTGATGTATGAAATGGTCTATACTAGACCAGACATTGCACATGCAGTGGGAGTATTGAGCAGTTTTATGTCAAACCTAGGGAAGGAGCATTGGACAACAGTGAAGTGGGTTTTAAGATATTTGCGTGGCACTAGTGATTATGTCTTGTGCTACTAGGGAATACCAGTATTGGAAAGGGTGTTGGAAATTCGTGGTTTTGTTTATGCAGATTGGGCTGGAGATCTGGACCAAAGAAGGTCTACAAGTGGGTATGTGTTTAGCCTATTTGGAGGCGCAGTCAGTTGGATGAGTAAAAGACAGTCTGTAGTGGCTCTTTCAACTACAGAGGCAGAATACATAGCAGCCACTCATGCAAGAAAGGAAGCAATTTGGTTGCAGAGATTGTGTTCAAGTATGGGGCTAGTACAACAAGCTATAAGGATAGACTGTGATAGCCAAAGTGCAATTTTCTTGGCTAAGAACCCTGCTTATCATTCAAAGACAAAGAACATTGATGTTCAATATCACTTTGTTAGAGATATGGTTGAGGCTAAAAGGGTGTTGCTGGTAAAGGTGGACACTTTGAAGAATGTTGCAGATGCATTGACGAAGTCTGTGAGCACTCAGAAGTTCTCTTGGTGTAGAGAAACAATGGGTGTTGCAGAGCTGGACTAATTATTAAGCTCTCCTATGGCCCCATGCGGAAAGAAAACAAAAAGTGGGAGAATGTTGGGTATGTGTTATATTCTTTCCACGATTAGTCCCACGCGTGGACCCACTCATGGGTAGACCCACCCATGGTTTTGTGCATGGGTTTGCACATGGTTTTGGGGGACGATGGTTTTTGGCCCCTGGTATTTTGTAGATTCGGTCAAGGGAACTACGGTTATGTTCCAATCCAGGGTTAATGGATTGGGGTTTATGTATTCTTTGGCATGTATATATATGTGTTGTAACACAAAAAGAAATTTAATGAAAAATCAAGATGGTCATCCCGATTTGGGATCCAAAGGAAAATCTCTATGCATATCTATTTTATGTTTTATGCTCTCGCTATTGTTTATTTTTTGTTTTTAAGATTCGTTTGTAGATAATTTCTGTACAGGGTTAAAACCTACAAGGAGTACTAGTCATGAAGCTAATACATGAATTACAAGTTTAGCCAAATGATGTACAGAGAAGAATTAATCAAACAATTCAATTGCAGCAGTCGAGGGAGGAGGTCTACAACAAAACTTAAGTAATTCAGGAAAATGTCAAAAATATTTTTGACACAAGGACTAAAGCAGATGATTTCAACATTGGAAACAAATTTATAAGGTGGGATTCCAGGAGAGAAGACAAAGGTAAACATGGTAAATTTGATAATATTTTGAAAGGGCCATACATAATTCATGCTTTCAGGGGAAATAATGCATTCTTCCTCAAAGACCTGGATGGAGTAGAATTACCTGGTGGTCATGTCAATGGTAGGATGCTGAAGCACTACTTTTCTTAGCATAAATAATTTTATTTACATAATTTTACATTTCAAAATATATATGGATTTGATTGGATAGCTTGCTGAGTATATTTGAAGCCCGCAGAGAAGGCCCTAAGCCCTGATTGACAAGATATCATAAGTATCCTAAAAGAAAAAGAAATCAGATGCATACATTGCAGACTTTAGATACTCAAGGTTACTGATCATATGTTATTGAAACTTCACATGAAGAAGTTCCATCCCCAACTGGAGCCACTGTTAGGGTCATATATTTTATAGGATCTCAAGGTGATTGAGTATGTCATTATTTGTAAGTTTACATTGCAAATTATTTTCAGTTTGCAAATGATTTCCAAAAAAAGTATATACAAAAAGAAAATCAAAAGAGGGTATGGAAAACAGAAAATGAATATGAAGAAAAAGTCAAAAAGAAGAAAATTGAAAAAGAATAAAAGTGAATAAAGCCCCACACAAGAAAAAGAGAAATAATACTGAAGGTGTTGCAAATATAAATGCCACTACTGTTAAATTAGTTTCCTTTATGTTAAAAAATTAAATAAGATTGTGTGCAGCTTGGCTAAAATGCCACAATGACTATATTTTGTTCCAATCATACAACTTAATCATGATGGAACCATTGTAAATTTCATGTCAAATAGGTTAGTGTATAGAGATTTGTAAAACAGTTTAATCTTGAAAAATCAGTAGTTAGGTAGAAAACGAGATTGATTGACAATTTAATCTCAATCAATAGTAGGAATAAGTTATAGAGTAGGTTAGAATGTTAGAAAAAAAGGATATGTGGGTTTGCTAGCTCAAATGCACCCTAAACAGGTGAGATAAAAAATGTTAGCTCAGAGAAAGAAAATTCAAAACAAAGGGTATGTAGAAATTACATAATGGCTTTGAGAATCATGGAAAATATTTATCCAAAGTGTTTAAAATCATAAAATTATTTCATGTGCTAATGAAACAAAGGAATAAAATTCTATCCTAATTTTAAAAGGTTCGGCATATCAATATGAAAATCTACCGCATTAATTCCTCAATACTAAGTTTTACCTTTGCATAAGCCCTCCTACCACCCGACAAAATATCCCATCCAACCCCACCACTAGCTAATTAACTCCCCTTCATTTGTCACATCATCCTCTCCCCACACTTTTCATCCAATGACCAATAGTCTTTTTCGGCCCCCCCTCTTCATCCTAACTTTACTGTCCGGGGGGGGGGTCAGAAATGGGCGGTTTTAACTTTTGGGCCCACGATAACGTGTTGTTTTCACATGATTTCGCACACTGCCCCCCCTTGGACCGAAACTAGTTGTCACTTCACTACCACTCAAAAAAGCAGTTTCCCCGATGTATCAAAACTGTTAATGTGTCCGTTGAACACCAGTTCCATCATGCCACTTGGACCCATCCGTTGCCAAATCAAACACCTTCATACGGTAATAACCATTGCTAATTAAATTCGTCCATAAACGTTAAACCAAAAGACCTGTGCCACCATCAGCGGGAAAATGACCTATTCCTATATAAATTCATGGTTAATCGATCTTTGATCCTTTATCTTACTATTTTCAGTGATCTGTACAGGTTTTCTACAGGTTACTATAGCGCTAGAAATCAAGTTCAACCACTATCGAGCTACTCTTTGTAAATTAGCCCCAGCCTTTCCTCATTACAAAGTTTTTCTCAGCCATAACATCCATTTTTTTAAAACATAAACCCTCATTCACTACCAAACCAATGTTTACCATGGCCCCCAAGAAGCAAACACAGGTGGAAAATGTAAATCCACTCCTCTATCCCTAAATTGAGCTTGATCACATTCCTCTAGCCGATAGGGATTACAAAATTCATGAAACCCTATGCGAGCTAGAATTATTTGAAATGTATTGTGTGCTTGAAGACAAATTCCTTGATAAAACTAATGAAATTGGATTGTGGGATTCCAATTTTTCCCATTATATCTTTCCCCACACCCACAATGCCCTTGAATTCATCAGGAAATGTCAAGATTTTTATGAACATAATCAGAGAGCCATTATTGCACCTACTGGAGATATTCTAGTCACCATAAATGCCCAAACTATAGATCAAATGATGTAGGCCCTAGTACAGAAAATGCTACTCCTTTTTCTCAAGAAGCACTCATTGAACTTTATCAGGAGCTAGACTTTGCAAAAAGGGCTAAACCCCTTGAGATTTTTCTAGCTGAAGATGCCCAAATACATAATAAAAACCCTCCCTATCCATCTTCCATGTTCCCTCAGAGAATTAAGCAGATCAATACTGTCATCTCCTACCTCCTTTCTTATTACTCAGATCAATGGGTAGATGAGGCTATTATAGGTTTCTTTTTCATTTTTTTCTACAGATTCCAAACCTTCTATCCTATTCAACTTCATCCAATTCCTTGTAGATTCCATTCATGAACAATTTGTTAAATTCCACATTGAGGAGGTGTTTAAAAATACCTCTGTTTTAGTAAATTTGTTTCTATATTTTCATAGAGATAGGTTCAAATTTTCATTACAGAATATGGATGATAAGGACATCAAAAATATTTCATCTCTTGGACTTCAATGGTGATGAAGGAGCAGAAAAAATATTCATACTACCAGTTCATAGAATTGTTTGTACATCCAACACTCAATCTTCTCATCAGTAATTCAAAGCCTATAATCAGTGAAGAAATCAGGAAAGTCTTGTAGTTTTCATATCAAACTAAAACAGGAGATTGGTACCTCTACCAAAATTACAAAAAGCTAAGGATTTATGGATGTGAGTTTGCTCCATATAAGCTCCCAAATTTCCTCCCAATGAGGATTTTTTCCCTTGAATATATCAGGAAAATGCTCAATGTCGATGAGGTATATTTTTTGTCTGCCATGAATAAATATCAGTTTAGAATTAAGACACAAATAGGACATTTAATTTGTAACAGTATAGCACCAGGAAAGGAAGCAGACAGATTATTGAAACAGATGCAATTCAGCCTGAGTTTCACATGGTCATATGATCCATTGGGTGAAATCTCCAAACTTAGGTTTGAGAACAAATATACACCTTATATTCACAGCCATATAACAGAAAGTGCGAGGTACATGAATCAGCTAGAATGGACTGAGAATACTCTACAAGAGGCTGAGGAGTAAGTGGTGTCAAATTCAATATCACAAACTCCTGTCCCACAGGAGAAAGAAGGAAAAAGGATCAGAGAACATGAGTTCCCTTCGATGACAGACAATTCCAGTAAAGAATTCACAATCATGTATAAGAAAAGGAATAAAATCATCCCCAAGGTTAATCTAGATAAAGACTCAGAGCAGGAAGTCATCATCATAAACAAAGAGACACCAACTTTCTCACAAGTAGGGGATTAAACCACACTCTATCCTACCACTTCTACTACTTCTTAGGATCAAGAGAAGGCCATTCAAACCAACACAATTGTTACAGGGGAGAAAGAGAAGACTATTTTTGATAATTTCAGGGAGATTAAATTAAAAAATGAAGCTTTGAAGACTAGTACATATAAACGGTTAGGGAAGCAGACTTCTAGCTCCTAGAGTAGGCTACTGTTAGCCTTTGATTCAGAGAAAGGAAAAATGAAAATGGATTTTCTCCAAGCACATATTCATCAGCCCAAGACCTTAGCTGATTATAAAAATATTTCATTTGAGTTTGATGCTAAAGATATACATCCCGTTGATTAAATGAAGATGCATAAGCATACATGTGAAATGATTTCATCTACACTTACTAACGCTGCTATGAGTTTGTCCAAATTGCAGGTATCTTTAGCTTATATCCAATCACAGCTCAAAATGGAGAAGATCTCTGCTATGGCTAAGGATTCCAGGATTAAGTATTTGGAGGACTTAGTAATCAGGATTGGATATGATCCCTCCAATATCAGAGCTGCAGAAGAGGTGATTAAAAATAAAAATGCTGACACTGCAGCATTATGAAAGCAACTAAATTTTCTAGCTATAGAGGACCCTTTGGCTAAATACATTGAAGAGACATAATCATAGAAAGCAGATATGATGAAACTCATCATGGAGCAGAATTCTCAGCTAAGGCAGATGGAAGCTGAGATGGAAAAGATGATAAAGGAAAAAGAGCAAGCTGCCAACTTATCAGTAGTTCCTTTAGAGGTTGTACCTCTTACAACTCTTCCTAGAGGAACTCCTTCTATAACAAGTACAATGGATGGAGTTGAGCAGCTCACTAAAGCAATGCATAAATTATCACTACAGACAGAGGAAATAAATAAGCTTTAGGACTAGGAAAAATTGTTACAGGATCAGAAGTCAAGAAGTGATAGTTCACATGCAACTGAAGCCCAAAGAGAACATAGGCTAATTGAAAGATTAAAGAAGTCTGAGAGGGAGTCTAATATTGGAAATATCTCAGGACAAGTTAAAGAAATAATTTGGACTGATATTATGGATTCTATCAATGAGATTTGGCCTTGCATATAGATCATATTTGAGGATAAGGAGCTGACAGAGAAGGAAAATGATTCCATTACAAAAATCAAAGAAGAAGTTGGTGATAAGCCAACCACTGCTAAAAATATTATTAAGTTCTTAAATTATAAGAACAAATATGAGCTTGAGGATTTAGGAGTGGGTGACAGAAGTAAAACAATATTGGAAGTAAAAAATGTTCTTACAAAAAGAAACCTTATTGTACGGTTAGAGGAAAAATGTCACAACTTGGAGATGGCTATAAATAAGTTTTTCAGTAGACTTGAACCTTCAACCAAGAAATGTCTTCCTTCCCTTTTCGTAATTAATGACAAACTAATGCATAAACCAAATTATGAAAAGAAGTTGCAGGACATTTCCAAAGATACAACTAAGTTTTCAAACATCAAAGGCGCAATGACAGGAAAAGCATTCATGGAGGCATTAACGCATGACATTTTCATCCAGTATGAGATAAAACACTTTTTTGTGGTAAGAAAAACTTTTGCTAAATATAATGAGTTGGATGAAATCTACAGGAAATTCATAAAATTAACTATCCTAGATGAGGAGCGATGGCATAATTTAACTGAGTTTCAGGAGTAAAGGTAATAAAGAGAAGTAATTTGCAGCTAGCTCACAGGACATCATTACAGCCAGCACAACCTACTAGTAGGCCTACTCATCAAAAAATTCCTGAAAAACAATGCCAGAGAGCTAGATCGCCCTCATCGAGCCTATTTTTTTGTAACATATTAGAGTTTATTATTATATTTAGGCTAATAATACACTTTCTGTTGAGACAACATTTATTGTAAATTTTTTTTGTAATTTTCAGTATAAATACTTCGTTGTTTGAAGTATTAGAGGTTGATTTCTGAACATATTTTTGCCTACTACGCAAGTGTAAATCCAAAATTTTTGTTGGAGCATCAATAATACAAGGAATTCTTTCAAGATTCATGTGGTGTAGTTACTCATGAAGTGTTTCTACTGTTTCTGTGTTTTCCTACTGTTATTTCTTTTCTTTGTTTATCAAAATTCTTAATTGTAAACCAACAAGTGTGATGAATAGGACATGTTAAATAAAACACCTTATTCTGGTTGCTTTTAAAATTTAAATGTTCTCTACTTGAAGTCACATTGAAAAATACCTGAATGGTTTTCAGTCTCAACTGATATTCCTTTTTCTACCATATTCATTATTCATATAAAATCTCAAGGAATCTAGTAAATGCAACCTAGCTTGCCCTGTTTCAACTCTTTTAAAAAATGATGCAAAATCCAGTTTTATGTTTTGACTCCATTTCCCAATGGGAAGATAAAGATTTAATCAACCAAAATTAATCAAAATCAAACAACTATGAAGCATAATAATAACTAGCCTAATATCAATTTCAAACAAAGTTAAATCTTAAAGAGAGATCCCTCTCTGAAGCTGGCAGGGGTAGATCCCAGCTTCCAAAGTGGTTTTGATGTTAGGGATGCCCACTATTTTCATCATTTTAAAAATGGATAGTGTTCTTATCAAGATTATTAGTGATGTAAAAAGAGATAAGAAAAAAGGATAAGGTGCAAAACACGAGCTTATGTGCACTATGAAAGTTTGTAATGATATTGGGGAACGAACTATAATTTTTTCTCTTTAAAAAGTATGATATTTGAAATTTTATGTTCTTAGATGTAGATGGAGAGAGGCACTGTATACTATAGGGTTGTAAGAAGCCCCATTACTCGACAAGTTCTGCCTAAGATGGTTCATCAACCCAAAAATTGATGGGTCAACTAATTTTTGGAAAAGTGGCAGTTGAAGTGGGAATGCCACTTTAAAGGAACACTTATTTGCCTTGCATTTTCGAACACATCTTATTTTTTTGCTCAGTGAGTTTCTGGTAGGCTTTCTAAATTTTGGTAATTTTTTACTTTACTCATAAGATTTTGAAACCTTATCATTTTTTTTCCATTTCCTAGTTCTACGATGTTGGTATACAACAACACTTCATGCTAAATCCATGAAACAAACTTATACTGACTGTAACTTGTATCTTCATAGCACATCTAATTGGAAATTTTCACATTAAAACCAACATATTTGACAATTTTTTTTATAAAAAATATGGTCTTCGAGCTCAATAACTATTTTCATCGTTAACATCTCTTTTAGAAACTTCTAGCCACATTAAATAGCTTGAATGCGATATAGGTTGGATGATGTTGGTATTGTTTTACATTGTCTAAACAATCTTTATAACCTGGAAATTTCAGAATTTTGATTATGATTCATGCCTTATTTATTTTTGTTCTTTCCTTGTTATCCTTTGGTTACATTCCAAAGTCCATACTTGTGTGTCAATTTAGAAGGTATTTAAAAATAGAGTGGAGGAGACATGGATATTGTTTTAATAAGAGTATGGAAAAAATGAAATTTTCTTATATAATTTCCATGATTTAAAAGATGATATTGAGAAGTGGAGTGATGATTAAAATTTATTCCTAGGAAGTTGCCAATCCCACATAACCCAATTATATTTGAATTCATTTTTATAATTTTGTTGAATTCTAGATGTAGTTCCTAGTATTTAACAAAGGGAAAAGGGTAATTTGGAGACTGATGCATAAATCAAGGAGGTTGTTATCTAGATTCCACATAATAGTGAAAATTAATTTTTATAATTTTATTGAATTCTAGATGTAGTTCCTAGTATTTAACAAAGGATAAAGGGTAATTTGGAGACTGATGCATAAATCAAGGAGGATGTTATCTAGATTCCACATAATAGTGAATTATTAGTGATGATCTGGACCCAATTGAAATGGTCAACTATGATAAATTAATGATGATGTGGATCCAATTGACATGGCCAACTATTATCAACTAACTCCTAAAGGTTCAAAGGCTATAAGAGGACAATTCAAATAAATTTCAAGGAAACTTTGACTAGCTCAATAGCTTTCAATTTGGGGATATCTCATGGGAGGAAGGTGATCCAAGTAGATGAGAATGGGACTGCAAGAGAATTTGAAATATAAAGACTAATCTCTTGACAAAAATGACAGGAAGACAAGATATCAAGTTCATGTAGAGTTGAAATTCTAGAGAATAGTTGGAGATCATTGATTCAATCATGGAGATCAATATCAACATTGAAAGAATAGAAGAAATTGAAAGGATATAGAGCATGAAGTTTGTGAGAATAGATTTGAGGAATATAAGCCTATATGCTAGCAATGACATTTATGAAGGTTGTGATGTAAAAAGTAGAAAAATTGTACTTTGGTTTGTGGCTTTGTTTACATTCAATAATAAATATCTTAGAGTATGGACCAATGCGAGACAACAAGGAGGGGCCCATTCTTCATGTAATACCTGTACAGGGAACCTCATGGGAACCAAACACACAGTTTGAGAAATTTTAGGAGATGGTAAGTAGAGTGATGTGTTGTCTACTGGAACCCAACCAGAAGACATGTGGCTAATGCAGGGAGTGGAATCTTGTTGTATTTTTGGCGAGCATAGGTAATATATGTGTGTGTGTGTGTGTGTGTGTGTGTGTACCCCATTCCTCTAATGGTAACTTGAGGGGTCTGGTATGTTACATAGTTTATCCCACAAATGACATGAGGAATAAATAATGAAATTGATATGGCCTTGAATTTTTAACTAGAGCATGGACCAATGTGAGAAAGTTTAGATCCATGCACAAGCATCACATTATACATAGCGATATATGGGTGCCGAGACTACCACCAGAATTCATTTTATTGAATGGTCGGGCGTCTAAGCACGAAGGGTCAGGTTGTAAGAAATATTCCCAAGTCATTTATCCATATCCATTCGGGCGGAAGTGAGGATCCTAGCCCCAAGGGCTAGGACGTAATCGCTATAACCATGCACCATGACCAAAGGCATGTTTGCAGGTGCAATAAACACTGGCTATTGGCACCTGAAATCACATTATACATAGCGACATATGTTTATTATAAATGTGTGTGTGTGTGTGTGTGTGTATATATTAAATATATATGTTTGTGTGCTGAGACTACCATCAGAATTCATTTTGTTGAATGGCCGGTGGTCTAAGCACCAAGGGTCAGGGTGTAAGACATATTCCCAAGTTGTTTATCCATATCCATTCAGGCGGAAGTGAGGATCCTAGCCCTAAGGGCCAGGACGTAATCGCTATAACCACACACCATGACCAAAGGCATATTTGTAGGTGGAGAAAACACTAGCGATTGACACCTGAAATCTATGGTTGACAACCATTGCACTACCACCCCCACCCCCCAACTTCAATAGAAGGGGGGGGGAGCACTATTGAATGCAAGTTGTCGGATGGGAAAAGCAATCATGGGTCATCATATCATTGTCTAGAAAAATGAACTGAAACTAAGATTGTGCTACCCCCCTGTGACACTAGTGGGAGGGAGGGGTGGTGGTGCTATTAATTAATGGATGTCTATCATATGGTGTAATGTGGGCCGTCGACGGTAGAGGGTCAACATTTATATAAGTTTTTTGTTTGTAATAATGTATGGTGTGCCATGATCGATGACTGTCAACTGGTAGATTAATGTGGCCCATCATATGACAAGGGTCCACAAGCCCATATATATACAATGATGTAAACATATATGTAATGTTATAGGGGGGTGTAATGCATGTTTAATGCTTTATATATATATAGATATATATCGGTTTAAATGAGTCTTTTCTTTTTTTTCTTCCATACTTAGCACACGCCACCCGCTTGGCCGGTTTACTACTGTTGTTGTGTCACACGACCACAACGGGCGCCAGGTTCACATACCTTGTAATACATATATATATAAATTTTTACATGGAAGGGTAATACAAGGTATGTGGCACTGAAGTGCACCTAGTGGTCAGGTGACATGACAGAGTAGTAAACTGCGAGGTGGGCAGGACGTGGGTGCCACATGGAAGAAAAAGAGAAAAGAATCATTGAAACTCATAAAATTTAGACGATCATATGTTGTGATCTAGGAGTCTAAATTTGGAAAATATTTATATCATTGGAAAAGTCTCACCGAGATGAGTATGATGGTGACATCAATTTTGGGTTTTGAAAACTTAGAGGAAAGCCAAAAAAAATTCATTACCCCATTTATTTGACTGTACCGAAGTTGGGTAAGTATAGTGAGGACATCCCTGAGGTTAAGGGGG
The DNA here is from genome assembly GCA_034641835.2 of Pinus albicaulis. NCBI lineage: Eukaryota > Viridiplantae > Streptophyta > Pinopsida > Pinales > Pinaceae > Pinus > Pinus albicaulis. The sequence continues at coordinate 928,998,734 of CM076570.1, forward strand.
TTTGTTTACATCCAGAAAGCTACAAAACACAATATTCATGGCTATTGAAATATTTACAAGAGGCTCAAGAGATTTAACTTACAACCAATGAAGTCATCTTAAAATCACCATTATATAAAATCTTAGCATTGGAAGTTTGCGAGATTTGGTTGACAAATTAAGATACTTTATAAGATATTAGCATTGGAAATTTGAGAGATTCGGTTTACAAATTAAGATATTCACTTGGATACATATTAAATCAAGTTTAACCATATACTTATATAATTTAGTATCTTATACTTCATTATTGTTACACTATTTTATAATTATTTTATTTTTTGTTTTGTATTGCACTATACATACTCTTTAAATTGACATGTAATAATATTTTTAATGTTATTAGAAATACTATACACAATGACATGTCAACATGTTACTTTATTTTGTAGTGATTTAGCAATGGTAGTTTTATACCATCCTTTTTTCATAAGTTTGAAGAAATTTTTTGGATCTTATTATGCTCCATGTTCTTTAACTTTTTTTAGTACATTAAATATATAATAACAATCATACACAAGGAAAGCCTGTCATTTTGAGATTATAAGTTACAAAATCCATTTGGATTATCTTTCTGCAAAATTTTCTAGAGATATTGCATTTCCAAACTTCACACCCATATAAAATAATAAATGTGAGCACACTATCAAAGAGGCGTTTTTATCTTATCCTATGATAAGTTTTCCACCCTCTATTTACCCTTTTATCAATTGTATAGTTCAATTTGAACTTTCCATGAATACAAACACATAAATATTTATATGAATGTAATTCATCCAAGCTATTGTCATCATATACGAAAGTATAATCAATAATATTTTTAGATTTAATTATTATAACATTTATTTTGTTAGTGTTCATAATGATACCCATATTAGAGTCAAATTCACTAATGATCCTTTATTACCTAGCTTATAATGATTCCTTTTCATAAGAATAATATCATTGGTATAGAAAAAAATGATGATGACTATACTAGGGAATCCCAAGCTAGTACAACCAACATCATCCAAACAATATTTTAAATTAACAATGTATAAGCCAAAGAGGGTAGGAGACCAAGGACAACCTTGTTTGAATCCAATATTACAAGTAATTTCTCCTGATCAATGACTAGTATTCCTAAAATTGAAAATAAGATTCTCATTAACCATACTATAACAATTATTAGCTGAGGAAGAACTTTTATCTCTTGTACCCTACTTCAAATGTTAGTCATGTACAATGTGTCAATTTTTTACCAAAATTGATGAAACAACAAAGAATATTGTTTTTACTATTGTCTCACTCCTATGTAATGATCTTAAGGATGGAAATATGGTTCATAATTAAATGATTTTGTCTAAATATGGATTGGTCTTTACCTCCTTCTTTATGGATTTCAAGTCATATATTGATTTACTTGAAAAAAAATTCTATATAGCTTGCCTAATATGGAATTAAGGATAATTTATTCAGAGGGATTTATTTTATCCCCTCTTTCAAATATGGGAACAATTTTGCTTTGAGTCGAGGGTTTAGGGAAACCCTTCTTGACTAAATTGAAGAGGTTATCTTTATAAGGGATGATGATAGATCCTCCAATTTCTAATATTACAATTTAGTATTATTCAATGTTCTTAGCATTATTTTCTAGTTTCTTAGCTCCAAACTTGATCTTTTGTAGAAAAACTTCATCCCTTATAGAAATATTTGGTATGAATTTTCCATGGAAATAAGAGAAACATATATACTTTTAGGTAGGGGTTCAAGTTTATTAGTGAATTTATATTTATTTTTCTTTAGTTTTATGAGTCAAATTTTACCTCAAGAATATCTTAGGCCCCATATTAGATAGATGCAAAATATTCTCTTACTTTATGTTCTTGTAGTCCCCTTTTCTCTTTTAATTAGGGATTTGTATGTAGTTCTCTTATTATTTTTTAAAGACTCATTAGGATAATTCCTAATTGTTTTCCTAGTAATTTTATACTTTCCATCATAGAAAGGCTTGGTTGTTTTCATTTTTCGTTTCAACTTAACACCTTAGAAACTCTATACATGAAAGTAGACAACATTGTCTTAAAATTATGATCTAGGTCTTTAATATTATTCTCATATGATAGGAAATTCAATTCACGATTTAAGTAATTCGAGGAAATATAAAATTTGTTTTTGTTGAAAATAAAGTTCCTTTAGTTATTAAAGTTTTATGAAATGGATATTTTTTTCACGGAAAATTTCAAAGCTAGGAATAAAGGTCTTAGGTTACAACTAGTCCCATGACCATTTGAAGGGTCATAATTTACTATTTGGTTGATACAAGGATATATTATATCTTATAATCCATCACACTTCTATTCAACTCGTAGATACAATTCATCTAGTTGGATATTATAAATGTTAGGATCATTGCTAATTATTAGATATTCATAAATACAAAGCATGATGATCTTGTGTCCAAATAATATTTCTATTTTGTCTTGAATTTTTGTTTGTACTTATTAGTGAAAACAAGGCCATTGTCTAGCCATAAAAGGTTAGGGTAGGAGTCATTTCTTAGAAGGATAATTTGATTAGTTTTAGTTCTAGCATGAAATCATCTTTATTGGAGGCTACTACCTTGATTTATGAAGTTATAAATATATTTTCCTAAATTTTGGTATGGACAATTCTTATTACTATGTCATTTTTCCTATATTGTATAAATTTTTGTAGGGGCGGTTCTTATCTATATTGGTTTTCCTATGAAATGTACAAATAATAGGAATGGATTAAAAAATCACTATATAAATATTTTTAGCATTAATATATAAAATATCCATAAATATGTATTGATTAAGAGGGTCGTTCTTATGAAGGTGAATGAGAGAATAAATTTTTGTTTTTGTGTAGCAAGATATGATTCCAATCCCCATGTAGGAGGATTTATTTTTCCATTCCAACTAAGATATACATCCTTCTATGTTAAGGATGTTAGATTATTCATGTTCCAAAGTTTCAACTATAAATATGATATCACTTAGGGTTCACGTTAATATAGGCCAATATAGGCCCTATGTCCCTGTATGGGAAACCATAATTGTTCCTCGAGAAGATATGGAATGTATAAATTACTTATGTATTAATATATTTATTTTTTATATATCTATTAATAGCTTTTCATTCCTAATTATTTCCCATTTTCATTCATCCATAGTTTCTTTTACCTTTCAAACTTAATTTATTGATTCCACTTATTGTTATGTAATAAGTTGTTCATTTATGAATAATACTAACCCTTTTAAGCTTATATTTTTGTTTATCATGCCATATTTGTCGTTAGTAGAACATACCTTAACCTGAATTAACGTATGTTTATGTGTTAGACACCTTAATCCTTTGGGATTATGCTAAATAGTAATTAAATGTAAAAATTAGGTGTAATGTAACAAATAGTTGGTTGGGAAAACTGATAGCTAACATGTAGTTGAACCAATTTTGCATATAATAAATATCTCTCATTCTCTAATGAATGATCATTGGATATTTTTGCAGGGTCCTCATTCTGACATGATATCAGAGTTGAATGCTCCACTGCCTAATAACCTATGTATCACCTCCTCCTACGTTATTTTCTCTGGTGATCATTGGAAATAATGGTTTCTCTTGTATTTAACATATTCACATGGAGAATTTATGCATGATATAACACCTATGAGGGCATCCTAACAGTCATTGGCAAGGTCGTTCATTGGTTGGGTGAAAGTATTGACCTGGGTGATCTCCAGTTGAAGCATTAGCTTATTCACCAACAGTCAGCCAATTATATTTGAACAACATTTTTGATGTGGAACAGGATAATTTTCTTGATGATGCAATCATGAAAGGGTATTGTTGAACCAATTTACTCTGTGGACACACAAGTTGTATGCAGATCAAACCTTCTTGATATTATTTTAAAAGTATGATTGTTTAGAATGAGATGATGTTATGGCATTTTTAATTTATTGGGTCATTAGTTTCTGGAGCACATACCTTCTAACCTTGTGAATAGTTCATATTCCTTTTGAGAACAATCAAACCATATAGATGTTTTTAATGCTAATCTAAAATTTTTATGAATATGAAAGTTGGATTTTGACAATAAGTTTTTTTATTAAATTGATGATTTCAAATTTTAAATTTAAATTCAATTCAAGAATCTACTTGTAAAATTATTAGAGAACAAATATGAATCTAGCTGAAGAATACTTACACAAACTTACGAGAATTGAGAAATAAAAATTGGAATTGAGAATGAATTTGATTACTCAATATTAGTTTGAGAATCAATACATAAAGCAACTAAGTTAAGCCTATTTTTACATGAAATAACTATGGATAATTAAAGCTAACTAAAGCTAAGTGTGCTTTATGTTATGTTAATGTGAATATGCACCACATGCAAGCACTAGAGTTAACTAACTAAATCCAAGTGCACACCACTTGTAAGCTCTTGAGTTAACTAGCTAAAGCCAAGTGCACATCACATGAAATAAATAGAGTTGAATTGAAGCTAATTAAGGCTAACAATGTGCATATACACCAACACCCCCCTTAAGCATAACTTAGGTGAGTGTGATGAAAAATGAATGGGTCCTGATAACAAGGCCATTTTAGGTACCCATATACAATGTATGAAAAGAGGAAAGAGGGAAAACCCAGTGGGAAGAAACCCCCCCCCTCAAAATATAATGAAAAAAGTAGAGAAAATACAACTGTTGGGAAGTCATGTCCTTCACCCAAGACGAACTCACTGAAAATGAAACTTATGCTCATTGAAAGTATTGGTGAAAATATTTGAAGTTTTCTCAGAACTGGGACTGTATTGAAGATCGATGATCCCATCATGAATTAGTGCTCTAATGAAGTGCATGTGGATCTCGATATGTTTGGTCTATTGTCGTTGTAGTGGATCTTTTCAAACATTTTGCGTAATTTGATTATAACACCAGATGACAATTGTATGATGGACACTAATACCAAGCTCAAATAAGAAATGTTGTAGACACATGGCCTGAATAGTGGCGTTGAATGCTCCTTTGTACTTGACCTCTGCTGATGATAAAGCAATGGCATCATGCTTCATGCTTGACCAACAAATTGGGATAGATCCCAAACTAAGGACATAATCAGAGGTGGACTTGCGATCAATTTTCTCGCCAGCCAAATCTAAATTTGTGAACCCAATGAGATCTAGAGATTTTTTTTTTTTGCATAATGAATTCCATAGGTGATTGTCCCCTGGACATATCGAAGGATGTGGATTTTAACTTTCCAGTGTAACTCATGGGGCTCCTGCATGTATCTAGATACCGCTCCTACGACATATGAGAGATTAGGATGAGAGTGAGTGAGATAAAGAATACTTCCCACAAGCTGATGGTACAATGTCCAATCAACCAATGGTATGTCTTTGCCATTATCAAGCTTTATCCCTAATAAGAAAGGTGTGGATGCTGGCTTGCAGTCACTCATGTGAAATTGTGCCAAACAATCTCTAACATAATTTGGTTGAGAAATGTAATCCCATAACCACTCTGATTGATCTCTAGTCTAAGTAATAAATTTAGCAAGGCCATGTCTGTCATAGAAAACTTCTTATGCAATGCAGTTTTAATCTTAGTAATGGAATATGCTGAACTACATGTTATCAAAATATCATCTATGTAGAGTACTATGATAAAAAAGGAGTCAATTTTCTTCAAAAAATAAACATTGGAATCAAATTTGCAGCATATAAATTTTTGAGATAGCAAATATGAAACCATATTTTCATACCACACTCTAGGTGCCTGCTTGAGGCCATAGAGAGACTTATTTAGTTTGCATACCAGATATGCTTTTTTCATGTATCCATGTGGCTGCTCCATGTATATTTCCTCCTCGAGATCACTATGAAGAGAGGCATTATTCACATCCATATGATGCACCTCCCATCCTCTTGCTGTTGCAATGGATAGAGATAGCCGAATGGAATCCATTTTTTCCACTGGATAAAATGTCTCATGATATTCAACACCATGTACATGTTGAATTTTTTTTTCTACCAACTGTGCCTTATATCAACTAACTTGGCCATCTTCTTCTTTCTTGTTCTGGTAAACCCACTTGCACCTCAGAAGTTTACGATTGGAAGTAACGGAACCAGATCCCATGTTTGGTTCTCAATGAGAGAGTTTTATTCCTCATCTATTGCTACTTCCCATTAAGGATGCCCAAATGCTTCTGCATAAGTCTACAGATCAGATGCATGCATCATATAAGCATGCATGGGAATGCATGGATCCATAGCTAAGAGTGCTTATGGAACTTCCTCAAACTGAGGTGTTGAGGTAGGATCATCTAAGAGATCACTCATGCTGCACCATTTTTGTGTTGAAGGTGGTCGAGAATCTTCCGAACTACATGAGGAAATATGATATCGACATTCAAAAACTGGTGGTCCAATAGGTGTCAAAGGGAAAGACTCATCTAGATCAGAATTCTGATTTGATGTATCATCTCCATACTCATCAATGAGTGGTGAGAGCAACTTGGTAACATGTTCATCCAGTTGTGCATGCAAAATATCTTCGTCAAAATTTACACTCATTTCAATAAAGAACTCTTAAATGTTGATATCAAGCAATATGTGCCCTTTGAATTCATCAGAATATCCAACAAAAATTCATGCTTTACTTTGAGGTTTGAAAGCCTTTCTCCTCTCTGTAGAAATGCAGGCCCATGCTCGAGATCCGAAAATGTGGAAATGAAATATTTGAGGTTGCATGCTAGTCCAAATATCGAAAGGTGTTTTGAATTAACATATTTATGAGGAGATATACTTTGTATGTATGATGCACAATTGATAGCTTCAGCCCACAATTTTGACGAAAGAGATCTTGCATGCAACATGCAAATTTCCATCTCTTTCAAAGATCTATTCTTCCTTCATGCCACCCCATTTTGTTGGGGAGTGTAATGAACTATACGTTGCAAATGATGCATGCTTCATTACAAAGATTCTGAATATATTTTTTGACATAATCCTTCCCATTATCTGTACGAAGTATCTTGATGTGTTTTCTAGATTGATTTTCCACATGCGCTTTGAAAATATTTAGATGTTGAAAAAATTCAGACTTGAGTTTCAAGAAGTGAACCCAAGTGAATCTCATGTAATAATATATAAATTACAACACATATATTTCTTTGCTCATTGAAAGTAATGGAAATGGACCCATGACATCACTATGTACAAGATCCAAAGGGGAAGAGGCTCTCCATGCATGCCCCTTCTCGAATTTGTCTTGTGGATGCTTTCCAAGAGCACATCCATTAAAAATACCATTTCAAAATTCAATTGTCGGCAATCCTTTAACCATCCATTGCTTGATAAGTTGTTGCATCTATTTGAAATTAAAGTTCCCAAATATCTCGTGCCAAATCCTACTTTCTTCTTCTGCGTGCGTAAGTAGAAAAATATAATCTAATTGAGGAACAAAATCAGAAAATATATACAAACAGGATTGATAATTTACCTTTCCAGATGCAATCATCAAATTGGTTTTCATGTCATAAATTCTCATGGAATCTAGCGTAAATTCCACTTTGCTTCTGGTGCCTGTGTGTGCCATCTGATACATTGAAAGAAGATTGACAAAAATCCTTGGAATATGCAAGACATTCTCAAAACTTCCATCTTCGAATTGCACTCTTCGTTGTTGAGTTGCTTCAACTGTAGAATTTTCCTCCATGAGAATAGGAAGTCTCGAGTGTGCATGTAGAGAAGAAAATGATTCCTTTGAAGAAGCTATATGATGAAAAGCTCCTAAATTGATGACCTATTCTTGTGGTGTACAATGAAGAGAAATCAAAGCATGACCATTACCCCTTGTTTCTGATGGTTTTTCCTCTGTCTTCTTCTTGGCACTTTCTGGAATGTGATGACCAACATTATTTTGCTGAAGAATATTTGCGATAAAATCAAAAATATTTTTCATGCAAGAGGATTCAAGATGATAACCTCTATTAAAATAAGGACACTTGGAGTTTCCTTTCTTTCCCTTCTTACCCTTGGATCTAGAAGAATCATTTGGAGGTTTTGGATTTCCTCCCTTTTTTGGATCTGGATCTCTTACCTTTCCTTTGCCATTGTAATTTTTATTTGGTTTCGAGTTGGAATTTCCTTTCTCATGCATGGCAAGTGCATGTGAATTTGGAGACTTCAATTATCCTGTTTAAATGAGCTTATCCTGGTAATGAATGATAGACTCAATAAATACATCAAGTTTGGGAATTTTCCATTTATCTCCAGTTTCAAGTCTAACTGTATGAAATGTAGAAATGAAAATAACATATTCCGGGCCTAATTTAGACAAAATGGAAAGGATCAATTGAACTTCATGTTTGGATTTATCGATCCACCCACAATCATGTGATTGTAGAATCAATGATTTGAATTCGTAAAGAAATATTTAATGTTCTCAAAGAAGTTTGGATCTAAGGAATTCAACTAATTTTCAAGAATATGAGCCCACATCTCATCTCGCTTTCCAAATAAATTCTCCAAGGTTGTCCAGACCTCATTTAGAGTGCTGCATGTGTCCACATGGAAACACAATATTGGATGTATGGACAACAATAGAAGGCAAAAAACCTCGTCCATCCTATTGAAGTATTTGGATTTTTAAATGGAGGAATTGGGTTCAACTTCTGTATTCCTAACTATTCGATACAAGCCTTTTCCTATGAGGTGAAGAAAAACCTCTGGCTTCCATTGGAAGTAGTTATATGAAGTAAGAATTGTTGAATATGAGAACTCCATTTTTTTTTACCTTGTAGCTGTAGCAACAATTGTGTAATTTCTCCAATATATGCAAATAAAATCTTTGAAAAATTTCTAGTTCTTTGCTCTTCAAACCTACAAAATATTGTTCATGCACCTTCTCCAAACCCCCTATAGCTCTGATACCATGTCAAATTATTAGAGCACAAATACGGATCTAGCTGAAGAATAATTACACAAACTTGCAAGAATTGAAAAAGAAAAATTGGAATTGAGAATGAATTTGATTACTCAATATTAGTTTGATAACCAATACATAAAGAAACTAAGTTAATATTAGTGGTACATGAAATAACTATGGATAATGAAAGCTAATTGAAGCTAAGTGTTGTTCATGCTTTGTTAATGTGAACATGCACCACATGCAATCACTAGAGTTAACTAACTAAAGCCTAGTGCACACCACATGTAGGCACTCGAGTTAACTAGCTAAAGGCAAGTGCACATCACATGCAATATCTAGAGTTGAACTTAAGGTAATTAAGGCTAACTATGTGCATGTACACCAACACTACTTTATAGTGAAGTACCAAGAATCAATTACACACGTAAAACTAAGTTAAATTTTAAATTTTGGAAATTAGTTTAGGGTTGCAGGTCGTGTTAATTTCCACCCTTAAAAGAAAGTGCATTTTCACAGTTTGAAATCCAAGTTAGATTAAAAAATTCATTGTTTGTTTCAATCGTTAAGTTATTTTATAATTAGATTCAAAAGGATAACATTTGAATCATTGGTTTAAGAAGAGCCAAAATCACAATAGGAAATTTGATTCTATATCGCATTCAAGGGTGATCCCAAATGAGAGTGAAGCTTATGGTTTATGTAGCTTTCAAATGACCAACTATTCAATGCCAGATGCCTATATAAATGCAGAGATATCCATGTGAACCTGTTGATAAGAGTAACCTAATAAATCTAATATGTTATATAATTTGTTGCGTTGAATTGACTGTTGTAAGTTTTTTTGGATTAGTTTTTGTGTTGCTTGTGACTGATGTAAGTATTTCTTAGCCCTGAATCACCATCCTCATATACATATACATATACATATACATATACATATACATATACATATACATATACATATACATATACATATACATATACATATATATAGATATATATATATATATAAGCAAGATTTGGTAAAATGTTTAGCAACTTCTTCGAATTGAAGGGAGAGTTTTCATACCATGTTGATAGGTGAGAAATTTTAATTTAAAAAATGAATATGTATGATTTGGTGATATAAATGAAAAATAAATTTCAATTTTAGATAGTTTTATAGAAATCAATAGATTTTAAAAAATAGTAGTTTTAAAGTAAAATCATGTGACATAAATGCATTCATTAAAATCCATAGTTTGTGTAGTCGTGACTAGTAAGGAGAAATACACAGAGTGGCTCATAAACATAAATAACACAGTCATTTTTTATGATTTTTTAGATGGTGTATGTGAAGGAGAAGTTGGAGAAAGGGATGAAATTGATGAATATGGATTTGAAGTGAAGCCGAAGGAAGAAGCACCAACAAAGCCTACATCTGCGAGAGAAATTGTCACGTGAAAGAGCAAGGATAAGAAATACTTTTCCATCATCAATGCTTCAGTAATCAAGGATGTATGAAGACACATTGTCTCAACTAGTAATTCATATGGTCCACTTAAGAAGATAAAATATGTGTATAATTCTCATTCAAAATTATAACTCATACAATTTCTTGTGAAGCTTTTTTATCTTGAATTGAAATATGACGACCCCATGGCACTAGCTTTAGAAATCAAAGCTATAATGCATGACATATATGTCGTTAGAGTAAAAATAGATATACCTCTCACAACCTTAATAAAGGCCCTCTATCCTACAAACTATCACTATCTTTAATCTTTTCAATCGAGTGGCCAGATGAAAAGCATATCATTTGACATCCTCATAGAGAAGGTTGCAGAAAGAGAAAAATACTTTGTAAAGAAGAACCAAACATCATGATCCACTGAAGAAAGTATATGAAATGCTCATAAAGGAAATACCGATTCTGCCAGAGGAGACAACAACTAAAGAGGACACGGGAGAAAGAACTTTAGAGGGAAGGCATTCTATCTATTGTGGAAGAAAATTACGTGAAGCCATACCATGTAGAATGCCAGTGGAGAAGATCAAAGAACAAGAAGAAAAAGATAAATATCTAGAACAAACACAGGTAATGCACCAGATTATGATCACTATGTTGTTGCTCACAGTAATATTGGTTTGCATGAGGATGCATTTAACATTTCATATGCTTCTTAGAGAGATACATGGATGCCTGACATGGGTGCCATTTTCCACATGATATTTCAAAGAGAAGCATTTCAAAAGCTTGATTAAAACATACATGTCATGGTATACTTTTTTTATAGGTTCAATCTCAAGACTTAAGAGATTGGAACAATAAGACTCAAATTGCATGGAATTTCATATTTTTTCCTACACAATGTTCTCTATCTTTCTCAGTTGCAGATGAACCTACTATCCCTTGTGGATGTTCGCAAACAAGGATATTCCATTCATATTTTTGATGGAAAGGTTAAGATAAGGACTTTCGATAATAATATCATGATGATTGGAGAGGAAGAAGACAAGCCGCTAAAACTAAAGGGGACATCTGCATCTTCTACATAATGTTTATGCCATCTCTCTGAACACAACGAAGGTACGAACTCTTCCAGTATTTTTTGGAATGATAGATTTTGACACATTAGTTATGATAGTCCCCGTTTGATGAAGAAAAAATGTGTTTTTGGTCTTCCAAATATTCCTAGAAACTTAAAGTAATGTTCTACCTGCATTCTTGGAAAACATAGCAAACAACCATTCCATGACTCCAATTCTAGAGCATGTAGAAAAATTAGTTTGATTCATTCATATTTGTGTGGTCCTATTCTTGTACCTTCTAAAAATGGAAACAAATATATCATGACATTTATTTATGACTACACCGGAATGTGTTGGTTATCTTTGTTGAAAGAAAATCATAAAGAATTTGAAGCATTTAAAACTTTCATGTATGGATTGAAAATGAAGCACAAACTCAGATTGATGTCCTTCATACTAATAAGGGCAAAGAGTGCACTAGTAATGATTTTCAATTCTATATTTGACAACATGGGTACCAACAATAAACAACAATTCCATACAATCCTGAACAAAATGATGTATCCAAGAGGATGAATATAACATTATCGAATATTGTTCATTCCATGATGTTCTTTAATAATTTAAAACTGATGTTCCCTGGATGCGGGTGATAGACTCGACACGAGTGACAATAACATCTCACTCCACCCAGATAACAAAGATCTCCAACGTAGAGCTTCACCTGTTGTGGATCCAATTACCATTAGCCCCTCGCACGATCCTCGTAGAACCAGAAATGATGACGAGAGGACGGGTACTACATCACCTGGCCCTAAACATCACCTCGCTTCTATCACCATTAATGTCCATCATGATTAACCAACATCGTAGCCATACCTCCTCCCCCAAGCTTGCTCAGGTGCTCAAGCATAACATGCAGATCTGTGCGAAGGCCACTCATAGCCATCCTCACAGATCTCATCCCAGCCCCTTTATAACACCACGTTATCTACCCCTTTCCTCACTCAGCCTGTTTCTTATGCCTTTCGCTCCCCTCACTTTGCTCTGGCTTCTCACCTATTTCAATCAGGTGCGAAGCCTCTATCCTAGCGCGGAGTTGCGCAACTTCCCTCGGATTGGCACTCACCATCCTGTGAACCTGCCCCTCAGATATTGCGGCCCCTTTAGCCCTAGTGTGACTCCTGTCTCCCTTCCTTGGCCCTGTGTGCATATGTTTCTCCTGACCTGCTCACCTCATCCCAGGTGTGCAATGGCTCCCCGACTTTGCCAGTGTACCATCCGAGGAGGTGAGAGAGGGGCTCTTCTAGGGTGATATAATCATGGAGAAGATAATCGCCTCGATTTGATTGATGGCTCCTCTTTTAGCACTTTTGCGAGCCAAAGACTTGAACCTGAGTAGCGCACATAATCCTCCAAGAAAGCTGTGTAGAGAGGTGGTTGAGGCTCGAGGAGGTCGACCTCCTCTCCCAGAATGCACTCTCCACATCACACTCCTACCCCTCTGACGGCTCTGGAGAAATATGATGAGGACACGGACATGTGGGTCATGGACTCCGATGGAATTTGGACGTTTATTCCAGATGGCGTATACCCAGACTCCCCCATCCTTTGCGCTCATGCGAGCATTCCCAAACGCATTGTAGCCAATGTGGAAGCAGCCGCTGCGCAGGCTCCTGCCTGTCTTATTGAAGAGGAGAACCCCAACAGTAATGATGAAGATGACGAATAATTTCTACGCAACTGTTTCGTTTTCCTCTGTCTTTTGTCATATTCGCCCTCAGGGCTTCTCTGTTATCATTTTCTTCATGTTTTTAAGATGTGTCAGCACTACTGTGCATAATGTACTATTCAGTTATAAGTTTTTTCTGGGCTAGTTTCCTCCCCCGAGGCATCCCAGAAATAGTGTAACAAAGCCTAGGATTGGTTAAGCGCAACTTACCAACCCATCTTGTAGCATATGTAACTTTATGTTTTCGAAATTAATAGAATAGCTCAACTTAACAAAAAAATAATAATGTAAAATTGATGTTTTGGGAGGAAGTTGTTTTGTGTGCAATTTATATAAAGAAAAGATTTCCATCACATGATATTCATAACAAGAGTCTGTGTGACGCGTGGTATTGCCAAACCCCCTCCATCATGTATCTCAGGGTTTTTGGTTCCACTTGTTATGTCTTGATTCCAAAACAACAAAGAAATAAAATTGATGAAAGGAGACATAAATGGATTTTATTGGGGTATTTGGATGCCACCAAGGCCTATCGTCTTTATGATGAGGAAAATGAGAAATTCATACTTTCTAGAGATGTAATATTCCTTGAGTCCACGAAAAGTGATGACTTTGTTGAGAGACAACTTCATTGTCTAGAAAGGCTTTCTAGATTGAATACATACCATGAATTCAACAATGAGATTCCAAAAATTAAAAGGGCATACCATGAATAACTCTTAGTTCCAGTCTTTCCAAGAGTTATACCATGAGATGAAAATGAGAAATTCATACTTTCTAGAGATTTCATATTCATCTCTAGTATAACTCTTGGTTCCAGTCTTTCAAATCTCATCAGGATAGAAACTTTCAAATGACTTGATCAACCACTTTGGTTGTTTTGGAGAAGGACTAGATGACTCATCTAAGTGTGTATCATTATTATTTGGGCATTGAAGTCAATCAAAATCCAAAATACATATTCATTTCGATAAATAAGTACATTGGAAGACTATTGAATAGATTTGACATTGCAGAATGCAACCCTCTCTCCATTCCAATGAATTAGAACTTGGAGCTTACATTGAAAGAAGGGAATGAATTTGAGAATGCAAGGAAGTATAGACAACTTGTATGAAGTCACATCTACCTCACCATGACCAAACTAGATAACCCATATGTTGTGAGCATCTTTTCCACATTTATGAAAAAGCCATGTTAGGGACATTGGTTTACAGTGGAAAGACTCTTGTGATACTTAAAGGGAACTCAATATTATGGACTCGGGTACACCAAGCTGGAAGAATTCAATATTATTGCACATTTTGATTCAAAATTCAACGAGGAGAAGGAAAATGGGGTATCCACTTCAATATATCTCATGAGTCTAGGATGAATAGCTATCTCCTAAAGGTCATGCAAAAAATCATTTCGATAGATTTGACAACAAAGGAAGAATATGTAGTGACTGCATAAGAAACAAAGGAAATTGTGTGGCACATGAAAATACTTGAAGAATTGCAAGATAAATAATTGAACTCAACTCCTATACTTGTTGAAAATACTTCTGCAATCAAGTGGGGCCAAGAACCTCAAATTCCATGACCAAACTAAGCACATCAACACTAAGTATAATTTAATTCTATACCATGTGGAGGCAAGAACTATTCATCTAATACATTGCCCGATGTTTGATAAAATTACAAACATCTTCACCAAAGCACTTGGAAGAGAAGAACTTGAAAATTTCAGAATGATGCTTGGACTCACAAACACCCCTTCATATTAAGGGGGGAATTTTAGACACCATATCCTTCAGGATTATGGTAAATATTAATTAGGTATAATGTAAGAGATAGTTGGTTGGGAAAATTGACAACCCACATGTATTTGAACCAATTTTCCATGTAAAAAATATATTTCATTCTTTAATGAATGATCATTGGAGATTTCTGCATGATCTTCAGGCTGATATTATGTTTGATTATTTTTCCCAACATCTTTGCTTCTATGATAAAAGTTGTTTCAATCTATGATTAATTTTATAGTTCATCCTTGACTATTATAAGCGTGTCATCATCTTTCTACTCACTTATACCAAAAATAAAGACGTTCAAGGCTCTTTTGTTACATTTATGGTATAACTCTATGATATTTTTCATTTTCTCTTTAATAGGTTGGATATTTTGTTGAATTCACAATTTTACTAGGAGGGGTAGGGTAGGGCAGTGGAACAATATAATGATAATTTTTACCTATTTAAACATTAAAACATGATAAAATACAAATCTCATAAATTGTACAACACAAGATAGATGTGTAAACTATTATGGCATAAAAACCACAAAAGTTATTTCTTTGAAAGATCTTATAGATACCAACCTATGATTACATTAATGTATGCCAACAGATTGGATACACGTATCCCCTTTATTTTGTTGTAGGCACCAACCTACAAGAGACACCAATCTCCTCTGTTGATTTGTAGGTACCAACCTACAAGTCACACCAATCCCCTCTACTACTTCGTAAGAACCAACCAATAGGGGACATGAATCCCTGCTGCTACAAGATTTGTAGGCACCTATCGACAAGATACACCAACTTTAATTGCTACAAATATTCATAGGCACTTAATTACTTCACTGAATATATTTTCTTCTTCACAATGTTTGTTACTTGTTGTTTCTTTCACCAAGTCTGTTTGGTGCTTCTTCCTACACTAGGTCTGTTAGTTGCTTTTTTCCTTTACATGGTTTACCTATTGTTTCTTCCCTCATCAAGTCTACTGCTCCCAAAACTTGTTTCTTTTAGCTTCTTCCCAAGAATGCACAACATGTGATGTATCAAATTTTGAAAATCTAGTTCTAAAATTTCTTCCATAGCTACCTAAATTTCTCTAGTCTATACCCTCCATATTTCACAATCTGAAACATATCAAAATGAAAGTTATGGAAAAAATTCCAACTGGACTATTTAAAGCATGTTTGAGGAGGATTCAAGAGTTCACTAACTTCCTCAAATCATATCTCTAAAATGAGAGTGAAATAAGGTCTAAAAATACTATTACAAATACCTAATAAGAATTCCTTGTTCAAGCACTTTTCTTGTAACAACCCGCTGAAGAAATATAAGGAAGAGAAGTTAAGTTGGGCTTAACTAGTGTGTAATCTAGTGACTAAAGAAATGAAGCCACGTAAAGGCATTGACACACAAAGTTGAGAAGATTGTGTTGTAGTTATTAAAAATTTGAAATGGATAATGGATACCTTAGCTACAAGTTCAGAAAGTCAGGTCACATATAAATAACACAAAAATTTCTTTGCCCGTCACATTAATCAAAAGAAACAAAGTTTGAAAAGAATTCTTAAATAAATTCTTGTCATCCACCTACCTAGTTTCGCTAGACATAAATTTCTAATATAAAAAACCCCATCAAACATGGGCATGCTATATTAAAAATGAGCTTCACAATCTCAAACTCAATGCCTTAAATTTGTAAGTTTATTTTTCTCTAATGTTTTTTTTTTTTTTTTTTCAGAAAGAAAAAAACGTTGTTTTATATCATGATAATTATATAAAATGTACATTATACAGCATAAGAAGTGTTGTGTAAGACACTTCCTAAATATAAATCAACATTACCCTAAAATCGTAAAATATTGTGATCCGCAATAACATACCGATCATATGAAACTAATAATCAAGCAAGAATCGCCGAGAAAATATAAAAGGATCCCCCACTAAAGAGGGGAAAAAATTAACAAAAATAGCATGGAGAGAATATGAGAAACAATTCCTCATCATGGGGACATTCCACTACGCCGTAGATGTGGACCCCAACCCGCCAAATCAAAGAGCAGAAATAAAGGTTCAACCATATCTCGCATATGGGGAAAGCGACATGTCGAAATGAAAAACCATCGCATCCACAATGAAAGCGTGAGAGATGAAAGTCAATTGGAGAGCCCCGTGGGTCACCGCCTTGAGCACCCTAAGATCCTCAATAAAATATAGGAACCTCCCTAAGGTCAAGGAGTTCATCTCGGAAAAGGGATTTTGCTTTCGGCCTCCCTCGAAGTGTCTCGGGATGCGACTCTGCTTTTTTCCTCATCGTAATATTGCAACCCGAGGCCGGCGAGATGACAATATCGATTCCTAGGGATATTATCAAATATAGTTAGGGCGCCTAAATCAAGGTTCTAAGTTGTTTAATAGGGATTCAATGTCACATCCTACAAACACTTATAGGTGAGTTCGATAAGTCCACATTCTCAATATGTGGAGAGGGAGGAGAGGGGGAGAGGGATGCAAAATCAAGGGAGGCATGGACTGGGAGGTATATAATGGGGCATGTGGGGCAAAGCCTGATGGTGGTCGAAGAATGGGCCAGGTAAGACACATTAGATGAGTCCGATAAGTCCACATTCTCACATATGTGTAGGGGGAGGAGAGGGGGAGGGGATGCACATTCAAGGGGTGGCATGGATGGGGAGGTATATAATGGCGCGAGCTAGGGCAACCGTTTGATGGTGACGCAAGAGAAGTAGGGACAAAAGGCATATTGTCCTTCATCTTGATAGTCGATCCGTTTACTGGATTCTAAATGCATGGGCGAGCCGTAATTCACCGTGGGAGTAAAAACATTGTTGTCTTTAGATTCACAGGAGCCGTCATACGGCCCGTATCCATCGCGGATAAACTCCTTGTGTTGTGAGATAAATCCCCACATTGTGCACTATCATTAGCAGATAAATCAAAACCAGGGCTGCAGAGGAGAAAATAATCTGATGGGAAGACATTCCTGCTGTTCATTTGAAGTCGGGCCACCTTATTTGCATCATCGACCTTGAACGCCCCCTATGGGGTCCCCAATGCCGTCTGGGGGCAAGCTTGTCCTTCAAATGGCCGCTGATGCGACAAACCAAGCAACGCAAAGGTATGCCCCAATAATCCACCCTTTGACCGTGTCTTCTCGGTGACCCCAAACGAGGTCAACATCCCCGGCAAGCCACCGAGAAGACCACTTCGACTAATATCCAGGCTATGCGTTTGTCGAGGCACCAAGCATACTAGGTCGATGTATTTCGTGCATCCAATGGAATTTCCAATGGCCCTCAATGCTTTATCGGGCCCAGAACCCTGTAAATCTTGGGCGTCCTAGGAGCTTTACCCACACCGACCGATTCCTTGGTGCCTCCATTATTAAGCTAAAACCGAGGTACTAAAGTGGTTGCAAGAAACTCTTTCCACGAACCCATGGCTTGTTAACAATCAAGGCAACATATTTTTCGTTCATAAGATGAATACTATACCAATTATTTAGGAGCAAAATGACTCTTCGGAGCATATCCAACAATGGACTCCAAACTTTCTCTCGCCCATTCCATCATGTCTATCTCATGACCATTGGCAAACATCCAAATACTTCCGATTAATGCTCGTTTTTGCAGACCAGACCCGCCCCCATAGATCCTCATGTTCCAAGATTTCACTTCTTGATATGCACAACAGCTTGAAGCAAGCTATTGATCCTTATTCTATTTATGACTGTCATGTCGAATCCAATCTTGGGCCTCTTTCACATTCTCCCAAATAGCATTTATCGATGTCGCACATGAAAATATGGAGGCACAAAAATGGACTCGGGTGGCAATAAGAGTAGCATCCACTCCAATTGCCGACTCGCATCGATCACCAATCCGGCATCCGCCATGGCACCCTGTTCGATAAGTCGAGGATAGGCAAGGATGAACCCCCTCTCGACAAAGAAAATAGGATGATGTGTACACCAAGGAAAGGGATCACGGCGACCGTACCCCACATGGGATCCGTCAATATATCATACCGATATTATAATATGAGGCCATAAGGAAGTTGATAAAACCGTGGGCGTCCAACACGCCAGTGGGAATGATGTGTAAAATAATACCGAACGTAATAGTGTGTCGGTATTTTATCGGAAAACCTGTGACATGCATCCAAGTACTATTGTGTAGAGTACTAGCAATCCCAAACTCGAGATAGGGCGAATCCACCGCGTAATCGAATTACACCAATATTGTCGAAGAACCATCCAAACATAAAATGGATGTCCCATATACCATCAACTGCGCCATAATGATCATAGACGTCCGTATATTAGTATGATGTGCATGGGAACCCGGCCGCATGCGCATGTTGATGTATGCAGTAGAGGGAGCCAGGGAAACAACCGATCACCACGTAGGACCAACAACAATATAAAAAAAGGATCTCCGAAGGTCGGGCCCCGCCACGGAATGTCGATGTGAAATATATCCGATCGCCGTATTGCCGCATAATAATACTGATCCAGAGATCCAAATAAGGCCACTATAATAGGAAATATAATCCATGTGGAAAGGCGAGCCACCGTAATGGGAGTACAGCTATTATGACGGAATACCCACCCTGCCCAACTACCGCACATTAATGGTCAAGTAGGATCCTCGAAATTTGAAATACTATGAAACAATTGCCGATAAAAAGGAACAATCCATCCATCGAATAACAATTAGTTCAAACCTTAGTCGTCATCTCGAGAGGCAACAACAATGTAGCCTAAAACATCCAGGGAGAGCTCATCATTCTTTACCAATGCGGAATCCAAACTTCGCATGGTCGGAAAACAAAAAGTTCGCCCTCAATAATGTCCGGTCTAATCTAAAATTGCATGTACGTAAAGTCCACTCCTAAATCGAATCCAAGCCAAAATTAAACCACAATGAGATGCGTGAAAGTCTACCAACCATGAATACCCCCGCTATAAAAATGTACTTATCTCTGCCTCAACATTTTAAATTTCAATAAAAATTAGCTGAAAACTCCTCTAAAAAAATCCAGAATTTTTTTGAACCGATTCTAACTTCAATTCACTGACTCCCAAGAAATGTGAATTTCCTTCTAAGTCAAGCCAAATGCATTCAGCTTGGTCACTATAAATCTAGAGAAATTTCTCTGTAATTATGAACATCCAAATAGTCTTCACTTATCCTCCCGAGCATTTGTAGTAGTGATTCGCTTCGCATTCCAAAACATCGTAGCCATCCACCGCATCTGCCCTTCTACATTATATTCTGGCCTCGGCCTCCTATTTTATGTTCCCTACTCGCTCTTCCAATTCCCAAAACAACCAAGAAACCTCCCTATTTTATGTTCCCTACTCGTCTCCGTCCCAAAAACAACCAAATTAAACCCTCTTAACCTGTAGCCAAAGAGAACAAATCCCCCCTAGTTGAGGTGACATAGTTGAGTACGGGTATTGCCCCCTAGTTGAAGTGAACTTATAAGAATGTTTCGCTGATGTTATTGTTATCTTGAATTATGATATCTAATTTTATAAAAGAGTTTTTAAATAATAATAACAATATTACATTCTTAAGATTATAGTGAAGTTAAATATTTAATTGATGTACTATGTAATTTTATAATTTTTTTTAATAATAATAATAATAATTTAATTTTAAGATTATTTTAAATTAGACATTAAATTAATATATGAAATTTGGGATTTAACCATATAGATTTTTACTATTAAACCTAATAAATTTTTTTTTTTTTTAAATTATCAAACCTTCTCTTGTAACTCAATTTCATAATTTTTTTTTTTTTTTTTAAATTATCAAACCTTCTCCTGTAACTCAATTCAATTCAGTTATTTAAATTTATATTTTGAATTTTTAAAACTAAACAAGTTTATAATTTTTGCGTAACTTTGAATACATCACATTCACATTGTCTCCGGTTACTGTGTGCATGATAAATTCCATGGAAAGAACAGATGCAGAGAAGTTGTAGCGTTCCAACTCATAATTTTGTGCGTGTGACAGAAGCCGATTACCGGAGCTTTGCAGCTAGCCACCATAAACCTGTGTTTTTCGTTTGCGTACTACTTACAATTTTGTCTTTGTGGTTACAAGACATGCATAACACACAGTAAGGAGACATTCCCCGGTTGTTTTGTTTGTTTAATTTTTTTTTTTTTTTTGGGGTCAAATTTTCATTTTTGTGGTTAAAATATATCTTTGATTATGATCATGAGTTTTGTTTGTTTAACTCTTCTTCTTCATTTTTTTGGTCAAATTTTCAATTTTGTTGTTAAAATATATTTTTAATTATGATGATAATTAGAATCAATATGGTCATCTCATCATTAAAAAAAGATTAATCGGGATTTTTAAATTCTTTTATAAAGAGAGAAAAGAGCAAATCAGTGTAGTTTTGTTCAATTAGTAAATAAAAAAAGTTTTTCAATAATATAAAAGTTCTCATAAAACTTAAATTATAAAAAGTTCAAAGTGAAATTTATGATTTCAACATTTTTACCAAATATATGTATTTTCCTTCAACCTCTAAAATCATATAACAAATATCATATTTTGATATCTTAGAGTTGTTTTTATTTCGATTGAAGCTTTTAGAATATTACGAAAATTAAATACTCTTGAACATGTATGCATCGATTATTCGAATTTTTGAAATTGGCTTCATATTTTGATATCTTAGAGTTTTATTAGTCCCTGCCGCGGACTATTGTAATCGGGTAAGGAGATGTTAGCATTAGTCATGCTGTTTTTAAGTTGTTCTTAGTCTCTCATAACCAACGTTTTTTTAAGCATTTCTGTTATTAGTTCTCGATGATTCGTATAGCGAATGTTTTTTTAAGGCATATCAATTCGCCATCTTATTTGGCCTTTTCCCAAGGCCGGGAGGAAAAAACATAGGTTAAGTTATGAGTTTGGCTTTCCATTGTGAAAGTTGTAAATGCTAGCTAAACTAATGCTAGCATTAGTTTATGACATTAAATACTAGCTTGTATATACATACTATGGTAAGTCTGATAAGTAGCATGTTGGCTGCCCTGCCCCTGCGCTACAACTGCCACCTGGACAACCATGCAAGGAAGTGGCTATCTGCACGTGGTCACCTGTTTGCATGTGGTCACTTGTTTGCTCCGTGTTGAAAATACAATCCATGACAGCGTTATCTTCATTTCCAAGCCTCTTCCGTAGCTAAGCTTTCATTGCCAGTAGTTCCAACAGAAATAAATATTGTCAGCGCTACATACAGAAGTTACTACTAGTCACACAGGAGCTTCAAAGAAGTGCGCTATCGACCCACGATTCCCATGGGTAAGTGGAACTCCTCCTTAGGAGCTTCAAAGCAGTGCGCTATCGACCCACGATTCCCATGGGTAGTGGAACTCCTCTATTAAGCCTCTTCAATGATGATTTCCATTAAGTACAATAGTCAATTTTATCAGACTCCTGTTGCAACCATTCATTTATATGAAATTTTGAGTTAACAGGTAAATGAAAACACTGTAAACACTGTTTCTCTAAGTCAAATTGAATGTCTGTTTTTTCAACTGTGTTTAATAATCTTCCATAAAACAACTAGCATCTGATTCTTTTCCGGAAATAAAAAATACAATCCAATAAAAATACAGAGTTGTTTTAGTGTTTGAAAATGGGGCTATTAACAATGCATAACCATGAATTTATCTATGTACATCCATCATTTAACTTATTGCAGAAATATTATCTGCAAAAAAGATACATACACATACCTGAATTGCCAGGGTCGACTGTGTTGTTTTCCTTCCGCAACTATTCAGCTCACTCAGCGGTGTAGCGATGGAGTTCTACCATCACGCTCTATATCATCACGATGCTGGGAGTTCATAACTTTAACATTCTAAAATCCTTTAACATCACGTTCAGGTACATCGCTAAGGTTTTCTTTGAAGCGTACTCTGATTGCTCAATTTCTCAAACTAATGTAATTTCTTGTATACCCAAGTGAACTTGTAGGATAGCGGATTTCTAAGCTAATAGAAATCGATATTATTTGAAAACTGATAGAGAAAATGATATTTGTCAGCTGGGTCTAGCGGCATTTGTTAACCAGTGTGAACACCTTGGCGCCACAACCTACAATACATATGCAAATTTCTCCAATTAAAAAATACCATTGTGATGAAAACTATCAGCCTCCGGTCGCCCCACCACCCTTCCTTTCCTATCCATTGATCAAAAATCCCCTAGTGATGCGAGCAGCCGGACATTAATCATAATCCCTGCATTGTTTACAATAATACAAATCTCTGATAAAACCCTGGCAGAGTGCCCACAAACAGATTCAACAGTTTCACCATAATTAGAAGCCTTCAGGCGAACAGAATACTCGACCAGCAACTCAATGCTTATTTCCGAGAGAATACCCATCAAGACTATCACTGCAAAGCATAATGGCAGGCCCAGAACTTTCATTGTTGCAGGCAGTCCCATAATTCCTACACCAATTATAGTCGTCGCCAGATTGAAAATTGCACTAGGGATACCAGATCCAGACTCCACTTTTGTTATCCCTAATTTTTCTGTTGATAATAGGGGGAAAGAATCATTGTCTTCCGAAGGAAATGGATTTGAGGTAACCCCATTGACAGACTTCTTGATGTCTGGCTCGTTCGCCAGCGACGTGTCCTGCGTTTGCAGCTCGATGAATGAGTGTTTTGTTCGGCCCTGCATTGTGTACCTATTGGAATTTCCTGAGAGATATTGAGAATTCTTTTGATTACCTGATTTGCAGGAAAAACAGAAATCGTTTTCGCTGAGGACTATATATTATTCTTGGCACACATTCCATGTTTTGGCAGGCACGTACTCCATATTTGCATGTACGCCCCACTTGTCACTACTTGTGTGTCATTCGGCACACGAGACACTGCCTTACATCATACTTTTCTCTACATGTGTGTCATTCTGCACATGACACACTTCCATGCATCAAATTTTAAATCCGCATTAAAAAAATTAATACTTTAAATCTCATACACAACAAAGATAATTTATCAGAGTTGTAGACCTGCGCACTAAATATATTATTAAAAATTAAAAATTTAATGACTGATTTCTATTTATTTATAATTTTATTTACACTTTGCAGTGGACAAAAGTAAAGATCGAATATATCAGTTCTAATTATCAGCGTCAATAAGTCTGCCACCTGGCTGCAAGCTTCTGTCCCCATGTTCATTCTATGTGCGCGCTTTTTAGCTATCGTCATTTTCTATGCTATGCTAAAAAAGTATATCAACTTATGTCCCGATGAAGGAACTCACGTGCATATTTTGTTGTTAATTCTGGCTTCAGCCAACTTGCCTAGTTGCTGCTCAGTAAAGCATGAAGGAATTCTGTCAAAGAGACCTTCCTGAATTCTGTCAAAGAAACCTTCTTGGGACATTGCTGCTGCTGAGAAAATCAGTTGGGTACCATTTGGAATGACAAATATCGTGGGAAGAAACTGCTTTTTGTGGGCTCAGATATAAATTTTCGTCGGACAGATGGGATGGACTCAAGATTCATCGTTGAAAAACCCACAAATGAAACCAAGACTAGAGTTGTTTCTTTGGACGTATTCCGAGGCCTCACCATTGCAGTACCTTTCTGTATTCCACAAAATTTGAATTGAATACTTGAATTATGTTTGTAGCTCCATTAAGCTCTAAGCTTATTCTGTTTATAATGTTTGATTCAATAGAGTAAACTTATGATTGTGGAGCAGAGCTTTCTGTATGTTTGTTCACATTAACATACATAAAATACACAGTCGAATAGATATATATATCTAGAGAGAGAGGGTGATGTTCAAACAGTCATGAAGCTGCCACTTTCCTTCTTGTTACTCTGTGAAGGCATCAAAATCCCAGACCTTGTTTCCTTGCTATGAATTTTTATGTGTTGAAAGCTGGTTTTACCTTCATGGCTAAATAATGGTGGAATATAGTACTACATAATCTCTCACCGGCCTCTGAAGTTCACAAGCCATGTTTTCTTCTATGACCAGGGCCAATTCAATTAAGTCATATAATGATGATTTGGAATTTTTTGCAGGTGATGAATGGGAAAATAGAGTATTGGAAAATCATTCTTATTAAACCATTTATCTAGCTCTCTTTTCGATGTAGCTGGGGGAAGATGACATGCACGGGTTTTTTGAACAGTTACACATTCTGCAATGTGTTTCTACATGAGTCTATTTGAGTATTTTTAGATCTGAAACCAATTAATATCTGTTCAAAAGATTTTAATTGCTAGGATTTGTAATTATATATTGGCACTAGTCTAAATCTAGCTGTTTGATCAAACTTTCAGAGAGTTGAGTTATGAAGCATGACCTGATCTAAACCTAGCTGTTTTTTAGAACATTTTCAGGGAGTTGAATTCTGAAGCAAGGCCTTAATTATTTTGGCATAATCTGGCCATTTTGTTGCCAGTAAATGTCAGGCACGAGGGAAAAATTCGTGCAAAAAGGGGCCTTCGACATCTTTCCGATAAAACTACGGCTCCAATTTTTCAGAGGCATTACAAGAACAGAGTGAATCTGTAGTGGAACTGAAGAAATCATCACAAACATCTGTTAAGAGTCTTCCAAGCTCATTTACTTCACTTTATGCAGACAGTGAGCCAACAAAGGATGCAGATGTCATTGGAAAGGCTTTAGAGTGAGAGGGTGTCGAACAAGTCTTCGCCTACCTTGGAGGAGCATCTGTGGAAATTCATCAGGCACTTACTCGATCCAAGATCATAAAAAATGTCCTTTGTCGCCATGAACAAGGAGAAGTATTTGCAGCAGAAGGGTATGCCATGTCTATAGGAAAGGTAGCTGTTTGAATTGCAACTTCTGGTCCTGGTGCCACCAACTTGGTAAGTGGTCTTGTGGATTCATTGCTTGATAGCATTCCTTTGGTTGCTATCACTGTACTGTTTCCTTATTTGACAATGTTTAAGTGTAGCTCAAAAGTGTTAAGTGTTAAGACAATGTTTAAGTGTAGCTCAAAAGTGTTAAGTGTTAAGACAGTTTGCATAGAAGCTTTAGAACTTCACAGGACAATACAAAGAAAAGCTCCATTTTGGTCCACTTTTCTTTTCTTTGTACACTCACAAAATTTTCTCTTAACCTATTGTTGCTGCATGGCAGTTCATTATTCGAACTTCGGCTCAAGGCAGGGACTAGCTGCCTTGCAACCATCCTTGTTTCGATTGAAGCTTTTAGAGTATTATGAAAATAAAATACTCTTGAACATGTATGCATCGATTATTGGAATTTTTAAAGTTGGCTTCGGTTGTCTAGCACTCAGGCTTGGAATAATTAGCATTCAAAATCATCTCATCTCTTTCTCGGAGAGTCTTTGGACTTTTTTAGGCAATTTAAATAGTCATAAAAACAACAAAAAGTCTTCTAAATATATTTGTACAACTTAAACTATACATTGAGAGACCTCGTGCATATAAGATTTACAATGAATTGAGGATAACAAACTTTCTCCTAATAAATAAATAGGAACTATAATCTAAATAAATCTCACAAGTTGGAATGAGACATAACAATCAAAACAACTAACTAATAATGATACATTTAGAATTATTCTCTATTTCTTCATTATTCTAAGTCTCCCTCTTAATGGAGAAATGGATTTTCTACCACACCTAACATGACTCTAAATGACTCATACTTTTCCTTTCCAAGAGGCCTTGTGAAGATGTGAGACACATTATCATTGGTATTACCATAAATGATACTCAGTATCAATATATTTTTATCTTGCATGGTACAGAGGATTATTGGCCAATTTGATGGAGATTTGATTGTCACACTTAATGATTGTATGTTTTTTTTTCTATTCTCCAAGATCTCTGAGAATTCATCGTAACCAAATTGCTTGAGATGCATCACCACACAAGGCTTTATATTTAGCCTTACTTGATGATAAAGAAACAATTGGTTGTTTCTTGGTGCTCCATGAAACGATCGCAGATCCAATGCTGAATGCATATCCTGAAGTTGATCTTATGTCATTAGGATTCTTGGCCCAATCTAAATTAGAATAACCTACCAACTCAACATCAAAAGCACCAGTATATTTAATATCATAATCAACAATCCCCTTAAGATACCCGAGGACCCCCTTAGCTTCTTTCCAATGAATTTCAAGAGGCTTGGTCATGAACTAACTCAACATGCTTACTAAATATGGAATATTTGGTTTGGTTGTAGTGAGATAGTTCAGACTTCCCTCTAACTAACGATACAATGTTCCATCCACCTCTCCTGAGCTATCATTGTTGTAGAATTTGGCATTCTGATTTAAAGCTATTGATGATGCTTTACACTAATCCTTTTTTAACTTTTTGAGAAGCTACTTGATATATTTACCCTGTGTAATTATAGTTTGTCCATTTTCTCTCCATACCTCAATACCTAAACAATAATTCAATTCGCCAAGTTCTTTAATTTCAAATAGATGTGACATATCCCTTTTAACTTCGTCAATCAATTTACATGAATTTCCTATTATTATAAGATCATCAACATATATGGAAATCAAAACAATATTCTCATTATTGTTTGTCTTAGTATAGAGATTAGGAATTTTCATAAAACTCTTCTTAAGAAATAAAGAATCAATCTTTTCATGCCATGATATTGGTGCCTATTTCAACCCATATAATGCTTTCTTTAATTTACAAACAATATGTTCTTTCCATTTTTTAACAAACCCTTTTGGTTGAGTAAGATATACTTCTTTTTTCAGATCCCCATTCGAGAAATCAAACTTAACATGAAGCTTCCATTTATATTTTGTAGCTAAGGCAATCAATAATCTAATTGTATTTAACTTAGCTACTGGTGCAAAGGTTTCATCGTAATCAATTCCTTGTTTTTGTGAATAACTTGTAGCAACTAATCTAGCTTTATATTTATCCACACTCCCATCAACTTTAAATTTGAGTTTGAATAGCCATTAACATCCTATGGGTTCTTTATTTCAAGAAATTAAATTAATTCCAAAGTATCATTCCTTATTATTTAATCATATTCTTCCTTCATTCCATTTCTCCATTCTATATGTTAATTCAATTCTTTAAAGTTCAAGGGTTCTATGACATTCAAAACATTGGTCATCAAAACATAATATCTATAGCTTACATGTGGCTAAATATAGCATGATTATCCTCTTGGGATTTCTCTGCTCTCGTTCCATCTCCTTCTTTTTGGAGATCCATTTTCTTCTTTGGTTGTGCTCTCACTACCTGAGGTATCCATGTCACTGGATTTTGTTCCGTTTTTCGACTCCTGTTTGTTTTCAACTTCATCCTTGGCATCATCAAGGTGAGAAGGAATGTGCCATGAATCATAGTTTTCTTCCTTGTTGCCTTCATCTACATGCTCATGGAAGAAGACATCTCTACTTGTAAATACTGTTGAGAATGCAACAAGATGATGGAGCTTAGTGAAAAGAAGTCGCTTTCACTAAGTGGGCTCGCATGCTATTTTTGGCGCAAAGTCTATTTTTAGACTATGTCTATTTTGAGACATATGGATCATGGTCTATGAGTTGCAGGATGCTATTTGTGGATGGTTGGTCAAGTTGGTAAAAATAGATGGACCTCTATTTTTAGACATACTGGGCAGAGTCTATTTTTAGACTGCCAGTCTAAAAATAGATCAGTCGAATATTATTAGCTCTTAATAATATTTGGCCTATAAACATTATCTTATCCTCTTGCAGCACTTCAGTTCGAGCTACGGATGTGGCACATGCAGCTGACAGAAGGAATTACGCTATTCCTAGGATTTAGTTGAGCTATTGCATGGTTGACATCAGTTAGAATTCATGTGGCAGAGTTTGGTGGAGTTGATGAGACAGTTGATGGAGTTGTGTTCAGTTTAACTTAGTTGAACTAGTTGTATTTAGTGTAACTGATAAATACACTAGTGATGAGTGGTGTGAATTAATTATTAATTAATTCACTAATTATTAACTCATAAATCAACTAAAGAATACATCAGTTAACTGCAGTGCATGGACAGTTCAGTGGAGACCAGTGTTAGAGGTGGGTGAAAGGGTGAGTCTACTATCAGTTGTGACTAATAGATGTGCATGAGATTTGCACACACATTGATTGAGATTGCCAATGAGGATTGCGCAGTACAAGCCAAGGGGATTCGAACTTGGATCTAACAATTAACCATCTTGGATTGCGCAGTAGAGGCAGGCTAACAAGTGGAGGATATTTGAACTTGTGACTTGTTCATATCTGAGCTTGTGTAGTGTGTAACAATTGGAGATAGTGCTGAGAGCTTGTGAGGAGTTTGTGCTATGTATTGTTACATGTTCTCTATCATTATAATATACAGATAGTTGGGGGTTTTCAGCTGTAAGCTTTTCCCATTACATACTGTGTTGATATGTGTGATTGATTAATGTTTAAATGTGCGCATGCGATTGTTTTTAATTCTGCAAATTGATGATCAATGGTAGAAGAGGTTATGTATTATGCATGAAGCTCAAATAGTGTGTAATCAGGATAATCTCGGTGAATAACTCATCTATTATTCAAATTTCTACAAAGACTTTATGTGAAGATGGATCAAACAATTTATATGCTTTATGATCAAAACAATATCCAATAAATATATACTTATGTATTTAGCATCAAGTTTCCTCCTATCCTCTTTAGGAATTTGAGCAAAGGCTTTACATACAGATAAATTTAAGTGATTCATTGTTGGTTTATATCCATACAAAGCTTCAAATGGAGTTTTAAGAAAAATACTAATGGATTTATCCCAAAAAGCATTATAAACCTTTTTACCTTTCACCATACTCTTCAGACATTCCACCAATGTCTCGTTCTTTCTTTCCACTACTCAATTTTGATGTGGAGTATGTGGAAATGTGAATTGTTGTATAATTCCATGGTCTTTGCAATATTTGATGAAGGCACGCAATATGTATTCTCCCCCCTTGATTTGATCAAATTTTTTTGATGTGTTTTCTTCTTTTCTTTTCCACCAAGTTTTTAAATTATTTAAAATATTCAAACATATCACTTTTTCTCCTCATGAAATAAACCCATGTATATCATGTGCAATCATCAATAAATACAAAAAAATAGTTTCCTCTTTCTAAGGACCCAGTCTACGTAAGCCCACACAGATATGAATACAAAAATTCCAACATGCCCCTTTTCCTCCTATCAACATTAGTAGGAAATTCCTCTCTGTGGATTTTCCCTAAAGCACATCTCTCACATGTAACATATTCATTTTTTAGTAATGGGAGACCCTCTACCATATTTATTTTCTAAAACAACAATAAGTCCTAATAATTGAGATGGACATACATTTGGTGCTAAGATATTTCACCCTCTGAAGATATCATACATTGTTGAGGCTTCATGTAGGATGGGTTTCCAAATGATGGCCTTCTTTGTTGTGGATTTCCTCCTTTTTTTCCTTCCCATTTCTTTCCCTTGAAAGGTTGTTTTGTCTTTCCCATCAATGCTAGATTTGAATTTTGAGGCTTTAGATTTCTTCGCCTCTCTTCCTCTTGCATTAGTGGGAGCCTTATCCCTTGCTGCAAGACTTGTAATAAACATTTTGTATTAATCTAACATTCCATTTAAAGTGATTGTTACAAGATCTATACTAGATACTGATTCTCCTATGTCTCCCAAATTATCTTTCAAATCTTTAATTCTTGAAATGAAATTACTAATAGTTTCATTTTCTTCCATCTTAATGTAGAGGAGATTACTTTTCAAATAAAGAATGTGATTTGTATTTTTAGTCTTATACAAGTCCTTAAGTGTATTCCATGTCTCATTAGAGGTCTTGCATCCACAAATATGAGGAATAATACTATATTTTATAGAATTACTTAAAAATGCCTTTGTTTTATTCTCTTGCTTCTCATAATATATAATTGATGTTGATGTTGCACCTACTACTATATATGGCTTCTCTTCATCTCCACTTGCTATCGACCATACACCATATCCTTCCATTAATGTTTGCAGCTTAAAGTTCTAATTTACATAATTTGAGCCATCCAATTTATTATCCTCATTTAAATATGTTTCTGCAATGGGATGAGCCATTTTGACAAGAATTTTTCCAACTTTATACTGAGCTCAATCCACACTAAAAAACAATATGCACAGCCAAAAGTTTATCCAAAAAAAAACACAACTTTTAATGACACACCATCACTTTCTTTGCTGAGATTTATTAGAAAAATAAAAAATGTACCAAATTTTCATCAATAAACACCCTTTTCATTGGTTGGCTAGCTCCACACTGACCACATCACTTACATAAGAACACACCCTTATCACTGCATTCTGTGTGAATAGGGGTCTGGGCATACTCAACATAGGGTTACTATGCAAAGTCATATGCAAAGTCAATACTGAATTTCTAGCTCCTCCACCGTAGCACACAACAAATTAGAAAAACTTTGTGGATTATTACAACTCCTCTCGGATTCGAACAACAGAAAAAACTCCCCCGCATTGTCAAAACTCGATCATAGGTGCAAAGAATAAAATAAAAGAACAAAAATCGTCCTCAAGCACATATTTATCACTGCAACTATCAAGCAACTTTCTCTCCCTTGGCCGATCCACAGTTCTACACAATAGGCACACAACTTACAACCGACAGATCCATGAATCTGCTTCTCCAAGTGGCTCGATCCATGACTCTAAAAGGCATATCTCCTCCTTAGGGCGCGGTCACAGATGGAGCATCTCTCCTTCCTCAGCTAATCCACGGATATACAATTGCAGGTACATTAGGTTGCAGTTTTCCTTGTCACAAATCCATATCTTAGGGAAGGGAAGCTCCAGATGTCCAGGTGGAAGAATCCCAGCAGGGACACGATCCACGAATTTACATAGTCCAAGCCACGAATTCACATCAAATTCCTCTCTTGCATAATGTGCGCACGATCTTGGGAAATGATTACAATGGAGAAGAAGCGACCCACTACCGATTTCTCTTGGGATATCACTGTACAATAGTTCCAATACATAGGTTGTATCCAATCACACTACACACAGGGCTCTCGAAAAAATGTCTTTGTGGATCAAATAACTCTACCTCACAACTTTCAAACCTCCTCACAACTCGAACCACTCTCACAACTCCTCTACACACAATGTGAAACCCAAACTCAGACCTCAACTCTATTCCACAAAGGATCCCAATACTGGGCTCTTCAGCAAACAACAATCATCCACACACTAGACTCAACCACAAACTAAACTACCGACACTCTAATACCAAAACAACAAAATAGGAAGACAAATTATGAATAATAAATGGTATGAAACTCAGATGATGCAAGCTCAACCTGAGACTGCCTCTGCCATTCACAACATGAACCATACAATGAGAGACCTCATACATATATAATATTTAAAATGAGTTGAGGAGATAAAACTATATCCTAATAACTAGGAACTATAACGTAAATAAATCTCAAAGGTTGGAATGAGACCAAAAAAAAAAAAAAAAAACTAATAATAATACATCTAGAATATTCTCCATTTCTTCTTTATTCTATGTTTTGCAT
Source organism: Pinus albicaulis (assembly GCA_034641835.2). Classification (NCBI taxonomy): domain Eukaryota; kingdom Viridiplantae; phylum Streptophyta; class Pinopsida; order Pinales; family Pinaceae; genus Pinus; species Pinus albicaulis. The sequence goes on from CM076570.1 coordinate 929,031,396, forward strand.
GTGTAGATATTTCATATTCAAATCCTCTGTTAATAAAATAGGTTACGAATTCAAATAGGCAGAAGGTTATAGAAACATGGCATTATTTTGAAATTGGTCTCTCTTCATGCTTACAATTATTATTGAATTTATAGGTTTCATACATTCATATATAATATATGAGACCACTCGCTCGAAGCTGAATGCATTTTCCATTGTTGATAATCATGTCATGAAGTGTAACTTTTCCTATAATAGTTATCTATATTAATTTAAGGTTTAAGCACTTTTCTGGTCAAACATTTTCACAGAAAACCTGCTAGGCTGATCCAAGGACTCGTGAAAGCTACAAAGCACAATACTCATGCACTTTTTTTCCTCAGTTTATTTATTCAATACTTATCTAAATATTTAAATATGTGTTTATTTTGTATTTTTTTGTTTATTGAAATGTTTACACAAAGCTCAAGAAATTTAACTTACAACCATGAAGTCATTTTAAAATCACTAATGTGAAAAAGCTTAACATTGGAAGTTTGTGAGATTTTGCTTACAAATTAAGATATTTACTTGCTAATACATATTAGCACAACATATAGATTAAATATATAGTTAACCAAAAGAAGCATCAATTCATAATATGTATCACAAAGTTCAGTTTATAATACATCTCACTTTTCCAAGATTTAAAAAATTATAAAAACTAACTAAACTAGAAATTGCACTAGATGTTACAAAGGAAACATCGTAAGGAAATATTATATAGTAATAATTAATGCTTATTTGAGAACTGTTGAAAGAAAGAAAAATATCAACAAAAGGCAGGGACCATGCTATAATGAAATCTTATTGCAATACTACAATCATGAGGCCTATATTGAAGTTAAATACCATGCCTAATTATTCCAACATGAATGGCTACATGATTTTCTACCTTCGAAATCAAAGGTTTTTTTGGTACAATTCCTCCATATTTCTTCTTGATGACTTTCTGCTGCTATACAAAACCTTAACCAATACAAAGCTGTTGAGATTCAACAAGATGATGAGCTTAGTGAAAAGAGTCACCTTCACTAAGTGGGCCCGCAGGCTATTTTTGGCGCAAGTCTATTTTTAGACTATGTCTATTTTTAGACATGGTGATCATATTTCAGAAGTTGCAGGATGCTATTTGTGGATGGTTGGTCAAGTTGGAAAAATAGATGAAAATATATTTTTAGAATATTGGGCGAAGTCTATTTATAGATCGTCAATCTAAAAATAGAAGCGTCGATTATTATTAGCTCTTAATAATAATCCAAAAATAAACATCAACTTATTCTCTTGGAGCACTTAATTTCAGTGCACAGATTTGGAAATTAGTGGGCTGAGGGAATTACACAATTCCCAGGGTTTACTGGTGGTTCATGCATGGAGGACTCAATTAGAACTGAAGTGGAAAAGTTGGAAGAGTAGCTCATGGAGTTGTTATTTAGTTTAACTCAGTTAATGGAGTTAAACTCAGTTGAGCTAGTTGTATCTAGTCTAACTGAATGATACACTAGTGAGAGTGTAGTGAATTAATTAGTTAATTAATTCAGAAATAATAACTCATTAATCAACTGAACAATACAGCAGTTAACTACAGTGCATGGTAGTTCCAGTGGAGACCCTGTGGAGAGATAGGTGAAAGGGAAAGATGGACTATCTGTTGTGACTATAGTGATGCATTGATTGCACCACACACACATTGGAGTTTCCAATGGGGATTGCGCAGTCAAGGAAAGGGTAATTCGAATTCATTCAGAGCTATTCTTCAGCACGGATTTCTTTGTGGAGGCAGGCTAGCAAGTGGCAAGATATCGGTGCATGGATTTGCAGATTTCTTCTGATTAGTGCGTGACGATTGATTGTACTGAGAGCTTGGTGTACTAGGCTTTGTATGCAATTGTTACATGATATCCATGATACATAATATATGATAGTTGGGGTTTTCAGCTTCAGGATTTCCCATTAAACAATTGTGTTATGTGCGATTGTTTTTATTGCTTCATGTGTTTGCAATTGATTTTTAATTTCTGCAAAAGATTAATAGTGGAAGGATTCTGTATTTAGCAAGAAGATAAAATATTGTTAGATCAGGAGAATTCGGATATATACATGCATCTTGTATATAATTTCTACATGGTATCAGAGCAGTGTTAATTCTTGAATATTGCAATTGTGAAGAATTGCTGAGTTTGTGCTGGTGGACAATTCGAATTTTCTACAGAAAATTCTTGGTGCAGAAGTTGAGTATACATTGAAATGTATTTCAATGGGTTGCGATTGGAGTATGCCCTTGATGGGAGCTCGAATTACATAGCCTGGAAGGATGGGATGGAAGTGGTGCTGGAGGATAATGGACTGAAGGATTTCATCGATAGCAATGTTCCTAAGCCGGGATCTAGCGATGCTGCATTACTTGACGCATGGCAAAAGAAGATAGAAAAGATAAGAAGAATTCTGTTGGAAGGTGTGAAGGACCATATTGCATCCAACCTTCACAGGAAAGCCACTCCATTATTAATGTGGAAGGATTTGATAGATTTGTTCCAAAGAAACAGTGACCAGAGGAAGTTGGTGCTGAAAGACAAGCTCAGAAAAATAAAAATGGAGAAGGGCGATAGTATTCCAAAATATCTCAAGAAGTTTGTCCACTATAGGGATGAGCTGGGAAGTGTGTGGATTACTGTTGATGATGAATACTTGGTGAGCTTGGCTCTCCTTGGGCTTCCGAAGAGTTGGCATAGCTATGAAGACTCTGTCAATGGACGGGAGAAACTACCGGGATGGGAGAGACTTTGGTCGGATCTTGTGCAGGAGGAGATAAGGCGAAGTACCAGGGATGGCTCTTCATCGAAGAATGAAGATGAAGAAAATTGTGCTTTTGCTGCCAAAACAAGGAAAGGGAAGGGGAAGAAATTTCCTTCAAAATCTAAAGCTAAAGGCAAGAAGCAGAATTTTTCCAAGATGAAGTGTTTTCACTGTCACAAACATGGGCATTTCGCCACTAACTTCCCATAGAAGAAGAAGAAGAAGAAGAAGGATGTTGGAGCTGCAGCTGGAGAGGCCTTAGCCTCGCAATTTGAACTTGATTTCTCTTTGATCGCATACTTGGTTTCAAGCTATATGGGATCGGTGTGGTATCTTGATAGTGGTGCATATTTCCATATGACTAGAGACAAGGAGTTGTTTAGTGACTTGGAGGAGAAGGACCTTCAAATTCATATAGAGATGGGTGACGATGGTCAATACTCACTACAAGAAAAAATGACATTGGTGAGGGTCATGCTTGTGACAGACCTTTAAGGTCCGTCACCAATGTCACATATGGTGATGGTCCTTAAAAAAGTGTCACTCTAAGTGTATATAGTGATGGTCCTTTAAGGTTCGTCACCAAAGCCATTTTCAATGACACTTTTGGTGAGGGTCGTTAAAGGCCCATCACTAATTCTCTCTTTGGTGACACTTATAGTGACGAACTTTTAATGACCCTCACCAATGTTTTTTTTTTTACTTTTGGTGACGGTCAAAAAATGCTCGTCACCATTGATCATTCTAATGAGTTTTTTATGACACTATATGCCTGTTAATATTTTTTTTTCAAAAGATAACGATTTAAAACCATTATTGTGGAGTATTTTTTATGATATTTCCAAGGCCATAGTGGTTAGAATCAGTCAATTTTTTAAGAAGTAATTAGTGTGTATCATTTCCCTCAAGTAATCACTAATCAAATAGAGTTTTCCTATGAGTCAACACATGATTCATATCTATTAAGTTTATTATCTATCAAATTCCCTTTAGATAAATTTCCATTAGTGTGTGTAGGAAATATGCTATTTAATACATAATCAAGCTCTGAAAATTCTATTAATGAGAAATACCTACCACTCCTCAACAATTTGATCGCACCTTAAATTAATGCTTTGTCACACACTAACATTTCTTAGCACATCACATGTCGTGGAATATATTTGTACCTAGAACATCTTGTCATGAAATTGACACCTAAACACATGGCGGCATGTGCTAGCAAAACGTGGAACTCTCCTAGCATGTGTTGGCATGCATGTAGTCCCTAGCATGCCCCGGAACACCTTGGTTGAATGCATTGACATACATTAGCACTTGGCACAAAATGCCACTTGGCGTGTATTGGGACCTATTATTAGTGTGACACATGCCCCTTTTGAAAAAGATGAAGTCTTGACTTATTAACCCTCTTATGTGCTCATTTCCTTAACTTTTAGCTTGGTTCTTCCTTTTGTTGCCTTCACACTTCTTGACAATTATTGACATACCCTGGCACCCTACACATCCTTAGCACCTGGCATGTATTGGCATATCTTGGCACCATTTGGCACATATAATTAGCACACCTTGGAACTCCCTAGCACACTTTGGCACTTCTTTGCATGCCTTGATATTACCTAGCATGCCTTACCAATGCTTATCATACCTTGTCACTCCCTCCATGGCATAAAAACTAGCACTCTTTAACACTAGTCCCTGGCACACGTTCCTCATATTAATTAAATTCCATGAATTTTGACCTAGTGCTCCCTTAGCGTTTTGTCCTAGTACTCCTTAACACTCCTCAACATGCATTAACACTCTCTAGCACACCTTAGCACTCTTCAACATGCCATTCCACTTCGTTGCATGCATAACACTCCCTAACACATATTGGCACTTGGCACGTGTTAACGCTTGGAAAGTCTTAGCATGTATGGAAAATGTCGAGATGCCTTGGTATGATTTGGCATGGTTTAATATTAAATTTATTTGAGATCAATTTTTGGAAAGTAGATGAGAAGCAAAAAAGGAAGACTTGGCACTTAGAATGCACTAAGAATTTTCACTTGGCACCTACTAGCACCTAATTTTGGTGTGCCTAGCATGCCCCTCTTAGAAAAAGGTAAATTCATGACTTATTAACCCTCTTATGTGTTAATTTCCTTGTAGTTTAACTTGTTTCTCCCTTTTGTTGCCTTAACAGTCCCTGACACACATTGACACATCCTTGCACATCTTGGCATGCCTTATCACTTGGCACAGCATATCATGTTTGACATTCCTTCGCACTATCTGGCACATCTTAGCATTCCCTAGCATGCCTTGGAACTCATGTCCTCACATTTGGCCTTTACATTTTTTCACGACTTGGGAAACCAATCAAGTCCTTGGATAATACAGTTCATGTGAAAACATTGGTTTGCTTCAACCACAACAACTTGACCAATTGCACCTACTACAAGTAGATTGTGCCTTTTTCACCTCTTAACTGCCTATAACTCATCTTATGCCACTCATTTCCAAGCTCAACTTGTCCCACTTAACTATTTACCAAGACAAGGATCACATGATCTAGCCATGGCCATAAAACAACTAAGAAACATAATTTACACGAACAATATTTCACATGTATGTTCAGTTCATATAAACAATATAACATTAACTAAGAGTTTGTAAGAACCACAAGATTCACAAGGCACACAAGATATAAGCTGACACAAGCTTAGTGCCCCAAAACTTATACACAACAATGTACAATATGCAATTATCTAGAATAGTTTAAAACATGAGCATGTAGCCAAAGTGTGCCACATCTCATATAAAAAAATAACTAAAGGCAAAATAATGTTGTACCTAGCACAAAGTGATCTCCCTTTGTCTAAAACTGCTATGTCGAGCCCCTTATAACAATCGTAGGCTTGCCTCCTGTAAATCCTATTATAAAATTCTCCTAACAAACTTCATCCTTAGCACACTTGAATTCGCTAACACTCCCTAGCACACACTCTTATTTGTTCCTTTCCATGCATTTTTACCTAGTTATCCCTTGATATGCCCCGACACTCCCTAACACTCTAGTTCAGCATGCGTTGACATTGTCTGACATGTGGTAGCATGCCTTTTCATTCCTTTTCATGCCCTGACCCTCCATAGCTATCATGCCCTCACAACTACCCTTACTTATTTTTCAACTTGGGAAACCAACCAAGCCGTCGCTTGACTACAAGAGCTTGACCAAGTTATAGTTACTACAAATAGACTATGTTGTTGAATTGTGTAGCTTGGGAGGTACTCCACAAGCCTAGTGAGATGGATTTGTGTGATTTTGGTCACAAAAGGCTTTGTGGGAATATAAGCCGAGCAAAGGGATTTTGGACCCAAGACAAGGTTTAAAATCTAAAAGAAAATTAAAAAGGAAAATTATTGTTTCCTAAGGTCTAAGTGGATAAAACCTGTAAGTTGATCTAGAGGGTTCCTAAGAGCTCTAGGAAAAACTATTTAAGGAGTCCTTAGGATGAAGGAAATACCATCAAGTGAGAAGGAGTTCATTTTATCAAGGGGACGAAAAGAGATGTAGTCCTAAAGAGGCCATGATCATTATCATGTCTCGCATTCATTAAGATGCCACGGTATGCTTTGGCATGGTTTAATATTAAAGTTATTTGAGATCAGTTATGGAAAGTAGAAGAGAAGTAACAGAGGATGATTTCGCACTTCGAATGCACTAAAACTTGGCACTTGACACTCATTTCCACCTAGTGTTGATGTGCATAACATGCCCCTATTGTAAAATGTAAATTGATGACTTATTAACCATATGATGTGTTCATTTCCTTGTATTTTAACTTGTTTCTCCTTTTTTTTGCCTTGATAGTCCCTGACATGTATTGTCACACCATTGCAGATCTTGGCATGCCTTAGCACTTGACTCATCTTAGCATTTTTGACATGCCTTCGAACTATCTGGCATGTGTTAGCATTCCCTAGCATGCCTTGGCACTCATGCCCTCACAAATAGCCTTACATTTTTTCACGACTTGGGAAACCAATCAAGTCCTTAGCTACTCCAATTCATGTGACATTGGTCTGCTTCAGCCGTAACAACTTGATCAATTTCACCTACTACAAGTAGGTTGTGCCTTTTTCACATAAGAACTTCCTGTACCTCATCTTAGGCCAGTCATGTCCAAGCTGAAATTTTCCCACCTAAGAACTTACCAAGACAAGGATCACATCTAGCCATGGCCATAAAACAACTAAGCAACATAGCTTACATAAGCAATATTCCACATGTATGTCCAGTTCATATAAATAGTAGATCATTAACTGAAATTTTACAAGAACAATAAGATACACAAGGCACACAAGATATAGGTCAGCACAAGCCGAGTTCCCTAAAACTAATACACAACAATGTCCAATATGGAATTCTCTAAAATATTTTAAAACATAAGCATTCAGCCAAAATGTGCCACATGTCATATAAAAATAATAGATAAAGGAAAAATAGTGTTGTGCCCAACACAAAGTCTCCCCTTGTTTAAAAATGCTTTGTCGAGCCCCTTATCGCAATCATAGGCTAGCCTCTTACAAATCCTATTATGAAATTTTTCTAACACACTTCATCCTTGGCACACTTGAATTCACTGACAATCCCTGGAACACACTCTTATTTGTTCATTTCCATTCATTTTGACCTATTTATCCCTTGTGATGCCTCAACACTCCTTAACACTCCTCAACATGCATTGACATTGTCCATCATGTGTTAGCGCGCCTTTTCATTCCTTGGCATGCCCTAACCCTTCCTAATTATCATGCCCTCACAACTACCCTTACTTAATTTTCAACTTGGGAACCCAACCAAGTCCTTGCTTGACTATAGGAGCTTGAAAAAGTTACGATTAATACAACTAGACTATGTAGTTGAATTGTGTAGGTTGGGAGGTACTCCACAAGCCTAGTGAGATGGGTTTGTGTGAGTTTGACCACAAAAGGTTTTGTGGGAAAATAACTCAAGCGAAGGGGATTTGGATCCGAGATGAGGTTTAAAATCTAAAATAAAATTAAACAAAAAAATAATATTAATTCCTAAGATCTAAGTAGATAAAGTTCATAAGTTCTAGAGCGTTCTTAAGAGGCCTAGCTAGGAAAAGCTATTTAAGGAGGCCTTAATATGAAGGCAAGAACATCAAGTGAGAAGGATCTCATTTTATCAAGGAGGCTAGGAGAGATGTAGTCATAAAGTAGGTCGAGTTAAAGGGTTGAGTAAGCGTTGCTAAAGGGAGGCCATGATCATCCACCAAGAGTAAGATCATCATGTGAGGGTTCACAAGAATGTCACATACCCTAATGGGTTCGAGATAGGAAGTAGGATGCCATATTGTTGGTTCTCTTAGGGTAGAAAAAGATCAAGAGAGGTGACTCATGAGAATTTGGGCATGTGATTTTAGTGGTGTTTCTGTGTGAAGTCTGCGTCAAAATTTGAAATAGTAGAGAGGGTTGAGACCCTACCTTGTGGTGGTTACTAGGTTGCAAGGTCTGTGGTAAAGACCAACACAAATGGAGGAGGGTCTGCACTAGAATTTAGGGCTAGAATAGAAGTATTCAGAGGTGTAATATTGACTGAAGTAACTATATTTTGAGGGTCATAAACATCTAAGTTCACGTCAAGATTCAGTCAAAGAAATGACTAGAATCTATGGATCCATATGAGCTAGGCCGAGTCTCTTATGGAGGAAAGAGTTGTCTTTTTTTTCTATGAGTGGATACAGTTTGTTCTAAAGAAATTAGAATAGAAGTATATAGGCACTTGACAATTCTTAGCATATTCTTGGATGCCCTGGAATGCCTTGGCACGGTTTAAGATCAAATTTATTTGAGATCAATTATTCATAATTAAGAGAGAAGTAATAGAGGATGATTTGGCACTTAAGACACGCTAGCACTTGGCCCTTGGAATGTATTGGCACTAGTGTTGGTATGCCTAGCATGCCGGCCCTATTGAAAATGTAAGGTTATGAATTATTAACCCTCATATGTGTTCATTTATTTGCATTTTAACTTGGTGTTCCCTTTTGTCACCTGACACACCTTGAAACGTGTTCACATACCCTAACACCTGACACATATTTTCATGCCTTAACACATGACATGTATTGGAATTCCTGGCATGCATTGGCATTCCTTAGCACAATCTGGCACATGTTAGCACACCCTGACATTTCTTGACATGCCCTATAATTCCCTAGCATGCTTTGTTACTCCCCCCTTGGCATGCCTTACACTCACTGGCACTCCCCGACACACCCTCTTCTTCATTCATTTCCATTCATTTTGACTCGATTATATATGTTTGATGGGGTGCATGTCTAGAAAGAGTTCCATTAAGATAATAAAAAAATTACCACACCAATACTGACATAAGTAATTGCGAGATTCTACTTGAATGACATTAGGAAACTATACAAGAGATTTTAAGAATGACAATTTTAGGGTTTTTTTAATGGTGTGGGAATGGTAAGAAGTGAGATGTAAATATTGTGATTTTATTTCTCATTAAAGTGCTTATCCTTATGAGATACTCGTCTTGAGAAAATGACACCCTCGTCATGCTGACCCTCCAACTCTTAATCTTCTCAAAATAAAGGCCAACTTGCACAATGAGGGAAGGCATGTTGGTCTATGGTGTGCTAAGTGACTGGGTGAGAGTGTTAATGTACTATGAGAGGGACTGAACCATTTACTTTGTGTCCTCTATGGATGACATGTTGTAGGTGTGTTTCATGGAACCACAGGGCCACTAGAAAGATTGTGTAAGCTATAGCCCAACATAATCAATGCCTTGAGATAAATCTGTGGAGAGGGATCAAAATAAATTATATTAGTGATTCCACCAAAAAATATTTACTAGAGAGTGAAACCATGGTGATCAATGCCACACATGGAGTCTTTTGAGCTGGGCATGTCTTTTTTCTAAAAATTTGTTTGAAGTGTCACTGAATTGGTGGAATTCTCAAATTCATGACATTGTAAATTATGTAGGAATTTTGTTGCTTTTGTTATAAAGGCTAACGTTTTCAAGGAGAATATAGGGTTTGTAGGGTGTTAGGGGAAAAAAGCATCAATTTCTAGCTCTTTGATATACTAAAGAGTACTGATGATATGAGTAGTTTATATGGATTATATGACATTGAATCCACCTTGAGATGGAGGTTGTTATGTGCTAGAGAAATTAAGGAGATGGCAGTTAAACAATTTCTCTTATCATGACATTAGCTTGTGATGTTTTGTTATTATTATTTGTTCTTTAAATTTATATTTTCTTATCATCAACAGTAATGCCAATGAACAAATATAAGAAGAAACAAGATGTAGACACAAACCCCACTCTTTAGGGAAAACCTGGTCAAAATTCGTCCTTCAGTAGACTCAAGATGAGACGACCAAGACCTTTAGACTATAGAATTCCTCCATCAATTCATCCCTTCACTGTGTTAGCACTGAGATATCCATCACACCAATATCTCCTTTGCTTGTACCTAAACTCCATCCTCATTAAATTGACCGAGTTTGAGATAGCAACATAGCACCGAGCATCATTACTGAGAACATCGAGCATCATAATTGAGATCACCGAGCATCTTCATAGCATTGAGTATCATATCATAGCACTGATTCTATGGTAGATCTTTTTGACACTGAGGCATTCATATTTTGCTGTAACATCATAGCATGAAAGCTACCTGAATCATAGCATAGATGGTTGCCTGAATTCTATAACAGGTTCGAGACCTTATCCCCCACTTGAAGACTGATTGAGGCCGACTTAAGGAGGCAACTTTGATGAATTGTATCACTTGACTTGAGGGTTGTCTTTGAAGTAGATTTCGAGGATGATGAACTTGAAGAAGATGACTTGATGGAGGAGCCTTTTGACAATCTAATGTTACATGATTTAAAAGCCCAAAAATTGTATCAATTTAAATCTGTAACAACTAACCTAGAAGTCCAAAATTGGGACCTTAATATAAATATGACCCAAGCATGAAAACCATGCTTTAATAAGTCATATAATAATAATAATAAGTTCTTTTGACAAATACATTAATAATGAAGACTGAACCTAGTTACATTCTTCAACATTATGACTCTTAGTGCCTCATCCTTCTTCATGTTGATGAAAAACTTTTATTAGTTATCCCTTGGATAAGAAGAACCATTTTTGTAAAGTCCTATAACTCTTCACTTTTCAACAATGTTCCCATATCTTGTGCCCAAATTACATAATTGTGTCCATTAAAATTTATAAGATCTAGCTTGAAACTCATAATGTTGACCCACTGATTTGATCCTAGATTTATTTTGCAATTAGAAACCTCAAACCAGTCCACCAAACACATTTGACTTTTTAAGAGCATCTACAGCTTGCATAAGACTTGTAGGCAACATGATACATCTCAAACCATTAGTTTTAATACCATGTTGGAGAATCGAGGGGTTTTGTATATTAGAAAACTCATATTCTAAAATATAGGCGATGTATAAATACATTGTTACAACACCTAAGAACAACCAAACATAGTTCAACATACTAAGAACTACATCTAAGGAAAATATTTAATAACATGGCAACTGAGTCACATTTTCGGATGAGGCTTCCACCACAAATGGTGTGAGGTCTAATTGGTACTTCATATCTGGGAGACCCCCTGCATGTTGGCGAGATCCAAAACCGTCAACATGTTCCATGCTCTTTGATGCCTCCCATGGTTCCACCCTGAATATTGGAACCAAAAACTTTTGGTTCTTCTCTTTCATGATAACACTTGGAATGTATTCTAAAAGTTCTATTGTTGGGTATGGATTCGTAAAGGGTTATTTAAAGTAATTCCTTTTAAAGTTGAGGGAACCTAGGTTGAGGATATTTTTAAATCCTTTTAAGGGGGCTTTGGACCTAATGTCATAGGGGATAGGGGGCCTAAAGGGAAGGAAAAAAGAGCAATTTATAGGGTAACCCCCAACAATAGTGATAAGGGGATTAGGGGCCCCATTATCACAACCCATAAGCCCTTAACCCACAACTATTGAATTCCCTATCCCATCAACCCCCAAGCCATAATTCCTTGACTCCCACACTCATAACTCATAACCCTGATACTTAGAACATCTTGGCATGTTTCCCCGACCTCTAGCAGACCTTAACACTGCCTAGCATACCTTGTCACTCCCTCCTTAACATACCCAAAACTCACTGACACTTCTTGTCATAAATTATTATTCATTCATTTCCATGCATTAATTTGATCTAGTTATCCCTTGTGTTTCCATTTCACTCCCTAAAACTTCTTATCACCTGTTGGCACACCTTGGCACCTGGCACATCTTGGTCGCATGCTGCCCTTACACTCTAACATGCCTTAGCACTGCCTGGCATACCATGTCACCCCTTCCTTAACACACTTGGAACTCACTAACACTCCCTATCACATACTATTATTCATTCATTTCCATGCATTTTGACCTAGTGATCCCCTGTTTTTCCTTAGAATTCACTAACCCCCCTTAACACACACTGGGACACCTTGGCACTTCGTACATCTTGGCATGCTTCCCTAGCACTCTAACATGCCTTGGCACTACCTAGCATACCTTGTCACTCCCTCCTTAACACACTTGGAACTCGCTAACACTCTGTATCGCACACTCTTATTCATTCATTTCCATGCAATTGAAATTGGTGCTCTCTTATATTTCTCTAACCTTCCCTAACATGCGTTGGTGCCACACCCTAACACCTACCACATATTGGCATTTCTTAGGAATTGACATGTATTGGCATGCATAATATGCCTTGGAACTATATAGCATGTGTTATCACTTCTTGGAATTCCCTGGCACACCTCTAGTCGGCATGCCCTTATAGATAGCCTTACATTTTTTGCGATTTGGGAACCCAACCAAGACATTGAAAAAATAGTGTTGTTCCTAGCCCAAAGTATCCCTTTTTCTGAATCTACTTTTTTCCAACCCCTTGTGTTAATTGTAGTCTTTCCTCCTACAAGTCCTATTCTAAAATTATCCTAACACACTTTTTCCTCGGGACACCTGGAATTCGCTAACACTCCCTAGCACACACTCTTATTCATTCATTTCCTTGCATTTTGAACTAGTTCTCCCTTGTGATGCCCTGACACTCCCAAACACTCCTCGACATGAAATGAAACTATCTAGCATTTTTTAGCACACATTTTCATTTCTTGGAACACTCTGACACTCCTTAGCTATCATGCCCTCACAACTACGCTTACTTTTTTTGTAACTTGGGAATCCAACCAAATCCTGCCTCGACTATAACAACTTGACCAAGTTACAATTACTACAACTAGACTATTTCTTGTTCATCTAAGAAATTACTATGACTCATGTTAGCTTACTCATGTTGAATCTAAAATCATATAACTTAACAAGTTACGAAGACAAGTCTCACATTCAATCATGGTTGTAAAACAACCAAGCAACATAGTTTACATCTTGATGTGCCATAACACCTAACACGTCTAACACTCCCTTGACACTATGTGTCATGTGTTAGCTGTATAAATTTGAATAACTAATATATTATTCACTGAGATTCTCTTGATCACACACTATTTTAACTTCATGCACAATACAAAATCTCTTCTACCATTGATCATTAATTGTGGAAATAAAAACAATCGCATGCGCACATTAAAACCATAAACAATCACACATATGAACACAGTATTTTATGGGAAAGCTTAAAGCTGAAAACCACCAACTATCTGTATATTATATGTCATAGAGATCATGTAAAAATCATTATACAAAGCTCCTCACAAGCTCTCAGTATAATCTCCAATTGATACACACGAATCAAGCCCGATCTAGCAAATCACATGCTCCAATCTCTGCCACCTGATAGCCTGCCTCTACTGCACAATCACTACTGAAGAATGGCTCTGAATGAATAATAATTGGTCCACCCTTGCTCACGCAATTCTCATTGGCATCTCCAATCACTGGTTGTTGCAAATCATGCAACATTATAGTCACAACTAATAGTCACACTGCTCTTCCACCTACCTCTTCACTGGTCTCCACTGAAACTGTCCATGCACTGTAATTAACTGATGTATTCTTTAGTTGATTAATGAGTTAATAATTAGTGAATTAATTAATAATTAATTCACACCACTCTCACTAGTGTATCAATAAGTTAGACTAGATACAACTAGCTCAACTATGTTTAACTTAGTTAAACTGAACACAACTCCATCAACTACCTCAATAACTCCACCAAACTTTGTCACATGAGTTCTAACTGAAGTATCCATGCAATAGCTCCACTTAACCCTCAGGAATAGCGTAATTCCTTCTGTCAGCTCCTGTGCCACATCTGTGCACTTAACTGAAGTGCTCCGAGAGAATAAGATAATGTTTATAGTCCAAATATTATTAAGAGCTAATAATATTCGACATATCTATTTTTAGACTGGCAATCTAAAAATATATTCCACCCAATATGTCTAAAAATAGAAGTCCATCTATTTTTCCAACTTGACCAACCATCCACAAATAGCATCCTGCAACTCATAGAATATGATCGACATGTCTAAAAATAAACATAGTCTAAAAATAGACTTGCGCCAAAAATAGCCTGTGGGCCCACTTAGTGAAGGCGACTTCTTTCCACTAAGCTCATCATCTTGTTGCAATCTCAACACTCCCTCTCAACAAGATAAGGATTATCTGCCACCCCTATCCTGCCTCTGTGGTATTCGAATTTTCTCCTGGTGAGCGCCTTCGTCAAGATATCAGCATCCTGATCCTCCGTGGGAATGTATGAAAGTAACATGATCTTCCGCTGCACACAATCTCTGATATGATGATACTGGATTTCAATGTGTTTAGATCTATCATGAAATACTGGATTAACCGAGATTTTGATGCAACTCTGATTATCACAATATATCACAGTAGGATCTAAGTATGAACCGAACAACCCGACCAGGATCTTCCTCATCCATATAGCCTCGCATGCAACCAAACTCGCTGCCATATACTCGGCCTCTGCTGAACTGAGTGCCACATATCTCTGCTTCCTGCTGTACCAAGAAATTATTGTTGACCCGATACTGAAAATCGCTCCAGATGTGCTCTTTCTGTCCATTGGGCTCCCTGCCTAATCTACATCCATGAAGCCACACATCTTCACCTCATCCGAATGTCTGTACCATAATCCATATCCCGATGTGCCTCTGAGATATCTCAAGACATGCTTGCTTGCCTTCCAATAGAGCTTGGTAGGGTTAACCATAGCTTGTGAAAGCTAGTTAACAACATAGCATATATCGGGTCGTGTATTGACCAGATACATAAGCGACCCCACCAACTGTCGATCAACAGTGGCATCCACTACCTCTGCCGATGTAGCATCCTCTTTCCTCCGACCACCAGGAAGAGGAGTGTCAATAGGCTTGCAGCCATGCATGTTGAACTTCTACAGTATCTCCCAGGCATACTTGCCTTGAGACACAAACAATCCATCACTGCGCTGCCAGATTTCCAATCCCAGGAAATAATGAAGGAGGCCCAAGTCCTTCATCTCAAACTCTTTTGCAAGATCAGCCTTGCATGAGAGTATCAACAATTCATCACCCGTAAAAATAAAATCATCTACATAAAGTACAATGATCAACAACTTACCCTCCACCACTATCTGGTATAGGTTCGGATTCGCCTCACTCTTGGAGAATCCAAGTCCGATGAAATAACTGTTTATCTGTGTGTACCAAGCACGAGGTGCTTGTTTAAACCCATACAATGCTCTCTTGAGCCTACACACATGCGACTCGCTGCTGAAGATCTCGAAACCTTCGGGATGCTCTATGTACACCTCCTCAATCACTTCGTTTAGGAACGCAATCTTCATATCCATCTGATGAATGTGCCACCCCATCTGCACTGAGAGAGCAAGAATCGTCTGTATGGAAGAATACCTTGCGATAGGTGCAAAGGTTTCCTCATAATCAATCCCCTCAATCTGTGAGAAGCCTCGGAAAAAAAATCTTGCCTTGTACTTCTCCACACTCCCGTCAGCTACTTGCTTCACTTTGTAGATCCATCTCGAACCCACCATTGATTTCCCTTCCGGCCTTGGGACAATCTCCCATGCACTATTTCTGACAATCGAATCATACTCTTCCACCATGGCATCTACCCATGCGGGGTCCTCCACTTCTTCCTCGAAAGAGGATGGCTCTATCACGATACACTTGCTCATAAGAGCCATGTATCTAGTATACCGATCAAGTGACTTTCTCTGTCTGCGCTGTGATGTAGGTTCTCCTACAATCCTCTCTACATCTTGAGCCAGTCGCTCAGATTCTTTAGTGCACTTCCGCCCTCTGATGGTTGGCGCTGCATGAGTGATCTCTTCCACTCCATGAACCTCCTCTTGTGGCTGATCCACATCCAGAGACTCATCCTTAGGAACTAATAGCTCCTCATCTGCATGCAAGTGTGGCTCCCTCTCAAGCAAACACTTCATGGATTTCTCCTCATGAAATTTGATATCCTGTCGCACAACAGTCTTGTGACTGTCTGGAAAATACACACGATAGTTGTGGGGCATATCAGTGTACCCCAAAAATATCCCAACCTCTGCAGTCAGCTCCAACTTCTTCATGGCATCCTTAGTCACATGAATGTAAACAGGTGAACCAAAAATCCTTAAATGGGAAATATCAGGCTTCTTACCAGAAAACGCCTCCTCGGGTGTACTCATGCCAAGTATCCTGTGAGAACAACGGTTCTGCACATATACTACAGTATTGCATGCCTCAGCCCACAAGTGTATGGGAAGGCCCTGATCATGCAACATTGCCCGTGCAACACCCATGATCGTTCTGTTCTTCCGCTCAACAACCCCATTCTGCTATGGGTTAGGAGGTGCTATGAGCTCTCTTCGAATTCCTTCTGCGCTGCAAAAGTCCTTGAATTCGACAGAGATGAATTCACCACCATTGTGGCTCCTAAGAGCCTTCACCTACTTCCCCGATTCTTTCTCAACAAGTGCCTTGAACTCACAAAACTTTGAGTATGTATCGCTCTTCTTCTGCATGAAGAATATCCAGCACTTCCGAGAAAAATCATCAACAAATATCACATAGTACCTGTGCTTTGCTGTCGAAGCTACCGAGAAAGGTCCACACACGTCTGTGTGAATTCTCTCAAGGATCGTCGTGGCATGACTATCCTTCTTGTGAAAGGTGGCTTTCACAAATTTTCCCAAGGTACATCCCTTGCACTGATTTGACTACACAAGAGTACCCTTAGGAAGCCCAGTATAAATCTGCTGCAGTATCTTCAAAGCTCCATGGTGAAGATGGCCCAATCTTCGGTGCCACAACTCGCCATCATCCCGGCTCACCACTCCTTCTGCCTTGCCTGCCATTGCTGTGCAACCATCTACCTGCAACTAATAAAGGTTCTTAACTTGAATCCCTATCCTCCGATTTTCACCGGTTTCCTTACTGCGCAGGAAAGCCTTTCCCTTGCTAAAGACAACATCATATCCCTTGTCTTCTAACATGGCCACCGAGATCAGATTCTTCTTCAATCCTGGAACATGCATCACTTCCCTCAATACGATGGGTTTACCAGACTCCCTCTCAAAGGAAATGGTACCGATACCGGTCGCACTGTATCTACCATCATCGCCCATCTCGATGTGCACTCCAAGATCTTTTTCATCCAAAACAGTAAACAAATATTTGTCTCCGGTCATATGAAAAGACGCACCACTATCAATAAACCACACTGAACCCATCATACTTGAGACCAAGCATGCGATCAGTGAAAAATCCAGCTAAAACTGTGAGGCTAAGGCCTCTCCAGCTGCAGATCTAGCAGCCTGCTTATTTTTCTTCTTCTGTGGACAATTAGTGGCGTAATGTCCGTGTTGGTGACAGTGAAAGAACTTCACCTTGGACATGTCTTGCTTCTTGCCTTTCGCACCGGATTGAGAAGCATTCTTCTTGCTCTTCCCCTTCCTTGCTTTGGCAGCCAAAGCGCAATTTTCTTCATCTGAGTTCTTTGATGAAGATCCATCCATGGTACTTCGCCTTATCTCCTCTTGCACAAGATTCGACCAAAGTCGCTCCCATCCTGGCAATTTCTCCCGACCATTGACAGAGTCCTGATAGGAATGCCAACTCTTCGAAAGCCCAAGGAGAGCCAAGCTCACCAAGTCCTCGTCATCTACAGTCACTCCCACACTTCCCAGCTCATCCCTGCATTGGATGAACTTCGTGAGGTACTTGGGCATACTGTCGCCTTTCTCCATTTTTATGTTCCTGAGTTTATCCTTGAGCGCCAACTTCCTCTGGTCGCTCTTGCTTTGGAATAAGTCTGTCGACGCTTTCCACATGAAGAATGGAGAAGCCTTACCATGAAGGCTGGACACTATGTGATCCTTTACACCTTCCAACATAATTCTTCGACACTTTGTTGTCTTCTTTTGCCATGCGTCAAGTGTGGCAGCATCGCTAGAAGCAGGTTTTGGAATTTCTGCATCTATGAACTCCTTCAACCCATTGTCATCCAGCACCACCTCCATCCTGTCCTTCCATGCAATATAATTTGAGCTGCCCTCAAGGGCATACTCCAATCGCAATCCTTTGAAAGACATTTCAACTTCGACACCAAGAAAACACTGCTGCAAATTCGAATTCCACCAGCTCAAAACTCAACCGCTTCAATGTTTTTCAATTGCTCCAATGATCAATATCGCTCTGATACCATGTAGAAATTTGAATAAATGATATGTTATAACTGAGATTCTCCTGATCACACACTATTTTAACTTCATGCACAATTCAAAATCTCTTCTACCATTGATCATTAATTGTGGAAATAAAAACAATCGCATGCGCACATTAAAACCATAAACAATCACACATATGAACACGGTATTTTATGGGAAAGCTTAAAGATGAAAACCCCCAACTATATCTATATTATATGTGATAGAGATCATGTAAAAAATCATTATACAAAGCTCCTCACAAAGCTCTCAGTACAATCTCCAATTGCTACACACTAATCAAGCCCGATCTAGCAAATCACATGCTCCAATCTTTGCCACCTGATAGCTTGCCTCTACTGCGCAATCACTGTTGAAGAATGGATCTGAATGAACTTGAATTGGTCCAACCTTGCTCATGCAATCCTCATTGGCATCTTGATCTTGGACTGACTACAAATCATGCAACACTATAGTCTGGCCCATTAGTCACTTTGCTCTTTCACTACCTCTTCAACAGTCTCCACTAAAGCTTGTCCATCTGCCTTGATTAAGCTGATGTATTCTTTAGTTGATTTATGAGTTAATAATTAGTGAATTAATTAATAATTAATTCACACCACTCATCACTAGTGTATTTATCAGTTAGACTAAATACAACTAGTTCAACTAAGTTAAATTGAACACAACTCCATCAACTATCTCATCAACTCCAACAAACTCTACCACATGAGTTCCAACTGAAGTCAACCATGCAATAGCTCAACTAAACCTTAGGAATAACGTAATTCCTTCTGTCAGCTGCATGTGCCACATCCGTAGCTCGAACTGAAGTGCTCCAAGAGGATAAGATAATGTTTATAGTTCAAATATTATTAAGAGCTAATAATATTTGACTGATCTATTTTTAGACTGGCAGTCTAAAAATAGACTCCGCCCAGTATGTCTAAAAATAGAGGTCCATCTATTTTTAACAACTTGAAAAACCATCCATAAATATCATCTTGCAACTCATAGAACATGATCGACATGTCTAAAAATAGACATAGTCTAAAAATAGACTTGCGCCAAAAATAGCCTGCGGGCCCACTTAGTGAAGGCGACTTCTTTCCACTAATCTCATCATCTTGTTGCTCAACATTAGCATCCTTTGCATTCACTAACATGCTTTATCACTCCCTAGCACTTTCTAGCACTGCCTCACCTAATACACCTAGAACTCGCTGACACTCCCCGTTAGACTCTTATTCATTAATTTCCATGCATTTAAAACTAGTGCTCCCTTATGTTTCCCTGACACTTGGACCTAACACACCCTAGAATGCGTTGGTGCCACACCCTGGTGCTTGGCACATCTTGGCATGCCTTAGCACTTGGAATGTCTTGGAATGCTTAACATGCCTTCAAACTATATATAATGTGTTAGTACTTCCTGGCATTCCCCGGAACACCTTGGCAATCCCTAGATGTCATGCTCTCATAGATAGCCTTTTTTTGCGACTTGGGAACCAAACCAAGTCATTGGAAAAAAAATGTTGTTCCCAACCCAAAGTCTCCCTTTCTTTGAAACTGCTTTGTCCACGCCTTATCACAACAATAGGCTTGCCTCCTGCAAGTCTTATTTAGAACTTGTGTTTCCCTTTCACTCCCTAAAACTTCTTAGCACCTGTTGGAACACCTTGGCACATATTGGTCACATGTTGCCCTAACACTCTAGCACGCCTCAACATTTCCTAGCATACCATGTCACTCATTCCTTAGCACACCTGGACCTCACTAACACTCCCTGTCACACACTATTATTCATTCATTTCCATGCATTTTGACCTAGTGATCCCCCGAGTTTCCTTAGAATTCACTAACACCCATTAGCACACATTAGGACACCTTGGCACTTCGTACATCTTGGCATGCTTCCCTAGCACTCTAACATGCCTTGGCACTACCTATCATACCTTGTCACTCCCTCCTTAACACACTTGGAACTTGCTAACACTCTGTATCACACACTCTTATTAATTCATTTACATGCAATTGAAATTGGTTCTCTCTTGTGTTTCCCTGACACTCCCTAGCATGCATTGGTGCCACACCCTAACACCTGGAACATATTGGCATTCCTTAGGACTTGACATGTATTGGCATTCATAACATGCCTTGGAACTATCTAGCATGTGTTATCACTTCTTGGGGCTCACACCTTTGTCTATGATTTACTTGAACCTAGGGCATTTCACCACATATACGGGGGTAATAAATCATTCATTTTGCTTTTTCATTAACGATTTTAACATCACAAGAATTTGATACCACTTTAGGGTCCATTGACGCTAACAAAGGCAAAGGTCATTGAATATTCTTTCTTTTCGTGTGTTATTATTGAGGAATAGACCAATGAACAATGAATCCTCTTGAAATTGGGGCTTTAAATGTAGGAGACAAATTCAAGCACTAACACATCATCTGATTCAATAAATGGATCAACAATGCTTATTTCATCTTTGCATAAGTGTAAAATATATTGCATGTAATGGAGTATCTCAACCACATCTTTCATCCTATTGTGCATTTCATTGCATAATGACATGACAATTATAGTTAAGTACAATATCACTAAGAAAATAAAGGTGCATTATCAAGCAGAGGGAATTAAAGGGAAGTCTAATTTTTCTGAAATGTAGAGCTAATGATCAAAGCGGCTTTACTTGGTGAATATTATTAATGACAAGATGAAGCATTGTGCTACTTTATTTGGTGAATGTGCTTGATGAAAATATGAAGCATTGTGCTTAGTGAAGATTAAGGCAAAGATCTACACTTAGCATCGAGCATAATAATTAGTGAAGAGTGTAGGGAGAAGTAAAGCAACGACAAAGGGCTTCCCACTCTACAAAGGAAAGGGTATGTTGAGTACAATTCCAATTGCTTGATGTCCTATGTTGGACCTTGAAGAAAACATATGAGGTGTTCACTTGGAGTCCCTCAAGCGTAGTTTCCGAATCTTGAGCAAATGTATAACCTAACCACCACACAAAGGAGAATTGATTTCCATGAAAGAGGAACACTAAACATGTTGTATTATATAAGTCAGACATTCAATCTATTCGTTCATCACATGTTAGAATAACATAGTCCACTCACATTTGAAAAGAAGATAATGAGCCTATAGTTACACACATCAACCACAATAGTGAAAAAATTATAAGAAAAAATTATAAATAAAAGATAAATTAACCTAACACTAATCACATCATAATATAATATAATGACATGTTAAATGTCTACACCATTAATTTCTTTTCATTTCTAGCAACATTAAAAACCATACTAAAATGATATTAAATTATTCTACTAGAAACCACACTAAAATAACATTATATCACTTTAAAAAAAATTTGTGAATAAATAAATGAACACAAAAATCCTTTGGACTACCGTAACTTTATAAAATGGCCAATGCCAAATTCCTATAAACCATTACTATAAGAGTTGAAATTTCAACCAGCGCAATTTCACTTCCAAGTTGGGCCACTCACAAATTTTGAAGGGTGACAGCTACATGTAGTTGTTTAGTCAATCTTTTAGTCAAATTTGTTTAATCAATCCAGTTAAGATCGATTGCCAGAGATTTTAAATAAGGCCTTCGGTTAGAATCCTTGTTTTTTCCATCTCCGGGAAGGAATTCCGAGGGAAAACGAAGATCCAAAATAACAGCCAACGAGATCGATTGCAAGAGATTTCTAATAATAATGCCTTCGGTTATAATTACGAGGGAAAATGCAGATCTGAAATACGAAGCATCGAGCACATCATATCTGATATGAGCATCATCGACATTCTCACGTGGGTGGACGCCATCTGCAACAAGTATGAAGGCACGATATTGAAAAACAGAGGGAGAATCAGATCTCCGGCAACGACGTCTTCGTCAGGATTTATACTGTTGTCGAGTTTGACATTGAGGCCGCAAAGAAGGTTAGTAAGCCCTACATTTCCCCTGGCTTGATTTTTAAAATGTTCGGAAAAGCTGTTAAATTCTATGGCTTTTTTGGTACCAGAAATGTGAGGATGTCGCGAAGTAGAAGAACAGGGAAATGGTCACGACCTTGAATGCTGAAATTCGACATAATTTTAGGGCATTCCAAGTGGTCAGAGATTCCAAGTTCATTTTAGGGCTTTCTCAGGGTTTCACATATTTTCTCTTCAATTTCTCAATATTTTAATGACGTAGCATCCTTTTCATCTCAATGTTGAATCTTGAATGGCATAGTTCCAGGCAGCCCAGATTCGAAAATGTTTCAGAGCAGCACCTATTCCAGAAAACCAATTGGTAAGGAGGCTTTAAAAATCCACTTGTCATAATATTGCACATTTTATTTCAAATTTACACCAAAAACATCACTATCATTTTCTAGAGTTACATAATCGTAATGTTATTTTACGATGTTCCTGCATTAAGGGAATCAACGAGATTACTTTTATCGTCGTAATATTAAATGTATGTAAGACAAGTCTCTGTCACTATATCCCTGCTATCCACAACATCAACTATTGTCTGTTGAGCAGCATCTTCAACCACTTCCTTACGAATACAAGACATGTTGAATCCATATACATTTCCCAAAACGATAGACTAGTTCCACCTTTTCCAACACCAGCCACATACATCTTAGCTATGTCCGGAAGGATTGATCGACCAGGTTTCAACCAATGATCACGAACATAAATAACTGATTTGAGCAATGATTCATAAAACAGGTAGTATCCCATCCACTCACTCACTATCCCATCTACACTTTGACTTGAATTGCCATGCATTTATCAATATCTTCTATCATGCTGTGGAATACGGTAATAACTCCACGCGAGTTCTGAATTTTGGCATTCTCAATTTCTTCTTTGAGAATTTTATTTGCTTTTGCAACCTGACAAGCTACAGATGATATCTTCTCACTTGCTTCGACTACAATTACTTTTGCAGCTCCTGCCTGAGTTGCAAATAAACTTAAAATCGATGTTCCACATCCAACATCCATAACCACAGCTCACTTAAAAAGAGAAGTATTGTTAAAAATAGCTCCCTTGTATGCATCCATCCGTACCTGATCACTAAGCATTTCCCTGTGAATTGCAAACCGACTATAAGCACCAATGTAACTTTCATTGATGCTCTTAATTTCCTTTTCTTCCACATTTGCAAAAGTTACTTTGGATCTTTTATCCTTTGTCTTCATGAGAGAAGATTATTGAAAAGTTTTCTCTGTTGTGATGAGACTATTGGACTTATTATTATTTGAATTGAGATCATACACTTCTTTTCTGTTATTAGCTGCACCAGCACCTATAGCTTTACCATCTAACTCTGTGGTGCTAAGATTAGTAAGAGCTAAATCTCAGAGCTCAACCTGGATAGTATTGGCTAAGTCATTAAAGTGAATGTGGCTCTTATTACAAGCTTTCAGTAGGCCATGCCAAACAACATCTCTAGGCCTCTTCCTTGACGTGCTTAGGAATATATCTATCTCCATCACCTGTGGTGCATTACCTCGGGTATTTGGTTGCACCTCATCCCTTATCCTACATCCAACGATTTTAAGTCCCAATTATCGGGAAATCAAGGTTTACCAAGAAATTCGGAACATAAAGAATGCTCATTATGGAACCTTTTTCCTCCACATACCACATAATGCAACTAGATTCAGACCCAGAATGACTGAAACGGTGAATAGGATACACCCACCCAAATCTAAATTCTAGATTCGAACCCAGAATGAATGAAATGGTGCATAAGATACACCCACTCGAATCTAAATTCGCTGCGCAGCGAACACTCAGGGGTATTTATTCCAAAACAGTGAATCAACCAGTTTCTCTAAAGTAATACCAATGTTTCACATTTTAATTCAGAATACTCAGAATTACGAGAGTTTATATGAACTAATCAACAGCAATGTATATTTTTCTTAAGTGTTCACATGTCAACAACACAAATGTGCGTAAATGTATGTTTCTTCATTTATTTACAGTAGATTTATTACCTTGATCAAGAAGTTGAACATCTGATGTGTCTTTGCCACTTCAAAGGCATCACCTATATAACTCAACATTGGATCAATCGAAGTTCTAATTCCAAATATTTGATGTAAAACAGAACACTTTTCAATTTAGTAGTCTTTTATTCTATGCATCCCTGAAATTCGTTTCTGGTCGGTCTGGAGCGCATTTCTGGAACCCGAAAAGCACCCTGAAATTGTTTCTTGGATGTTGTGCATCTTTTACATTAAAAAAAATATTTTAAAAATGTTCCAAAAAGTTCCCACTAACCCTAACATATCAAAACAAAATCCTTGATGGTGAAAAAACTATCACAAAATAGAGGACAGACTTATGTCCTTACAAAATAGAGAACCAAACCAGCCAAATAAATTACTTTAACATGGCTTATTGGGAATCTTTTCCACAACGGGAGGAAAAATGTAACGTTTCCACAATTCGAGATTTTTCTATTTCTCATGTACCTTCCAATAATGTGCGTGAGTGGGAAACATATCATATCCCTGCTTCAATAATATAGAGTATCCTTAACACCGAGTCACCTAGCCTATACCCTATTTTAATTTTTCGATCATTACATGGCATTACGGACACCATCATGTCCCTTATCACTCAAACATTGAATATGCAGGACCTATGCAGCATCTTATACCTTTAAATATGCAGGACCCTAAGTTTCACCTGCCACTAGTTGCCACCAATATCATTGATTTTTGCTTCCAACCTAGTGTAGCTCAAACTGGGCAAGCCTCAAAACATTTCAACTACCGCCATCTGCCACCAAGGTCACTAGTTTTGCTCCCATTGAAGATGCAGAACCTATGCAACAGGCTTAGAACTTTAAAAAACAGCCAAAATCAATGATTTCAGCCCCCTGAGTGTCAATACCCTCAGTTACACCCGCCACCAAGGTCATTGGTTTTGCATCCAAACCAGTGTGGCCCATACTGGACAAGCCTAAAAAAATTCATCTATCACCAGCTGCCACCAAGGTCACTGTTTTTTATTCTAAAACAGTGTGACCCAGACTGGACAAGCCTCAAAACTGACATGGCAGTGGGTAGGCAACCAAAGCAGCAAATTAGACACAGGGCTGCCTTTCTTTAAAGCATTTTGGAAGGAGGCACCTTAGAAGGTTCCATGCAAGAAGGAGGGACCTTTTTGCATTGTTGTGCATGTTTGCTCTGATAAATTCTACAATAGTGAGAATTTTCTAAGTCCCCCACTCTCCTTCCCCCCCCCCTTCTATTGTATTATGATGCCTTTTCTCTGCACTTTTCCGTTCATAATAAAAATATTTGTGGGAGGATATGCTAGTAGGAATTAGCATACTTGCTGGCACAATAATGGCCAGGTGTGATTTCCACATGTATTTAAATGACATGGCTTCCCCCTGTGGATTTACATCTTCTCCCCACGCTTTTATTTTGGTTTTTTGGGTGTTGCACGGGTTTAGAAAAAAATAAGAGGAATACAGTTTAGAGTATTCCCATTTTGATCTTGCACAACACTCGATCAAATTATCTCTGGAATTACTTCTCCTTAAATAAATGACACTCTAGGAAATTATATTGTGTTATAAGATCAAGAAAATGCTCTGCTTCTGTATAAACAAGATTGACTGCAATCTAAAGTGATAGTTAATTTGTAAAAACTCAGTGTGACACTCTTTAACAACTGATTAATGTTGCTACAACTACAATGTTAAAATGCCGACCACATGAGAAAGAGTGCTGCTCCATGAAAAACTTTCAATTCTACTATTTTATTATATGTTTTTCAACTTTTTCTCATTTAATTTGTAGTTTCATGTGTTATAGATGTGCAATGCTACTATTTTATTTTAAGTATTTTGACTTTATTTAATCCTTGGATGGGGTATGCTCCTAATAAATTCGTCTAAGAACTATCTTTCTTGTATTGTATACTTATTGAAGTTGTGGCTTGCAGGGGTGCTTCCTCCTTTTCCAATGCAGTCAGAAGAAATTAGAGCCATGGAAAGGCATTGTAGTGTTGGCATTGAACTGAGGATGTCTGTTGAGCGGTTTATTCTCCTTGACACTCAGGTTTGTGTTAGAAAGTTAAAAAAATTATTGTAGATTTCCCTGGAAATGAATATGCATATCATATATTCGGGCTTGCTTCTCTTAAAATTGCTCTCAGTCAATCATGTTTGGCGTTTAATATTCCAAGCTCTCTTGGGCCAGGAAAAATCTACACTCGGAGAATCCATTAAACAACTTTTGGAGAGCAACATTTTTTATTTGGTTATAGAAAGAACCTTTAACTATGAGGTTGTGTGTAAAAAATGTTGTGAGAAATTAAGTGATTCACCCTCTTTGACCCCTGCCAAAACAAGGAATGTTGTTGGTTGAAGGCCAAGGACTTGTAGAAGTCCAAGAGAAGACCGAAAACTGAAGAACGAGGATTTAGGAAGCCACCTCCCCATAGATAAAATATGATTTGTACCTCTTTATTTATCAATAGAATCTCTGCTTTCCTCCCTGTGGTGCATTACCATGGGTATTTGGTTGCACCTCATCCCTCAGTCTACGTCCAGTGATGTTGGGATTATTGAATTTTCATTTATATACAATTCAGTTACAGTTTAAGCTCTTCATGATGGCTACTGAATCTCTTTCAAATTAAAGATTGGTTGTACATAACCTTATTTAGAATCAACACTTCTATTATCTATTGCAATATGAGGCTGAGCATATTTTCATTTGAAAGGAGTTTTATAAAAACTCTCCCCTGTGATGCCTTTATTGCAGTTTGACTCAGACTTCAAAAATGCATTTCGAAAGCTCCTCAGACTTCAAAAATGCATTTAGAAAGCTCAATGTTCAACCAATTTATTCAAATTAGTCATTAATTCAACATAATCAAGACATTGTTGAAAATTAAGGAGAATCAAATCCGCGTAGATTGTTATTCTGAACTACAGATTTAAATGCTAGAAAATGAATGATTACTATTACATTTTTGTTTTCAGTTTGTTTTTTTGAATTGACTATTTCTTGATATTCGAGTCGGGAAATTTGAGCTCACTTATGAAATGAACTTCATATATGAGTCTTCAAATAAATGTATACCTTGCTACAGAGTTCTGAATGAGGTTGGGAGTCAGACTTCCATTGATGGCTTCAATCACATGATCTATGTTCTTATTAATATTTAATGAGCTCCATTGCTCTGATGGGGAACTTATTTAATGTATATATAATCATGGGTGTATCTGTGACATTAATATCCATAATTTTGGTGTTTGACTGATTAGCAAGGACTTGGAATTGAAAACGTATGAAGGGTATGGTAACTCTTCAAGTTATGGAAACCATATTTTATGAAGCACAAAGGCAAGGTAGGCTTCCTTTCTATCTTATGAGTAATGGAGAAGATGGCATCAGTATTGCATCAGCAACAACTTTGACTATTGATGATGTGGTCTTTGCTGAGGTACATAGTTTGATCAAGATGTGTTAGTTTAGAAATTGAGAATAAAAATGTTTTTCGAAAAATTATCTTAATTGGCTTCTTCAGTGCTAAAGACCTTGGTTGGGAATGGAATCTTAACTTGTATGGTTGTTCTGAAGCAAGAGCTAGCCTACCAAATTCCTATACACTGTGGTTTTGTAACATTTTCATATAGATAAGAATACCACTTTTAAACCAAACCCAGAACCCCACCAGGTTTATGAATTCTTTCATTAACAAGCACCTTCAGTTCTATATTATTCTTCTAGAAGGATTTTATAGATGGTGGAATGTAATGCCAAAATACTTAAGACTATATTAAGCTTAACTGAAATGGTTGATGTTTTTAATGTGTGTAGTATTGAGAACCGGGAGTACTTGGTGCAGTTTCACAATGCAAGAACTTACAAACCAGTGCTTTGGGAATTGTCCTGATTATGGAAAAGGGTGCCATATGCCTATCCATTATGGATTCAATGCATTGAATTGCTTCACTATATCATCCCCTATAGCGTAAGGGTATCCTCCACTTGAATGGATTTTATCTTTATAAATTTACCTATCAGGTATGTTGTTCATTGGGTTTATTTTTTTAATAATATTTTGGGCTATTTGGAAGTTCTTACTGCATTCCACGTATCCTGTGCATATTCTAGGACAGAACTTCCTCATTCAATAGGTGCAGCAGATTCCCTAAAAATGGACAAGAGGAAATCTTATGCAGTAACCTTTTTGGTGATTGTGGCATGAGTGAGGTCAGTCTCAGCTCACAACCGTCACATTTTTACTAGCATGGTCCCTAATGTTAATTAGAAATGTTTATTGCTTCTAACTGATGCATTTTTCTCTTTTTGTCTTGGGAGATTGCCATGCTACCTTAAACTTTGCAGCAGTTATGGATGTTCCAGTTATATTTATTTCTCAAAATAATGGATGGGAAATCGGTACCGCATCTTCAGAACATTTCAGAAGTACTCTGCATATTTAATAATTTTTTATGCCTATTTGTTTCTAATATTATTCTCTCTTCTATAAGAGCCTTCTAATTTTATTTTCTATATGTTACCTATTTTTTAGCAATTTCCAGGTGATGGTGTATTTGTTAGAGGACAAGGTTATGTGATAAGAAGCATTTTTGTAGAGCGGAATGATGCAGTTTCTATGTACTATGCAGTTAGAAATGCACAACAGATGGCAATTGATGACTGTATTTTATTAGATTCCAGAGTTTTCTGGCCCCTTCAGTTTCTGATTGTCGGTCTTCTAGTTAGTCCTGTGTCAATCCACCCAAGAGAACATAGATATTCATAATTGAAGGAACAACAATAAAGAATATTAACTCTCGAGTCTCATCTAGACCGTCAAAACAAGGCATACTGCGCTAATCAACAGAGCAATTACAAGTGGGAAAACCTCTTACATCTTATTAATACTACTGAGTTTATAATGAATTACATTAATGGTTTTTTGATCATATTCTCCACACATTCACATCAAGTATAGTTGAGGCACGAGATTGCATCATCCACTTTG
Organism: Pinus albicaulis; assembly: GCA_034641835.2. Classification (NCBI taxonomy): domain Eukaryota; kingdom Viridiplantae; phylum Streptophyta; class Pinopsida; order Pinales; family Pinaceae; genus Pinus; species Pinus albicaulis. The sequence goes on from CM076570.1 coordinate 929,061,088, forward strand.
GTCAAAATGGTCCCAGTAACCAGTTTTACTCAATAGTAGTTCTTGGATAGATATTGACGTGCATTTGGAAATTGTAGCAAGCATCATTGTAGAGAGAGTACATTAGGTTTGCAGGTTGACAACCTTCAGTCTTTGTAGATGGGGTACATTGGGATACATTAGGATTGCAAGTTGACCACCCTCAGTCTTTGTAGAGAGGGTACATTAGGATACTTTAGGATTTCAAGTTGACCACCCTCAGTCTTGTTTCTGTTGCACATTCTACATATTGTATTAGTTCATTAGGCCTTGGGGGTAGTTCAAATTCCACACTATGATTTGGTTTGAGTCAGTTGGTTTTGTTATGCTAAATATTGATTTGTTAGTGAAGTTGAGACTAACCAGGTTACCATCATCCATATTTTTCAACGATCCAATTTCAGTCAAACCTAAGTAATATTAGTTGTTCGATCAGTATTAATCTGCATTTGGAAATTGTAAAAGATATCATTCCAGAAAGGGCACATTAGGATTACAAGCTGGCCATCCTCAGTCTTTTTTAGTCTAAATCAAAATAACCGGTTGACTGAGAAGGCTAACTCGAATCTCTGGACTGAAATACGAAACAAGGTATACTTGAAATCTAAAGCCTTGTAGCCACATTTTGCACAGAAAAGTGTTTTATGACATTCACTATCAAAATTTGTTTTTGGTTATGCTATTGTAAACAATTTTGAGTTGTTGATAATCCACAGAAGCCATGCTACGAAAATTAACTTTACCTTTGGTCTTTATAAAAAGCATAAAGAATTTATTTAAATGTTTTGAAGGATTCATAGTACAAGATCAACTAGGAACAATTTACAAGGCCATTGATGTTTGATCATGATGGGTACAGTGGGTCTTTGCAGGATACAAGAAACTTGTTTTTTGCTGTGAAATTAGTGGCTAATGGAACAACTCAAAAGCCTTTTTTATTTTTGGTGAAAGGTCATGCAAGAATGGAGGGAGTAGATGGTTGTATGGAGCCTCCAAATAACATCTTCTGTTGTGATTCTATTATGTTGGCATAGGTAGTTCAAAAGGTGGATGCTCCAAAATGTTGGTGAGTCCAATTTCAGAGATGAAAGCACTGGGGTCTAGGGATTTCTCTTTGTGAACACATACTATGCTTATTAGGAAACAACTTGAGCATGCCAAAAGGTTGGCTCAAGGAGGAGCCTTCACCCAACCTTGTACTGCCCTGATGATCACTACAATGAGGAGAGATCTTGAGGCTCTTGTTATCTAGAATAATTGCATGGATTTTGTATGCTAGATGACAGTCTGTGCTTTTGTTGGGACTTCGTCCCTTATTATTGTAGTATTTGAATTTACAATATTTACTTAATTTTCCTTCAACTGAAATCTAGTGTAGTAGGATTATAGTATACCAATGTATGTATTTCACTTTGAAATCCTTTTCTTATTCCTCTTCGAAGAGTACTCATGCAACATTATTCGCAAGGAAATTTCCCTAATAAATAAGTTTCTTTTGCACATTATGATTAAGGAGACTACTTTCCTCGTATTATTTATCCATATGCATAGCCCTAAAAATGAAGATATGAGTTAGGGACTTGCTTCTTTTGCAACATTCCTTGTTAAACTTATCAGCTGGCTTGAAATGACCTCAATACATTTAGATGAACTTACGAAGAAATTCAACATGCCTTATGACCAAAATGTCTTGCTGTTATAATTGAAATATTTGCTTCTAGGAATTTGGTCATTTATTAATTTCTGTATATTTTGGTTCGATAGTAATTTGAGGAATGCTAGAAAGGTGTTTGTGTGTTTCTATGAAACCACTAAATAGCCCCTTGCACTATCATACACTAGGAGAAGTTAACCTTCCTTTCCCTTAGATAAAGGTATCGTGAAATATCTAAATAAACTACCATACATGAATAAAATGTCCAAAATCAGGCCATGATGAGCATTTTATGTACTGTAAACTCATCTAATAACTATAGATCATTAAAGCTGAAAAACACTAATCAGAATTTCTGTTAGGGGTGCCCTAACCAACAAACACATACTGCTACTAAAATAAAACAACAAACATGGACTTCTGAACACGCAAAACATCTTTACTTTTCTATTAAATCTGAAAATAGAAATCGAAAGCAATAGCTCCAAACTCAAATTCTTTAACTTCAAAATTGTGCACCTTGGTATTCCTTTGTAAACTAGGAAGAAAAGAGGTACAATTAATCTGGGTGCATGCACAACATCACCTCTACTTGTTGTAAAACCTCCTAATCCTATTGCACTTGGCTGCAGAGATAACAGAGTCAAAAGGGAAGTGTGTTCTCCTAGATATTTGTGACTTTCATTAAGTTGGGAAACCTCATGCCTGTGTGCCCTTTCTATCTCAGGGAACTGTGCAGTCTATTTGTGCACGCAAAACTAATTAAGAAAAAAAATGATTTAGAACTGAGTTTCTATCAATAGAAGAGCATCTAAAACAGGAAATAGATTACAGATGGTATGTTCATTCACCTCGTACCCCCTCTCCTCTATAATGACTATGTTATGACTCTATTGGGGAGATTGACCTTGGGGTGCAATACAGAGCTAGGGTTTTCAATGAACACATGGAAGAATTGTATTTTTTAGTAGTATTATGGTACTCATTAATCTATGAAAGACTGATGCTCTTATTGGATACACAATTAGTATAATAAAGAATTTAAGCAATCAGTTGATTCCACTAGAAACCATTTATAACATATGGTGATTCAAAAAGAAATTACAGAGATATAAAGATCCACAGATGTCATCACAAACAAAGGATAATAAACTATAGCCAATCATCCACAGAAGTATGTTTACTAACCTAAAATCCACGAACCCCCTAAGCTCTAACCCCTTAGTGAGTATTCTGCATTTTCCTCCATGCAGGTCGACAAAAACCAAGATGAACATTTACAAAAACCTAAGTGTCAATCTTATTTCTCAGTTTCTATACCAACGGTGTTGTGGGATAATATCTGCCTTCAATCTTGAAATTTGTTTTTTTATTTCCTAAATGATATAGCTTTAAAAGACTGCATAAGCTAATCATTTTTCGTTTTCCTGCTAGTCCTTGAAATAAATACTGAGTAGTATTTCATCTCCATTCTTGGTGTTTGCTGGTACTTTAAAATATTACATTGCCATTCTGATATACTGGGGATTTAAATTTGTGCTTCTTTATGTATTGTCCATCTGTGAAGTGATTGTTTTGCTCTAGCTGATAAATTGATTCTTCCAATAGTTAAAAAAAATATCACAGTAAAATTTCCAGTCAAGTATAATTGTTTATATCCTTGGAAACTGTGTAGGCACTTGATAAGGATTATGGCCTTCTTACAAAAGGTAACCTAGAAAGTGGTGCAAGATGGGCAGTGGAATTGGGTGGTCAAACCATCGGGTACCCTATCGTAGTGGAGAATATGAGTCAGCCTTGACAATTTCTTATTGAGGTCAGTTAAATTCTTAGATTAACAAGGTTTTTATATGCACTCAATAACTCATTTTTGTTATTTTGAAACATGGTTTAACATTGTCATGTTACATTGTGCTGGTTTTCACCAACATTGTAGATGCTTTGTCAACAGTGGCATCTCTTCTTTGAAATAGCTGACATCATTCGATGCTTGTGGCTTATGATTTTAAAGGGAGTCATGGAAGCTTGCAGTGAAAAGTTCCGGGGTCGCTTTGTTGTTGAGGTAATGACATGGTTGCAAATAAGATAATTAATTCTTAGACCTTTGATTCCATGTAAATCTTTCTCTTTTATTTGTAATTGGTTTCTTGAGCAGACCATAGACTTCAATAATTGGCATTCGGATTTTTAATGAGAACATGTTATGCAATTTTTTTTGAGCCTGCGTGAGTTTCTAGAGTTGGAGAAAAGTGCGAAACCAAACGAATTTCTATGGTTGATGCTTAATAACTAACAGTTGGAGATTGTTCTTAGGAATTTGATTCTGTAGAGTTGTAGACCATAAGATACTCTAGCTATCAACCTCTATAATTCACCATATGTGCTCATGTATGTTCTGGCATATAAAATTGTGAAGGCACCCTAGCCTGATTTGTCATGTTCTGTAATTTGGTAGTTTCACGGTATTTTTGCACGCTAGCTTCTTGGATTGGAAGTGAAACTCTAATGATGTAAAAAGATCAATAATGTTTTAAGAACTGCACAAAAATTTGAAAATCACAATTTTGATAATTAGTGAGCCCTGGATATGGATGTAACTAAAGACTAATTGCACTTAGCAAAAGACGAAATCAGTGAAATTGTTTTGGTAGACTTAGTACCTTCACTTGAAGGTGTAAATTAGAATTATGGAATTGTAGGAATATGCACAAGGAGAATAATATAGCGCTATATTTTATGACTTCTCCATAGGTACACCTGTTGGGGGTTGTGTGCAATCAGGTTAGGCTGTAATGCAGATTCTAACTTGAGAAATGCAATTTTGACACTTTGGGGTGCAGTCTAAGTATGGAATACAATGTTTCATGGCATATAGGATAGCCCCTTTCCTTATAATCCATCATGTTTTCAATTTATGTACATAACATGCATTTTTTAATGCAAGTGGACATTTTGGCACTATGAAAATAATAGGTAGAAAACAAAGTTGGTCTTACGGAAATCATATTTTGGCCCATGGGAGTATAAATCAAGGTAGGAGATGATGTTAGTGAGTAGTATGAGTAGGTGTACCCTCAGACGTGGCATGAAAAAATATCATCATAGAGGATAACTTGGAAAATTTCCCATTCCAAAGACCTCCAAGCATGGGATTGGTGATCTAGTTTGACTTTGCCAAACTCAAAGATGACATATTGCATCGTAGGGTACTTAGCGGTTTAGGAACTCTTATTTTAACAATTAAGGCCCAGGAGGAGGATTTTCATCTTTGACATTGTAAAATAGATTAACATTCGAGGGTTTCAAATTACTTCCTTGATTTCCAATGGATGAGAGGAATGATAATAATCTTTGACTTGATCGAAGGGATAATATATATTTATTGGAAAATAAACTTTGAATTTTCCAAATGGTCAAGGTTAGAAATTAGATAAACATTTTATACTTTGTCAAAACAATCTATATTGAGGATATTGTAAAATCTGTAAATAGAGGGAGGATTTTCTTCCCTAGGGGTGAGGATTTTTTGGGTTTTAATCACCTAGAGTTTGCAATAAGACCATAAATGATCTCCGAGGGCAGTACAACTTCTAGATAGCCATGGTTGTGCCATTCATCCTTTGCCCTTTTCTATAGATCATACTTATATGTTAATGCTGCAACCAGAAGATGTTTATTAGTTTGTATCTATATTTCATGCAGTAGAATTCTTTCCCTTGATACTTTTGAGTAGAGCAAGAAGAGGAGGCATGATTCGTTGTGTCTCCTCTACTACACTTTGTGAGTTTAAAACAATCCAAAATATCATGTTCAGAGTACTCTATTAAGAAGCTTTGGTTAATCAAGCTCCTGGTAGTTTTGCATACATGGTCCATTGATGATTATTGTTTGAAGTGAAGGTTGGTTCATCCCAAACATTTGTATTCCTCATTAATAGAGGAATTTTGCTTATTTATTTCACAGGTCAATAGAAAAGAGGTTGAGATTTTCTTCCTTTTTACTAAAGAAGTAAATTCCATTTTATCAAGTGCATAATCAATTATGTTGGGTTCTTTTGTTTCATCTAATCTTTGAGTACATTTGGACACATGTTCAAATTAGTTGATTTCGTTGCTCGTTATTTTTGTGGTTATCATCTTTATTTTTCCTGCTCTAATCCTATTTTCTATGGGTCATTTTGTTAGTCCCCTAGATTTATTCTATAAAGGTAGAGGTGGGCGGGGACAGGGGATGAAGTGTATTTTTGTATTGTGTATTTTTTTTGCTTTGAGGTTCTTGTCTTCACACCCCATTTGCTAGTTGAAGTACTTGTGGGAGGACATAGTTATCATTGAGAGATAGAGAGTGTTTTCCTTGTATCCATGCAATTGCATCTTTTGGGTACTCATGTTTGGTGTGGATTTGGAAGTGTTTGAATGCCACTTAAATATTTTTTGATGTAATGGATATTAGCCAAACTTTGTGCTTACAATTTTAACATCAGTTTAGTGGCTACATTTCAGGATCATTGTTATTGATCATTGTATTTTGACAATTTGAATTAATAACAAGAAGCACTCCCAATTAGTTTTGTAGACCCCATAACCAGTTGGATTCAAGCATGTAGCTCATTATTCATAATTTCATCATATATACTCAATTTGTTTTACTTTTTGACATGTAAATCAGTCTTTTAGAGGCTGATTTTTATGTTGTCGCAACAGATTTACATGATTCACAAGGTGAGAAATCAACCATTGGTGTAATTGCAGATTTTATGTTTGATAATTATAGGTCATTTATAGGCTATAAATGTCGTCAAAGTTTCACTTCTAATTGAGTATTAAACTAAACATATTGAGTATCTTATACGTAAATATTTTTCCCTTCATCCACTTTTCATAACTTCCATAACCATTAGGTAGGGACCCGCATCTTCGATACTATTTTGCCTATTTAATAAAATATTTGCCAAAAATTTACTAAGTTTTATAATTTATTGAAAGTTGTAGAATTTATAATTTTAAAGTTTTAAGGTCTAATTTTTTAAAGTCTAATCTTTAAAGGGTGCTAGCTCAATGGAAGAACATCTGCTTTACAAGCAGAAGGTTGGTGGTTCGATTCCATCGTGCCCTGATATTCATATGGAATGATGTTGATCGTTTTTTGGTGAGGGAGGCTCTTTTGACCATCACCAATGAGATTATAGTGACATTTTTCGACCCTCACCAAAATTGAAATAGTGACGGTCAATGAACGCCACCATATATATGCATCAATAGTGACGATCGTGAAAGATCCATCACCATAAATTGTTGTTGTTTATATGAAATGGTGACGGTCACTATCCATCATTATAATCATTATTCGTGACGGACCTTGAATGTCACCACAACACTTATACTTTTGGCAACGCCACCTTTGGTGACGAAGGCTAATATCCGTCACCATTTCTCATATGAAATGGTGACGGTCACTATCCGTCATTATAAATCATTATTGGTGACGAACCTTGAATGTCACCACAACACCTATACTTTTAGCGACGCCACCTTTGGTGACGTTCAATTTTTGGTGATGAAGGCTAATGTCCATCACCATTTCTCATATGAAATGGTGACGGTCACTATCCGTCATTATAAATCATTATTGGTGACAAACCTTGAATGTCACCACAACACCTATACTTTTAGCAACGCCACCTTTGGTGACGTTCAATTTTTGGTGACGAAGGCTCTTTTGACCATCACCAATGAGCTTATGGTGACATTTTTTGACCTTCACCAATGTCCTTTTTTGTTGTAGTGAATGAAGAATCCATGAGTCAAAAATTGTCTTCTGTTATGCAACAAGAATTTGAAATGTCTTTACTAGGAGAATTAACATATTTTCTTGGTATAGAAGTACCAAAAGTAAAATATGGCATATTCCTCTCACAAAAAAAATATCTCAAGTAGATTCTGAATAAGTATGGCATGGAAGACTGTAAACCTATGTGCACTCCAATGATGACTGGATGTAACCTTGGTTCTCATGATAATTATCCCATGGTAAGACAACCATAATATAGATCTATGATTTGGAGTATGCTTTATATAACAGGTACTAGACTATATATCCTGCATGCAGTTGGGATTGTTGGATTTTTTTCAAGCCAATACAAAGGAATCACATCTTCAGGCAGTAAAAATAATATTCAAATATCTCCAAGGAACTCAAGACTTTGGTCTATGGTATCCCAAAAATTCTGATCTTAACCTTCATGCTTACGCAGATGTATACTGGGTTGGCAATGTTGATGACTAGAAAGGCACTAGTGGAGGTGCATTTTATATGGGTCCCCGATTAGTATCCTGGTTCAGCAAGAAACAAAGTTCCATTTCTTTATCTAGAACAAAAGAATAATATGTTGTTGGTGCATCATGTTGCACACAACTTCTCTGGATAATGCATACATTACAGGACATTCAAATTAAATTTTCTCCACCCATCTCCATTCAATGTGATAATACAAGTGCTATTAGTATCTCAAAAAATATTGTTATGTACTCCAAAACCAAGCATATTCCTATCAAGTATCACTTTTTGTGAGAACAAGTGCTTGAGAAAAAGGTTCAATTAGAGTATGTTCCATCCAAAGAAAAAGTTGCTGACATATTTACAAAACCTCTTCCCAGAGAAGAATTTGAATATCTCAGACAAAAACTGAGAGTTGTCTCTGCCTCATTATGTTGTTAAACTTATCTGATCTATTTTCAGATGAAAATTTTAGAAGAATAATTTCGGTACGCAGGTCTATTGAGGCATAGTCATGTATATACATGAGTCTCTCTTTAGACAGTCGCGTATGGATATTTCTGTCATAAAATCAGTGGGTCGGGCTCTAGAACAGACTTTTTCATGTTGCTAGCATATATGGTTTGGATCTATTGATCAGGGGTTGATGGGTACATTTTGCGGTTATGGTTTTCAAGTTACATTTTTTGATATTTATCTGCTTGATGAAGATTCTTTGATGAATTGGTTGTTGAAAATATTTAGGATGCACAGGTTTGGGGGGGGGGGGGGGGGGGAATTATCCTTTTTGGGTATAATGCATTGTCGGAATTATATTGATTGTTGAATTATGTTCGTTGATCTCTCTCTACTGAGATCCTTTGGGCTTGGTTATAAAATTCATATCTGTAATTTGATGTAAGGGTCATGTTGAGACCTATGATGTAAAGATTGTCATATTCATCCATGCATGGAATTTTTACAATATGTAAACCCACTTGGTTGGGTAGCTGATTCAAATATCTAACCCCACTTGGTTGGTATATTGATGTAAGTATGAGTCGTTGGTGATAGGAAAGGTCATAGTGTCATGTATTTCATTGAAAATATGTTTTAATATTTAGCATGCATTCAAGGGGGAGCATGGTCAGTATAGTGCAGAAGAGAAACCTTGTTTCAGCATTGCTCCTCCCTTTTCCCTTGATGTCAAAGGGGGGAGTATTTTTGTGTTTCCATCAAGTATAAAGGGGGAGATTGTTGGCTTTATGATTGCATGTGTTGTCCTTGATGGCAACCCACTTGTAAAATACCAAGTATATTGGTTTTCAATAAGATCAGAGATGGAAAAGTGATGGAACATAATGTCAGAGTGATGGGACAGAAGGTTTACAGATCAGAATTAGAATGTGGAAAAGTATATATTTGAGGAACTATACGCGAGTTGGTAAAGGCAAAGTCACGTATACACGCAAGTACAAAGAAGCAAAGTCTCGTATGAGATAGTGCATTAATTCTATAATACAAGGGGTCCTTACCATGGTATTAGCCCACTATATTGAGCACAGTAAAAATTATTTGATCCTGTCCAAGAAGACCATTGACACTTGTATGGTTTTGGCTTATGGTATTGGCTAAGGCTCATAATATATAAGGAGGTGAAGATAATTTTGTTAAGTGTGCATGAGTATGTGAATTGAATGAATACTTCAATCTGAAGTATATATGCATCGAATGGGCTATAATAAATAGATAGATCTGATATTATGATGCACTCATGAATACAATAATGGATCATGATCTCTAGACCTGAAATGACTATGTATTTGCATGATCTGTTTATGAGTTGTTTAGATCTGTGGTCTGGCACATGATTGTTGAAGTGAAGGGTATAATCTGAGTAAGTTTGTAGTTTTGAAGTGTTGCATAGTCCTTAATTATTTACAAATCTATACGCGAATTAATCATGGTGAAGGTGTGTATACACCTGGGTTCGGGTCTGCCAAGGCGAGTATGCAAGCTAGGGTTTTGCTGAAGAATGTTGAAGGAAATGTCTGATAAATTTTTTTGTATTTCTACTGCCTGTCAAAGATGTCTTCATATAGATCTGGGTTTTTTGAATACTGATTGTGCTGCTAGTTTATTGTGTATAAAGATCAGTGATTGGTTGATTGAAAATGATGGATTTTACTAACTGTATAAGGGCTCTGTAAATCTGACGAATATGTCTGAATATCTTTGATCTATTCTGAATCTGGTCAGAATTTTAATCTTAGTATATTAATATCTATACGCAATTCACTCCAAAGAAAATCGCATATACATGCGATTTTCCGTAAGTAAAGTAGCGTATACATTTGTTCTATGAATGATCAGGGTTGCACTTGATTTTGTGTGTTGATACAAAATTTTGGGTTTGGTTCTGTGGTCTAGTTACAGTGATCTCACTATTCTATTCAAATTTGGTTGATGGTTGTTTATGTTGATCTACAAGTTATGTTGAAGTAAAATTTGTTGTATCTAGTGTGAAAATTTATGAAACGTAGTTTGCAGTGGGACTGAGGGTCAGAGCCTTCAGTTTCACATTCAAATATTCCTGCCAGTAGGATTTGGTGATCATATCAGGGGGTTGTAGCTCCCTTATAGTAGTGGCTGGTAAACAAGATCAAGGGGTTGGATCTCCCTTCCAGTAGTAGCTCGAGAACGAGAGAAGATTGCAGCCTTCAACAGGTGGGTGCCTGCGTGTTGGTATGAGTCTGTGCCAGTACAAGAATGTAAGTAGTTTTATATATAATAAATATTGAAGAAAGAGATGACATCAGCGATGGTTTTCTCCCAACTTGGGTTTCCACCTTAAATCCTAGTGTTCATGTGTGTTGCTTATGTGTGATGATTTATTCTGTTCTTATTGCACATGTTTAATTCTTACTAAATGTATGATGAATAAATGATGAACAGGTCTAAGTAAAGTTTTTGAAGATTTATCGGAGTAATAATTTCTCTGGGTATACACAAGATTCCTTACATAAATCCATTGCATATGCTAGTTGGCTTAATTAAATTCGAGTATAGAAATCAGTAAAATTAAGAAAAGTATTGTGATTTTTAAATACTGATTCACCCCCCACCCCCCCTCAATATTTTTCCCAACATTAAAAGTGGCGTTTGGAAACAATATTTTTATAAAAACCTTAGATCACATTAAGTATTTCCTTCCAAGTGGAGATAGTTGCATCATAATAACACTTGATGTTCTAGGACAAGCAATGATTTTTCACCTATAGCAGACTTGGAATTGAGGCTCTTAGGCATAACAGTACTGTCATTGTCGAATATTCTTACCAAAAAACAAATAATTTTGAAATGCCTTCATCTTACTATGTAAAATAACGATATTTTTTCAAAGATGTTGAGGATTAAAAATATGAAACTGGTGCCTCTTCTAGACATTTAGCAAGGGTAAAGTGGCAGACTCGTTGACAGATTTTAGTAGCTTTTGAGAGAATACTCCAAAGGAAAATGGATCGCAAACAACCCTTGTTCAATAACACAGACCTCAAAGACACATGAATGCTCCCCTCCTGATCCATAATGATGGTGATAAGGGGACTTAATTTGTATACATAAATATATGTACATGTGCCACATTAGAAAATGTTTTGATGAGACAAACTAAAAAATTGGAATAGACCAACCTGCTCATTTTGGAAGAAAAATTGTATACCTTGCTTGGATGTATTACACATTATTTTTTTAGCTAATTTGAAATATTTCTGACCTTTTGTGGGGTATCTGCCTACAATTCCATTAGAGGAACCCGAGGAGAATTGGTATTCATGACATGGAGATTTCACACTTGGTTTGTGGACCTACTTTTAGGAGCAGCCCCCTGCATGGAGTTTTCTTTCATATATCATAAACTACATATTTTTTGTGGAAACCCATTTATTCTCTTTCAAAGACTGCAGGCATGCACAAACCCATATATTCCCCTTGAAGGTTGGAATGCCCACTCTGAAGTCCCTACATTCACCATTTAAAGACTACTTGAGTTTGGCTCGCGTGATTTCAGGGGGAGGAATATATTTGAACACCGAATTACTCTATAATTTCCTTTAAGTCATTACTCTATAATTTGCTTAAAATCGTAAATAAGTTGTGCTAGATATTCAATGAAATAAATATCATTATGTGGAGGGCTAATAAGCCCCACATTGGTAGTTGAGTTTCTTGTAACAACTTGAATATCACCAATGAATTTATGGCCATTAATTTCACCACCCTCGCCAGTATTTTCACCTTGTAGAGGAAAATTTAAAATAAATGTTAATAGAAAATATCTAGTCTAATGTAGGAAGGAGCCTTCACATGCATGCTTGAAATTATACCATGCACAAAACATAATAACCTAACAACATGTTTTGGAAATAAGTGAAAATCATCATGTTATCTTAGAAGATGTCTTCTCCCAAACAACCTTGAGCATGGTCGATGAAATTACTTCATATCTAAAGAAAATAAAAATGAGAATTTGGTCAAATGGCCAATGGAGCAGCCTCTATCACATATGGAATTCTTAAACTATTGGGCGCATATACACATGAATGCATAGATTTTCCACTCATCCTGTAGACCTTGAAACTTGATAAGAGTGGATAGAACTTAGGGAAGCTTAGGAACACAACAGAGAAGTAACATAGCATATTTTATGTGCCAACTTCCAAGTGACATTGAATGAAGACAACTTTAATTAAAACTTTGAACCACAAGAGATAGAGGAAAAGAAGTTTGAACTACAAAATTTTGAAAATTTGGCTACATTTTACAAAGAAACTAATGTTTTTAAGTATTTAATGGTGTTTGTAATAGTGATAAGTGTCTTTGAAAGTAAAAAAGTAGTTTCTATGTCATGACAAAATCATTGTGTCTGTCTGCCAGTCAAAAGAGCTAGAAATGAAGTTATGTGAAAAGCTAGAAAAAGAAATTTCATTTATGGGAGAAACCAACAAATTATCAAGATGATTGATTCATTATCATCGTCATATACATACAAATGGTTAATTAGGAAATATAAATATTTTTCTTCTTGTTAAAAAATGCCTAAAGTTTTTTTATAAAAAATATATCAAATTGGAAAGTTTTCCCACTTCCAACGAACTCCAAGCAATATAGCATTCAACAAGAATGCAGAAGAGTACACCATAATTCCATAGAAAAATACCTTGGAAATATTGTTGGAGATGAATTTCACATATACTCCTTAACTATACATGAGTTCGTTGTCTTTTTCTATCATATTCCGCTCGATCTCCATGGTCATTGAGAAGACAACTTCTCATTTCCGACTTGACCCAAACCAGGCCTTGCAAAACACTATATACCCATATCTTGTTTTTGTACCCAAAATTCCCTCTACAATGCAACCTATCTCCAAACCAATGACACCCAAACCATAAGACTCTTTTTTATACCTAAATATAATGTCTCCTAATTAAATACAAATGCAAGCAATCCATCCCCAAAGCAATACCAATGGTTTCATTTTCACAACAACTCTACATTTAGAGGGTGGAATAGAGTTTATGGCCATACCAATTGTTGGCACTTACTTCCAGCCCAAAAGGCACAATCCAACCAATAGAAAAAATCAAGTTCACAGAACCCACTATTAAACACAAGGATCTCATTCCTACAAGACAACCTCTAAAACTCAGCAATTGGCAAGTGCTATTGGCATTACACTTCATCAGAGCACTAGTTAAAAATTCATTGGAAACAAATCCAGTTCCTTTGTTGTCTACAACATAATCTCTCACTATCCTTCTGGCTACCAAAGAGATAGAGGAACTATCCATACTTAACCAACCAGTTAGTACAATATTGACTAATGTTTCTATGAACCTTGGCAATATTAAGGAATTTGTTTTCTATTTATTATTTAATTAAGGAAGCAATCTCATATTCTTCTACTACTAACATGGACTGCCCTTTTTTTCTATGGGAAATGAAGTTAAACAATATATTTGAACCCAATACCATCACTTCTTTATCTACTTGATATTTATAACTAAGACATCTTATCAGCAACATTATCTAGTCATCATATTTTTCTCCACTCGTTTGAATGCAGATATAAGTTATCTCTTTAAAGATGAATTTTGGATCAATATCAAATATTTCAGAGACTGCAGGGGAATCCACCTCTGAGTCACCTCTATCAATCTCCCATTCTACGCATGTGATAGGCCCTAGTTTCACCCATGTAATTCTTTTCTCAGGAAACACAATAATGGAAGTAGGCACATGACATGAGACAATCATTCAGAGTTTGAAATATTTGATGAGAAAGAGGGATTGTGGTCTCTTCCTCTGTCCAAGTCACAATGCATCCATATACCCCTCCACATCCACATATCTCTAGAGTCTGCAGTGACTGCTGCAGAAATTAAAGGGAGGAACTGGAGTGAGATGGATTTCATAGAAAGGGCATGGTAGATATATTTCATGAATTCCTTCATGGAAGGATGGGACATGTTTTTTGATATCATAACAATATCAGGAGCATAATGTGTGATCAATATAAATCCACTTATGCCTTCAGTTTGGGACCTATTTTGGTGGTTGGAACATCTTTCTCACCGATTGCGATGTTGAGATTCAACAAGAAAATTTTTGGCACCCATGATCCTAGTGAAAATTAAGCACCTACACTAGGGTGGGGCCCACAGGCTATTTTTAGGTGCATGTCTATTTTTATTATCCCTTAATTTAGATGGACATTAAACTGTAATCTATTCTCAATGTGCACTTGAAATAGTTAACTAGAGTGGAAAAATCAGTTAGCTAAGTGAATTTCAAGTTAGTGGTTGGTTGGTGGGACATGTAGAGTAATTCTAGTTGTAACAGAGTTCAAAGTGCAGTGGTGCATGAGATTGTGTAGGTTGTAAATACTTTAACTCAGATAAGTGAGTTAAACTCAGTTGTGCTAGTTGTAACTGAAGATACAAGTAGTGAGAGATCAAGTGAATTAAATATTAATTAATTCACATGCAATGATCTCACATGAAACTGAGGATTTACTAATATTAGTTGCATGCATGTCAGATCCAATGGAGACCCAGTTGAGTTGTAGGTGAAAGGGATGTTGACTATCAATTGTGGCATTATCCGCTTGCACCCATGCAATTAAAAACACATTGGATGTGCCCATGATATTTGTGCAGTCAAGGCAGGCAGGATTGCATCAATTCAGGGATTGGATTTACCAGGGATTACGCAGTGATGGCAGGTTGTCTGGAGACAGTAAATTGGCTAAGGAATTTGCCAATTTTTGTATGAAAGTGTGAGACAATTAGCTGATGTATTGAGGGCTCTTGTGAGAAGAGTTTTGTAGGTAATTGTTTCATGATCCATGATATAATATACAATAGAAGATAGTGGGGTTTTTAGCTATAAGCTTACCCTAGGAAATTATCTGTGTTGTGTGTGATTGATATTTCTTCATGTTCATGTGATTGGCGATTGTGTTTTCAATTGTGAAAATATTTGTACAATAAATTCAATATTTAACTCTAAAAAATTGTTAGATTGGGTGAATCCAAGATATACATGCATATTGTATAATTTCTACATGGTATCGGAGCACAGGAAATTGTAGAAGTGAAGCAGGAGCTAAGTTTGTGACTGGATAGAATTCGAATTTGCAGAAAGACTTTCTTGGTGCTACAGCTGATTCGAGATCAAAATGGCTTTCAATGGCTTGAGGTTAGATTATGCACTCAAGGGTAGCTCAAACTAAATTTATTGGAAGGACAGGATGGAGGCAGTACTCGAAGACAATGGCTTGAAGGAATTCATTGGCAATGATGTTCCTAAACCCGTTATGACAGATGCTGCCAATCTTAATGCATGGAAAAAGAAAGTGGAAAAGGCGCATTAGGGGAATTTTGAGGTCTAAAATGGGCCTCCTATGGAAATTATAAAATAATAGTGGAAATAATAAAATAAGATTTGATAACATCATCAAATTTTAGTGGGAAAAAAGAAAAAACTACTTTTTCAACTCATATTTTCAACTTATCTCCCAAATTTTTATTTAAATTTCTAGCAGGAGTACTCGTTGGATGAAAATTTTAATTCCTCATCCAAGGAGTACCCATGTTGCATACTTTTGATGGGTCCTGCTACACGAAAAATGAGAAATACATGCAAAATGTTATTGTAATCACATTTGTTTATGCATTTATCATTTTTCGTGTAGCAGGGTTCATCAAAAGTATGCAACATGGGTACTCCTTGGATGAGGAATTAAATTTTTCATCCAACGAGTACTCCCACTCGAAATTTGAGTAAAAACTTTGGGAGATAAGTTGAAAAACTAGTTTTATTATTTTATTATTTTTTAATTTTTTTACCCTTTTACTTAAAAAATGGTGAATCATCCCCCATGGTTGACATCATCATCTTGAATCCTATTGGTTCTTATAAAGTTTATTTTTGTCGTACATTTTTCTTAGGAGGCCCATTTTAGACCTCAAAATTCCCCTAATGAGGAGGATCTTGTTGGAGGGAGTACGAGACCACATTGTCTCAAGCCTCCATGGGAAAGCCGCACCATATGCTATGTGAAAGGCTTTGACTGATCTATTCCAAAGAAGCAGCGACCTTAGGTAATTGGCGCTCAAAGATAAACTCAGGAAGATCAAGAGGGAAAAGGGAAACACCATTCCAAATTATCTGACGAAGTTTGTCCAATGTCGGGATGAACTGGGGAGTATGGGAATAATATTCGTTGATGATGATTTTGTGATTTTGGCTCTCCTATAAATTCCTAAGAGTTGGCACAGTTATGAAGACACTGTTAATGAACAGGAAAAATTGCCAGATTGGGAACGACTATGGTCGAATTTGGTGCAGGAGGAGTTCAGACAGAACACCAAAGATGGCTCTTCATCAAAGCATGATTATGAAGAGGATTTTTCTTTTTTCTACCAAGGCGAAGAAGGGGCAGGGGAAAAAATTCCATTCTAAATCCAAGTCTAAAGGAAAGAAGAAGGACACGTACAAGGTGAAGTGTTTTCACTATCACGAACATGGGAATTTTGCTACTAATTGTCCACAAAAGAAGAAGAACAAGAAGTTTGTTGGATCTGCAGCTGGTGAGGCCCTTGCCTCACAATTTGAGCTTGAATTCTTCTTGATTTCATTCATGGTGTCAAGTGCATTGGGATCAGCGCTGTATTTGCACAGTGGCGCTTCCTTTCACAGGACGGGAGATAAGGAACTTTTCAGTGACTTGGAGGAGAAAGATCTTCATATGCATATCGGGATTGGTACCATTACCTTTCAGAGGGATTCAGGTAAACCTTTTTAATTAAAAGATTTAATGCATGTTCCAATTCTGAAGAAAAATTTGGTCTAATTCGCAATGTTGGAGGACATAGGCTATGACACTGTTTTTAGCGATGGAAAATATTTCCTATGACATAAAACAACGGGTCAAGCCAAGAGGATAGGGATTTGAGTTAAGAATTTGTACAAGCTAGAGGTAGATGGATGTGCTACCATGATGGGCAAGGCAGAAAAAGTGGTGAGCCAGGATGAGGGTGAATTATGGCACAGGAGATTGGGCCATCTTCATCATGGAGCCTTGAAAGTCATGCAGAAAATATCTACTGGACTTCCAATGGGAACACTTGCTCAGTTAGATCAGTGCAAAGGGTTTCACCATGGGGAAGTATGTAAAGTCCACCTTTAATGAGAAGGATAACCATGCTTCGGGGATCCTTGAGAGAGTTCACACAGACATGTGCGGACCATTCTCAGTTGCTTCAACAACAAAACATAGGTACTATGTAATCTTTGTTGATGATTTTTCTCGTAAATAATGGACCTTATTCATGCAGAAGAAAGATCAAACATTTTCTAAGTTATGTGAGTTTAAGGCATTGGTCGAGAAAGAGTCTGGGAATCAAGTGAAGACTCTTAGGAGCGATAATGGTGAAGAATAAATCTCTAACGAATTCAAGAAATTCTGCAACAAAGAAGGAATTCTTAGAGAACTCAAAGCACCTCATAACCCACAACAAAATAGGGTCGTGGAGAGGAAGAACATAATGATCGTGGGTGCAGCATGAGCAATGTTGCATGATCAGGGCCTACCAATGCATTTGTGGCGGGAAGCATGCAACGCTGCAGTTTATGTGTAGAACCGTTGTCCTCATAGAGTACTTGACATGAGTACACCTGAGGAGGCTTTCACTGGTAAGAAACCTGATGTTTCACACTTTAATATTTTTGGCTCATCTGTTTATGTGCATGTGACCAAGGATGCCAGGAAGAAGCTGGAACTGACTGCTGAAGATGGGATTTTTGTGGGGTACACAGAAACACCCCATAAGTATCGTGTGTATTTTGCAAACAGCAGAATGAATGTTGTGCGATGGGATATAAAATTTGATGAGGGGGAAGCCATGTAGTTGTCCCTTCACAGGGAGCTGGAATTTCATGCAGAGGAGGAACTACTGGTTCCCAAAAATGAGTCTCAAGATGTGGATCAGCCACATGAGGAGGTTCATGGAGTGGAGGAAGCCACTCATGCATATACATCCATCAGAAATGGTAGAAGGTGCACCACTGAAGCTCATACGCTGAGACTTGATGTTGCACAGAATGTAGGAGCCCCTACTTCATAGCGCAGACAAAGACAGTCTCCTGGCTGATTTACTGGATACATGGCTCTCGTGAGAAAATTTAATGTGACTAAACCATCTTCCTTTCAGGAAGAAGTGCAGCAGCCTACTTGGGTTGATGCAATGGTGGAGGAGTACGACTCCATTGGCAAAAAAAATGCATGGGAAATTGTCCCAAGACTGGTTGATAAATGAGTGGTAGGTTCGAGATGGATCTACAAGGTAAAGAAAGCTATTGATGGGAGTGTGGAGAAGTACAAGGCTAGATTTTTGGCTCGGGGCTTCTCACAGATCGAGGGGATAGACTATGATGAGACCTTTGCACCTGCCGCAAGGTACTCTTCCATAAGATCCATCCTTGCACTCTCAACGCAAATGGGATGGCGCATTCATCAAATGGATGTGAAAACTTTGTTTCTCAATGGGATCATTAAGGAAGAGGTGTAAATAGAGCAGCATGAAGGTTTCGAGATCTTCAACAATGAGTTGCATGTGTGCAAGCTCAAAAGATCATTGTATGGGCTGAAGCAAGCACCTCGTGCTTGGTACACTCGGATAGACATCTATTTCACCATACTAGGCTTCACCAAAAGTGAAGAATATGTAAACCTATACCGTATTGTGGTTGAGGGTAACCTATTGATCATTTTTCTTTATGTTGATGATTTAATTTTGATTGGTGATGAGAAGTTGATACACTCATGCAAGGAGGATCTTGCAAGGGAGATTGAAATGAAGGACATGGGACTCCATCATTATTTCCTTGGATTGGAAATATGGCAGCAGGATGGTAAAATTTTTGTGTCTCAAGGAAAGTATGCAAAGGAGATACTGGGTAAGTTTAACATGGAGAGCTGCAAACCCATGGATACTCCTCTTCCAAGAAACTAGAGGAAAGAGGATGCTACTTCTGGAGAGGTAGTGGATGCTATTGTCTATCGACAGTTAGTGGGTTCGCTAATGTATCTAGTGAACATGATACCAGACATTTGCTATATGGTTACCCAGCTGAATCAAGTTATGGTTAATCCTACCAAGCTCATTTGGAAGGAAGGGATGCATGTCCTAAGATACCTGACGGGCACATCAGAGTATGGTCTATGGTGCAGACAGACGGATGGAGTGAAGTTGCATGGCTTCATGGATATAGATTGTGCTGGTAGTCCATCGGACAGAAAGAGCAGATCAAGGGAGATCTTTAGCATTGGGTCAACAACAGTTTCCTGGTACAACAGGAAGCAACGATCCATGGCAATCAGTTCAACGGAAGAGGAATACATGGCAGCAATTCAATCTGCATGTGAGGCTATCTGGATGAGAAATATCTTGGTTGGTTTGTTTGGTTCTCAGATGGATCTGACTGTGATTCATTGTGATAATTAGAGATGCATTAAACTCTCGATTAATCCTATGTTTCATGATAGGTCCAAGCATATAGATTTCTGGTACCATCATCTCATAGATTGTGTGTAGACGAAAATCATGTTGCTTCAGTACATTCCCACGGAAGATCAGGATGAAGATATTCTGACGAAGGCACTCACTAGGAGAAAATTCGAATACCATAGAGATAGGATCGGGGTGAAGGATAATCCCTTTCTTGTTGAGAGAGAGTGTTGAGATTCAACAAGAAAAATTTTGGCACCCATGAACCTAGTGAAAATCAAGCACCTACACTAGGGTGGGGTCCACAGACTATTTTTAGGTGCATGTCTATTTCTATTATCCCTTAATTTAGCTGGACATTAAACTTAATATATTATCAATGTGGGCTTGGAATAGTTAGATAAAGGGAAAAATCAGTTATCTAAGTGAATTTCGAATTAGAGGTTGGTTGGCAGGACATGCAGAGTAATTCTAGTTGTAATAGAGTTCGAAGTGTAGTGGTGCATGATTTTGTGCAAGTTGTAAATAGTTTAACTCAGTTACGTGAGTTAAACTCAGCTGTGCTAGTTGTAACTGAAGATACAAGTAGTGAGAGATCAAGTTAATTAAATATTAATTAATTGACATGCATTGATCTCACATGCAACTAAGAATTTAACTAATATTAGCTGAATTCATGTCAGATCCAGTGGAGACCCAGTTGAGTTCTAGGTGAAACAGAAGTTGAATATCAGTTGTGATATTATCCGCTTGCACATTTGCAAGTAAACACACATTGGATGTGCCCATGATAATTGTGCAGTCATGGCAGGTAGGATTGCATCAATTCAAGGATTGCATTCTGCAGGGATTTCGTAGTGAAGGAAGGTTGTCTGGAGATAGTAAATTGGCTAAGGAATTTGCCAATTTTTGTACGACAGTGTGAGACAATTAGTTGATGTAATGAGGGCTCTTGTGAGAAGTATTTTGCATGTAATTTTTTCATGATCCATGATATAATATACAATAGAATATAGTGGGGTTTTTAGCTATAAGATTTCCCCAGGAAATTATCTGTGTTGTGTGTGATTGATCATTCTTCATGTTCATGTGATTGGAAATTGTGTTTTTAATTCCACAAAGATTTGTAGAAGAGATTTAGTATTTAACTTTATAAAATTGTTAGATCGGGTGAATCCAAGATATACATTCATATTGTATAATTTCTACATGTGAATCAAACCTTCCTCCTAACAGGCTTGTAATAAAAACTGATAAAGTTCCTACGCAGTCGATTCCTGCTTCAGAAGAACCAGTGGTTCCCCTTAGAGCTTCACTAAAGCTAGCCATTGTAGCCACCCAACTATGTTTATGATAACCAACATAATCATCTAATGACTTATTTCACTGTTGAATACCACAATTTTGAAAATCACTAGAGTGTGAAGTTTTCTGAACCTCTGAGACTAAAAAATCATTCATCGTTCAATCCATTTCTTTTGCCTCCTTGCAAATGCTAATTTTTTCCCTTAATGTTTAATTATTCCTCTTAGTAAATTCAATTACTTAAAATCTCAGGGACAATTTTATATTCTTTTTCAATAGGAAAAGAAAGGCCTTAGATACCGACTATTATTAAAATGAACAAATCATGAAAGGGGGAGAAAATGACTCCTTGCAAAGGCTAATTGTTGCCCTTAATTTTTAATTTTTCCTGTTAGTAAAATAAATTACTTAAAATATTAGGGAAAATTATATCTTCTTTTTTAGGAGGAAAAGAAAGGCCTTACATCCCAACTATTGATCAAAGGAACAAACCATGAAAGGTGGAGAATTAGGAAGGTGAAATTATGAATGTTTCAATTATGAGGAAGGTGAAATTATCAATGTTCCAATTATGAGGAAGGTGAAATGTTCCAATGTATTATCAATTATGTTTTGGTCCTTATATGCTTGTTCAACATTCTTATATCTCTTTTTCCAATCCTCTCTAGCCCTGCAGTCTTCTTTTTAGAAAGTAGTTGAGTGCAAAGTCAGGAACTCATAACTTTTCAAAAACTACAATTTTAATGCCCACTAATTTTCGCACTCTTAACTTGTTCTCGCAAGATACATGTAAGTGCACATACCACGAGAACAAATCATATTCTCACCATATGTGGTGATCAAATATTTTCTACCTAAGGAATTCTTCCAAACCATAGACACTCCCTTTTACAATTTGACCAAAAATATTTTTACAAATTCATAAAATAGAAATATATTTTTGGATATGCCTGAACTTTTGTCCTCCACATAACATCCTTTTTTTCATTTATATAGTTGCTACTACTTTCCAAAACTATGTTATTTTCCCCATGACATGGGTAATACTTTGATGTGAATGTATTCAATTTTGGTTCATAAACATTATAGTTTGAGCAAATTCCAAAACGATGACACCCTAATCATAAGTGCATAGCTAAAATTGAAAAACGAAATATGGATGAAAGAAGTCCATCCTATTGGAGAAAGCAGAAGCTAGGCACCAGATAAGATATTTTAACAGTGTCTAACAAATGACCACAAAGTAGGTTAATGACACTAAGAGTTACATATAAATCAAACACTATGGGACTTAAAAATTCATAATAAATGGTTGAATATAATTAAAACGATTAAATTGGAATCTACATATAAGGTAATTGTGAACTTTTTCAATTCTTATATAAGATAATATAATTTTACTAATGTCTAACCAATGACCACAAAATAGGGAAATGGGAATTAAGAGTACAACGAGCATGAATACAATGTGGGAATACTCCTAGAAAGTGCCAAAAATAATACAAAGCAAGAAAACAATGTAAGTATAACATAAGAGCATATGTATAGTAGAAAAAATATATGTGGGAACCAAGAAAAAGATCAGCCTTCAGATATCTATATGAATTTTGAAATGCTACAACCTTTACACCTAAGATTATTTTTGTTGAAAAGGATATCATGTGAAACATGATATTT
Organism: Pinus albicaulis; assembly: GCA_034641835.2. NCBI lineage: Eukaryota > Viridiplantae > Streptophyta > Pinopsida > Pinales > Pinaceae > Pinus > Pinus albicaulis. Next base: position 929,084,071 of record CM076570.1, read on the forward strand.
CTATAATTCTTGATCTAAATATATATTTCTGAGATCAAATGACCAGATTGATTTTCCAATATTTTCCCAATCTACAACTTGGAATCAATGGCCATGGATTGTTCTAGGATAACCTAAATATTTTCGTCAAACCAATATTAAAGCCTCTAACGGTTTCTGAATTATCTATAGACCCTGGTTGGAAAACCCTAATTGGAAAAATGGTGGCATGGTAACCTAATAGAGTACATTATATGATGACATGCAAAGAACAAGGTCTTAAAAAAAGAACATTTTCTTAATACACAATAATGCACACTCCTTGCAAGTAATACATACCAATTGTACAAACTCATTCCCATGGAAAATTACACCACTAACCATTACTTTATCTATTGTGTTATCATTTATAGACCAAGAACAAAACCATAAAAAACATAAGATGCAATTTAATAAGTAAAAAAACAACGATTACCTTTGTATTAACTCCATAAATTATGATTGCAATTCCTCATTCCTCAACCTTTGGAATCTATTTGAAACTGAGTCAATTGTCTCAATGGAAACCATGACTCTTGAGTCTTGAGTGAAGATATTTTATTGTAACCCTTGTCTTATCAATCACTTCAAAATATTCTCACTTGGATTCCTCATGGCTTAATTGAAGACACTTCTTTTCATACACTCTTCTTATGTCATCTCTTGCCTGAAAAATCAGGTGTTAACAAACATGAAAGTAAAATGGGGAAAACACACCTCATCTATCAACAATGTAAACTTTGAAATGGGAATTATAAACTGAAAACGGGAACTCTAGCCAAAAAACCCCCAAAAAACATGAAAAATGACCCAAAAATGAAAAGTGTGTATTCCAAAAGAGGTTTTATCTTTTCAAGTTTAATTTACAACATTTTTTAAAAATGGCAGTAAAACCAATTTTCTTGTGCCAAATAACTAAATAAAAAAATACAAAAATGTTGTTGCTAGAATACTTTTTAAAAATGGCAGTAAAACTAACTTTCTTGTGCCAAATAAATAAATTAAAAAACAGAAAAATGTTTTTCCTAGAATACTATTTTTATTTTCTAGGTACACTTTCAACATTGTTTTAGTAATGACGTTAAATATAAAATAACAGGATTTTAAACACATTAAAATTCCAACAATTTTTGTCCATGTTGTTTAACATATAATATCATGACACTAAAAATACCTATAATTCTAATGGTTTTGAACCATAATGTTAAAGATAAAATTAAAAAAAAAAATTAAAAAAAAATTAAAAATAAAAAAAATAAAAATAAAAATAAAAAAATTCACAATTTTTCACCCATAGAATTAAAAAATAGTAAGTTTTCAACATATTTCAACCATGACAGTATGAAAATTTTATATGACTAAAATAACCCAATGAAACCTACATTATTTCTCTAAGTTATTGTTGCATTGTGAATATTTTAAACAAATGAATCCATCAAAATTAAATCATATAATAAAACAAACATTAAAATGACTCATAACTTCATGTAAGATCATACTGAAGATAAAATATCATTTTCATTGCTCAATGAAAACATCATTTATATAAATTATCTTACACAATTATTCAAAATCACTCATATTTTCTTGCACACCATCAAAATTCAGGACTTCCAATGAATGACTGGATGCAGATGAAGATGTTCCATATTCGTCTCTATCATCAACTAGCGCCCCATCTAAGTCAACATGCATGCCCACCACTTGAGGTTTCAAAAGTCTTCTAGATCTACGACTAGTTCATCAAACTCCCATCCCAACATTGTTTCTTCTGGTAGCAAACTCTTCATAATCTCTATCGTTCTTGAGTGAAGAATTCCTCTCTTTGTTATATTGATGTCATAAACAGGTATGTCAACTTCCTCCAATTTTAAGAGTTCTATGCGGCTACGATTTATATGTGTACCCTTTCTTTTTTTCTTTCCACTAATTTTTTTATCAACTACAATCTCTCGCTTGTACACATTATTGAATGGGTGTGTGTTTGTGGCATACCAATGTACTTCAACACCTGTAACATCTTCATTTTTTTGTAATGAAATTTATAGCCTTGGCAACCCAGAATGGATATCCATCTGCATCTCCATCTGTTAGCACTGTGATCATGAAACCCTCCTTAATACCTTGTACTAAACCACTGTAAAGGTCTTCCATGGTTTCATGTTTTTCACGAGATCTTACGGAACTAGTACATGTTTCTCTTTCCTCCACCTCTGTAGAATTAACCAGCCTAGATCCATCTTAACTCCGGATCTATCATGCGCGAAGAGGGATCAAATCTCTCGAGGTGCAAACCTCTTTTTTGAGTGCAAATATAAATAAACCATACCTCTGGTTTATTTATATTTTTATTTATTTACCATACCTCTTTTATTTACTATGGTATTTGTCCCATATGCTTGTTATATAATTAGATTTTTATTTATAATAATATTTGATATATTTTTATTTATCTACCTTACCTCTTTATACCTCTTTTATATTTATTTATTCACCATACCTATTTATATCTATTTTATATTTATTTATTTATCATACCTCTTTATACCTTTTTTGTATTTATTTATTTACCATACTTATTTTATAAATATGATATTTGACCCATGGTATTTATCCCATGGTATCAATATTAATTTGTACCATGGTATTCATCCCATAGGCTTCATCTAAATAAAGCCTCGTTTTTGAGCTTTTTTAAATATAAAAAGGTTTATGGAGTAAATATAAAAAGAATTTTTTATTTGGTTACCATACATATAGTTTATATATATTTTTATTTATTCACCATAGCTCTGGAGTACCTATAAAAATAGGTTTTATTTATTTACCATACCTCCAATTTATTTAAATTTTGAAATATTGCAATTTTGATGGGGAAATATTTATATCTTTAAATATTTTAATTTATCCATAGAACATTGGTTTTATTTTGAAGATTCATTTTACAAATATTTAATTAAAAGAAATATTAAAAAAATTTGGATTTTGATTGTTTTTGTTGAATTACTTCTTTTCCTTTGATTTAGGAAATGGTATTGACTTTATTAAAGAGTAAAGATGTTTAAAATTTTACTTAATTTGGAAATTCAATGTGGTATTTTTTTTGTTAAAGGTAAATTTATGATCCATTCAAATTCACGTATGTAATAAAGAAATTATTAAATGGGTGAGATAATTTACTATCCATTCATTTGGAAATTCAATGTGGTAATTTTTTTGTTAAAGGTAAATTTATGATCCATTCAAATTCACGTATATAATAAAGCAATTATTAAATGGGTGAGATAATTTAATATCCATTCAAATTATATAAATAATACATAGTTGTATTTTAATAATTAATCTGAGCCCATTAATAAGTTAAAAATCTATATATAATCTAAATATTCAAGTTATATAAAATTAAATATTAGGTTAATGCTTTGGCAGACACTAGCAAAAATAAAATTCATTTTTTTTTTAGGACGTGACATACTTAACATCGAGGTCCTACTGGGTTGTAGATTGTGCCTCTCAACGCAATATTACCTTGACATTGTTGTTGTTCAACAATGTTTGTTTCCTCATGTTCATTTAACACATTTTGTGTTCAAATAAATGGAGTCTTCAAAATCATATCTTCATTTGCTGATATTTAAAGCATATCACTCTGATCATTGAAAAAGGACTCCCACCAAACTAAATCAACAACGTCAAAGTACTCATATGTATATATAATATATTTTTAATTTCTTCCAGGAATTCAAAATAATATATATCTCTATTCTGCCTCTATGCATTATGAACTTCAGTAACTAATTGTAATAACAATATATTTGACAGAAATATTGGATGATCTGGAATGAACTTCAAAAATGTCGAACCTGGTGACGACGCCCATTCTGCAGTAGTTGAATACTTCTTTCCCCATAAGTGTTTTCCCATCAATTTTTTTGATATGAAATTGATGTTGGAAGTTAATGTCATTAAGTTTTTCAATGCATTGTTTTTCACTATGCGATCCCAAAATAAGCCTTCACATGTAAACAGTTTCTTATAACACATGAAAAAAAAGCTCTGGCATATATGATTTCTTAATACATTCAATTAATTATGAAAAATATCCCAACATCCTTCCTCCTCAATGTTACTGAAAAATGACTAAACATCTGATCAATATGGTAGTGAGTGTGCCCAACAAGAGGGAAACTAGCCTTTACCTTATGAAAAATTCTCAATTCAACTAGAATTTTCAAACCCGCATAAGTTTACTAGAAAATACCATCAGTTGTGTTGGTAGGTTCATTGAGAATACCATAGAAAATCAATTCAATAATTTTTGTTTTCTGAAAAATAAAAAAATAAAAATCACATGATCTAAGGGGGGCGCCTGCTAGAACCCCGCACGACCCAACCCGACCCGAACGCATGACCCGACCCCCCCGAGCACATGATCCGACCCGACCTGCCCAAACGCACGACCCGACCAAACTAAGTGCATGACCAGACCCAAGTTGCCCCAATGCACGACACAACCCACAGGGGTGATTCTCAGAATCAGCTCCCATTGGCTAGGTCATGCGTTCAGGAAGGTCATGTTGGGTCATGCACTCAGGCGGGTCGGGTCATGCTTTCGGATCAAGTCATGTTGTGCAAGGCTCCGGTGGGCACCCCCCTGTGGGAGTTCCTACCCAACGCCAATAGGAGGACACCCACCTGAGTTTGGCGTTGAATCGGGTTTGGGCGGGTGCCCCCCTATGGGCTTCTCTACCCATAGCACTGTGATGTGTGTCATTGTCCTATGGGTGGCATGCCCACAAGGGGTGCCCACCTGAGCCCTATGAGCTTGGGTGGGTTCTCCCCTGTGGGCCCTCCCATAGCAAAATGGTGTGACACGTCGTTCTGTTGTGGGAAGGCATGTCCACAGGGGGCTGCCCACCCGAGCCTGCAGTGCCATGCTGAGGGGCTCGGGTGGGTGCCCCCCTGTGGGCTTGCTCACCTGTAGCACAACAACACCTATTGTGTTGTGTGGGGACACACCCATAAGGTGGAACCCACCTGAGCCTGCAGTGCCATGACACGGGACTTGGGCGAGTTCCCCCCTGTGGGTGTGTTAGCCTGCAGCACAACGACACATGCCACTATGTTACGAGCAGGCATGCACACAGGGGGGCACCCACCTGAGCCCCGCATGATTCAACCTGACCCGAAATCACAACCCAAACACATGACCCAAACTGACCCCCCCCCCCCGAACACACGACCAGAACCTCCCAAACACAGAACACGACTCGACTTGCTCGAATGCACGACCTAACTCACCCAAGTGCATGACCCAACCAGACCCAACCCGCGTGAACGCACGACCCGACAGAAGGGGGGACAATTCTAGAAGTGGTGTTGTTTGGATGGGAACCACGAGGCTCAGGCGAGCCCACCCGCAGCATAGTGGTGTGTACGTTCGAGCAGGTCAATTCATGCACTCGGGCAGGTTGGGTCGAGTCGCGCGGGGCATGACTCGACCCCCTCGAATGCATCACCCGACGTACCCAAACACGTGACTAGACCCTCTGAGCGCACGACCTGACCTGACCCGACCCGACTCGGCCGAACATACAACCTAAACAAGGGGGTGCTCGGCCCCCCTGCCTGGGAGGGGATCAATTCTAAGAATAAGCCCCCCTGCTTGGCACAGGGGAAGATTCTCAGAATCTTCCCCCTGCCAGGCACAAGGGTTGATTCTCAGAATCGTACCCCTGGGTCAGGTCGGGCATTGAGGCAGGTCAATTCGGGTCATGCATCCGGGTGGGTCAGGTCATGTCGTCCATTCGGGCGGGTCAATTCATGTCGTGTTTTCAGGTGGTTTAGGTCATGCGTTTAGGGGGGGGGGGGGGTGTTTAGCTACCTGACAAGGGGTTTGATTATTAGAATCAGCCCCCTAGTCAAAGGGGTCGATTCTTAGAATCGACCCCATCACTAGTAGGGAGGCTAATTCTCATAATCGGCTTCGCTTCCATGCAAGGGGATAAATTCTCACAATCATCCCCCCTAGGTCGGGTCGTGCTTTCGGGTGGGCTGAGCCGAGTTGTGCACTCGGGCAGGTCGGGTCATGCATTTGGATGAGTTTGGTCGTGTCATGCGTTCAAGTGAGTCAAGTTGTGTGTTGAGAGGGTTGGTCTTCCAAGCAGGGGGGTCTATTTGTTTAGGTGGGAGTTGCGGGTCTCGGGCGAGAACCCTCTTGTGGGCATGCTTTCCCATAGCACATCGGCATGTGCATTCGAGTGGGTGGGGTCACGGGCTCGGGCGGGTAGGGTCATACATTCAGTAGGTCTGGTCAGGCAGGGTCGTACGTTCGGGTCAGTGCGAGTCATGCAGGGCTCAAGCGGGCACCCCCAAAAGCACGACCCGACCCGAACCATCCGAACGCACGACTTAACCCGACCAAAGGGGGATGATTTCCAAAATCATCCCCCCTACTTGGCCTAACCACCCAGAACGCACGACCCAACCCACCTACATGTGCGACATGACCCAACCCGATTCGCCCGAATGCACGACCTGACCCGAACAAGGGGGCCTGGTTCTAAGAATCGACCCCCTACCAGGAAAGATTCCTGATTCTAAATTCCCCCTCCCCCCTGCTAGGCAGCCCAACCCTCCTGAATGCACGAGCAGACACATTGAAACATAGAACATGACCCGACTCGCACGAATGCACGACATGACCCGGCTTGCTTCAACGCATGACATGGCCCAGTTCGCCCGAACGCATGACCAGACCTGCTTGAGCGCACGACCTGACCTGACTTGCCCAAACACAAAACTCGACCTTAGGAGGTCGATTCTATGCCAGGTAACTCGACCCGCCCGAATGCACGACCTGACATGACCCGCCTGAACGCACGACCCAACCCAGGAGGGGCGATTCTCATAATTGTCCCCATGCCTGCCAGGGGAGACGATTATGAGAATTCCCCCCCTGCATACTAGGGGGACAATTTTGAGAATCGCCCCCTACCTTCCTGGGGGCCGATTCTCAAAATCATCCCTCCTTCTTCGGAGGTGTTTGATTCTCATAATCGACCCCCCTCCTAGAGAGGTGGAAGATTCTGAGAATCGCCCCCCCATGTTTGTCGTGGGGGTTGATTATCATAATTGACCCCCCTCGTTCGGGTCATACGTTCAAGCGGGTCGGGTCAGGCCATGCGTTTTTTCAAGCCGGTTAGGACGAGTCATGCATTCGAGCAGGTCGGGTTGTGCCGTGCATTCGGGAAGGTAGGGTGGTATGTTAGAGGCATGTGTCGCTATGCTGCAGGTGGGTACACCCACACGAGCCCACCTACTCGAGCCCCTTTGGACTCGACCTAGACCGAACACACGACCTGAATGTGTGACCTCACCCAACCCATTCGAATGCACGACCCAACTCGCCCGAATGCACAACCTGACTTGCCCCAATGCAAGACCCAACTTTTCCCAACGCACGACCCAACCCGACCCGCCCGAACACACGACTTGACTCGGGGAGGTATTTTCTAAGAATTAGGACCCTAGGCAGGTAGGGGCCCCGATTCTGAGAATCAAACCTCTACTAGGGAGAGGGGGTAATTCCCTCCTTGAAAAAGGGGCGATTCTCAGAATCGCCCCCCCTTCCTCAAAGGGGGGTGATTCTAAGAATCGGTCCCTTGCGAGGAAGGGGGGAGATTCTAAGAATCATGCCCCCTGAGTCGGGTCGTGTGTTCATGCAGGTCGGGTTGTGTGTTCACAGGGGTTAGGCTACCCAACAGGAGGGCCGATTTGTTTGGGGGGGTTGATTCTCATAATCGCCCTCCTGGTAGGCAGGGGTTGTCGATTCTAAGAATCGCCCCCTTGTAGGTAGGCAGGCGGTTCGATTCTCAGAATCGACCCCCTAGGTCTATTTGTGTGTTTGGGTGGGTTAGGTCAGGTCATGCGCTCGGGCAGGTTGGGTCATGCGTTCGGGTGGATCGGGTCATGTCGTGCATTCATGGGGTCGGGCTGCCTGGCAGGGGGTACGATTTTTTTGGGTGGGCACCCCCTTGTGGGCATGCCCGCTAGCAGCACAATGATATGTGCGTTTGAATAGGTTGGGTCATGCACTCAAGCGGGTCGGGTCATGCATTCAAGCGAGTCAGGTATGGTCGTTTGTTCCGGTCATGTCAACTCGTGCGGGGCTCGGGTGGGCGCCCCCTAAATGCACGACCCGACTCGAACCCCCCCCCCCCCCGAACGCATGACCCGACCCACCCAAATGCACGACACAACCTGCCTGAGCGCACAATATTACCTGACCCACCTGAATGCATGTCCCGACCTAGGGGAGTCGATTCTTAGAATCGGTCACTTGTCACGCAGCCTAAGCTGCCCCGAATGCATGACCTAACCCGCTCGAACACATGACATGACCCAACCGGCTTGAATGTATGACCTGACCCGCTCGAGTGGAAGACACGAATCGACCCACCCGAATGCATGACATGACCCAATCAACTTGAACGTACGACCTGACCCGCTCGATTTCAAGACACAAACTGACCCACCCGAACACACGCCCCTACCCAGGGGGGCGATTCCGAGAACCACGCCCCTTGGGTCGAGTCATGTGTTCGGGTTGGGTTGGGTCGTGTGTACGAGCGGGTTGGATCATGTCGTGTGTTCGAGGCGTGTGTTATTGTGCTGCAGGCGGGCACACATACAGGGGGCACCTGCTCGAGCCCCACACAACCCGACCTGACACGAACGCATGACCCGAATGACCCAAACACACAACTCGAACCCCCCAAATCCATGACCAGACCTGCTCAAATGCACGACATGACCTGAAGCGCCCAAATACACGACCTGACTCGCCCAAGCTCACAACCTGACCCGACCCGCCCGAATGCATAACCAAACTAGGGGGCTTGATTATGATTCTGAGAATCAGCCCCCCTACCTAGTAGGGGGTGATTTTCATAATCAACCCCCCTTCCAATAATGTTGCCAAGTAGCGGGGACTAATCTCAGAATCATCCCCCTACATCGGGTCGTCATGGGTGCAAATTCTCGGAATCGTCCCCATGGGTTCGGTCGTGCGTTCAAGAGATTCGAGTTAGGTCTTGCGCTCTACCAGTTCGAGTCGTACATTTGGGTAGGTCAAGTCATGTTGTGTGTTTGGACGAGTTGGGTCATCTATTCGGGGGGGGGCAGGCTTCCTGGGAGGGGGGAAATTCAAAGAATCAACCCCCTTAGGTCGGGTCATGCGTTCAAGCAGGTCAAGTCGGGTCATGCGCTCCGGCAACTCAAGTCGTGCATTAGTGCAGGTCAGGTCAAGTCATGCATTAGGGTGGGTGGGGTGCCCACCTGAGCCCCGCACAACCCGACCCGACCGGAACACACGACCTGACCCTGACCTGCCTGAACGCACAACTTGACCCCACCCACTCGGACGCATGACCTGACACTGACTCGCCCGAGCGCACGAACCGACCCGACTCGTCCGAACACACATCCTAAACACATGATCTGAGTCTGACCCACCCGAACAGATGACCCAACCCGACCCGCCCGAATGCACGACCCGAATGCATGACATGACCCCAACCCACTCGAACACATGACCCGACGCAACCCACCCAGACGCACGACCTGACCTACAATTGGCCCCATAGACTGTACCATAGATTGTTTTTATACCATAGACTGTTATTTTATGTTTACTGTTTGTATTATGTGATTTTGACTTTATATTTTATGTGAATCATTTAATTTTGGAAAAAATTGTCATTATTATTAATATTTGACATAAAATTCATAAAAAATGCTAATTTTTATACTTTGTTTTGTTGATTTTTTCCTATAAAAATGGTTTATTTGACATGTCATTTTTAGCAAAAAAATCTCAAAATGTGTATTTTTTTGTTATATTTATTTTGAAAATGTGTATTTTGATGTCAATTGTTAAACAAATATTTTTTTTTAGTGAAAATTATTTCATGTACAATAAAATATTATCTAACAATATATAATTATATAGAAGATCAAAACTATACAATTTTGACATTTTTTTAACACTGGAAAAAATCAAAGATCTCACTACAAAAACAAAAACAAAAACAAAACAAAAAAAACAGAAATGAAAAACACTTAAACAAAATATGTTAGGGAAGAAGAAGAAGACGAGTACTTCAAAAATTGTTGAATTTAGAAAATAATTATTAGCACTTAATACATTAGAAATTTTAAAGTAAAAAATATGTCTTCTAAAAAAGGGGGATGATGGTGGCATCAACACTTTTCAAAATCAACATAAAAATCAATAAAAAATTAAAAATAATGTTTATACTTGGTACATAAGAAAATTTAAACTGTCAAAAACATGTTGAAAAAAATCTAAGAGTATTTTGAATGAACACTTTTCAAAATTAGATTATTTTTTTCTACCTAAAAAAGCGGGTACTCATTTCTGTTCTGCTTTCAAATTTTACATTGTTATCAATGGCGAGAACATTATCACCATTTGCAATGCGCCAATTAAATGTACAATTTCGGAAATTTTTTAAAAATATGAGTGACTAGTACACTTTTCCAAATTGATTCATTTTGACATTTTAGAGATAATCTCACCATGAACAATGTATCATTAAGAGTGTGTAATTAGCATATAAACATTCCTATTCCAAGGATATTTAGAACACCTATTAAAAATTATTCAAATAAAATTTTAGAGTGATCATTTATGCTTAACATAAATGACCACAACATTATCACCATTTGCAACATGTGCTAATTAAATGTACAATTTAAGAGATGTTTAAAAATCATGCGCACATTAAAAGGATGTACAATTTAGGAGACGTTTAAAAATCATGTAAAAATTAAAAGGATATATGTACCATTATTTTATATTAGCCTATAGATCATGAAAAAACATTTAACTTTAGAAAAAAAAATTTGATAATAGAAATGGATTTAGAATAAGATTAGCATATATAAATATTTTTTGTGAAGCATTAAGAGTGATAGAAATGTTACCTATTATTTGATGAGAACTTGTATTTCAAAGTATGGCAAAAGGGAATGACACTTTCCTTGAATAGAGAGAAAACTCAAAAGAATAAATAGAAGGCCAGTATCTCATACCATGGGTTTAGATAAAACCATGGGCCAATTCCATGTACAACCAAAAAATGTGAGAAAACCACTAGAAATAATAAAAATTTAATGTACTTTCCTCAAAAATCCCACTAACACCATACTTGTGAGCACAAATAGTCAATTTTATGGAATTGTAGATTGGTCAATTTCACCTGATTTCCAAAATATTTCTCGTAGATAGTGGCTTATGCATCCTCCAAATGTTGGTAACTGTTTTTTTGTACGCGTCTCATTGATTATGTGGAATTTTAATTATTATCTCTTTTCAACACTATTCTGTCTCTTTTTGTTTTCTCAACCATGTTGATTTTTAATAAATTTTCATAAAAAAATAGATATCCTCTAAAATTTGAAAGCGGCTTCATAGAGGTGGTGCCATAGGCAATATGAACCAAGAGTACATAAGATACTTTTATGCAAAGGTTATAGACTATATATGTAAAAAATAACTTGGTGGTATATTAGCGTAAATTCTTAACGCATGTGTATGAAAATAGATCACTTTAGTTGTTTGTGAAAAACATTCCTAACAACAAATATGGCTTCTTAAATTATTTAAATCTGAAATCGATAGTTAAAACAAATGATGTTATGAAACCAGCTCCAAAAATACAAAAAAAGAGAGATCAAAGCCTTAGAAATAATCCACTTCAAGGGGGCAACCTCCTTTACATTACATAAATGAACAATTCCTGGATGATACAAATGAAAAAACCTCCTTCTATATATAGGAGTCCATGGGGCCACAATATAATCCTAGTCGACCTAACAATAATAACAATATTGGGGTTACAGGGGTACAACAATAACAATAATGGGGTTACACTAATAACAATAAGGGACTATACTAGTAATATAGGGACCTAACATGCCCCTCCCCTTCAAAAAAGCATTGTCTTCGATGCTTGAGTAGCTCTGGGTGCTTCTGTATAAAATTATCATCCTCCCATGTAGAATATTCAGTGGGTAAGTTCTTCCATTTGATTAGATACTCTGAAATTGATCGATTTCGTAGCTGTCGAGTTCTTGTTTCCGTGACTGTTTTAGGTTCCAATATGATTTTTCCTTCCTCATCAAGTTTTGTCAATATTGTTTGAATTGGAATTTTGTCCCCTATAACCTTCTTAAAGCATGAAAAATGGAAAACTGGATGCACTCGCGAAGAACTTAGTACCAATATTTTGCAACACTTTGTAAGGACCATAGTACTTTGGCAATAATTTATTATCCTTCTTAGCTTGCTTGAGGGACATTTTTTTGTATGGTTGTAGCTGTAAAAATACCTAGTCTCCTACATCAAAACTTTTCTTACTAGGATGTTGATCCGCCTCTTGTTTCATTCGATTTTGCGCCAAATTTAGGTTATCCTTTAAGAATTGGAGAACTTCTTGATGATGCTCGATGTGATATTCCACTACTTGAACCTTAGAATTTTCTATTAAATAAGATGTGATGGACGGTGGATGATATCCATAAAGTGCCATAAATGGGGTCATTTTTTCTGCAGTATGGAAGGAAGTGTTATACCACCATTCAGCGAGAGGTAACCACTTGACCCATTGTGCTTTCTTATCAGATACAAAACAACGAAGATATCCTTCCAAACATTTATTCACTATCTCAGTTTGACCATCGGATTGAGGTTTATAAGATGAGTTATGAGCTAATTGAGTACCCAAACAAGAAAATAATTCTGTCCAAATATTTCCAGTAAAAATGGGATCTCTGTCCCTTAAAATAATCTTTGGGTTTCCATGTAGCTTTTGAATTGTTTCCATAAATGCAGTAGCAATTGTACTTGCTTTAAAGGGATGAGATAATGCACAAAAGTGTACATACTTGGTAAGTCTATCAACTACCACCACGATGACACTCTTTCCTTCAGACTTAGGTAAACCTATGATAAAATCCATTGAAATCTCCTCCCAACGTTGAATTTGAATGGATAAAGGTTGTAGAAGACTTAGGGTCTTAATTATCTCAACTTTATTTTGTTGGCAAACTAAACATTCCACTATAAACTTTTGAATATCAGATTTAAGGCCACCCCAAAAAAAATCTTTCTTCACCATGTGGTAAGTTTTTAAAAATCCCGAGTGTCCTCCAGGGAAAATTTTAGGGGCTAATATTCACAGGTGGGCTAATTTTTCATGCTTTTTCCAAAAAAAATATTCACCAATTTCTAGTTTTTTTTTTTAAATTGATTCGCCCAAATTTTATAGTATAAAATTATTTTACCCTAAAATTCGCCAAAATTTTGTATATACTAATATAAAATGATTATAAAACTAAATATTTTTACAAAAGACATAATTTTTTTTACAATTTACATATTGGGGAGTACTAAGATTCGCCAAGGTTTCTAAACTTTAAGATAAATGTCAATCCTTAAAATTTTCCCTAGTGTCCTCCTAAGGCGAAGTGTGCAATTCCAAAAGAATATTTTGTTTTAATTGGGAATTATTACAAATATATAAGCGATTTTTGTACCATAAAGAATCATTTTTCTCGTAGCAAACATCTTTGTGACCCATTTTTGCTGCTCTTCTGAAGATATTCTTTGTTCCAAAAAGTGTTTAAGGATATCATGATTAGTTTTTACCTTGAAGTGTCCTCCCGTTAGGTAAGATTGCCATTTCTTTAGTGCATGTAGTGTTGCCAACATTTCCTTGTCATAAATATCTTTTTTAAATACTTTCCTTTGATTGAATGTCTTTCAAAAGCAATGGGTCTTCCTTCTTGCTTTAAAAAAACACCAATTCCATTTCCTGAGGCATCACATTCCACAATAAAGGTTTTTGTGAAGTTTGGCATAACTAAGACTAGTGCTAGGCACATTTCCTCTTTAAGATGTTCAAAGGCCTTCGTTGCTTCAGGAGTCCATGAAAATGCATCTTTCTTCAATAATGTTGTTAGAGGTGTTGCTATTCTCCCATAATTCTTAACAAACTTGCGATAATACCCTGTTAACCCGAGAAATCCGCACAATTGTTTTATGTTTGTGGGGACTTTCCATTCCTTAATGGCTTTAATTTTTTTAAGGTCTACCTTAACACCCTCGTGAGATACAATATGACCCAAATATTTCACCTCTTGTACTCCAAAGAAACATTTGGATGTTTTTGCATATAATTGTTTCTCCTCCAACAGTTTGAGCACCCTGTCAACATGTTGAACATAATCATTCCAAGACCTGTTGTAGATTAGTATGTCATCAAAAAATACTAGCACAAATTTTCCAAGGAAGGGTTTGAAAATGGAATTCATCAACCCTTGAAATGTATAAGGTGCATTGCTAAGGCCAAAAGGCATGAAAAAAAAATCATAATGATCGTCATGAGTTCGAAATGTTGTCTTTGGAATATCTTCAGTCTTCATTCTAATTTGATGATATCCTGAATGAAGATCCAACTTGGTAAAATAAATTGCTCCATGTAATTCATCCAATAATTCATCAATCACAGGAATGGGAAATTTATATTTAATAGTGATCTTATTGAGCTCCTTATAATTCGGACACATGCACCATGATCCATCCTTCTTGTGCACCAATACTACTGGAGCAGAGAAATAACTTTGACTAAGTTGAATTATACCAGCCTCTAACATTTCTGCAATCATACGTTCAATTTCGTTCTTTTGGACATAAGGATATTTTTAAGGCCTGATGTTTGGAGGAACACTTCCTGGAATCAAATGAATACCATGATCATGATCACGAATAGGTGGGATTCGTTTGGGAGTTTCAAACACCTTAGAATGATTGTCCAAGGCTTTTTGGAGATCTGGAGAAATATATGATTTTGATGTTGGAAATTCTAGTGAGAATAATTGTTCAGGTAGGCCTCATTATTCTTTCTTCGGAATCTTTGTCATGACATTAGAGCTTATTATCTTTCCTGGCTTCCCTATGATACCCTGTAATTCGATTTCATTTCCTTCCAAAAAAAAAAAAATTCAAGAAAAGTTCTTGAAAATTAAAATCTACCATCCCTAAATATTGTAACCATTTTACTCCTAGTACAACATCAGCACGTCCCATTGGAATGGAAATGTTAGGTCCCTATATTACTAGTATAGTCCCTTATTGTTGTTAGTGTAACCCCCTTATTGTTATTATTATACCCTTTTAACCCCCATATTGTTATTATGGTGCCCTTAAATTATTATTGTTAGGTCATCTAGGATTAAATTGTGGCCCCACTAGGATTACATTGTGGCCCCATGGACTGCTATATATAGAAAGGAGGTTTTGTAATTTGAATCATCCAATAATTGTTCATTCATGTAATGTATTGGAGATTTCCCCCTCGAAGTGGCTTATTTCTAAGGCATTGATATCTCTTTTCTTCTCTTTTTGGAGTTGGTTTCACAACATTTGGTATCAGAGCTTTGAGATTTTAAGGTTTCGCTGCTCCAAATAGGTCATCGTGGAATTTTCGCTATAACGTTTTTTCTACGAAGGTTCAAAATCTGAAATTTTTAGAGTGCGAACCCAAAATTCTGAGGAACATCTTCGAAAAATTTCAGAGCTTGGCTCACAATATTTTCGGAGATATGATCTGTGAAAAATAGGTCATTTTGCAGGCTCATGAATTTAACCTAAACAGGTCATCGTGGTATTTTTGTAATAATTTTTTTCCTACGAAGGTTCAGAAGCTGAAATTTTTTGAGTGCAAAGCCGCAATCCTAAAGAACATCGTTGCAAAATTTCAGATATTGGTTCGCAATATTTTCAGAGATATGATCTATGGAAGTTAGGGATTTTTTAGGCTTCTGAATTTCATCTCAAAGAGGTGATCGTGGGAAAATATTCATAGCTCTCTCTCGGAGCATCGGATTGGAATTCTGTAAAAAGTGGCTACAAGCACACAGACTTTAGTTTTTTTTCTATCAATTTCAAAGCCAAATGAGGAAACAGTGACACATGGCAAGTCATACAAGTTCACTCTACTGAACCAGTCCAAAATTGGGTCATTGTGGGAGATTGGACATAACTTTTCCTTTAAGAATCCAAATCAGATTATACCTATGGAATTTGAAAGAAGCTTCAGAGGGCTACTACAAGGCTGAATTTTAGATATTGAGGATCCGCAATTATAGGGATAATTCAATTTCAATATCGAGATCCTCAAAAGAAAGTAAAAGGTGTGTATTTTTTTCTGAATTGCATAAGTCTTGTTTGAAGAATCAAGTTGAAATGATTCCAAGGGCATATTGTAGAATAGATATGAGTATTGGATACGAAAATGGCCCCTAAAAAGAATTCAACACCCATTAAGACTTTAGAAAGCTCTACTATGACTCATGAAGATGAAGAATGGCAATATGACATATCAAAATTACAAGAGCAAGTGCAACAAATTTCGCTCTCGCAAAGAGCAACAAAAAATGACATGGAAGTTTTGAAGAAAGGAATGGAAACTAAGATGGATGGTTTGAATAAAGGCGTGGAAACTAAGATGGATGGTTTGAAGAATGGCATGGAATCTAATATGGATGGTTTGAAGAATGGTATGGAATCTAAGATAGATGGCATGGAAGCTGTCATGGAATCTAAGATGGATGACATGGAAGCTAAGATCAATGAGAAAATGGAAAACATGAAGAATGATCTAAAAGAAGACATGGAAGGTTTGATAAAGTTGATACAAGAAATGTTTCGTAATGGTGAAAATATAGTAGAGGAAACTCATGATGAGAACAAAATAAATGTTAATCGTGATTTCATAAAATCTAATGTTGGGGGGAAGAACCACCATATTCCAAAAATGGATATAAGGAAGTTTGATGGAAAGGATCCTGTAACATGGATACTACAGATGGAGCAATATTTTGATCTCCATAATTTTCAAAACACACAAAAGGTACGCATTGCAACTTTACATTTAGAACAAAATACATTTGTATGGTACCAATGGCTTTTCTCCCGTAAAAAAATTGTCACTTGGTCAATTTTTATGGAGGAAATGATAGCACATTATGAGGATACAAAGAGAAACACCTTCTTTACCCAATTGATAAATCTCAAACAAAAGGATTTAATGGGGGAGCACATTGAGGACTTCCAAAAATTGAATATAAAGGTAACTGATATTCTAGAGGAACACAGGATTGATCTCTTCATAGGTACTTTAAAGGATAACATCTAACATGAAGTTCGTGTTTTGGAACCTGATTCATTAGAGAAGGCATTCAGGTTGGCAAGAAAAATTGAATGTAAAATTATGGCGACAAGGAAGCCTACCACTCACTTCTATAAAGAGGGAAGTGTTGCTACTCCTAGATTTCCACAACCTACAAGGTTGACACCACAACAATTGGAAGAAAAAAGAGCAAAAGGGCTTTGCTACAGTTGTGATAGCAAATACGCTAAAGGTCATAAGTGTGCTGAGAAGAAATTATTTTACATAGATTGTGAAGAGGAAGAAGAAAATGAACAAGAAGAGGATATACACCAGGAACCAACCCAAGAAGAGGAAGAAATGAGTCCGACCATATCGTGTAATGCATTGGCAGGAATTACCACTCCTCAAACTCTCAAGATAGAAGGACAAATAAAGAAGAAAAAGGTAATAGTGTTGATTGATTTAGGTAGTACCCATAATTTTATTCATTGTAAGGTAGCCAAGGAATTGAATTATTTCCTATACCCAGCACCAGAATGTCAAGTGATGGTTAAAAATGGAGGAACTATAAATTTCTCTAGAAAATGCCATAATATCAAGCTAACCATGGGGGAATATGTATTGAATAGTCCAATGCTTTCCATTCCTATGGGAAGTGCTGATGTTGTACTAGGAGTACAATGGTTACAATCTTTGGGGACGGTAGCTTTTAATTTTCAAGAACTTTTCTTGAAATTTTTTTTAGAAGGAAAGGAAGTCAAATTACGGGGTATTGTAGGGAAGCCGAGAAAGATAATAATCTCTAATGTCATGACAAATCTTCTAAAGAAATAACAACGAGGCATAATTGCACAATTATGTTCACTAGAAGTTCCAACATAAAAATCATCTATTTCTGCAGATCTCAAAAAAGTCTTGGACAATCATTCCAAGGTTTTTGAAACTCCAAAAGGACTCCCACTTTTTCGTGATCATGATCATGCTATTCATTTGATTCCAGGAAGTGTTCCTCCAAACATCAGGCCTTATAGATATCCTTATGTCCAAAAGAGAGAAATTGAACGTATGATTGCAGAAATGTTAGAGGCGGGTCTAATTCAACCTAGTCAAAGTTCTTTCTCTACTCCTGCAGTATTGGTACACAAGAAGGATGGATCATGGTGCATGTGTCCAGATTATAGGGAACTCAATAAGCTCACCATTAAAGATAAATTTCCCATTCCTGTGATTGATGAATTATTGGTTGAATTACATGGAGCAATTTATTTTACCAAATTGGATCTTCGTTCAGGGTATCATCAAATTAGAATGAAGACTAAAGATATTCCGAAAACAACATTTCGAACTCATGAGGGTCATTATGAATTTTTGGTCATGCCTTTTGACCTTACCAATGCACCTTCTACATTTCAAGGGTTGATGAATTCCATTTTCAAACCCTTCCTTAGAAAATTTGTGCTAGTATTTTTTGATGATATACTAATCTACAACAGGTCTTGGAAGGATCATGTTGAACATGTTGACGGGGTGCTCAAACTATTGCAGGAGAAACAATTATATGCAAAAACATCCAAATGTTTCTTTGGAGTACAAGAGGTGGAATATATGGGTCATATTGTATCTCACGAGGGTGTTAAGGTAGACCCTAACAAAATTAAAGCCATTACGGAATGGAAAGTCCCCACAACCATAAATTAGTTGAGAGGATTTCTCGAGTTAACAGGGTATTATCGAAATTTTGTTAAGAATTATGGGAGAATAGCAGCACCTATAACAACATTATTGAGAAAAGATGCATTTTCATGGACTCCTGAAGCAACGAAGTCCTTTGAACATCTTAAAGAGGCAATGTGCCTAGCACCAGTCTTAGCTACGCCAAACTTCAAAAAAACCTTTATTATGGAATGTAATGCCTCAGGAAATGGAATTGGTGTTGTTTTAATGCAAGAAGGAAGACCCATTACTTTTTAAAGTCATCCAATCAAAGGAAAGTATTTACAGAAACCTATTTATGAGAAGGAAATGTTAGCAATACTGCATGCACTAAAGAAATGGAGAACTTACCTAATGGGAAGATAATTCAAGGTAAAAACTGATCATGATAGTCTTAAACACTTTTTGGAACAAAGACTATCTTCAGAAGAGCAGCAAAAATGGGTCACAAAGATGTTGGGTTATAACTTTGAAATAATCTACAAAAAAGGAAAGCTTAATGTTGTTGCAGATGCACTCTCAAGAAAGAATGAAGAGGTGGAAGCATTGCTTTGTGCCATTTATATTATCCAACCAGATTGGATAACCGAAGCAAGAGATGAATGGAAGAAGGACGAAGACGTGTGGACACTCATTCAAAATTTGCAGCAAGATCCTAGTACATCTGATACATTTAGTTGGAAAAATGATTCCTTATGGTACAAAGATCGCTTATATCTATGTAAGAATTCCCAACTAAAACAAAAGATTCTTTTGGAATTGCACACTTCTCCTTTAGGAGGACACTCAGGATTTTTAAAAACTTACCACAGGGTGAAGAAAGAATTTTTTTGGGATGGCCTTAAATCTGATATTCAAAAGTTTGTGGCGGAATGTTTGGTTTTCTAGTAGAATAAAGTTGATACAATTAAGACTTCGGGTCTTCTACAACCTTTATCCATTACAAGTCAACGTTGGGAGGAGATTTAAATGGATTTTATCACAGGTTTACCTAAGTCTAAAGGAAAGAGTGTCATCATGGTGGTAGTTGATAGACTTATCAAGTATGCACACTTTTGTGCATTATCTCATCCATTTAAAGCAAGTACAGTTGCTACTACATTTATGGACACAATTCAAAATCTACATGGAAACCTAAGGGTTATTGTGAGCGACAAAGATCCTATTTTTACTGGAAGTTTTTGGACGGGTTTATTTTCTTGTTTGGGTACTCAATTAGCTCATAGCTCATCTTATCATCCTCAATCCGATGGTCAAACTAAGATAGTAAATAAATTTTTGGAAGGATATCTTCGTTGTTTTGTATCTGATAAACAAACGCAATGGGTCAAGTGGTTACCTCTAGCTGAATGGTGGTATAACACTTCCTTCCATACTGCAGCAAAAATGACCCCATTTATGGAACTTTATGGATATCATTCACCATCCATCACATCATCTTTAAGAGAAAATTTGAAGGTTCAAGCAGTGGAAGATCACATCGAGCATCGACAAGAATTTCTCCAACTCTTAAAGGACAACCTGAATTTGGCACAAAATCGAATGAAACAACAGGCAGATCAACATCGCAACGAGAGAATTTTTGATGTAGGAGACTGGGTTTTTTTTACAGCTACAACCATATAAACAAATGTCCCTCAAGCAAGCTAAGAAGGATAATAAATTATCGCGAAATTACTATGGTCCTTACAAAGTGTTGCAAAAGATTGGTACTATGGCATACAATTTGGAGCTTCCTGCTTCTTCACGAGTGCATCCAATTTTCCAAGTTTCATGCTTAAAGAAGGTTATAGGTGAAAATATTCCAGTTCAAACAATATTTCCAGAACTTGATGAGGAAGGAAAAATCATATTGGAACCTGAAGCTGTCGCGGAAACAAGAACTCGACAACTACAGAATCGATCATTTTCATAGTATCTCATCAAGTGGAAGAACTTACCCACTGAAGATTCTACATGGGAGGATGAGAATTTTATACAGAAGCACCCAAAGCTACTCAAGCGTTGAGGACAACACTTTTTTGAAGGAGTGGGGCATGTTAGGTCCCTATATTACTAGTATAGTCCCTTATTGTTGTTAGTGTAACCCCCTTATTGTTATTATTGTACCCTTGTAACCCCCATATTGTTATTATGGTGCCATTAAATTATTATTGTTAGGTCGGCTAGGATTACATTGTGGCCCCACTAGGATTACATTATGGCCCCATGGACTCCTATATATAGAAAGGAGTTTTTGTATTTTGAATCATCCAATAATTGTTCATTCATGTAATGTATTGGAGGTTTCCCCCTCGAAGTGGCTTATTTCTAGGGCGTTGATATCTCTTTTCTTCTCTTTTTGGAGCTGGTTTCACAACATGAAAGCATTGGACTATTCAATACATATTCCCCCATGGTTAGCTTGATATTATGGCATTTTCCAAAGAAATTTATAGTACCTCCATTTGCAACCATCACTTGGCATTATGGTGCTAGGTATAGGAAACAATTCAATTCCTTGGCTACCTTACAATGAATAAAAATATGGGTACTACCCGAATAAATCAACACTATTACCTTTATCTTCTTGATATGTCCTTCTATATTGAGAGTTTGAGGAGTGGTAATTCCTGCCAATGCATTACATGATATGGTCGGACTCATTTCTTCTTCTTCCAGGGTTGGTTCCTGGTGTATATCCTCTTATTTTGAAGTTTCTTGTTCATTTTATTCCTCCTCTTTACAATCTATGTAAAATAATTTCATCTCAGGACAATTATGACCTTTAGTGTATTGGTTATCACAACTGTAGCAAAGCCCTTTTACTCTTTTTCTTCCAATTGTTGTGGCATCAACCTTGTAGGTTGTGGAAGTCTAGGAGTAGCAACACTTCCAACTTTATAGATGTGAGTGGTAGGCTTCCTTGTCACCATAATTTTACATTCATTTTTTCTTGCCAACCTAAATGCCTTCTCCAATGAATCAGGTTCCCAAACGCGAACTTCATGTTGGATGTTATCCTTTAAAGTCCCTATGAATAAATTAATCCTGTGTTCCTTTGGAATATCAGTTACCCTTATATTCAATTTTTTTGAAGTCCTCAATGTGCTCCACCACTGAACCCTTTTGTTTGAGATTTATCAATTGGGTAAAGAAGGTGTTTCTCTTTGTATCCTCATAATGTGCTATCATTTCCTCCTTAAAAATTGACCACGTGACAATTTTTTTACAGGATCAAAGTCATAGATACCATACAAATGTATTTTGTTCTAAATGTAAAGTTGCAATGCTTACCTTTTGTGTGTTTTTCACATTATTGAGATCAAAATATTGCTCCATTTGTAGTATCCATGTTATGGGATCCTTGCCATCAAACTTCCTCATATCCATATTTGGAATATGGTGGTTCTTCAATCCTAAATTAGAGTTTATGAAATCACGATTAACATTTATTTTGTTCTCATCATGAGTTTCCTCTACTATCTTTCCACCATTAGGAATAATTTCTTGTATTAACCTTGTCATAAAACCTTCCATGTCTAATTTTAGATCATTCTTCATGTCTTCCATGTTGTCTTTCATTTTTTCATCCATCTTAGCTTCCATTTCATCCATCTTACCTTCCATGCCAGCTTTCATGCCATCCATCTTAGCTTCCATGAATTTCTTCAAACCATCCATCTTAGCTTCCATGCCTTTCTTCAAAACTTCCATTTCATTTTTTTTTTCTTTTTGCTAGAGTGAAATTTGGTGCACTTGCTCTTGTCATGTTGTGCTTCTTCCTCTTAATGAGTCATAGTTGAGCCTTCTGAAGGCTTAATGGGTGTTGAATTCTTTTTAAGTGGCATTTTAGAACCCAAAAATGACATATATGCTTCAATATGCCCTTGGAATCACTTCAAACTGATTTTTCACACAAGACTTATGCAATTCAAAAAAAAAAATACACACCTTTTTCTCGCTTTTGAGGAGCTTGACATTGAAACTGAATTATCTCTATGATTTCGGATCTTCAATATCTGAAATCAAGCCCTGTAGTATCCCTTTGAATCTTCTTTCGAATTTCACAGATCTAACCTGATTTGGATTCTTCAAGGAAAAGTTATGCCCAATCTCCCACAATGACCTAATTATGGACAGATTTAGTAGAGCGAACTTGTACGACGTGCCATGTGTCACTGTTTCCTCCTTTGGCTCTGAAATTTCTACACAAGAAACTATAGTCCGTGTACTGTAGCCACTTTTTACAGAACTCTAATCCGACGCTCAGAGAGATATTTATGACGATTTTCACATGGTCACCTCTTTGAGATGAAATTCGAGAACCTGAAACAACCCTAACTTCTACAGATCCTATCTCCGAAAATATTGCGAACCAAGATCTAAAATTTTTAGAGGAAGTTCCTCAGGATTTTGGTTTCCCTCTATAAACATTTTAGCTTCTGAACCTTCGTAGAAAAGAATTTATAATGCAAATTCCACGATGAACTATTGTAGGTGAAATTTGGGAGCCTGAAAAACCCTAACTTCCACAGCTCATATCTCCGAAAATATTGCGAACCATATCTGAAATTTTTACACGGTGGTCCTCAGGATTTCAACTGTGCTCTGTAAAAAATTTCGCTTCTGAAACTTCGTAGAAAAAAATTTATATCGAAAATTCCATGATGACCTGTTTGGAGCAGTGAAACCCTAGAATCCAAAGGCTGTGATACCAAATGTTATGAAACCAGCTCCAAAAATAGAAGAAAAGAGAGATCAGCGCCTTAGAAATAAGCCACTTTGAGGGTGAAACCTCCTTTACATTACATAAATGAACAATTCTTGGATGATACAAATGACAAAACCTCCACCTATATATAGGAGTCCATGGGGCTACAATATAATCCTAGCCGACCTAACAATAATAATGTAAGGGCACAATAATACCAATATTGGGGTTACAGGGCTACAACAATAACAACAATGGGGTTACAATAACAACAATAAGGGACTATACTAGTAATATAAGGACCTAGCAAATGATGCAGAAAACTATATCTATGTAGTAAAAGAAATTAAATAGTGAAAAGAAATAAGAATTGCTCCATGCATCCAATGAACAAGACAAGATATAAATAATTCTAAATATATTATAACACCTTGGAAGGGAAAAAATAATAATGTTACGAGTCCCCCTCAATGGGATGGGTTCTTGGCTGTCCTCAACGCTTCAGATCCAGAAGTTTCTCTCTCGCAATGGTGTAGAAAACCCAAAATGTGTTAAACTCGATGGGAGCTCAAGAAGCAAAAAAAGTAGCAGCAACAATGAGAATGATCAAAGCACGACAATGAAAGTGATCAAAGTGAAAAATGAATGGAAAGCCCGCCTATTTATAAAAAAATATTGAATTGTCCTTGATAATGGTGCATAATAAAATAGTATTAACCAAGATCTAGATCTAACCGCTTGGAACATTTTATTATATTTTGTTGGAGGGAAAAGGTATTTAATTGGTTAAATACCTTTATTTAGAAATAAGAAAAAAATAAATGATTTATTTATGATTTCAAGAATGTGGTTAAGGAATAATTAACAAATAATAATTTGGTCGACATTTCGAATCCCAACGGGGATCCATCATCAGGACGAAAATGAAGAATGAAAGAAGGTCGCAAAAGGTCAAGGTATAAATAGTGAAGGATTATGATGTTTGAGAGGATCCGACAATAGATAACAACCTTATTTAAATAAATTATTCTTAATTTAAATAAATTTTTTATTTTAATAATAACTAAATTTTCTAATAATTTTTTAAAATTTTTAAATTTTAATTTTAAAAACCATAAGTGTTTAAATTAATTTTAGTAATCAGTTTAGGGTCGTGTCTGTACAAATAATTTTATTTCACTCACTTGTAATAATCATTTGTGTTAATTATTTTTTATTCTATTTATAAAAATTAATTAACTAATTATTATTATCACTGAGGGGAAGTAAAATTTCAAATATTTCAGTTAAAAGTAATTTATAAATTATAATAACTTATTAGGATTTAATTAATTATATTAATATTCATTAATTATTTTCATTTATTTATTAACATATATAGATATTATTATTTATAATCAATAAACATAGTTATTCATCTTATTTAATTACACTCCGATTAATAAAATGGTAGATTCTAGTTTAGGTTAAAATTTAGGTTAGGAATTAAAAAACTCAAGGTGTAATTAAAATATTTTTGGTCTTTAAAATATAAATTTAGACATTAGTAAAAATTAATAAAAATTGTGACTAAAATCTTTCGGTGAAAATCACATCAAAATAGATTAGGTCGACGCGTTTCGAACCAACCAATGTGGTTCATCATGAGGACAAGATGGAAAATCTAATCAAGAAACCCCTTTAAATAGAAAGTATAGCTCTTACTAGTCATTTGTAAAATAACGGCTAGTTTGACTCAAATAATGAAAATTAATTTATTTTATTTTAAAAAATAATTAAGGTTTATAATTAGAATTTTAATTATTTATATTTATTTTAATAAAAATAATAATTATTAATTTAATATGTTTTAAAGAATAAAATAAGCATTTTCTATTTAAATATTTTTTTAGAATAATACTAAATCATTTGATTTTTATTATTATCGAATAAATTACAAGTTAAAAAAATAAAAATAAAATCAGTAAATAATATTTAAAGTTTGAATTTATATATTTTTATTTTATTTTAATAATTAAATGCTATGAGATTCAAAAATTATCAAACAGTTAACTTAAAAATAAATAAATAAGGATAAAATTAAAATTAAAATAAAATTATATATATATGTAATTTTTTTTTTAATTAAAAATATAAATAAAATAAATAAATACAATTAAATAAAGATAAAATTAAAAACAAAAATAAAGTAGATAAATAAAATTATATATATATATATATATATATATATATATATATATATATATATATATATATATATATATATATATATATATATATATAATTTTAATTTAATTTTAATTTTATCCTTTTTTTTTTCTTTTTCTTTTTTTTTAAGTTAACTCTTTGATAAGTTTTGAATCTCATAGCATTTAATTATTAAAATAAAATAAAAATATATAAATTCAAATAACTTTTAATAAAAATCAAATGATTTAGTATTATTCTTAAAAAATATTTAAATAGAAAACATTTATTTTATTCTTTAAAACATATTAAATTAATAATTATTATTTTTATTAAAATAAATATAAATAATTAAAATTCTAATTATAAACCTTAATTATTTTTTAAAATAAAATAAATTAATTTCATTATTTGAGTCAAACTAGTCGTTATTTTACAAACGGCTAGTAAGAGCTATACTTTCTATTTAAAGGGGTTTCTTGATCAGATTTTCCATCTTGTCCTCATGATGAACCACACTGGCTGGTTCGAAATGCGTCGACCTAATCTATTTTGATGTGATTTTCACCGAAAGATTTTAGTCACAATTTATGGAGCACAGAAGAAAAATTCCTAATATTAATAAAAAATTTAGACATTAAAAATTAATAAAAATTAGTTTAGTAAGATTAATTTAAGTACTTAGGGTTTATTATATAAAAAAAAAATTATTAATTTATTAAAATTTATTTAAGCACTTAGGGTTTTTAAAATTAAAATTTTAAAATTTTAAATATTTATTAGAAAATTTAGTTATTATTAAAATTAAGAATAATTTATTTAAATAAGATTGTTATCTATTGTTGGCTCCTCTCAAACATCATAATCCTTC
Organism: Pinus albicaulis; assembly: GCA_034641835.2. Classification (NCBI taxonomy): domain Eukaryota; kingdom Viridiplantae; phylum Streptophyta; class Pinopsida; order Pinales; family Pinaceae; genus Pinus; species Pinus albicaulis. Next base: position 929,110,814 of record CM076570.1, read on the forward strand.
ACTATTTATACCTTGATCTTTTGCGACCTTCTTTCATTCTTCATTTTCGTCCTCATGATGGATCCCCGTTGGGATTCGAAACATCGACCAATGTTTTATGATACTGTGGATAATCCAAATTCTACAATTAACAAGAACCACAAAAGTTTAAAAACCACAAATAATAATTTGTTTAGTTATTTCTAGGTGATTTAGTTAAATTTAACAAGGAATAATAACTAAATATTGATTTAATTAATAATTACTAGATAAAAATAAGATAAATAATGATTTACCTAATTATTTCTCATAATTGGGTTAAATATGACCAGGAATATTATTTAAACAGTGGTTTAATTAATTATTCCTAGAGGAAAACTAAATAAATAAGGATTGACTTAATTATTCCTTGTTAGGTCCCTATATTACGAGTGTAGTCCCTTATTGTTGTTAGTGTAGCCCCCTTATTGTTATTGTTCTACCCATGTAGTCCCCATATTGTTATTATTGCACCCCATATTTTTATTGTTGTGCCCTTACATTATTATTTTTAGTTTGGCTAGGATTATCTTGTGACCCCATGGACTCTTATATATATAGAGGAAATTTTGTCATGTGTATCATCCATGAATTTTTCATTTATGTAATGTAAAGGAGGTTTCCCCCTCGAAGAGCTTATCTTTTATTCTATTTTTTGAGTTGGTTTCATAACATTTGGTATCAAAGCTTTTGATTCTGGGGTTTCGCTGCTTCAAATTGGTCATCGTAGAATTTGCACTATAAAAAATTTTCTATCGTAGGTTTAGAAGCTAAAAAAAATCCCATTGGCAAAGAAATCCTGAGCAACTTCATCTAAAAATCTCAGATCTTGGTTCACAATATTTTTAGAGATACAATCTATGCAAGTTAGGGTTTTTGCAAGCTCTCGGTTTTCATCTAAAATATCTGACCTTGGTAAAATCATCATAACTCTCTCTCTCTAAGCATTAGATTGGAATTATGTAAAAATTGGCCAAACTACATGGATTGTAGATTCCTTTGCATCAATTTCAGTGCCTAAGGAGGAAACAGTGAAAGGTGGTATGCCATACAAGTTTGTTGTGCTGAACCAATCCATAATTAGGTCTTTACGGGAGATTGGGCATAATTTCGTCTTGAAGAATCCAAATCAGTTCAAACCTATGCCATTGGAAATAAGGTTTAGAGGGCTACCAAAGGAACGAAGAAAAATATCGTGGATCTAAAACTACAGAGATACATCAGTTTCAATATTGAGCTCCTCAAAAGCTAGAAAAAGGTGTGTGCTTTTTTTTTCAAATTGCCTAAGTCTTTCTTGAAAAATCAGTTTGAAGTGATTGCAAGGGCATATTAAAGCATAGATATCAGTATTGGGTTCTAAAATGGCCCCTAAAAAGAATTCAACACCGATTAATCTCTCATAAGGCTCTTCTATGAATCATGAAGAGGAAGAATTGCAACATGATATATCAAAATTACAAGACCAAGTGCACCAAATTTCGCTCTCACAAAGAGTAACAAAAAATTAAATAGAAATTTTGAAGAAAGGAGTGGAAGCTAGGATGGAGGTTTTGAATAATGGCATGGAAGCTAAGATGGATGGCATGGAATCTAAGATGAATGACATGGAAGCTAAGATCGATGAAAAAATGAAAGCCAATATGGAGGACATGAAGAATGGTCTAAAAGCGGACATAGAAGGTTTGACAAAGTTGATACACTAGAAATGATTCCTAGTGGCAGAAAGGTAGTAGAGGAAACTCATGATGAGAACAAAATAAATGTTAGTCATGGTTTCATAAAATCTAATGTTGGATTGAAGGCCCACTGTATTCCAAAGATCGATATGAGGATGTTTGATGGAAAGGATCTCGTAACATGGATACTACAGATGGAGCAATATTTTGATCTCCATAATGTGAAAAACATACAAACGGTACGCATTGCAACTTTATATTTAGAAAAAAATAGATTTTTATGGTATTGATGGCTTTTATCTCGTAAAAAAATTGTCACTTGGTCAATTTTTATGGAGGAAATGATAGCACATTATGAGGATACAAAGAGAAACACCTTCTTTATCCAATTAATAAATCTAAAATAAAAGGGTTCAATTGTAGAGCACATTGAGGACTTCCAAAAATTGAATATAAGGGTAACTTATATTCCAGAGGAACACAGGATTGATGTCTTCATAGGTACTTTAAAGGATAACATCCAACGTGAGGTTCGCCTTTGGGAACCTAATTCATTGGAGAAGGAATTCGGGTTGGAAAGAAAAATTGAAAGTAAAATTATGGTGACAAGTAAGCCTACCACTCACATCTATAAATATTGAAGTGTTGCTACTCCTAGACTTCCACAACCTACAAGGTTGAAACCACAACAATTGGAAGAAAAAAGAGAAAAAGGGATTGTTTACAATTGTGATTGAAAATACACTAAAGTTCATAAGTGTGGTGAGAAGAAATTATTTTACATAGATTGTGAAGAGGAGGAAGAAAAGGAACCAACCCTAGAGAAAGAAGAAATGAGTCTGACCATATCCCGTAATGCATTGGCAAGAATTACCACTCCTAAAACTCTCAAGCTAGAGGGATATCAAGAAGAAAAATGTAATATTTTTTTTTGATTCGAGTAGTGCCCATAATTTTATTCATTGTAAGGTAGCCAAGGAATTGAATTGCTTCCTATAGATAGCACCAGAGTGTCAAGTGATGGTTGCAAGCGGAGGAAATAAAAATTTCTCTAGAAAATGCCATAATATCAAGCTAACCATGGGAGAATATGTATTGAATAGTCCAGGGCTCTCTACTCCAATGGGACGTGTTGATGTTGTACTACGAGTACAATATTTACAATATTTGGGGACGGTAACTTTTAATTTTCAAGAATTTTTCTTGAATTTTTTTCCGGAAGGAAAGGAAGTTTAATTAAAGGGTATCATAGGGAAGTTGGGAAAGATAATAATCTCTAATGTCATGAAAAATCTTCTGAAGAAAGAAAAATGAGTCGTAATTACACAATTATGCTCACTAGAAGTTCCAACATCAAAATCATATATTTCTCTAGATCTCCAAAAAGTCTTGGACAATCATTCCAAGGTGTTTGAAACTCCCAAAGTACTCCCACCTATTCGTGATCATGATCGTGCTATTAATTTGATTCCAGGAAGTCTTTCTCCAAACATCAGGCCTTACAATATCCTTATGTCCAAAAGAGCGAAATTGAATGTATGATTGCAGAAACGTTAGAGGCTGGTATAATTCAACCTAGTCAAAGTTATTTCTCTGCTCCAGTAGTATTGGTGCACAAGAAGGATGGATCATGGTGCATGTGTCCAAATTATAGGGAGCTCAATAATCTCACTATTCAAGATAAATTTCCCATTCCTATTATTGATGAATTATTGGTTGAATTACATGGAAAATTTTATTTTACCAAGTTAGATCTCCATTCAGGATATCATCAAATTAGAATGAAGACTAAAGATATTCTAAAAACAACATTTCGAACTCATGAGGGTCATTATGAATTTTTGGTAATGCCTTTTGGCCTTACCAATGCACCTTAAACATTTCAAGGGTTGATGAATTCCATTTTTGAACCCTTCCTTTGAAAATTTGTGTTAGTATTTTTTGATGATATACTAATCTACAATAGGTCTTGGAAGGATCATGTTCAACATGTTGACAGGGTGCTCGAACTATTGGAGGAGAAACAATTATATGCAAAAACCTCCAAATTTTTCTTTGGAGTACAAGAGTTGGAATATCTGGGTCATGTTGTATCTCAGGAGAGTTTTAAGGTAGACCCTAAAAAAATTAAAGCCATTAAGGAATGGAAAGTACCCACAACCATAAATAAGTTGCGAGTATTTCTCGGGTTAATATGGTATTATCGCAAGTTTGTTAATAATTATGGGAGAATAGCACCACCTCTAACAAAATTATTGAAGAAAGATGCATTTTCATAGACTCTTGAAGCAACTAAGGCCTTTGAACATCTTAAAGAAGCAATATGCTTAGCACCAGTCTTAGCTACGCCATACTTCACAAAAACCTTTATTGTGGAATGTGATGCCTCAGGAAATGGAATTGGTGTTTTTTTAATGCAAAAAGGAAGACCCATTTCTTTTGAAAGCTATCCAATCAAAGGAAAGTATTTACAGAAAGCTATTTATGAGAAGGAAATATTGGCAATACTACATGCACTAAAGAAATTTCAACCTTATCTAATGGGAAGACACTTTAAGTTAATAACTAATCATGATAGTCTTAAATAATTTTTGGAACAAAGACTATATTCAGAAGAACAAAAAAAATGGGTCACAAATATGTTGGGTTATGACTCTGAAATCATCTACAAAAAAAGGAAGCTAAATGTTGTTGCAGCTGCACTCTCAAGAAAGGATCAGAAGGTGGAAGCGTTGCTTTGTACCATTTCGATTCTACAACCAGATTGGATAACTGAAGCAAGGGAGGAATGGAAGAAAGACAAAGAAGCGTGGAAACTCATCCAAAATTTGCAGCAATATCTTAGTACATATAAAACATTTAGTTGGAAAAATGATTCCTTGTGGTACAAAGATTAGTTATATCTTCGTAATAATTCCCAACTAAAACAAAATATTCTTTGGAAATTGCACACTACTCCCTTAGGAGGACACTTAAGATTTTTTAAAACTTAACAAAGGGTGAAGAAATAATTTTTTTTTGGATGGCCTTAAATCTCATATTCAAAAGTTTGTGGTGAAATTTTTGGTTTTCCAACAAAATAAAATTGAGACAATTAAGACCTCGGGTCTACTACAGCCTTTATCCATTCCAAGTCAATGTTGGGGGAGGTTTCAATGGATTTCATCATAGATTTACCCAAGTCCAAAGGAAATAGTGTCATCATGGTGGTAGTTGATAGACTTACCAAGTATGCATACTTTTGTGCATCATCTCATCCATTTAAACCAAGTACAGTTGCTACTACATTTATGGAAACAATTCAAAAGCTACATGGAAACCCAAAGATTATTCTAAGCGAAAGAGATCCAATTTTTACTGGAAATTTTTGGATGGAAATATTTTCTTGTTTGGGTACTCAACTAGCTCATAGCTCACCTTATCATCCTCAATCCGATGGGAAAACTGAGATAGTTAACAAATGTTTGGAAGGATATCTTCGTTGTTTTGTATCTGATAAACAAACAAAATGGGTCAAGTGGTTACCTCTGGTTGAATGTTGGTATAACACTTCCTTCCATACTACAGCAAAAATGGCCCCATTTATGGCATTTTATGGACATCATCCACATTCCATCACATCATCTTTAAGAGAAAATTATAAGGTTCAAGCACTAGAAGATCACATCGAGAATCAACAACAAGTTCTCCAACTCTTAAAGGATAACCTAAATTTGGCACAAACTCGAATGAAACAATAGGCAGATCAACATAGCAGCGAGAGAAGTTTTTCTGTAGGAGACTAGGTATTTTTATGGCTACAACCATACAAACAAATTTCCCTCAAGAAAGATAAGAATGATAATAAATTATCACCAAAGTACTATGTTCCTTACAAGGTGTTGCAAAATATTGGTACTATGGCATACAAATTGGAGCTTTCTGCTTCTTATCTAGTGCACATAGTTTTCCATGTTTCATGCTTAAAGAAGGATATAGGTGACAAACATCCAATTCAAACAATATTGTCACAACTTGATGATGAAGGAAAAATCATATTGGAACCTGAAGCATTCACGGAAACAAGAACTCGACAACTACGAAATTGATTAATTTCAGAGTATATCATCAAGTGGAAGAACGTATCCACTGAAGATTCCTTATGGGAGGATAAAAATTTTATACAGAAGCATCCAGAGCTACTCAAGCGTTGAGGACGACACTTTTTTGAAGGATAGGGGCATGTTAGGTCCCTATATTACTAGTGTATGTTAAATTTTTCAACAAGAAACAGTGAAATTGGCATTCGGAAACAATAAGCAACACCTACACTAAGTGTGGGACCAGGAGGTCCAACCGACACCTACAATGGTGTGGGATAAATTTGGTGCATATCTATTTTATCCCTTAATTAAGATGGACAATAAAATGTAATCTAATCTCAAAATAACTTGTAATATTTATTTGAGTGTGATAAACTCAGTTAACTCATGAATTTCGAGTTAGAGGTAGTTGGTGAGGCATGCAGAGTAATTCTAGTTGTAACAAAGTTTGAAGTGTAGTGGTTCTTTAGTTAATGTAGGTTGTAATCAGTTTAACTCAGTTAAGTGAGTTAAACTCAGTTGTGCTAGTTGTAACTGTTTGATACACTAGTGAGAGATCAAGTGAATTAAATATTATTTAATTCACAATCATTGATATGCCATGCAACTGATGATTTACTATTAATAGATGCATGCATGTCAGTTCCAGTGGAGACCTAGTGGAGACAAAGGTTAAAGAGAAGTTAACTATCAGTTGTGATGTTAGAAGACTGCCCAGATGTAGTTAAAACACCACAGGATTCCCATGATACTCAACACAGTTGAGGAAGGCTGAAATTCCTAAGGAATAGGGATTGCATTCCTCATGAATTGTGTGAGAAAGGCAGGTTGAAGACATGCTGATAATTGGCTGTGTATTGGCTCGATTTTGTCTGGATCAGTGTGAGACAATTAGTTGAATACATGAGGACTCTTTTGAGAATATTTGCATTGTAATTGTTTCATGATTCTTTATGGAATATACAATATATGATAGAGGGGTTTTGAGCAGCAAGCTTTCCTCGGGAAATTATATGTGTTGTGGTTTTATTGATTCTTCTTTGCTTCATGTGATTAGCAATTATATTTTTATTTCCGCAATTGATTTGTAGAAGTGATTCAGTATTTAAATTTAGTACATTGTTAGATCGGATTCAATCCATGATATACATGCTTGTTGTATAATTTATACATGGTATCATAGTTGTGTTATAAATTTTCCACATGGTATGAGAGTAGGAATTATTTGGGTGCACGAGTTTTCAGAGAATATCTGGAAATTTTGATGCAAATTTTTCCAAAAAAATAGAATATTTTTATTCCTTGCGAACAAATACCCAAATTGAAAAAAAATTGGTCGAATAGGAGCTCGGATGAGAGAGATATCGTTGATTTAAAATAAGCTCTTTTGTTAGAAAATTTTGCAATGGCGGGACAATTACAATGAGCACGAGTAAGAAAAGGGAAGTATGAGAAAGCCATGCAATTTTCCCTTGTGAGGGAGCTTGATTTGTATGCAAGTGAGGAACTCTTGGTTCCAAAGAATGAACCTCAAGATGTGGAGCAGCCACATGTGGAGGATCATGGAGTGGCAGAAACCACTCAAGAAGAGAAATTTAGAACTAGATGGGAAGAGGGAGTGCATGCAGTTATACCTCCAGGTGTGAGGTGGGGCGACATGCAAGATTAATCCCAAGAAGAAATTTGGGTAGGATCCTAGATATATTGTCTCATGGATAGAACCTGGCTACGAGGAGCCCACAGAGAAGCAGTAGCAGGATCAATTAGATTGATGTAGTCAGATGTCAGGATGACATAAATCAGAGTGACAGGTGTCGGATATTGGAGCGCAGATCAGAGTTGGCAGCAGTGCAGCGTGCATGGATGCAGATGTCAACAACGCAGAGAATACAATAGACATGTGCAGTAGGTACCAGCAGTTAGAAGACTTTAATGACATATGCATTATACTATTGAGGGCTATTCAGTTTCATAAGTGTTGCATGCAAAGGTTGCATGTGCGAGAAACACTAGAGAAGTGTTGCATGCAAAGGTTGCATGTGCGAGAAAAACTAGAGAAGTGTTGCATGCAAGAGTTTCATGTTGCATGCATGAGTTTGCATGTCGCATGCATGAGGTTTCATGTCGCATGCATGAGGTGCATGTCACACGCAAGGACATTCCTTTCTTTTTGAGAGGGAGTGTTGAAGTTTGAAACAAGAAATAGTGAAATTAGCATCCGGAAATAACAACCAGCATCTACACTAAGTGTGGGACCAGGAGCTCCAAGCAGCACCTATGCTAAGTGTGGGACTAGCAGGTCGAAGTAGCACCTACACTAAGTGTGGGACCAGGAGGTTGAAGCAGCACCTACACTGGTGTGGGCTAAATTTGGTGCATGTCTATTTTATTTATCCCTTAATTAATATGGACAATAAAATGTAATCTATTTTCAAAATAACTTGTAATAGTTAACTGAGTGTGATAAACTAAGTCAACTCATGAATTTCGAGTTAGAGGTAGTTGGTGAGGCATGCAGAGTAATTCTAGTTGGTGAAGGAAGGCTAGTTGTTATTGTTCTAACGCAGTTGAGGAAGGCTGAAATTCCTAAGGAATAGGGATTGCATTCCTCATGAATTGCGTGAGAAAGGCAGGTTGAAGACATGCTGATAATTGGCTATGTATTGGCCCGATTTTGTCTGGATCAGTGTGAGACAATTAGTTGAATACATGAGGAATCTTTTGAGAATATTTGCATTGTAATTGTTTCATGATTCCTTATGGAATATACAATATATGATAGAGGGGTTTTGAGCAGCAATCTTTCCCCAAGAAATTATTTGTGTTGTGGTTTGATTGATTCTTCTTCGCTTCATTTGATTGGTGATTGTGTTTTTAATTCCATAATTGATTTGTAGAAGTGATTCAATATTTAAATTTAGTACATTTTTAGATCGAATTAAATCCATGATATACATGCTTGTTGTATAATTTCTACAGTGTAAACCCTTATTATTGTTATTGTAGCCCCCTTATTGTTATTGTTCTACCCCTGTAGTCCCCATATTGTTATTATTGTGCCTCATATTGTTATTTTTGTGCCCTTACATTACTATTGTTAGGTTGGCTAGGATTATGTTGTGACCCCATGGACTCGTATATATAGAAAGGAGGTTTTGTAATTTGTATCATCTAATAATTGTTCATTTATGTAATGTAAAGGAGATTTCCCCCTCGAAGAGGCTGATTTATAAGGTGTTGATCTATCTTTTCTTCTATATTTTGAGTTGGTTTCATAACATTCCTCATTTATTGTTTTAACTAGAAATAGCTTAATAAAATATGGTTTATTAAATTATTTCTTATAGTGAAAGCAATTTTACTATGGTAAAATTGGTCTTACATGGTGTACTTCTATCCATCTCATTGTAAATGGTTAGATGACCAAATTTTGGTGTAACAGATTTCCCCCCAGCGTGCAAGCGTTAGGAGCTAATTGTATGACCAAATATGTTGGAAGAAAACAATCATGAGACACAGAAGGGGAGTCATAGAGAGAGGCACACATAGATAGAGTAAGGTGAGAGAGGAAAATAACTGAGGGGGTGAGAGCTAGAAATGATATAAGTCTCCTTTAATGTTTGGGTACCATTTCTCAGTGAGGCGAGGGAGGCATACCTATGCTCGCCGAGATGAAAAGGTACAAATAATAATGGTGTGCCCAACAAATGAAACTGAGAGATAAAGTACATGATAAATGGTACATGGCATGCTGGCATAAAAATGGGCCAGAAAAAAATATAATGGATCCCAAATAGATATTTCCCTTGGAAAAACATGAGCTAGGACTGAATACAATAATATTTGAGTACATGAGACATAAGAACAACCACATAAGCCCTACTACACAGGAAAATGGCCCTGAAAATATGAATGGATCATTTGAATGATCCATGCATGCTATGGGCGCTGCAAGAAGCTGAAACAGAACCCATCAAAAATGCGGAGCTGCATCTGAGGTTGTAGCATAATCTGAGGTCATTTGGGCATGTGGGGGGGCTACCTGAAGGGCCACCCTCTCATGAGGTCTGAAGCATCTCACACACACCTAGGAATCACTAGTACAATCAGTTGAATCATCGAACCATCAAGTATATGAATCTCAATCATACAATAATGAGCTGAAGCTGAGCGGATGAGAAACAATTAATTCAAAGGGAAATGATGAGTCCCTTTTCCTGATCCGAGGTACCGAACAAGAATTGAAGCTGGAACCAAGGTACACCACCCTTTAAACCTGTCTTTTGGAATGAATGTGTTGATGTCAATAAAAGGAGGTCTGCCATAGGCGAGGCAATGAGGAATCCTCAACTAAGGCACAAGGGATCATAATAAAGTGATTGATGGACTAACAGCAAGGATGATGATGTAATGGGGGATACAGATAGTGGACGGATGACTTCCCTTGTCAGAGCATAAAAAGCATGGATGACCTGGCAGCGACTGATTCGACTCTGGAGGGGATGGGGGACAGTGTGAGTGGAGGCAAAAATGGGTTACATGAGAGAGGGACATGGAAAAAATGGATGGAATATTGTAACAGGAGGCGAAGTGACTCGGGACAGACTCCATGAATGCGATGGTGACTCAACTCGGGTGCTTTGAACAAGGGTGACTCGTTGATGCTGCCACACAAAATAGGCCCGATAGGGACCATAAAAAAATGAGCAAAAGATGGTTACTCATGACAAAAATCAATACAAGCATTGACAAGTATGAAGGAAAAGTGGTGCCCCAACTACAAGTAGTGCAAGTGAATAAATCCGATATTAAGAGGTAGAAAAGTGACCCTTCTTGGAAAAATGGCTTCCTAGTGAAGTGTCAAGGTACCAAAAATAAAAGGATACCCATTGTAGTCCTCGGTGAGAGCTTTCCAATGGTGCTGATGGTTCGTCAAATTGAGCTACAGTGTGGTCACAATTGGTGAAAAAAAATTTAGGGATTTTCTTTTAATAGGGTGATTTCCCTCCAATTTGATTCATTAGATAATGGAGTCGTGGTGAAATTGGAGAGGAGGAGAAGGCCCTAAATCTTGCGGTGATCATAGCAAACATACCGATCGTTGGAATCTGGATTCGTCAGTTGCAGGTAGGTGGCCTAACCTTACTCTTCATTTTTAGTGGTATATCTTTCATATTAGGTCCCTGGGGCTTAGAAATAGACCTCTACCTCTCCTCATGGCTAGAGTTCACCTTCTCGAGCATGTAATGCAACCTGGCTCACAATTCTAGAGGGGAAAACTACGAGCTTGCTACTGGAGAGGCTAAAAAGTGCAAGTTGGACTAACGGTGATATTTCTTTTTTTTTTTGGCCAAGGACCGAGACTTGATGGTTTATGATGTAGTTTACCTTCTATGAGCTAAAAAAATTATGGTTTTATGTAGGTATGGCAGAGTTGAGGATCAACTGGCGAGAGAGGGATTTGGATGCGCTTCGTGCCAAGATCTAGGGGGATCAGCTGGTACGAGGAGCACTTGTGAGGTATGGGGTTCTCAAGTTGGTTGAGAACCCACAGATGAGGGCAGGTGAGCCCTTATTATCGAGGATAGTCAGCAATTTGGATCCAGACTAGGAGGCCTTTATGGTGCAGGGGCACAGGATCCAGTTGACCATCCAACACATCTACTTCTTGATCATACTTACACCACTAGGGGTGGTGGGAAATATACATCTATTGTTACCACGTGGGCAGAACATATCAGAGTTCATGGAGCACCACTGTAGATCGGATGTTCGTGCTAAGGGCACGACCATTCCAATCGGTGATCTAGAGAGTCTAGAGACACGGTATGTCGTCGGAGCAGTACTGCGGATCTTGGGAAACCAGGCATTCCATCATATCACTGGGGGGTAGATGATTTTGGTTGAGATTTTTTTGAGTTGGACCTACTATGGATGGGCCCAGATGATGTTGTCGTCAGTGAAATGATAGTTTTCACTATGCAAGAGACAGGTGAACCATGAATATTATTTTGGTACAGTGTTGTGCTTGTACTTATTTGAGAAGATCCACGCACTTTGGCCTCATTTGCATATCCAGGATGGGGGCCCAGAGGAGCCCAGGATGCGCCACTAGGGGCAGCTGTTGCAGAGAGGAGGAAGTGGGGAAGTTAGACAGGTGTTCTAACCTGAGTTCTTTGCACACTGGGATTAGATGATTTTGTACATAAACGATTATCCATAAAGTGGTATGAACTTTCATGGGGACCCTGACTTTCCATTTCTGTTGGGTCGACCCTGGGGACCAAATGGTAAGTGAAAGTATCTATATATTATGGTTCATTTAAATTTTTAATAATATGTATGTGGTACTAATTCGTGACTTGTGGTATGCAGATATATCATCGGTGAATCCGGTGGGGTATATAGGACGACCCGTAGCACCTAGGGTTGCAGAATCTAGTGGAGCGAGAGGAGACCAAAGACCTGACTATGAGGCTCTGCTGGAGGATGTCTGACACAGGTGTGAGATGATGCTGACCACTGTATCAAAGAATGGTTGTCATGATTTTGAGGACCAGTACATCGAGGGATGCATAGGGCTACCCTCTGAGTGGCGAGGGGTCATGCGACGCATGGCGATGGCCAGACAGGAAGATTGGGATCTGCGAGCTGGTAAGGACCCTCCTAACATGTTTTTTTCTGGTGTCATCTTCCTGAATAAGGACCCAGTGACCAAATGTGTGGAAGCTGAGATTTACATGATGAAATCCATCTCAAAGTTAGGAGGACTAATCAAAGGAGCGGAAGTGATAGCATGTTTCATGGCATCAAAAACTGTTGATCATAGTCATCCTAAATAAATTGGGTGTTAGATCGAAGGAGTCTAAGAAACCCATGCAGAGTGGTGCCATAGTAAGGGAAAAATTGATGAAGGAAGTTGGCTTTCCCTTGAAGGCTTTGTAACTGGCGCAAGGTATGAGGAATGGGAAGCTCAAGAATGGCTTGAAATTTGAGGGTATTAAGCTTTATACCATATTTTGACACAATGATGCCCAAGAGACGGCCGACAGGAGTGCAAAAGTCACACTTCCATGGGTTGAGACAGATATTATACTTACGACATTGGATAAAAATAGTACATAAATCATGAATGTGTTGCACCCGATGCCAAGAATGAGCAGTGAGATCGTCAAGGTAGGAAAGGATAATATGAGAAAAATCATGGAAGCATGTTAAGTCCCTATATTAATAGTGTAGTCCCTTATTATGTTAGTGTATCCCCCCTTATTGTCATGGTTGTACCCCTGTAACCCCCATATTGTTATTATTGTGCCCTTACATTATCATTGTTAGGTTAGCTAGGATTACATTTTGGCCCCACTAGGATTACATTGTGGCCCCATGGACTCCTATATATAGAAAGGAGGTTTTTTCATTTGTATCAACCAAGAATTGTTCATTAATGTAATGTATTGGAGGTTGCTCCCTCGAAGTGGCTTATTTCTAAGGCATTGATATCTCTTTTCTTCTATTTTTGGAGCTAGTTTCACAACATTTGGTATCAGAGCTTTGGATTCTAGGGTTTCGCTACCCCAAACAAGTCATCGTGGAATTTTCGCTATAACGTTTTTTATATGAAGGTTCATAAGCTGAAATTTCTATAGTATGAAGCCAGAATCCTAAAGAATATCGACACAAAATTTCAGAGCTTGGTTCACAATAGTTTCAGAGATATGATCTGTGGAAGTTAGGGCTTTTTGCAGGCTCCTGAATTTCACTTGAAAAGGTCAACGTGGAATTTGCACTATAAATTTTTGTCTACAAAGGTTTAGAAGTTGAAACTTTTAGAGCGCGAAGCTGAAATCCTGAGGAACATCATCGAAAAATTTCATAGCATGGTTCAAAATATTTTCGGAGATATGAGCTATGGAAGTTAGGTCTTTTTCAGGCTCCTAAATTTCATCTCAAAGACGTGATTGTGGGAAAATATTCATACCTCTCTCCCTGAGCATCGGATTGGAATTATGTAAAAATTGACTAGAATGACACGGAATGTAGCTTCCTTTCTATAAATTTCAGAGCCAAAGGAGCCAAAAGTGACACGTGGCAAGTCATACAAGTTTGCTCTACTGAACTAGTCCATAATTAGGTCATCGTAGGATACTGGGCATAACTTTGTCTTCAAGAATCCAAATCAGGTCAGACCTATGGCATTCGAAAAAGAAGATTTAGAGGGCTAATTCAGGTCCAAATTTCAGATATTGAGGATCTGAAATCATATAGATAATTCAGTTTCAATATCTAGTTTCTCAAAAGCAAGAAAAAGGTGTGTATTTGGTCTTTAAAATTGCATAACGTTTGTTTGAAAAATAATTTTGAAGTGATTCCAAGGGAATATTTTAGAATTTTTATCAATATTTGGTTCTATAATGCCTCCTAAAAATAATTCCATACCCATTAAGCCCTCAAAAATCTATACTATGATGCATGAAGAGGAAGAATTGCATAATGAGATATCAAAATTACGGTATCGAATGCAACAAATTTCGATCTTACGAAGAGCAACCGAAGATGACATAGATGGTTTAAAATCAGAAATGGAGGCTAAGTTATATGGTTTGAAGGATCAAATAATATCTAATATGGATGATAAATTAGTGGAAGATCGCATCGAGCATCAACAACAAGTTCTCCAACTCTCAAAGGATAACCTAAATTTGGTGCAGAATCTAATGAAACAATAGGAAGATCAAAATCACATCGAAAGAAGTTCTGAAGTAGTCACAGAAACAAGAACTAGACAAGTACGATTAATTTTAGAGTATCTCAGCAAGTGGAAGAACTTTCCTGTAGAAGATTCCACATGGGAGGATGAGAATTTTATACAGAAGCATCAAGAAATAATCAAGCGTTGAGGACAACACTTTTTTGAAGGAGAGGGGCATGTTAAGTCCCTATATTAATAGTGTAGTTCCTTATTATGTTAGTGTAACCCCCCTTATTATTATTGTTGTACCCCTGTAACCCCCATATTGTTATTATTGTTTCCTTACATTATTATTGTTAGGTCGACTAGGATTACATTGTGGCCCTGCTAGGATTACATTGTGTCCCCATGGAATCCTATATATAGAAAGGAGGTTTTGTCATTTGTATCATCCAAGAATTGTTCATTCATGTAATGTATTGGAGGTTGCCCCCTCGAAGTGGCTTATTTCTAAGGCGTTGATATCTCTTTTCTTCTATTTTTGGAGCTGGTTTCACAACAAAGCAGTATGACATGGCCCGCTGGAAGGTGGCTCTGACATTATTTAGACTGAAAGGCATGACCCTATAGGCAAAAGCTCCCCACAGACTAATGAACGCAATGTTTAACTAATCTGGTTATACCTGGAGAAACCATCCATAAAGGATATAACCTCATGCCCCGCACACTCATCGATGATTTGGTCAATAAACGGTGTGGGGAATTCGTCTATGGGACAAGATTTGTTTAGGTCGAGAAAGTTAGTGTAGACACGGATGGTGCCTTATTTCTTGAGAACTGGAACCGAGTTGGAAACCCATGTGGTGTATTCAATCGGATAGATAAAACCAACCTGCTTGAGCTTATCTATTTCGGCTTTGATAGCCTCTCATCTGGAAGGATTGACGGGTCTCAACTTTGACGAACAGGAATTGCATCAGTCCATGTATTGATATGGTGTTCGACAATGGTGAGATCAAGACTGGGCATCAGTGAATAGGACCAGGCAAAAACATCACAAAATTCCTTGGATAGCTTAGTGTAAGCCTAAATTTCTCTCGGGGTGCAACGTTCCCCCAAGGTAATGTTTTCTTCTACCCTTGGTTTATCGGAAATGTTAATTTTAATGGTAGGAGAGATATTCGACATATTTCCTTCTTCGAAAGCATCAAGTGTAGGAATGGGAATTCTAAACCAATCGAATTCATCGTGGATGAATTATTTAGACTCCACAACATACTGTTCATGGGACTGTTACATAAGGAAGTATGCACGATGGTGCAAATCATCCCAGGGAAAATCAGGGGTGGTCATGGCTTCCATAATGTCTTCATCATAATGAAATATGGGAGGAGCCATGGAAGGGAGACCACATGACAGGGCTACCTGACCCATCGTCATGAGAGATATGGTTCACATACGCATCACTACGGAGGGTAGATGAAGAGCTAGTAGATGAAACATATACCGATGTTGAGAACAAGGTGTTCGCCGAGGGAGGTTTGACCGAAACAAAAGGGGATGCCCCACAGGGGTCTTCCACAATGGATATTATGGATGATGATAGATAGAGAATAGTTACCAAAGAGTCTGACACCTTGAAATCAGGGGGAGGTATCACAATGGGTGCAGAAATGTCCTCCACTTCTGCTGAAGCGGAACTCATACGTAGAGGGGTACAGGATCCACTACGAGTGACCTCTATTTAAAAAATTTACTCAAGGGTATCACAAAGTCATCTAGATGGGGAAAAATATGAGAATAGTGGCCATAAATATCACACAAAGCACATGGGTGGTTCGTGGGCAACGATTTGTGTTTCTTAGCTGAATCAGGTAAGGTGACATGGACCTTCGGGATGTTAGATTCAAGAAAAATCTCGTTGACCACAGTTTTGAGATGAGGAAGCTCATGACAGTTATGGATGGCATGCCCAAAAACATCACACAAAGCACACGAAGGTGACTGCTTTGGAGGCTTAGGAGTTCTAGGATCTATTTGGGGGGGCTTGTCCTTAGGTTCCTTCTTTTTGGCTTTTCCCCCCTCACCGAATGCTTTTGCAACATGATTAGGTTCTTCTTGAAGTGGTTGAGGAACTGAAGCAAAGGGAGGGGTCATGGTGACCGATTGAACCGGGGTCAAAGAGGTATATGGTT
Organism: Pinus albicaulis; assembly: GCA_034641835.2. Lineage (NCBI taxonomy): Eukaryota > Viridiplantae > Streptophyta > Pinopsida > Pinales > Pinaceae > Pinus > Pinus albicaulis. The sequence goes on from CM076570.1 coordinate 929,127,474, forward strand.
TGATTTGACCAGACGAAGTGTTTTCTGGAGGATCAATGTACCATACTGGGATCCCCATGGTCAAATTGGGGAGGCTTAATGTAGCCATAATAGGCACCGAAAAGACTCGAGAGGGGGGAGCTAAAAATGGTATCTGACTAGAAAGGTAAGGGCCTAGAAGAATGGATCCCAAATGGTTAAGGCTAGGGGGGAACCACTCCTAGTTGAAAAAGGTTGGGAGAGACACCAACATAAGAAGAAGGTCCGTGAGTTGAAGGTCCTAAAGGTTTTTTCGAGTGGACAAAAACATTTTTTGAAGGCATTGGTTGCTGGCTAGTCGAACTATACTACTTTTGGCTAGCTCGAGATGCTTGCAACATGAAAACACTCAATGAAATTGGCTCAGTGATAAGGGGGGGGGGGGGCGGCTAGGGAATGTACCAAGTAAGGTGGAATATTTATAGACTCCTGGTGAAATGCTGGTGAGAGGTGTGACTGATTTCTTATCGACCACCGAAGATATGATAGGCTCGAGGGAGGTCTGAGACTTTGGTTTGTAATATGTCAATTGATCGATGGTGACGATATTTAAATTGTGAGGAAATCACTTCTTACGGTGAACCGCAAATGTGACATCTGACATCACATAGGTATAGCTATGACCCAAGAGGATATTTTAATCCAAGGGACGTCAATAAATTCTATGTCAATACAAACAATCTTGCCCGGAAGTGTGACAGGACAATTGTGGAACATGCCAAGGGGACGAGAAGGGTGACCATCCCATGCACATAAAGTGATGGTGGATGGGACTAAGTTAGGTCATCCAAGTTTATTCCAAGAAGAGGCAGACATCACACAAGTGGATGGCCCCTCGTCAATGATACATCTCTAAACATGGGCATTACAAATCTTGACTGGTATTTGGAAGGCAACAAATGAAGGTAAAGGGGTATGTTCTAATTTTTCAACATCAGAGACGATCGAATGATCATCTGAAGGATCCATGGCACCCAAAGTGAATAGCAAAGCCTTTCGTTGACTTCCAGTGTTGACATGGCAGTAGGCGACTGCGCCATCATCTACGATGTTGCAGGTGTGGGCGTCTTTGGCAGAAGCAACATTTTGGCATAATGGCCCTTTGGGGATCTTTTGAAAGACCTCTGCCTTAGGCCGAGGGATCTGGAAGGGAACATTAGGTGTAGAAATGGAATTTTTTGGAACCTTGGTTTGGGACTTAGTTGTAGACATAACGGTTTTCTTGTGATATTAGCACAACCGGGTCTGAAGATTGGCATCAACGGCATTGAACTCTTCAGAAGTCATCATGAGAATCTGGTAATCAGGGGTACCATATTGTGGAGGTTGAGGAACGACCTAACCTTGAGGTGGTTGGGAAACAACATATCCTTACGGAGAGAAAGGATTGGTGAACACAACAATTATTATTTCTTTTAAACCAAATTTGTGAACTTTCGTTAGATTTATTAGTCTGCAAGCCAAATTATTTCTCTGTGTTTCTATTCCTTGTCATATCACATAAAATAGATATTCTCCTTTGATTTTATTTAAGCTATTGTGGGTTCTCAGTTTAAAAGGTGGCATACCAATCATCCATTGCAATGTAAAAAATGATATGAACCTAATGAATCTAGTTACGAGCAGCAGGTTCAGATAATGTTGGAAAAATGAAAGATTGGTCGCATGTGCAGCTGCATAACAAATATATCTGTGGGAGATAAAAAGGTTGGTCACAGAAGAATGGAGATAAGACGTGACCTTCACGTGCTTAATTAATTTTTTCAAACCTATAAGTATTTATAATTTTATTTAAATATTTTATTTCAAAAGTCAATGTCTCTCAAATAGGCAAAACCCTAGATCAAGGGAAGGCATTTTTTTTTGTTTTTAAATATGCCTTGCTTTCTTGTCGTCGTCATAATTGGATGATATCACCCTTTAGGTTGTAGTGGGAATTTATATGAACCATACTAATCCATATTGGATCATTATATTTTTTATCATCCATATCGCTGCTTTCAAAGTGGAATAAGTGGAGGAATCAACTTAGAGGACCATTTTTACCAGCGGTCCTAGTTTGTAAAATTTTGGGTCAAAAACTTCAAGAGCTATTTTGAGGCCTTAAATGAATAATTTTTGTTGTCCCAAACTTAATATGAACATATTTTCCATAATATGCATGACAATACCTTTCTAATTATGTAATAATCGCCTCAATCAGAGTTCATATGAGAAAGTTATGCCTCCTGAAAATTGACCTATCAATATTGATCACCATAATCTAAAAGGATGCCATGGAAACCTCCATTATTCATGTAAAACAAGGTATCCATGTGATTATTATGAATAATACTCTATAACATTCAATATTGTAACTATTTTTAAGAGTTTAAGTAGTCAAACCTAACCACTAGTAGGCTATTGGGTTGTATCATAATCGAGCCACTAGGAGGAAAAGGGGTTCCATTCTTTTGAGTGCATTTTCTCCATAGATGAGAAAAAATAGCTGAGAGGGATAGGATATAGAGTACACAGAGAGGATTTTTGCACTATATTATCCCATGGGTGAGAGACCATACTTCTTTGTACTCATTAGGGAAATTTTGAGGTCTAAAATGGGCCTCCTAAGGAAATTATAAAATAATAGTGGAAATAATAAAGTAAGATTTGATGGCATCATCAAATTTTAGAGGGAAGAAGAAAAAAACTACTTTTTCAACTCGTATTTTCATGTATTTCTCGTTTTTTGTGTAGCAAGGTCCATCGAAAGTATGCAACATGGGTACTCCTTGGATGAGGAAATAAATTTTGCATCCGACGAGTACTTCCGCTCAAAATATGAGTAAAAACTTTGGGAGATAAGTTGAAAATACTAGTTTAAAAAGTAGTTTTATTATTTTATTATTTTTTAATCTTTTTACCCTTTTACTTAAAAAATGGTGAATCATCCCCCATGGTTGACATCATCATCTTGAATCCTATTGGTTCTTATAAATTTTATTTTGGTTGTACATTTTTCTTAGGAGGCCCATTTAAGACCTCAAAATTCCCCTAAAGAAAAACAATTTTCTATTCATAGAAAGAGAGCAACGCAACGTCACCTTTCAACTAAGTTTTCTTCCGAATGGGTTTACCAGGTTATATCTTGTGTCAAATCATGGTTTGTGAGTTTACATTTTGTTACTCTCTATTTTTTGCATAATTTTAATTACCATGCATATGCAATTAAGAACAATCTACAAATCCATTAATATAAAGGGAAATAAAACCCTAATATTGTAGATTTCAGATTTTAAAATATAGTTTTATCTGATCCCACGCGACAAATTGTTCAGTGGACTATCCACATAATTTTATGGATCATGTTGGAACTAGAGAAGGTTTCTTTGGGTATATTGTATATATTTGCAGGAGATGTAGATAAACTGAGCTAGAAGTTGTTAGTGTAGAAAATGTAACAACAAGATTCAATATGATCTTGTAATTCACTAAAACAAAACATTGAATCCTTCTACAATTTGCGGAAACAAAACACGATCGCACAATCACATAAAAATTAAGAGAAAGAGACAATCAATCACACAACACAAGATATATCTGGGGAAACTACTCAAAACCCCTCTATCTGTATATTTCATAAATTCAAGACCATTTAACAATACAATGTTATTCCTCACACTAACAAACCTTTGCACTCTAATTACTATCTCACTATGATCCTGCTCGAATCTGGGACACAATCTAAGAAAAATTGGTCCAGTATCATAACATTTTTTTGGCATCTACCTAATCTTCCTTTCTTACGAATTCTTGCCATTTTGAGCCCCTATTAATTAGGAAAATTCTAAATAATGATTGCACAATTCATCTAAGGCTTCTCGATGACCTCATGTATGACCTGTATAATTTTATAATTATACAACTAATAGATCTCTCCCCTTTAACCTCCATCTCAACTAGGCCTTCCTTAGAACTAATATGCAACAACTATTTATAGTGAATTATCAGTTAACTGATTGATAAATACTTGTGAATTAAATCGGATTTAATTCACTAGACCTCTCACTAGCTCATCTCTCAGTTAGAACTAGTTAAACTAATTTTAACTCAAATAATTGAGTTAACTAATTACAGCTCAAAAATAACTGTAACTGGACCCCCTAAAATCATGGGACAACTCTAAATGCCTCCACTCTCACCCTCAACTTGAAATTCCTAAGCTAACTAAGAATTCCTGACTCAGCTAGCTAATACATGTTGACATGAGATGAAATTACAAATTCTCTTCCAATTTCATTAAGGGAAAATTAAATTAGAAGCCCCCGATGGTGCCATTTTTGGGTTCCATTACTGAATGCCATTTTCAGTGTTTCTTGTTTCCAATTTCAACACTCCCTCTCAACAAGAAAGGAATTCAATCTATCCTAATCTGGTACATTTGGAATGTTTTGCATGCAACACTTCTCTAGTGTTGTTTGCTCCAACAACTCCTGAAACTGAATAGCCTCCAAAAAAATTTGAATCAATATGATGCATCTATCATGAGAGTCTTTGATTGCTACCGGTTACTACACTATCTACTGAAAAATTTTCGTTGCTCTTGACTCTGAATTTTTTCCTTCTGGACTACTACAAACTCTAATTTGTGCTCCAGTATCTGACATTTGTCACTTTGATTTCTTTCTTTCTGACATCTGGCTGCATCAATCCTACCAATCCTTCTGGCTAATCTATACTGTGGGCTCTCAGTAGCCCGGTATGATCCATCAAACACACTATCTCAATGGACCCAAATTTTTTATCTTGGGATTATGTCTTCACATCGCCTCACCTCTCACCTGGAGATATGGATGCATGTGCTCCCTCTGCCCATCTAGCTCAAAATTTCCCCCTCCTGGAGGTCTCTTCTTGAGTGGATGCCTCCACTCGGTATCCTCTCTACTTCTAAAATTGTGGCTACTCCACAACCTTCTGAGACTGCTTCTAACGCTGCAAGTTAAGAGGTATTTTATGCTCCCTCTCAACCACCAAGTCATTAACCTATTATTTTCTCCTAAAATATTTTCATGCATCTTCAACCTCAAGAGAATACAGGTTCTTGACTCGTACACCAATATGTTTCACCCGTCCCGTGTCGATGTGTCTAAGGAATTCCTTTCCTTTTATAAATATGAAATCATAACCACGATCTTCTAATACAACTATGGAGAAAAGATTATTCATTAGTCCTGGAACATACAAAACATATGATAGTATGACAGGGGAGCCAGACTCCATCTGTAAGGTAATTGTACCTATGCCAGTCACGTTGTACCTCCCGTCATCTCCAAACTATATGTTCTACTAGAGGTCCTTCTCCTCCAACTCACTGAAGAGATCTTTATTCCCCGCCATATGGAACAAGGCACCATTGTATAGATAAAACATTCATCCCATTACAGTGTTGGACATGCATGAAATGAGAGTAAAATAAAGCTCAAAATATGAAGTTAGTGTTCACTTGCTACTGCAACTACAGGCTCCTTATTGCTTTCCTTCTATGGACATTTCGAGGAATAATGCCCATGCTCGTGACAGTGAAATAACTTGACCTTGGAAAAGCCTCTCTTGCCCTCTTCACCTTGGGACTTCTTTCCTTTTTCTTTCTTTCCTTTTCCTACTAATGAAAAATCTTCTTCTTTGTCAATGTCGTAGGTCCCATCTCTAGTGCTCTTCCTTATCTCTTCTATTACCAAGTCGGACCACAAACACTCCCAGTCTAGTAGCTTATCCCTCCCATTCACAGATTCTTGCTAACTATGCCAGCTCTTGGGAAGGCCTATAAGAGCTAGGCTCACCAAATAATCTTGGGTTACTATCACACCGACACTTCCAAGCTCATCTCAACATTGAGTGAAATTCGTCAAGTATTTTGGTATCATCACTCCCTCCTCCATCTTGATATTTCTGAGCTTGTCTTTCAGCACAAAATTCCTGTGGTCGCTGTTATTCTAAAAGAGACCTGTTAATTCCTTCCACATATAATATGGAGTCACCTTCCCATGGAGACTCAAGACAATATGATCTTGAACTCTCTCTAACAAGATCCTTCTCACCTTTGCTACCGTCTTCTTCCATGCATAAAGAATTTGAGAGCATTTGTTGTTGCAAGCTTGGGAATATAACAATCTATGAATTCCTTCAGTCTGTTGTCCTTGATCACTACCTCCATCATGTCCTTCCATGATATGTAATTTGAATTTCCCTGAAGAGCATATTTGAGTCTCAAGCCATTGAAATACATCTTGATCTATTGTTGGATCTTGAAGAATACATCTGCAAATTTGAACATGTTCAAAACAAACTATGTTCTTCTCTTCTATTGTGATTCCTGGTGCTCTGATACCCTGTAGAAAATATAACAACGAGATTCAATCTAATATTGTAATGTACTAAAAAAAATATTGAATCCTTCTACAATTTGCGAAATAAAATCATGATCACACAATCACATAACAAGTAAGAGAAAGAGACAATCAATCGCACAACACAAGATGTATCTAGCGAAATACACTGCTCACAACCCCGCTATCTGTATATTTCATAAATTCAATACCATGAAACAATACAATTCTATTCCTCACAATCTGAAACCTCTGCACTCTGCTGACTATCTCACTCTGATCCTACATGAATCTAGCACACAATCTAATAAAAATCAGTCCAATATTCAACCTTTTTCTTGCCTCTACTTGGCCTGCCTTTCTTATGCATTATTTGGCTAATTGAGCCCATAATAATTAGGAAAATCGAAAATAATTATTATGTAATTCATCTAAGGCTTCCCGATTATACAATTGATCTATACAATTTTCTAATTATACAACTAATAGATCTCTTCCTCTTAACCTCGGTCTCAACTGGGCCTTCCTTAGAACTGACATGCAACATACATTTATTGTGAATTATCAGTTAACTTATTAATCACTACTTTTGAATTAAATCATATTTAATTCACTGAACCTCTCACTAGCTCATCTCTTGGTTAGAACTAGTTAAACTGATTTTAACTCAATTAAATGAGTTAACTAATTACAAATCACAAATAACTCTAAGTGGACCCCCTAAAATCATGGGGGAACTCTACATATCTCCTCTCTCACCCTCAACTTGAATTTCCTAAGATAACTAAGTCTTCCTAACTCAATTAAGTAATACAAGTTGTCATGAGATGAAATTACAATTTTTCTTCCAATTCAATTAAGGGAGAATTAAATCAAAAGCCCTCTATGGTGCCATTTCTGGGTGCCATTTTATGGGTGTCATTTATGGATGCCATTTTCAATTTTTCTTATTTCCAATTCCAACAATAAGACCCTAATCATGGTCGATTAATCACGAGTAACCCTCCTAATCCTATAGAGGAGAGGTTTTCACAGATGGATCCGTAATTTGAATCTCTACATGTGGGTCCTAAGTAATAAGCTTGCACTACTTAGAGATGGGGGCTCTAACATAGAAGATAGATCAAGATATCGAGAAGAAATAGAGAACCAACTGAAGAAATGACCCAAAAGAGTTCAACCCAATTCAAGTGTTGTGAACCATTCGCATTCCCTATTAAAAATGGAAGTGAAGGTTGATATCAAGCCATATCAAGGTGAGATCGATGCTCTGAAGCTAAATCACTAGTTTCAATAATTATAAGTGTATTTCAGTGTCCATCATATTGAGGAAGAATATAATTTTTCATTTGCATGACTGAAATTAGAGGGTCATGCCCTAACTTAGTGGTAAATCCATGTAGAGATCTTGAGGTTGGAGGGAGATCCTCTAGTGACTAAGTGGGAGGATGTTAAAACCCTCATAAGCCACAATTTTACCCTATTGTGTATGTAGAGGACTAGTGGATGGTGTTCCACTAATTTAGGAAAAAGAAGGTGTATAGTTTATAAGAGTACACCACATAATTTAAAAATATGGCCACAATGCTAGATATCTCCCCAAAGAGCCCAAATGTACTCCTCAAGTATCTGTGGGGTCTACATAGCCATACACAAAATCAAGTGATGTTGTTCAATCCTAGATTATAATACAAGGCTTGTGTACAGGCACAATACCTGGAGAACGGAAGCCTGAAGAAAGGGAAATCAAGAGGATAAAAGCATAACGAGAAACAAGGTGCTTTTAAGGAGGGGAAGAAGAAGTGGAAAGGGGGAAAAAAGATAAAAATATGACAACCACAAATCACCAGTGAAAATATCCCAACAACCACTGCAACATTGATGGTCATACAAAGGAGAAGTGTTGGAAGTTGCATCCAAACCTTAACCCGAAGAAAAAAAAGAATGGAAATAAGAAGAATAATATCATGGCCACTAATTCGAACAACCAAATTTAAAGTACTTCAGACATGGATGAGAATTTTTTTTTTGTGTTAGTGCAAAAGGAGGTGAATCTAGGTAGCCTTCAACAATAGGAAGAGAAAGGAATGAGCAAACTATTCCACATAAATATACATGTTAAGATGAAAAATATTGATGCTCTCTTTGAAATAGGATTATAGGTGAATCTCATTGTAGCAAATTTGGTCAAAAAATTGGGATTGGAAGTTTGTTATCATCCAAGTCCATATCCATTGGGATGGGTAAATAAGGATGCATAGTTAAAGGTAACCAAATAGTGCAAAATTAGATTTTGCACTAGTGCTAATTTTATGGATGAAATGAAATGATATACAATTCCTTGATGCATATGGAGTCGTGTTTGGAATTCCCTACATATACATGAAATATGCAGTATTCATGCAGATAGCCAACTAGTACTAGTTCGTGAAGGATGGAAAATTATTCACCATCAACACGCACAAAGGCAAGTAAAAAATTTTGCTAGTAAGTGCCAACCAAGTCAAGGAATTGATCAATCCTAACAAGAAGTATGTTTTTTGTAGTTTTAAGAGAGAATTAGTCTATAAGTCTATATGAGGTAAGGAATACTTGGAAGGGTGTACAAAGGAACATAAACAAAACCGGAAGAGTTCCTACATGTACCGTTAGGGATGTGTTTCAAGAGCCTAAAGGGTTACCACACAAGATGGAAGTGGAGCACGAGATCTAATTTTTCTCGAACTCCCCATTTCCAAACATTGGGTTATGCATGCAGTCAATTATAGAAGCAATTTAGGTGAAGAAATAGTTTCATAAACTGCTAGAACAAGGTGTCATTTGACGAATTACATCACCATGTGGGTCACCCACTATCATTGTACCAAAGAAGGATGGGAATTTGGGATGTGTATTGATTACGGGGCATTGAAAAAATCACACTGAAGAATAGGTAGCCCTAGTCCATGATAGATGATCTATTAGATCAGCTGCAACAAGTGAATTACTTCACCAAGATGGACTTAAAGTATGAATGTCACCAAGTTTGAGTCAAAGAAGAAGATACCTAGAAAACCACCTTCAAATTAAGCAAGATTCGTATGAGTGGTTAGTCATGCCATTCAGACTTGCAATGAAATAGCTACATTTGTGAGGTTAATGAATGATGTACTTCTCCCTTACATATATTCATTTGTTATTATCTATTTGGATGATATACCAGTATACAATGCAACCTAGGAGGAGCATATCTCACATTTGAAACAGGTGTTGGAGACATTAAAGAAGCACTGTCTCCTAGAAAATATTAAGAAGTGTGAGTTTTCACAACAATATTTGGTTTATTTGGGGTATTTGATAGGTGGAGGAGAGATGAAGATAGATCCTACCAAGGTGGAGGCCATAATGAAATGGTTGGTGCCCACTAATATTTTTGAGATTAGGGGTTTTTCGGGGAAAACACAACACCTGAGGAAATACATAGCCTTGTTTTTAGTGGTTGTAGCACCACTTGACACCATAAAAAAAAGTGGAAAGCATTTATAGTGGGGAAAGGGTCAACAAAGGGCCTTTGAGGAGCTAAAAATAAGGCAATTCAAGCACGAGTCATGGGATTACCAAACTTGCAAAAACCATTCGAATTGGATACGAATATGAGTGAGTAATTTTTATGGGAGCGGTATTGTTGCAAGGAGGAACGCATGTATGCTACCATTCTAAATTATTTCATGGGGAAGTTATTAACTACCTATTGTAGCTACTACAACAACCCCCAAATTATTCGGCTTAGACACCTTAATGTCCGGTCCCCCTTTTCTTTTCAAGGTTTTAAACTATTTTCCTGTGTCTTGAATTAGTTAAATGCTTAGATGACCTAGTTGTCATTGAGAGATATTGTTGCTCATATTTTCACAAGGCATATTGTCTATTCCTACCTTACCTCATCTCGGTTCTCATTCTTATAAATGAATTATGATTCGTGGAATCATTGCTTCACTCATGTAGCTTTAAGAATTATACTATAATTTTATGCATTATAATCTTTAGGTATGGATATCATGTTGTACCAAGGAAGTTTCCAGAGATTCTTTACTTTAATTCTCATCTGCTAATTTGAATATTCAAGCTTGAATTCTCATCAGCATTTCATTGGATTTTTTTAGTCATAGCAATGCAATTGTCATGATAGTAATTTCATTTAATACTGTCATGATAGTAATTTCATTGAATACTATTGGAGATATCTTTATAACTTACTTGAAAAATCACTTAAATTTTTCTTTTGGAGCTTTTACAAAACCCATTTTGTTGACTCTAGCTTGCTCAACTAGCTTAGGCTTGCAATCCATATAATCTATTGTGCATTCAAAGCTTTAGTATTCAATTTTGTAAAAACTAATATTTATGTTTCTCGTATATAACATCAAAAGGTTATACATAAACTAATCAATGGGCCATTTCTTAGTGATTGTCATCCAGCAAGACTTCTTGGTTTCTCAACTAGACTATGTGATTAAGATTACTGTGTGATTATCAACCAAAAAGCCTCATGGGTTTCTCATCTGTGAAATCATCATATCTTATTTGTGATTATTAGCCAAAAACCTTATGGGTTTCTCAGTTATGTTATCATAAGAGCTTCTCTATTATTCTCAACTAGCAAGCCTCATTTTTTTCTCAATTGTGCTATCATCAAAGCTTATCTTCTCCTTGAATTCTCTCGTTACTCATATCCTTCTCTACCCTCTTAATGAATAAAAATGATCACTAGAAGCCTCTCGTCCTCCCATTTTTTTCCTATACCCTCTGATGATTGAGTCATCCTAAATAGTGAATGAAAATCCCCCCTCCAGCATGCACACTTCGACAAGATAACCATATGTCTTTTTGAGGATCTACATAATGCGTCTTTCCTTCAATTTCTTGTCCTTTCTTTCTTGCAGTTATTCCCAAAAGACATATGGGATTGTCCTTTATTTTTTAGTTAATTTATTGCATAGTCATCTCATTTAAAATCAATCAATCATACTTTTATTTAATTTTTTCCCTCTTTCTTGCATATTTTCCAAGAGAGAAATGTGGGCTTCACCCTTATTTTACCAGCTCATTTAATGGCATGGTTAGCCAATTTAATATGGGTAGCTCAACCTCTATTCTGAAATTTAAAATATCGTAGCTTCCTCAATCAATCTCCCTTCCCCAAGAAATGGAATCGATGTCCCTTTCTCTTGGCCATTTTAATTTATGGTTACATAATTACAAGGAATTATTTTCAATGTTTACAAGGGGATTTAACCCGTAGGGGATGTCACAAACCCCACCCCTTAGAGTAAAATTGCCCTTGGTGTTCTAATTCCAAAAAAAAAGAAAAAAATTCTTAACCCAAGAATAAATGGTAGTGATCTTTATATTTACAACTCATTTACATTCATTTTTCACATTCACAGATACTTTTCTAGTGTTGATTTTTCCAAGGGCCTTCTAAACTGATAATTACTTCTATTGATTTTTTTTGTTTTCATATTATTATCCATCATTAAAAAATTACACATAAGACATCGACAATATATATATATATATATATATATATATATATATATATATATATATATATATATATATATATATATATATATATATATATATATATATATATATATATATATATACATGTAGGATCATGAATACACAACTAAAAAAAATACAAAAATTTACCATGAGAAAACCCTCACGGGGGAAAAACACACCAAACATTTCCTTAGAGAAAGTTGTTAGTTCAAAAAAAGACAGACCTAGATATTCTAGTCATTCACAAGGTCAAACTAACCATCAAAGAGACTTGTCCAAACCTGGTCCAACTCCTTCCTTGTCAAGTAAAACATCTCCCCAAGAGACATGGTCTAGCCTATTCTGCTACAGTATAAATTTGGTATGCTTTAGCATCCAAGAAACTAGGTTTTGATCCTTCTCTGACAAACGTAGAAACTCTATCAAACATTCCTTCCTTTTGTTCCTCAGATTAGTCCTTTCTATATTCCTTAGATTCATCATTTCTATCTACCTTATATTTTTTCTTTCTCTTTCTCAGATTCATCATTTCTCTCTGCCTTAGATTCGTCCTTTCTATCTACCTCAAATTTGGTTTTTCTCTTCCTTAGATTCATCCTTTCTATATGCCTTATATTCGTCCTTTATATATGCCTCATATTCATCTTATATTTCTTTCTCAAGAGTTCTGAATTACTTCCTTGATGAAGAGGTCAAATGTCACATATATACTGATCATGCTAGTCAAATAGGTGCCTCTTTGACTGGGCCAACTTCACTAGGAGGAGGGCCAACTTGGATTTCTTGGAGCCAAAAATTCTAACTTCTAAATTCTAAATTTCTTTTTGGAAAAGGAAATTAAGAACATGCCTTATAGTTTTTATTTTAACAATAGCATGAAGGATATTCTTTACATTTATCATTACATATACATTAAGGGCTAAAATATTAATTGTGAAGACTGACCATAGCGACAAAATTCAACACTCCCTCTTAGCTAGGGAGGTATTCATAAGGATTATCTAGATGTTCTCATGTTGACAAATTTATATAAGAAAAGGCTATGATAGTTCATCAACATCAACATCATTCAATTACCATAATTAGTCAACAATTTTGACATATAGTAAATCAAGAACATCAGGATTATCCAATTACCATAATCTCGTCAACAATTGTGACACATGGTAAAACATCAACATCAATAAGTTACTATAGTTCCAGTCAGTACCTCTGACCTATGGTGCATCCTCACTATAATCCCTCTTGGTACTCCTGACACATGGTATATCTTTAGCATTAACTAATGAACACGATTTTGGTTAGCGCCTTTAACCCATGGTGTACTAACTATTCCTAGTTCACCAATATCCTAGTCAATTTCTTTGACTTGTGGTGAAACCCTAGGGACACACTCAATCTATTTGAGTAATCTGGTCCCAAATACAAAGTACACACTATACCTAAGTAATATTTGGCCTAATGCTAAATGGGCTCACTCAACCTATCTGGAGAGTAATCTAATCCAGATGTTGAAAGGCACCCACTCAACTTAGTGGTCTTGGGCCTCTATGACCATTATTCTTCATTTTGGCTAACATAATTGACACATAAAGAATGATAGTCCTTTACGAGACCATTCTCCCTAATCTGGTCAACATGGTTGACAAAGACATAATGTATGTTGCTAATGCTATCACTATGGACCATTTTCCCTGATCTTGGTAAACCTAACCCGAGGAGAATGAATGTCCTCAATGTTGCAATGTCATTACTCCCTCTCTTGGGAGATACATTTTCAATTACTCAAGCTTATCCTCAAATTATATAGACTTCATCCCAGGATAGATGATTTTTCATGAATCTTCTTAGCTGTAGAATGGTACTAAAGTCATATTGCTTCCTTTTTTACCATGTCTCGAAACTAGATATCACTATGCTTCAACATGTCATCGTGGTTGTCGCATGCACCTGATCAAGGCAATCCTGAAAGTAACCTCTAGATCCATACTTATTCTCAACTTGATAATCTACTTGCAATATACTCATCCTATATAATACTAAGTGTGGGAGATGAATTCTTCCTGCTCTTCCAAGAAATTATAATGGAGCCCAAACTAAAGAAATATTCTAATGAACTCTTTTTGTATTTAGTACTCTTTGAATCATTGAATTATGGAAGTTGTACTTCAATGTTTCAGGAATATCTGAAACGATAATTGATTGTGCCATGACCAATTGTACCATGTTGGTACTCCAACACATGTTGAGAAACATGCCTTAGCTCAACCATGAATTGATTTTCTTTTTTCACTAGATACATCACCACAATTTCTTTATTTGTCACATTGACTGGGTGCTTCCTCTCACACAAAAAGGTATCATGCTCTGGTAATTATGGTTGTTCCCTTATCTCTACAAACCATCATCTTGAACTCAAAGGTAAACTCCCTCTAAGGCTCAATTAAGACTTTCTAACACATGAGCCCTTATACTTTTGATAGCTTCTCACTCTAAGACATGAGCCCTTATACTTTTGTCAAATACAAATCATACAAAATCAACCTTGATCCATCAATACATGAATATCAAGCCCAACAAATCCTTTTTCAATTATGAGACTTATTTTCATGCACATAAAAGCCCTGAGGTAGATCTATGCACACTTCTTCTTCCTCAATTACTTCACATATGCATCTACCTAGTGGAATTTTCAAAATAACAGATAATAGTTCTAATAGAAGTGTATCTGAAAAATAAAGCAACCATCTTGCCATGATCTTCTCCCTCTTTTTTGGAGAACCTTCTATTCTCAACCCTCACTTTGTACTTGTCTATGTTACCATCTACTTGTTATATCTTGTATATCCATTTATAGTTCATCATTACCTTCCCTTTAGCACAACCAAGGTCTATTTCCTGCTCCCATTGAACTCAAATCTCATTTCTTAACAAAAATATTCGATTCTGGGTGAGTCCTCTTGTCACAATATTTGGTTCATTCTTCCATTACTTCCATCTATTGAAAGAGTCTTTTCAGCCTTCAACATGTACCTACGATCCTCACTAGCAGGTCATGGAAGAAAAATTACAACCAAACCAATGATACAAATATAAGATATTAAATAATAGTAAAACAACAACACTAGTAATAATAAAAGAAGAGATATATAAAATACTTATCTTTTGAGGATTATAGGTAAATGTCAACTCCCTCTTGATCTTAAGCCTTCTTGCATCCATATTGCAACTTTATCATCCTCATCTTCATTATCAATATAATTTCATTCATTCATTGCATGATCTAGTGTTTATTCTTTTTTGAAGAAACATCTATATAGGGTTTTATCTCCAAACCCTAGGGATTCGTTATCCTTCAAAATTAATCTATGGTTTACAAACCCTAATTTTTACAATACACTTTTTTACACCTTTTTCAAGGTCCACCAAACTTTTTCATCTACATAATTTCCTTCCCATATACAAATTTTTGGCATTCATCATGTCATTAAATAAGTATCTAGATAGGAAAAAGTCAAGATCATGGATCTTTCAATTATATGTATTCATGATAGATCCACATTATACTTGGTTATTTCTTCCGTATTTATTGCAACGATATGCATCATTTTCAACTTTTTCCAACTTAAGTGCTTATCTTTCACCATAACAACTAATGAAAAGAACACGTTCAATTATACAAATGAATCATATTTCTTAAGATTAATTTGGACTCAAATCCTTAAGATGAATTCGACCTCTTCTTTATTGTAGGTTTTTCATATCAAAGGTAACATCGAATGAACTAGCTTCATCAATGCTTTCTTCAATATTTGACTGGGTTTTCAAACCCTAGGACACAAGTGTTATAACTCTTATTTTCTTAGCTCCCTCTAATTTTGGAGCTACTTTCTTGATTCCAATTGATTTGATAATTATAGAGTATGCAACTTCAAGACAATATTTCTGTTGATGACTACATTTGAGTAAGACTCAAACAATTTCCTTAAGGTCTCTTATAGTTTTAAAAAACATTAAGATCATCATCTTTTCTTATCACAGTTTCTTCTAGCTTATGACAACACTTTTATATTAGCCTTCAAGTGTCTTGACACTATTCTAGATGGCTTCCAAATTTAACACATCCCTTGGATGTTGTCTAAATGATATTCCTTGTTTTAGGCTTTTATTTGTTTCATAATGACTCATACTCAGTATTAAATATCAACTCCAAGGTAACACATTTCTTTCTACAACCAGAAAAGGTATCCCTCTACACAAGCTTGTACACAAAATCTAACGCAACATTACCTTATCTTAACTCAAGATCAAACTTAGTGCAAATTTTTCCTTGCTAAAGACAATATATATATCACATCAAATATGCTACAGAGATTCATGCCTTAGTAAGAACAATAATTGCAAAACTTTCATAGAAATGAATGACTTGTATACTTAATCCTTTGTTTATCTGATTTCATGCAAACAAATTATTTGATGGGAGTTAGGTCCTTTCTTTCAAACTTTATTAGCTTGTTGGTATTTTAACTGAGGCACTGGAACTTATTTTATTTCTTTTGTGGCCTAGATTTAATATGAAGTAACATCCTGAACCTAAGCCTTCATCCTTCTTCCTTTAATTAAGATTTTTGTGGGCATATTCACTATTTAAGGAATCTCAACTTATTTTTAGATCACTTTTTGAGAATAGGTTTGAGATCTTTCAACCTATCTTTAGCATACTTTGGCCCTGTTGTACCTTCTCAAATAGCCTCAACATTTATCTTTTTTTCAAAGTTTTGGTGGCTTGGACTGATACAATGAAGTCTAATTTTTGCAAAGATCATTAGTAACAAAGGCATATTAGTTTTTCCATCCAAGAAGATCATGATCTAAAATAGGTATTCTAGATACAGTCTCAAATAAGTCTTAGTCAACTTTTCACTTCTTTTTAGCCACCTTTCGGATTTTACTAGGCCTAAGGATTAGTCTAAGGTGTTTTATCCCCTATAATAGATCTTGAGACTTTTTGGACTCCTGAAATTAGTTTTTTGGGGCTTCTTTGTCCACTTCCTAAGGCTCTCAGTCCTCTATGACAGTCCCTAAAAATATTCACCCTTCTGATCTTGGACATGGTTTTTCTTTGAGGTTAATTTCGACCTCTTAACGGCCTGAGGCCTTCAGTCCTTTAACATATGGACTAAATTCTAGAAATTAGAGCTTAGACCATCTTCTTTTAGCAAGAAATATGCTAACACCATTAGATTAGAACTTTGGTCTCTCTTTAACTTGGTCACAAAGGTTGGTTTTAAACCATAGCTATGAAACCATGTCGATTTTTTGAAGGGTCTTCTAAAATGACAATTACTTCTAATTATTTAATTATTTTTCATATTATTATCCATAATTAAGAAATTAAATAAAATACATAATATATATATATATATATATATATATATATGAGATTAGGATCATGAAGAGATACCCAAACAAAGAACACAACTATTTACCTTGGGAAAACTCACATGGGGGGGAAAACCCAACAACCTTTTCTTTAAAGAATTTGTTAGTTCAAAAAGAGACACACCTAACACTTATAGTCATTCACAAGTCCAAAATGACCATCAAAGGGACTTGGTAAAACCTTGTCCAAATCCTTCCTAGTCAAGTCAAACATATGCCCAAGGGACTCGGTCTCGTCTAGTATACTAGGGAAAAAATTTAGTTTGCTTCAACATCCGAGAAACTCATTCTTGTTGCTCTGAAAAACCTAGAAACTCTATGACAACTTCGTTATTTTTCTTCATATTTTTCTTTTCTGTCTGCCTTAGATTCATCATTTCTATATGCCTTACATTTTTTCTTTCTCTTCCTTAGATTCATCCTTTCTCTCTGCCTTAGATGCATCCTTTCTATTTTCCTCATATTCATCTTATCTTTATATCCCAATAGGTCTAAATTTCTTACTTGACCAGGAGGTCGAATGGCACATATATAGTGATCATGCTAGCCAAATGGGTGCCTCTTTGATTGAGTCAACTTGACTAGGAGAAGGGTTGACTTGGCTTTCTTCAAGCCAAAACTTTAAATTTTCTCTTTTGAAAAGGGCATGAAGAACATGCCTTACAATTTTTATTTTGACAATAGCATAAAGAACATGATTTACATTGATCATTACATATACATTAAGGGGTGAAATATTTATAATGAATACCAACCATAGCTACAAAATTAAACACCCAGCAACTCAATGGATATACTAAATCAACATTCTTTTAGTGTCTCTTTTGCAATCTTCTTGGTGCTTTTATTGTGCACTTTGATATCTTCAAGCTATTGTTGTTCCTATTTTCAATCATCTTCATTCACCTGAACTGGTTAGTCCAATGTTATGCTTCACATCACACAACTTCTCATGATATCCATCGTAGAGGTAATTATAATGAAGTCAAAACACATCCTCATGAATTGGTCCCTCCACGAGGCTAATCCCTACAATATGACATAAAAAAATGATCAATGATTTTTTCATAAGGATGAGCCCTAATAATAATATATCAATCACAATGGTAATTTACACTTTATTAATACATCAACATGTTCTTGGACTCAACACATATTTACTTATACCATAAGGTTGAGGTTGCGAGAACCTCCTGTATCCATGCAAGGCATGCATGGGATTTGGATCAATGGTCCCAAAATTTGGCCAAGGAAATTGTTATCCAATTCCTTTATTCATGTTGTTTTCAAACCCTACAACTATGACTGTTCCCAAAGAGAAGCTTTCCATACCAACAAAACCTCTTCTTTCTCACTGCATCATAATACAAGGATGCATTTATGTGCATATATATGTTTTTCATGCAATTTTAACTTTTAGGAAACCTCCCTTTTTATCCCATTCTCATGATTGTTCTATCATTGTCCATTTATTCTTATGGAATCAACCACCCCAATTGACTATCATACTCCTCCTTTCTACCCTCAAATACCCTTTACATGTACATCAAGTTTCATTCTGGTCTACTTTCCTCATTGGTATCCACACAATTCTTCCTTAGAGCTCGATTATCTTTCTTCTTGTTATAATGGACTTTTTCTCTCCCTGTGAGTAGCTCCAAACTCATGTTGCCTTTTCCTTTACAGGTCTAAAAGTATTTTTAATACGACTGCATTCACTTATGCTTTCCTCTCTTATGCTCTGAAAAGCTTTTCATTGTCCTTAATAACCCTATCATTCTCAGTCGTGTAGCTCCTTATTTCAACCCTTAAACTCCTCAATTCATCTATTAATTCAAGAGAACTTGCCTCCCTTCTCTACTCAAATTATATTTCCTCTTCATATTCATGTTGTGGTTGGTTAGTGCTATATTTCGACATTATTTCCCTCATTTCATATTTTTCCTTTAGTATCTTCTTATGTGTGGTAATACACACACATAATTGTTAGATTAAACATACATAGGTGAATAATATAAATCATCATCTTGGTTTGTTATATGGATTTTACTTATGTAAGGCTAGTTGGAACATCACATCCAAGGTTAGCACCTACATAAAAATAAAAATCATGTCCAATCAGTAGTACCATACTATATGCATATGAAAAAATCAATATCATCAATAACATACATAATCAATGTACTTGATGACCAAATTCTATCACCTGTTATAATTTTTCATAGCCTCATCTAATCTATAAAGGTCTAGTGTTGAACCTTTGCTCTAATACCTCTATAACACACCCCCTTACCACCCTAACCCAATCAAGGTAGAAGGAGGTGGTTATTGTGCTGACCTAACCTCCAAAGTTCAATTATGGAAATGGGGTCATAAATTTCAATATTTTTTAAACTTCTCAAAACCTATAATAAATAATGCCATTGCATTCATCTCATCAATAAATTTTTGATGATATAATATTTACATTAATATGATATACAGATCAAAAGATATGATAATTTAATGTTTTAGCAAAAACTCTCTGCCACATCATCAACATCTCCATGTTTCATCCACATGTCACCCAATGTGATGCCTACATGTTTACCCTGCCATCATGGTCGATTCCATGTGGAAGTTGCACTCTTATATAGTTGCATAAGCAGGAAGTCGGGCAATCGAACCACTTAGATAAATGAGAAAAGTGAAACTTGCACCGAGGCCCTACCCCGACCTGGCTGACCTCATCATGGTATGTCCTGCCCAAACACCTACTCGTCCCAACCAACGACCAGGATGACCTAGGCCAAGTTCCGACCAACGATTAGCCTGACCTGGCCCAAGTCTCGACCTACTACCCCTAATATGGTGGGTCTCGCTTTACTTTCTTGATTTAATTGTTTGAGTCTGGTCAATTTCACTCCCTAAGTCTCAACTTTTGTGGCTCACTAGCCTAATCATACCATCAGGATTGACTCAGCCTTTAAGCCTGATTAATTGTTCTGTACGACTTGCAAACTCTCGACCTAAGGATCCCACCATAGAGCCAAATTTCCTTATCAACATTCAATACTTATAAATTTTGAACTTTACCCTAAGATTTTCACATAGACCTCAATCGTGTGCGATTAATCTATGCAAAGACTCCTTCGAGTGCACCCTGGCCATGGATTCCATAATCAATGTGGCCAAGCAAATCGAATAAAAATTTGAATGCACATAGTTGATATTTACTTCTAGATTTTTTTGGGATGATGAAAGACTCAGTCATCACGTGCCCAA
The DNA here is from genome assembly GCA_034641835.2 of Pinus albicaulis. Taxonomy (NCBI): domain Eukaryota; kingdom Viridiplantae; phylum Streptophyta; class Pinopsida; order Pinales; family Pinaceae; genus Pinus; species Pinus albicaulis. Next base: position 929,148,110 of record CM076570.1, read on the forward strand.
TAAAAACATACAAAGAACGTGCATCAAAGTGCACTTCTTAGCATTATAGGGAAAGAAACCCGACCTCTCAATCCAGTCAGAATATGCATTCCCTTCCATGGCTCACTAAGACCAAAACATCAGTGACGCATGTTGAATTCACACAGATAAATTTAAAAAGATTTCAATGGAATACATAAAAAAACCTATGTGTGAGTTTGGTGTCCTATCAATATGTACGGTAACATACCCATTACTATTCCTGGTCTATACTAAAGGTATAAGGAGGCAGTTAGTATGATGACCCAACCTTCAAAGTTTGGTTATGGAAATGGGGTCACAAATTTTGATCTCTTTCAAACTTCTCAAAACCCACAATAAAAATTGCCATTGTGTTTGTCTCATCAATACCTTTCTGATGATGTAAGATTTACCTTAATCTGATATACAAATCAAAAGATATGATCATTTAAATTTTTGGCTAAAAATATTTGCCACATCATCAATGTCTCGATGTTGCATCCAAGTGTCACCCAATGCGATGCTTACAGAGTTACCCCACCATTATGGTCAAGTCCACATGGAAGGCATGTTCTAGTACAATTGCATAAGAAAGAAGTCGAGTGGTCGACCCACTCAGAAAAATGTGAAAAGAAAAAATTGCACAAGGGTCTAGCCCAAACATGGACAACCTCACCCTGGTCAATCCTGGCTGACCACCTATTAGTCCAGATAAATGACCTACCTAACCTAGGCCAGTCCTGACCTATGACCCATGATCTTTTGGGTCCCACCCAACTTGCTTGATTTAATTATTTGATTCAAGCCAACTTTACTCCTTGAGTCTCACCTTTTTGGATGACTTTCTCGACCATATTGTCGAGGTTGACTCTTCCTCTAATCCTAACTACTCATTCTGGTTGAATGACTGACTCCCAAACTGAGGGTCCTGCTAGCAGAACTAACTTTTCTTATCAACGTTCAACACTTAGAAATTTTTAACTTTACTCTGAACATTTTTCACAAACCTCAATTTTGTGCGACTTATCTATGCACAAAATCCTTCCAATGCACCTTGGCCATGGAGGCCATAATCGACGTTCCCAAGTAAATCAACTAAACTTGTCAATTCACACATGTGATATTTACTTCTAGAAATGAACAACTTGAAAAGTTTCATTAGAAAAAATTGATATAGAAAAGCTAGTTAGCAACATACATATGTTAACTAAAATACAAGAAGTCTAATGAATATAGAAAAAGAGACAATGTGTAACGAAAAGAGTTTGAGTCTATATATATGAATGGGAAAGGAGTTTAAACGAAATATTGAATTTTGATACATATACATACATACATGTGTTTTTATGTGTGTGTCTGCGAATATACAACTGTGTACAATAAAAATATCGAGTGGACATCTAGGTTAGTGTGACAAGGAAAAAAATAAGTACACCTAGCTAAATATATATTTCGCCATTGAAGCCCTAGCCATTAAGAATTCAAGTTAAATTGGGGTACCTAAAATGTATGGGCATAGTACTAAATTTGTATAAACTCAAAAACAACAACAATGCTAACTCGTGAAAAAGAAGAGAGAGAGACCCTTTGTTAATAAATTGTATGCATGTTGTATTAGCCTGCAAAGGTAAAACCATAAAGGAGGGATTTTAAGCTAAAATTAAACCTTGTAGAACCTTTATTGCCCATCAAAATTTCTAGTGCCTACAAAGAAAGTGGTTTCTTACAAATATTGTGACATTGTGAAGAGAAGAAAAAAAAATGGTAATGTATCCAAGATTACATTGGTAAAATGGATAGAAGGAAGACTTGTACATAAAACCAAGGAAAAAATTAACCTCGAGTAAAATTGAGTGAGGGTTTAACATAAGGAAGGAAAATATGAGCTACAATGTCCGAGCTAGACTTGGGTCACAACAAAAAAAAAAAAAAAAAAATTAGGATGACAAAAATACTAAACCAACAAAGGTCTCATATTGGTGGAATTATGCCACCGAGAGTGTGTTTCGAAAGAGGTTCCTTTATTATTCCTCCATCGACCCCGCAAACAAGGAAATGTACAAATGTAAGAGTCCATTAAACTTTAATGTGAAACCCTAGAGTATATGTCAGATAAGAAAGGACTTTTTAACCCTAAGAAAATTCAAACCAAGAACAAGAATTCCTGATAATCCCATGTAAAATTAGAATGTTTGTTAACTAGAAGGGTTATTGTGATCACATCTAGCGATTAAGGAATAAGCCATGCAAAGAACACATCACATATATTAAAAGAAATTTGATTTTGCATCATGGAGAACCAATACAGATATTCTATGCCAAGGTCAAATGAAAATCCAATGTGAAAATCCGCATATTCTGCGGGAACATGCATATCAGGAGTGATAGTCCGCATATTCAGCTGAGAGAGTACGCATATCAGGGAGAGATTGAGCATATCCAACCTATATAACTCGCGTATTCTGCTGAAGAACTCGCAAAACCCTTGAAGAAGTTGTGTGAGGGGGGCGGAATCCCCTGGGATTGATTAGGTCACGCATGTTGTGTATGAGATCGGAAGTGGGGAGGTTTGTTTACCCTAGATTTTATAGATTTTGTGTTTTGATTCTGGGAAAAACTATGTAGGTCTGAAAATTATTTTTAAAGGGAAAAAAAATATGAGATCGGATATGCGAGCAGAGAAATTGCACATTCTAAAAAAAATTTAACGTGGATTAGCTTTAGACCTGGAGTGGCAAGCATGCGTGAAAGGTGAAGGAATGCTTGTAAGCTAACTGCGTACAATTTATTTCTGGCCGACTTCACAAAGTGAGCAGAGTGGTAAAATGAATAAACGGAATCCAAAGTTTGAAAATAATAAATTATCAAATAGGCTTTGCTAAAATATAATAGGTTTATGGTAGTTTTTTAAGCTGGAATGTGGTAGAAAAATTTGTGGTGAAATTTTTGTTTATATTATTTAAATTGATTTTTTTTATTGCATATATAGATTCAACATTTTATAAAAATTATTTGAATATTTCAATTAAGTAGAGTTTATCCATTAAAATTGTGATTTCATTGAATCCCACTAAATTTTAGATAAATTAAATCTAAAAATAAACCAAAAAACTTTTCAAAAAATAACACTACAATATGACGTGTTGAAAAAGTACAGTTTTCACATTCAAATATTTTTAATCTTGTTCTCATTGCATATTAAAATTTGAATGAGTTATTTTATTTTTACATTAAAATATATATTTATTAAATATACATCTTGTTCTTATTGCATATTAAAAATTGAATGAAAATTGAATTGATTTATTTTATTTTTACATTAAAATATATATTTATTAAATATATGACTCTTACTTGTGTATTAAATGAATTATATATTTTTTAATTAGTTTTTTTTCATTTTTAATTGGAGTAATATTATTTTATTTAAAGTAAATATTGTTATTTTTTATCTTTTATTATTATTTTTAAATAAAAAATATATATTTATTAAATATATGTTTTTCTAAGTATCAAATATTCAATAAATTATATCTTTCTTTTAGTGGAAATTCTTTCGGTAATAATCACATGCAAAAGAAATTTTTTTGCATGTGATTATTACCGAAAAAATTTCTACTAAATTATATTATGGATCACAGAAGCTTAGACTCCAAAAATATATCTTTCTTGATTAAATTTTTAGACTTTTAATAGATATAAATTTATTTTATTTAAAATAATTTTAATATATATATATATATATATATATATATATATATATATATATATATATATATATATATATAATTTTGGATTGTTAAACAAAACGATTATTATACTTAGCATCTAAGTTAAAATTGCCAAAAGATATATACATATACTCTAAAACCAAGTGTAAACAGGAGTTACGCATTATTGTAGGTCCCTTTCATATTGTACAATTGTATCAAGATTTTCTAAATTAAAAGCAATGTGTGTGGAGCAGCCGGCCACTCCATATCATTAAATTTTTAGGATATAATTAACAATAAACTTACAATTTTATTAAAAAATAGATTTTTAAAAATATAATAATACAAAATTATCATTAGTTAAAAAAAATTATTATCTAATTTTTTTAAATATTAAATTTTAATATATATATATATATATATATATATATATATATATTAAAAATAAAAATACTCCAAAATTCTTAAAAAAATAAATTTTAAATTTTAAAAAACAAAAATTATAATATTAAAAATATATATATTACCAAATAATTGAATTATTGATTATAGAATCAAGTAATTTGAATTATAAATTATAAAATCTAATTATCTTTAAAATTTTCAAAATGTTAAATTCATTTATAATTTTAAAATTATTTAGTTAAAAAAAAATTGTTATCTTACTACAAATTATACAATCTAATTTTTCAAAATCCTAAATTTATTTATGAATTTAAAAATATAATCTAACTCTCAAAAATATCACTAAAAATTAAATTTTACCAAAAACACATATCGTTATTTTTTCTAAAATCTTATATTCTTATAAATTTGAAAATATTATTTAACTCAAAAAATAAACCCATATTAAGGGTTGGTGTGGCCCAAGCTAGGTGCGATTTCTAGGTGATTTTGTAACAGCCCAAGTAAAAATTCCAAGTAATAAAAGTTAATAAAGGCAAAATAATAACCACGGTTATGTGACACTTATTCCAAGCAAAATGTTGGGGAAACCACCATCCTAGTGCCGGTGTTCATTTAGTTTATTATGGCTAAGGAAATTGGCAAAAGCAATAGCAAAGTCTTTGGAAAGGTAAAATGGCATTTTTGGCAATTTATTTATGAAAATAATGGAAATTTGGAGAAAAGAAATGTGAAAGGTCATAGGTTGCAAGTGAAGAGGAAAATGATGGGAAAATGAAGAAAATAGAGGCCACATTGATAAAAAGGAATCTGAGGATTAGTTGGTACCTTTTATCAGTTGAGTTTTGGATCTCTCTCTCTCTATTCTCTCTCACACACCCTTGGAAATTTAGATTTTTCTTGGAGCACTTCAACATTGGATCAACAAAAGGAGAAGAAGGCAAAGAGAAAGCAAAGATCAAGCAACGAAGAGCAGGATTAAGTAGCTACAACAGGTATAATTGCAGGTAACGATTTTCATATGTAATTTCCTTGCAAAATATGGGATGCATGGTTATGCATGTGTGTTCTTGGTTCTCTTGTTGTCATTGGCATGGGTTTTTCCAAATGTGACAATGTTCTTCAGCCTTGCCTTTTTATTTCTAGATAGCATTGAGGTAATGGGTTCTCATGTTTTGGTGGAGCTGGATTGTCGGATGGATTCAAATATAAGTGATGTGGATCTATAAAAGGAAGAACACATGGCCTACTTATCCCTGAACCAGATTATGGATTGCGGTAAAGCCACTAGCCTAGTAACCCCTAAACCTGACTGTGGGTTGCAGTAAAGCCAAGTATTATGTGCCTCTGTGGGCCAAGGAATCCTCAACCGGTGACTGGCGGTATATATGGTAAAGCCCAGAGGTGGTTTCCCTTGATCATGCCTAGGAATCCTTTTCGATGAATGGTAGGATATACGTAAATATTGGAGGGCGATGTATTGATCATGGCCTAGTGATCCATGAATCGGATTGTGGGTTGCGGTAAGTCCTAGGGACTAGGAGGCAATAAAATTCCTCATGGTGTAGGTGGAGAAATACGGTGGCATCCATGCACATTCGATTCTTCTTTCAGTTATGAGTCCCACAATCATGTTTGGAATATGTCACAGGGGTGATTGGATGAAGAGATATTTGGCTCATTCAATCTATGGTCGGGTGTAACGTGGCAGTCCCATATCGGGTTGGCTTTTGCATTCATTAATAAGAGTGCATTTCTTTAGTATTTTATGTGTAAATTTACTAGTTCATATGTGGAATTTATGGCTATTGTATCCTCATTATTTCTATTGTTTATATGTTGTTATGAATATGTTTGATGGCAGTGAAAATGTATGGTTCTCATCATGTTTTTATTTTTAAATGAATGAGCAATGAATATGTGACATAATAGATGATGGTGCACCTAATGTGATATGGCATCGATGATTCTTAGTGATTCTCAAATAAGTATGATACCCTTATGCTTAGATCTATTTTTTAAACTTGTAGAATGCATATTTGTGACATGTTTGATGAAATGTTTTTCATGGCTAGTAGGGGTCCAATAAAGTCCTTGTTCAAGTATTTTCATTTGTATCATTTTTTTTATGTTAGTTTTCATTTCTGGAAGTTTCATGGAGTTATGGGCAATGGCCTGAGTCCCGGCCTTGAAAAAGTGGCACAGCATCCAGAGTCGTTGGCAGAAAACTACTTAGAAAATTCCTCAGTCGTAGGCATGCCTTGTTGCGGGAGAGACTGGAGAGTCTCAATCACATGCATGCCCATTTCAAGGGAGTGACTAAGATTTTAATGCATCAAAATGCCAGGTTGTCTCAAGGGTTGGTCACCTGGAAGGGTTGGATGGCTCCTGGGGGTTCTATTGCATGTGTAGAAGGTCAGGTTTGTTGTTTTGTGTTGGTTCCACTTCCTTAACTGTACATGGGGAGTTTAATCAAATCATAGTAGCCTCTTGTCACATGTTTACCTCGGTTGGCCAGTACTTAGGTAGATGTGGGAGAAGGGTGTTAGAGAGTGGTATCAAAGCATGGTTCACCCATTGGATTAGATGGGCAGTGTGTTCATAATGCATTCATGACAATTGCATATGTGTTCTTATGTTTATTTTCTATGTACTCATTGTGTATGCATGGTGTTGGTTATGGTTTTAGTCGTGTCACCACACCATGTGAAAGTTGATGGTATTGTTGTTGAATGTAATTGTTGTGAATGTATGTCAGTTATGCACTGGTTATGCATGTAAATGTTTGTATGTAATGTGTATGTGTGCATGTCATACATATGTTTTTATGAATATAATGACATGGTTGTAGTGACCATGCATGAGGTCATGATGTGTGGTGGGTATGGCCATGCATTGATAACTGGAAAATGGTTGGAATGATGATTATATGTTCATTTGATTATATGTGTGTGTGTGTGTGTGTGTGTGTGTGTGTGTGTGTGTGTGTTTTTCTAATCTAGTCGGTCTTGCAGACGAGATATCCTCCTCGAATTATACTAAGGTACATTGGTTTGTTTATGACTTGGTTTAGGTGACTTAGTATGCCTTGCAGGAAGAGATCAAGATGACTAACAAGATGGTATATTACAAAGATTATCCCTATGAATCATACGAGCAGTGTGGCGTTGGGAACTCTTCTGAATTAGCAGACATATTGAGGATTTTAAAGGAAGAAATAAAGAGTTACAAAGTAGATAATAACATAATCATGCAAGCACAGGAGAAATAAGTAGAATTCAATGCAGTAATTCTTCAGAGATTTTTAGAATTGCAGAGAAATGGGCCACTTCGGATTAGATATGGACAGGCAGATGGGTCTAATGGGGAATATGGCAGTCGGTCTCATGGTGGTCACAGGTCAGATAGAGATGACACGATCATAGATGGTAGATTCTTGAATACTCTAGATAGGAGAGGTTATGGACACAGGTACTATGATCGCCATCATTATCACCCTTACAGAAGGAGTGACAGGGGATACTTTCCATATGGCTTTAAGAAAGTGAGGCCACCTAATCTTAATGGAAATTTGAATAAGTTGGAGGATGCACAGGCTTGGTTACTTGGCATGAATAATTTCATTGAACTACATGAGTACACAAAGAATATGAAGGCCATAAAGTTATCTTCAGCTTGAAATGGAAAGCAGACATCTAGTGGGAATATGTAAAACGGGCTAGAGACATCAGGACAGAGGAGTTGATTTGGCATGAATTCAAAAGACTCTTCATAAATAAGTACTTGTGAGAAAGGTACTACAATAAAAAAATCCAAGGAATTCTATGATCTAAAAATGGGGTCGATGACAGATGAGGAGTATACGACCAAGTTCCTGGAACTATTGAGGTATTTATCATATCTTAAAGATGAAAAGGCTAAATTTTATAGATTTGTCAGTGGATTTTCATTAGCATTTAGAGATCAGATTCAGTATGACGAGCCTTGGTCACTTGAGGAATTCATTGGGAAACTGAAGCACTATTATGAGAATTCAAAGTGTAAGAATGAATCTCAGCAAGGATGGAAAGGGAAAAATAAAGGTAAAGGTAAATAGCAGTTGAAAAGAGAACACTACAAGAAAAAATCACATTGGTGAGGGTCATGCTTGTGACGGACCTTTAAGGTCCGTCACCAATGTCACATATGGTGACGGTCCTTAAAAAACCGTCACTGTAAGTGTATATAGTGATGGTCCTTTATGGTCCGTCACCGAAGACATTTTCAATGACACTTTTGGTGAGGGTCGTTAAAGGCCCATCACTAATTCTCTCTTTGGTGACACTTCTAGTGACGAACTTTTAATGACCCTCACCAATGCTCTTTTTGTTACTTTTGGTGACGGTCAAAAAATGTCTGTCATCATTGATAATTAAAAAACCGTCACTGTAAGTGTATATAGTGATGGTCCTTTATGGTCCATCACCAAAGAAATTTTCAATGACACTTTTGGTGAGGGTCGTTAAAGGCCCATCACTAATTCTCTCTTTGGTGACACTTCTAGTGACGAACTTTTAATGACCCTCACCAATGCTCTTTTTGTTACTTTTGGTGATGGTCAAAAAATGCCCGTCATCATTGATCATTCCAACGTGTTTTTGATGACACTATGTGCCTGTTATTATTTTTTTTGTCAAAAGATAACGATTTAATACCATTATTGTGGAGTATTTTTTATAATATGTCCAAGGCCATAGTGGTTAGGGTCAATCAATTTTTTTAGAAGTAATTAGTTTTCTTGTAGTGGAAAGACCTCAGAATGCAGAAGAGAAAGATAATGTTGTGCTGCATAAGAAGTTCAATGCATATAGACAGGGAAATGGGTCCCAACAATAGAATAGAGGTGAGGGTACAAGATGGTTGGAGTGTTGGACATGTGGTGAGGAGCATCTTGGGAAGGATTTTCCACAGAATTAGGGTTGTAGGCCTCATATCTATAATTCACAGTAAGCACATATTGTTGAGGATTTTGGGCAAAGCATTCCTCGTATCAATGCAGTGTTGGATAACAAGAAAACAAATCATCATGCATATATCATTGAGATGAACCGTAAGCTTTTTGATCAAGTTGTTTCTATTTATGATTGACCTTGGATATAATTATAGTTATGTTAACCCTAACTTGGTGGATAACTGTGGTTTGAATAAATAAGTGCATGCAGAATCTTGGTCAATGTGGTTGGCTATAGGTACCAAGAAGAGAGCTCATCATTGGGTAAGGGCTTGTGCATTTGAGTTGAATGTTACGCCTACAATTGCACATTTGAATGTATTACCGTTGGGGTCATATAGTATATTTTTGGGTATGTATTGGCTATATCTTCATAAGACCAAAGTGGATTGTTATGAAAAATCCATTGAGTGCTTGGATGACAATGGAGAACAAATAATCTTACCATGAAATAAGAAAGCAACATTAGTTAGGATGGTGACAACTATGCAGGCAAAGCGAAGTCGCAGAAAATGGTGTGTTCTATTTGCAGTGCACATTTCTAGTGATAAATTTAAGGAGGATGAGGATGCAGAGATGTTGATAAGGTACCCGATATTGCAACATTTTCAATATGTGTTTCCAAAAGAGATCTCAAAATTTCCACCTCATAGGGAAGTAGACTTTTCTATTGAGTTGGTACTAGGAGAAACACCAACATCAAAGGCACCGCAAAGGATGAGCATTCCATAGTTATTAGATTTGAAGTTACAGTTCAAATAAATGCTTGACAAGGGATACATTAGTCCAAGTGTATCGCCATGGGGTGGACCAGTATTGTTTGTAAAGAAGAAGGATGGTACTCTCAGATTTTCTATCGATTACAGGAAGTTAAACAAGGTGACCATCAAGAACATGTATCCATTACAGAGGATTAATGATTTGTTCGATTAGTTGAAGGGAGAAGTTATGTTCTCAAATATTGATCTGAAATTTGTATATCATCAGGTACGCATCAAGGAAGAGCATATTTTCAAGACATGTTTCTAGACCAGGTATGGTAATTATGAGTTTGTTGTAGTTCCATTTGGTTTGACTAATGCTCCAGCTACCTTTATGTGACGTTGATAAATAGTATGTTGTGTATGTATCTGGACAAGTTTTTTATTGTATTCATTGATGACATCTTGATATATTCTAAGAATGAGAAATAACATGTCGAGCATTTAGCAGTAGTGTTGATATTTTTGAGAGGGAATCAATTGTATTATAAGCTCAGTAAATGTAGTTTCTTTCAAACAAAGGTACATTACTTGGGAGATGTGGTCTCCAAGGAAGGCATAGTCGTGGATCTAGAGAAGATAAGAGCTACCATGGAGTGGGAAGCTCCTAGAAATGTGGATGAGGTAAGATCATTCATGGGGCTAGTAGGCTATTATAGTAGGTTCATCAGGAACTTCTCTTGGATTTCATACCCTATTACGTCACTGCAGAGGAAATGTAAGAAATTTTAATGGAAAGAGGAATGTGAAACATGTTTTGAACAATTGAAGTAGTGGTTGAAAAATGACCCAGTGTTAAATATTTTGGATCCAGAAAAATAGTTTTTGGTATGCACGGATGCTTTCAAGAGAGGACTTGGTGGAGTTCTTATTTTGGAAGGACAGGTAGTATGCTATGAGTTACAGAAATTGAATGAGTACGAGCATAAATATTTGACACATGAACTTGAGTTGGCAGCGATCATCCATGCATTGAATATTTGGAGGCACTATCCTCTTGGCAGGAGGTTTTTATTGATGAGTGATTACGGTGGGTTGAGATATTTTTTTGACCAGCCGAATCTAAATGTCATGCAAGAGAGATGGTTGGCCACGATCAACGAGTTTGACTTCTAGATCAGGTACATCAAGGGTAAAGAGAACGAGGTTGCAAATTCTCTTAGCAGTCGGATACAGGTGAATCATATAGCAGTTATGAGCTCTTATCAGATAGACTTGTAGGATCTGATTTTATAGGCAGTTCAGCAGGATGGCATGTATAGAGAGCTTAGGAAAAGTTACAGTAGAATGTAGGTACATGTGCACAGGGTGTGGACTATTATCTCTCACCAAATGGATTGATAAGATTTAGGGACAAGATATATGTGCCAGACAATAGTGAGCTCAGGAAGATTATCTTGAGGGAGTTTCATGTGAAACCATATTAACGTCACCCAAGATACCATAATACATTGACAGCAATGAAGAAATTTTAATATTGGTCGAATTTGAAAAAGGATGTGGCAGAGTTTGTGGGTAGATGTTTGGACTGTTAGTGGGTAAAGGCAGAGTGAAAACATCCAGGTGGATTGCTACATCTTACTCTGATTCCAAAGTGGAAATGGGAGGTCATTTCCATCGATTTCATTACAGGTTTTCTGAGGACATCTAGACAGCATGATTCCATCATGGTTGTGGTGGACAGGTTGACTAAGGTAGCACACTTCATTCCAGTGAAGACTACGTATTCAGCTAGAGATGTGGCACAGGATTTCATCATATATGTGGTCAGGTTGCATGGTGTTCCAAAGAAGATTGTGTCAGATAGAGATGCAAATTCCACTTCCAAGTTTTGGAAGGAGTTTTTTTCGGGATTAGGTACAGAGTTGGCCTTCTGTTAGAAAATTATATATTATAGAGCAATGCAACACATAAAATATGCGGAAAAAACAAACACAAAAAACACATAAAACCAGAGAGACATGAATATATGTGGTTCACCCAGTTTGGGCTACGTCCACCCTGAACAACCAGTCCTTCCTTTATACTATCCAGAAAAATGAAGAGGCACAACCTACAACAGATTCGTTGTAATATCCTTTGTTCTCTCTCATAGTCTCCCTATATGTTTCTCGCTCTAAGAATACACATACAATACACAACCGCAATACAATACCCTCATACAAAACTAGGGGTTGCCTTCTAGGGAAAAAAACCCTAAATTAAACATAACTTCTATCGTCAGATCATCCGCCTAATAAATAGCCCAGATTGACTAGAAATTACAATACTTTTACAAGGAAATTTTACATCTATTTTTAGCTTCAGGGGTGCTTCCCCTAAAACCCCCCGCCAGGGGGGGGGGCATAAAGTCACAGTCGCGCCCCTCCCCCCCCCCCCCCCCCCCCCCCCCCCCCTCCCCTCCCTGGACCCCCCAGGAAACGTTTAATTACGGGTGGCGTTGCTGCCCCGTTAAGAATAGGGGTACGAAGTTGTGATACAAAGGAAAGAAGATAATCAGGCTCCACACCAAACACCTTCAGTACAACTTATCTTCCGTGGAAATATGAACAGACAAAGAGGTTCAACAAGATATTGGAGGACATGTTGAGGATGTATGTGATGCATCAGCAGAGGATATGGGAGGAGTAACTTCCATTGGTTAATTTTTCAGAAAACAATTATTACCAGGAATCACATAGGATGATTCCATTTGAGGCATTATATGGGCAGAGTTCTAATACTCCCATCAGTTGGAGTGATCTGGTGAACAGGTTATTGATTGGACCGTACATGTTAGTAGAAATGGAACAAGAAATGCAAGTAATAAAGAATAATCTAAAGGCAACATGGGACAGGAAGAAAATATATGCAAATCGGAACAGGTTTTTTAAGGATTTTCACGTTGGGGAATAGATGTACTTGCGGGTCAATCCCAAGAAGAGCTCATTATGGATTGGTTCGTGTGCCAAGTTGGCACCTCAATTTTGTGGACCTTTCAATATTCTTGAAAATATTGGGTCAGTAGACTATCAACTTGCACTTCCTCCAACAATGAAAGTCCATGATGTTTTCCATGTGTCATTGCTTAAGAAATATATTAAATATCTTGATATTGTGATTGACTAGTCTGTATTGCAGGTGGAGACAGGTGGAACTTCAATGTATATTTCAGAGAAATGTGTTCATGCTCCATAATCAAGTAATCAATCAGATTAAAGTGCTATATAATCAATTTGGGCCCGATGAAGCTACATCGGAGATGGCGGATCAAATGTGGGTTATGTATCCTTCTATATTCACTAGTTGAGTGACTGTCCTTGATATATGTTTTTTCTATATGATTTGGTATGGTGTTTTGATATATGTACATATGTATATAGATGTAAATACATCCATGAGTTGTGTTATAAAGCTCCAATAAGTGGTAAGGGTTTCATGTCATTATGGTTGTCATGTTGTTATGTTTTGATGTTGGCTTGCTTCTCAACACATTTATCATTGTAAATATTGCAATGAGTTAAGTATAAAGCTCCATTGGCAGTATATTTTGCTTTCATCAGTCTTGTTGGTTGTATTTGTCATTGAACACTGAGGATGGTGTTCCCCCAAGGGGAAGGGTTCTGTAACATCCCTCGTGAAAATTCCATGTAATAAAATTTAATAAAGGAAAAATAATAACCATGATTATGGGACAATTATTCCAAGTTGAATGTTGGGCAAAACATCCTAGTGCGAGTGTTCCGATTTGGTTTATTATGGCTAAGGAAATTGGAAAATACAAAGGCTTTGGAAAGGAAAAATGGCATTTTTGAAAATTTATTTACGAAAATAATGGAAATTACGAGAAAATAAAGGTGAAAGGTCACAGATTGCATGTGAGGAGGAAAATGAAGGAAAATAATGGAAAATTTAATAAAATAGAGTCAACATTGATAAAAAGGCTTCTGAGGATCAGTTGGTACCTTTTTTCAGTTCAGTTTTGGAGCTCTCTCTCTATTCTCTCTCTCACACTCTTGGGCACTTGATTTTTCTTGGAGCACTTCAGCATTGGATCAAGAAAGGAAAAGAAGGCAAAGAGGAAGAAAATATCAAGCAAGGAAGCTACAACAGGTTTACTTGCAAGTATCGATTTGCATGTGTGATTTCCTTGTTAGATTTTGCATGCATGATTATTCATGTGTGTTCTTGGCTCTTTTTTTTTTCATTGGCATGGTTTTTTCCAGGTGTGACAATGTTCTTCATCCTTGCCTTGCCATTTCCAGATGGCCTTGAGGTGATAGGTTCTTATGTTTTGGTAGAGCTGGATTTCTAGATGGATTTGAAGTTGAGTGAGGTGGATCTCTAAAGGGAAGAAACCATGGCCTAATGATCCCTAAACCAGACTATGGTTTGTGGTAAATCCATTGGCCTAGTAACCCCTGAACCGGATTATGGGTTGTGGTATAGCGAGGTATTGTGTGCCTCGGTGGGCCTAGAAATCCTCAACCGATGAATGGAAGGATATACAGTAAATCCTAGAGGTGGTTTCCCTTTATCAAACCTAGGAATCTTTGTCGGTGAATGGCAGGATATATGGTAAAGCTTGGAGGATGATGTCTCGATAATGGCCTAGTAACCCTTGAATCAGACTGTGGGTTGTTGTAAAAGCTAAGGACTAAGAGGCAGTAAAATTCCTCACAGTGTAGTTGGAGAAATATGGTGGTATCCATGCTCATTTGATTATTCTTTTCGGTTATGAGTCCCACATTCATTCTTGGAATATGGCACAGGGTGATTGGCTGAAGAGAAATTTGGCTCGATCAATCTATGGCTGAGTGGAATGTGGTAGTCCCATAATGGGTTGGCTTTTTCATTCATTAATAAGAGTTAATTTACTTGGTATTTTATGTTTAAATTTATTGGTTCATATGTGGCATTTATGGTTTTTATGTCCTCATTATTTGTGTTGTTTAAATGTTGGTTCTGAATATGTTTTGTGATAGTGAAAATGTATGGTTCTCATCATGTTTTGATTTGTAAATGGATGAGAAATGAATATATGACCTAATAGATGATAATGCAGCTAATGTGATAAGGCATCAATGCTTCTTAGTGATTCTCAGATAATTATGAGAGCCCTATGCTTAGATTTCTCGTTTAAACCTGTAGAGTGAATATTTGTGACATGTTTGACAAAATGTTTGCCATGGCTAGTAAGGATCCATCAATTCCGTGTTCAATTATTTGCATATGTATCATTTTTTTTATGTTACTTTTCATTTTTCAAAGTTTCATGGATTTATGGGATGTGGCTTGAGTCCCAGCCCTCAAAAAGTGGCACAGAATTCAGATTTGATGGCACAAAACTACCTGGAAGAGTCCCAAATTGTATGCATGCCTTGTTGTGGGAGAGATTGGAGAGTCCCAATCGTATGCACACCCATGTCAAGGGAGTGATTGAGGCTTTAATGCATCAAAATGTCAATTTGTCTCAAGGGCTAGCCACCTGGAAGGGTTGGATGGATCCTGGGGGTTCTATTGCATGTGTAGAAGGTCAGGTTGGTTGTGTTGTGTCAGTTCCACTTCCTTAACTGTACATGGGGAGTTGAATCAAATCATAGTAGCCTCTTGTCACATGTTTACCTTGGTTGGACGGTTACTTAGGTAGATGTAATATGTAGAGAACTCAAACCACTTGACAAACAAATAAAAATAAAAAATGAACCCATAAAAAATATCTATCATTATTTTTAAAATATAATTCAACAAAGAAATTTATAATAATACTAACAAAAATTATATTACCATATTTTTCAAAATACTAAATCCATTAATAAATTTTAAAAATATAATTTAACAAAAAAGGTATAATCTCAAACAAAATTTATTCAACACCACAAAAATAAAATGTTTTAGACATTTTCTTTTGATCATTTTTAAAAATCAAAAAATAATTTTCAAAAAAAATGGTCTTAATTATTCGCTTACCTTATCATCTAAGATTTTTATTTTGAATTTTATTTTTCATGATCACAAAAAATTGTAGCCTTGGACTACACATATCCACCAAAAGAAGTGGTGTTGTCTAAAGGCACAGGTGGTGGGATCTCACTAGTCACTAGGAAAATTTTACCTGGAGTCTTTCCACATTTAAATAAGCTACAATCCACATGAATACCATGGGAAAAATCATGGATTCTCATAAACCTAGAACCCAAAATCTGCTAATAACTTGACCAACTCAAGTTTACACGAACCACCCTAACATTATTATCATGACGACTTAAAACCATGGAAAAAATCATGAGATATCATAAACGTACATCCTGAAAATTGTTGGTAACTTGACCGAGTCAAGTTTGCACAAACTACCCTAATTTTATTATCATGATGACTTAACATTATTGTCTAAATTTTCTTGAAATTTTTATTTCTATAATCGTGACAATGAATCTTACTATTTAATCCATAATAATAATCCATGACTCCCAATAATTGCATTCACAGTTCAATTAGTAATAATCTCATGACCTTCAATAATCACATTCACAGTTCAATTAGTAATAATCTCATGAATCCCAATAATCTTATTCACAATTCACAACTCCCAATACTCTCATTCACAATTCAATCTTCAATTTATAAGAAATCCCTTGGTTCTCAATGATCCAATATTCCATCCATAGGAAATCCCATAACTCTCAATAATCCCTTTCACAAATCTATAATCATGACAACTCCATAAATCTTTATTAATTATCCAAAACTCCTATAATTACAACAACTAATATATATATTTAAATCATAATAATTCAATCCCTTAATAATCTAATCTTCCATCCATAATAAATCCCATGACTCTCAATAATCTCATTCACAAATCTATAATCATAACCATTAAATAAAACCTGCATAACAAACCAAAATTTTAACTTCTATAATTATGCAAAATCTTCTTAATGGTTCAAAAATTTAACTTCTATAATTATCATTTTATTTGTATAATTATTACAGTTAGTTTATCTATTTAAACGTGGCTCCTAATAATCTCATTCACAATTCAATTTATAATCCATATTAATACTATAACTCTCAATAATCTCTTTCACAATTAACAACTAACTCTCTATACTCCCATTCACAATTCATCGACAAGACTATCCCATCATAACCAATAATCCCATGACTCCCACTAACCTCTTTCCCAATTCGCAACTAACTCCCAATATTTCCATTCACAATTCATTCCATGAAAAGTCCCATGATTTTCATTCGCAACTGGTTCAAGTACCGCAACTTTACTTAAGCCACGATTATATTCCATTCCAATCCAGCCTTGTACAAAAATAAAATGTCCAGTCCAATCCAATCCAATCCAGACTTTACACAAGATACTTTCAAAGAAATTCTTAACACACCAAAATATTCCAATCCAATTCACGCTTTATGCAAGGATACTCACAAAGACACTCGATACATGGACATACTTAAAAAATTTAACTACCTAAAAATAATTGGGTTCCATAATTCAGGTGATTTACTTGCTATTTACTTGTAATTAATAAACACTATAACTTAAACCAAATGAAAAAAGATTTGGACTCGGGAACTATTATTTTTAAATCTTAATACTCCATAGCAAGATACACATTCAAAATTATTAAACATAACTATTAAAAGGTGCACATACTTCTAATACAATGAACTCATTCGAATAATCTTAATACCAAGATAGTCATTGAAAATTATTAAACATAACTATTAAAATTGCACATATTTCTTATAATATAATGAATTTGCATATATTCATTCTCATACAATTACTATAGATTTATCTAAAGCACAGATCTAACATGAATCGAGAAGGATTAAATTTCTTTTGTTGCAAATTTATTTTAGAGTGTAAAAAGCAATATGTAATTTTTTAATGTTTAAATTGTATCTTTTAATGTTATAAAGATTACATAATATATGTATTGGGTGATTTTATATTAATTCATGTTAAAATATTTTATTTTATTAATGTAAAATTATATTATTTAAGATAGACATCAAAATATTGTATTTATTATTTGAAGAGTGAAATTGAAATATCAAAAATTGAGTTAATTGTTTTATTAACAGATTTTAATTGTTTATTTATATGGTTATTTAATTTTTGTTTTTTTTGTTTGGCCGACATGAGCGGAAATTATTTTAATTATTTTTTATGACGACATGACATATTTACACATGTCCCTCATACTGGATTATAGAATGAGCCTCTTGGCTCAATGAACTCATTCAAATTCATTTTAGAGAAAATTCAAAATAGAAAATTGTCACTTACCTTTCACTCCTTGGAATTAAATTTGGAGTAAATTCAAAATTTAAATTTTCATTATTTTTTAAAATAATAGTTCATTTTATCATAAAGAGCATAAAATTATTTTTCATGTAAATAAAAAATTCTTTTTTTTCAATTGAAAAGTGATAAAACTTTTCCTAATACATTTTATGTTATTATTAAATTATATCTGTATATACTATAATGGTAACCATTATTCTCTTTATCGTAATATTTCACAAAAAAAACTATCAATTTTATTTAGTAAAATCATTTTCGTATGCATGCATGTATCATCTATGTATTGAAATTATATGAGCAATGGGAACTAAAGATCACAATCTTTAGCTGTGGTGAATTAGTGAATTTTTTAGCTACTCGCAAAAAAAAAAAAAAAAAAAAAAAAATTATAATTCAAACTATCTTTTCATTTTATTGTTATGGATTTTATACATACAACATACAAGTATCACCTATTTATTGAAATTACATCTAAGTGTTAAGAATTGAAGATCCAAATCTTTGATTGCCCTGAATTCTTTTGCTATTCACAAAAGAGAAACAAAACAATTTTAATTAGAATCATTTTTCATCCTTTGCAAATCTTGTTTATTTTTGCAGATGATATTTTTTATTATAATACGCATATATTCATCAATAATTAAGCCTATAACTTTTATGGAAAATTTTCTTTGTAAAATATATTTTTTTATGAAAATTGGAAAGTTTTAAATAATTATTCTTTTTTATTTGACATTACAATCATATTTATAAAATAATTTTATGTTTTAATTTTTTTTTACAAAAATATATTGGAATTGTTTGAATGGTTAGAAACAAATTCATCATATCTTAAAAATGAGATAAAAAGAATGACTAGACTTATTGAATTCTATCTATATGAATTTTATATAGACTATAAGCAAATCATCTTATTGATTTTTTCATTGTAAATAAACTATCCTATTAAATCTTGAATGATTAGAAACACTTTCATGGTATCTTAGAAATGGTGTTTAGGAAATAAAAATAATGAATATTCGAATTCTCTTTGTCTAAATTCTATATAGACTGGAAGTAAATCATTTAATTTAATTTTTTCTATATATGATCCATAAATTATCCTCTACACAAGTACAATTTTATTAAATTTCTTGATCTGTAAATTTTATTGTTGATAATGTATGTATGTTAAAACAAATTATATAGAAAATAAAGAACATGAAAAATAAATTCTCACACACATATTTAACAAAACATATGCTCTGGGAAATTCTTTCAGGAGGAAAATTCAGCTGGAAGAATTCTATGGTGGTGAAAATACGAAGGTCAACTTCCGAGTGGCATAACATTCGTATGCATATTCTCAAATTATGGTGGTGAAAATAGAAAGGTCTACTTCTGATTGGCATAACATTTGTATGCAAATTCTCTTATTATGGTGGTGAAAACAGGAAGGTCAACTTCTTAGTGGCATAACATTTGTATGCAAACTCTGATTGACATGATTATTACATAGTTGGAAAGATATTTTTGTCTAGAATAAAATGAAAATATGTTGCACTAAAGCAATAATTTGTTACTCCCAAAAAACATCATTGATGCCTCAAAAATCTCTCTGTGACAGCCTTGTTTAGAGTTAATTAGCATGATTAAGCTAAAAGACAATTTGTTATTTTATTTGTTTATCTTATTTTGATAAAAGAAATTCAGAAACATTATTTTACTTTGCATTAAGGAGTTAGTAATAAAAGGGAATCTCTTAAACTGTTGGAAAAAAGGTTTCTAAGAATAGAGGGTGGTTGGGAATAGTTTGAAAACAGTTACTTACCCTCCAGGGATAAAAGAAAATCCCAGGAGAGGGATAGGGGTTCTGTAAGTTTCTGGAGAAAAGGAAGAAGAAGGATTCTCTAGAGCTGGGTGATAGACCAGTGGAGAACAGATTCTGCAACCTGTAAATCCAGTGATGTCTGTCTGTGGCTGGATAGGCCGTCCAGAGGTCACAACAGCAGGTGAAAGCTTTGTTCCCGTGGCACCGACTGTTATTCTGGAGCTAGGGGGCAGGAGGAGGATGTCATTGCCTCCCCCTGATGGTTGGGAGGACCACAGTTTAAGGGTTATTATTCCCCAACAGATAAGTAACACAGAAACACTCTAATTTTTATGCTACAAAAAGTTAATAGTTGCTAGAATGTAATCAGTGAATGTTACAGTAGTCAATAGATAAGAAACACAAAAACACTCTATTACTATGCTACAGGAAATTAATTGTTATGAGTAGTTTATTCATAGAATGTGTAAAGAAACCTGAGTTAATCTTATTGATAACAGTAAAGGAAATCTCCTGTACACAAAAACTTCAGTGTAGAAAAGAAGAAAGAAACAGTTCTGCAATTTTTTTGAAAGAGGAAACAGAAATTACAAAACAATGTTTATTATAAGCATGAAATTATCTATCGAATAGTTAAAAGTGGATGAGTTCATGTAGTATTACAAATGTTTTCTGTAGAGAAAAGATTCACTGTTTAATCCATTACCGGAAATAAATAGGTCGTGGAGTTCTCATGAAAACATCTTAACATAAATACGTTAATACCCTATCGAGCTTGGAAGCGAGGAAGGGTAGCCCCTTTTCATTTCGACTCTTGTCAAGAAAAACTATACACGGCCAGAAACTCGGCGGCCGGTACCAGAGCCCTAGTGCAATGAAACAAATAAACAATGGAAACGGCAAACCTGAATGTGAACAACGAAGATCAGTACGTTCTGTTTAAACTCAGGATTTAAGAAAAAGAGTCGAATAGGCAGAAGTAAAAATAAGACCTCTTAAGGAGAGAAATGAGCCGAGAGCTAACTTGTTTATAACGAATAAATGGAGCCAGTGCCAAAAAGAAAATACAATGATTCATACACACGCCACTGAACATGTAAGACACAGTTGCATGTGCTAACAAACATACCCTCAACCAGATTCCAATCTAAACCCCAGCCGAAAGACAGAGGAACGGCATGCAACAAATAGCATTTGTCTAAAACTTATATTATCATAATGTCGAAGAGTAAAATTCAAGATACGATAAAAATAAACTGGAATTACGCATTAAACAGTTCAGAATTTCTGAGTAACATCTTCAGTTAAACAATGATAAATCTAAAGGGAAACTCATGTCGGACAGCCGACATCCTGTAACATCAAAGTATAGCGCATGGAATGCGTTACAAGAAAAATTAATTTAGAGTTCGCCTTAGCCAGGAAACAGTTTGGGAGCATGCCCTGAACTATAATAAAGACTCCTTCAAGGCGAGGTCGCCAGCAGAACTAAAACCCTAGACTAGGCGACTCGCGCAAGATAAAACATGCCAGAATCACGCCAATACAGCTTGTCGAAGAAAGTGGCGGAATACCTGAAGAAGAAGGGATGAATAGTCACTGAAATGTTGAGAAAGAATTATACTTCCGCATAACAAGAACTTTGATTCAACGTTAAGGAACCCACCTGCAACAGTTGTAGTATACACTGTTAACGATTATCGGATTAAACGAGGTACCGGGAAGATTTAATAGTGATGAGAACCAAGAACTCAGGGGTTTGTGACTGCGTATACCTGAAGGTGGTCACTGAAACTTGCTGACCAGAACCTTTCGACCTGAAACGCAACAAACAAGAAATGAAAATTAAACGTATGCAAACATAAACCTCGGTTATAGCTCGAACTTTTGCAACGCTTGTTGTAAGGTTTGGAGGCGGAATAATACTTACGGAGTTCCGTGGTGGTAAGGCACTGCATGTTTGAGACCTCCGCACTGTCGAGCTTGGTATCGAGCCGGTAATTATTAGAGAATGCTTGCATAGGAAAAACACAAAACCAGGAATGTAAAACCTTTTCCATCGATCGTATGTTTCAAAGTAAAACACACTTCTGAATCGATATGATAAGATTAATAGACTAATAATAAGTAAACAAAGAGAGGTTACCTAAAAACCAAAGATGCTACCATCACACCGTAAGAAGCCGAGCGTGAGAGCACGCCACGCCTTAAGAAAGGAACTGCAAAATGAAACAGACTCCATGGGCGGAATCAATTCACTGTGCTTTCCCTCGCTTACTCCGATCGGAACAGGATCTTTGGATCCAACATCTCCAGATTAATTTCTCTGATCGGAAGATCACTCGGAAGATGGACACATGGCGCCGGCGAGGAGTGCGAGGCATCTAACCGGACGGATATTTCCATATCCCAATAAATGAACCAGGTCTGTCAGAGATCATCGGGATACTATCGACGATTAATCCAGGATCAAAGGCGGTCAATTAAAGTTTCCATATGGGCGATAACGTTCCACATAAGTTTATTAATTATATCAGTAAATGCATATGAGGATAGGACTGATATTAACGGTGCTATGTATTAATGTTATTTGATAATCCGAATATTTCCCTTGCGTTAAATTGTAATTCCAATCTATGGCTAAGTTATGAGCCGAGTAGAATATCTAAAGTTGGTTTACATGTAATTTAATAGTCATATTTATATTTAGAAGTTTATTATTGTAAAGAATATCAAGTACAGTAAAAGAAATTTTTTTTATAGGTAAGTATGATGTTATCTATAGTAATTTTATTAGGTAGGTGTGACAAGTGGTATCAGAGCCGGTTACAACACTGGTGACCTTAAGGGTCTACTAACAGAGCTGTGTGTATATTAGTGCACTAAGTGGAAGAAATCATATGGCATCTCAGTCACAGCTAAATGAGACTCAAGGCCCAACAGTTATGGATCCAGAAATGTGGGTTCAACTAACTGTGGAGCAGCATCAAAAAAAGAGTAGAATGTTAGAAGAACAGCAACAACAAACTGTTTTTCTGCTAAACACGGTACAGCAGCTACAGGAGGAGATGATGAGAGTCTGAAAAGATAATGAGAAGTTGTTGCAG
Source organism: Pinus albicaulis (assembly GCA_034641835.2). Taxonomy (NCBI): domain Eukaryota; kingdom Viridiplantae; phylum Streptophyta; class Pinopsida; order Pinales; family Pinaceae; genus Pinus; species Pinus albicaulis. Next base: position 929,171,204 of record CM076570.1, read on the forward strand.
GATCAGGAAAGGATTCTGAAGAGCATATCTGATAAAAAAAATCAAGAGATGCAACAACCAAGTGCAGAAAAAGAGTTATCAACAGAGGCAGAAGACCAGCAAACCAGAAACAACACCAATGGAAGGACTGAAAAGAGCTACTCTCACAGGAGCAAAAACTGTAATAATAATGAAGCAGAATCGAAAAATATGTCTGAACAACAGAGTCATAAGAGGCTGAAGGTTGAACTGCAGGGGGAGTTCCGCAAGATTAAGCCACCAATGTTTGATGGCGAGGCGAAGGAAGCAGCTGAAGCATGGCTGATAAACATCAATAAATATTTTCAGGTATATGAGTATAGCAGCAATCTGAAGGCCAGATTGGCTATATACCAGTTGCGAGAGAAGGCTACCCTGTGGTGGGAGGAAGTGAAAAATGTTCGTAGTATCGATGAGCGGGATATTACATGGGAATCATTCCAGCAGTACTTCAAGGATAAATATTTAACAGAAAGATTTTATGATGATAAAGCCAAGGAGTTTCACGATCTGCGGTTAGGCCAAATGACTATGGATGAGTATGTCACAAAATTTACTTCCCTGCTACGCTATGTGCCTTACCTTAGGGAGGAAAAGGCCAAGGTACAGAGATTTCTGAGTAGTTTGCCTGTTCTCATGAGGGAAAGAATAGAGTTTGTTAATCCCCAAACGATGGATGAAGTTGTCCGGAAAGCACGCATGTGCTACCAACAGTATAGGACCAAAGAAAATGGTGGTAAGGGTTGGCAGCCCAAGAAAAATCAGAAAAACTCCTCTACTTTTAAAAGCAGCAAAAGCAGCCATTTTAAATGGATAGCACGGAACGCAGGTAGTAAACAGTTTAACAGGAACCATCAAAGGATCAGGTGGCCAGCTGAAGAAAAACCCACCGAAGCATCAAGAAAACTAGAACAGGGGCATAATTCTAAGCCTCCCCTACAGTGTTGGGGCTGTGGGGAAGCACATTACTACAAGAACTGTCCACAATGGAAAAAGAATGAATCTGTGGCAAACTTGCAGGAAGCATCAACAGTGGGGGACGTGGCACGGAATATACCACGTATCAATGCAGCCTTGGAGGATCGGCAGGCTGACTTTCAACCCACAATGATTGAACTGGAAGGTACTATATTTTCTAAACCTGTGTCGATTTTAGTAGATCCTGGAGCTAGTTTAAGCTATATAAGTCCTAAGCTAGTGGAGTTGTGTAAGTTAAAAGAACAGAAATTTAAAAACTCCTGGTTAGTTCAACTAGCCACCGGAGCAAAACGCAGAGTGAATGCGAAAATTTCTGAATGTACATTGGAGGTTGCAGAACAGCAATTGCAGGTAGATTTAAATATTCTGCCATTAGGATCTTATGATGTGTTACTCGGAATGGACTGGCTGGAAAAAAATTGGACCTTGATAGATTGTAAGGAGAAAACAATTTATTATAGAGCGCTAGATGGTACGCGTAAGGAAATTAAGGGAATTAAGAAGCCTGTGCAGTTACGCCCCATAATAGCGTCTCAGTTGAGCAAGTGCATCCGGAAGGGATGTCAGATGTATGCCATTCAAGTGGGGTATGCAGAATCTAAGGGAAAGGCAGCAGATATAAAAGATATTCCCGTAATACAGGAATTCCTGGATGTGTTTCCAGAAAACATCCCAGGATTTCCGCCTAAAAGAGATATTGATTTCATTATAGAGTTGCTACCCGGAGCTTCTCCTGTGTCAAGAGCACCTTACAGAATGAGTCTACCGGAATTGACAGAGCTAAAAATGCAACTGCAGGAGTTGCTGGACAAAGGATATATCCGTCCAAGCGTGTCACCTTGGGGAGCACCAGTCCTCTTTGTTAAAAAGAAGGATGGAACCCTACGTATGTGTATGGATTACCGACAACTCAATAAGTTGACAGTTAAGAATAAATATCCTTTGCCCAGAATCGATGATCTATTCGATCAGGTGAGAGGTGCCAAAGTGTTCTCAAAGATAGACTTGAGGTCTGGATATCATCAGATACGAATCAGGGATGAGGATGTCTGCAAAACAGCATTTCGCACCAGATATGGGCATTATGAATTTGTGGTATTTCCCTTTGGATTGACTAATGCACCAACAACCTTTATGAGGTTGATGAATGGCATTTTTCATCAATATCTAGATCGCTTTGTATTGGTCTTTATAGACGACATTTTAATCTACTCAAAGATTGAAGAGGAACATAAGGAACATCTGAGGATAGTGCTGGAAATACTGAGGAAGCATCAGCTTTACGCTAAATTCAGCAAGTGCGATTTCTTTAAGTCGGAAATCCAGTACTTGGGTCATGTAGTGACAGCTGAAGGAATAGCAGTGAACCCCGAAAAGATTAAAACTATCATGGAGTGGAAAGTACCACAGAATGTGGCAGATATCAGATCGTTCATGGGCTTGGCTGGATATTATAGGCGGTTCATTGAAGGGTTTTCTAGGATTGCCTACCCTATTACATCCTTACAAAAGAAGGGCAAACTTTTCAAATGGACGAATGAATGTCAGAACAGCTTTGAAAAGCTGAAGCAGCTCTTAACCACAGCACCAGTGCTGAAGGTTGCTGACCCCAGCAAAGACTATGAGGTGTGTACGGATGCCAGCAAAGAGGGAGTTGGTGCAGTATTAACGAAAGAAGGCAAGGTAATAGCCTATGAGTCTAGAAAATTAAGATAACATGAACAAAAATACTCGGCTTATGACCTAGAACTTACAGCTGTAGTGCATGCTCTCCGAGTGTGGAGGCATTATTTACTTGGTAAAAGATTTGTGCTTAAAACAGACCATAGCAGTTTGACTAACTATTTTAAGCAGGCAAATTTAAACTCCAGGCAAGCAAGGTGGAATTCCTTCTTGAGTGAGTTCAACATGGGCATACAACATGTTAAGGGAAAAGAGAACCGGGTTGCAGATGCCCTGAGCAGGAAGTTGCATGGGATTTATGCGATGTACTTCAGCCAACCTATAAGCCAGCTGACAGAACAATTAAGAGAAGAGGCACAAAAAGATCCAAAATACAAGTTCTTATGGCAGCAGATGGAAGCAGAAAGAAAGCAAGGTAAGACATCTGAGTATGGAAGCAATGAAGAACAGATGTTAACTTTTTGTGGCAGAAATTATGTTCCTAATCGTGAGGGCTCAAGGAGTTAATCCTAGACGAGTACCATCGCAGCAACTATGTTGGCCATCCTGGTTACCAAAAGATGCTTTCAGCAGTTAGAAAGATGTACTACTGGCCTGGGATGCGCAGAGACATTGCAGAGTACTTAAGCAAGTTTTTAGAGTGCCAGCAAGTTAAAGTAGAACATCGGCACCCGGCGGGACTATTACAGCCCATACCCATTCCTGAATGGAAATGGGAAGTGATATCTTTGGACTTCATCACAGGATTACCTCGAACCAGGAAGCAGAATGACTCCATCATGGTAGTGGTGGACAAATTAAGTAAGTCTGCACACTTCATACCTGTGCAATCCACGTACAAGACGGTGCAGATTGCGGACATATTTATGAGAGAAATCTTTAGGTTGCATGGCATACCTAAGACGGTGATTTCAGACCGTGATGTTAAGTTTACCTCTGCATTATGGAAAACCCTGTTCTCAGGTTTAGGTACTCAGATACACTTCAGCACAGCCTACCACCCTCAAACGGATGGGCAGACATAACGGGTAAACCAAGTTTTGGAGGATATGTTGCGCATGTATGTGATGTGGCAGCCAACTAAATGGAAAAATTACCTGCACTTAGTGGAGTTTGCGTATAACAATGGATATCAGGAGTCTCTGAAAATGAGCCCCTTCGAGGCACTTTATGGACGACAATGTCGAACACCAATTAACTGGAGCAGTCCGGAGACAAAATTAATGTTGGGACCCGAGATGTTGGCTGAGCTAGAAGCAGAGGTAAAAAGAATAAGGCAGAATTTGAAGGCTGCGCAAGACCGACAAAAGGTCTTTGCAGATAAGAAAAGATCTTATCGAGAATTTGGTGTGGGTGACCATGTATATGTCAGGATTAAGCCTAAAAGAAGTACTTTAAGATGGACTTCCTGCGCCAAGCTAGCCCCTCGTTACTGCAGACCTTTCCAAATTCTGGAAAGGATTGGACCAGTAGCATATAGGCTGGCTTTGCCTAGTCATATTAAAGTGCACAACGCGTTTCATGTGTCCTTGCTAAAGCGTTATGTGCATGATGAAAAACATGTAATACATTGGCAAAGCATTCAGGTAGGAAGTTAGGATGGAAATAAGACCTAACTAAGATATTGAATCAAAATATAATCTACTGATTGGTAACCCTGTTGTTTCTCTTTTAGGTAGAACCGGACGGAGAATTTCTGGTAGAGCCGCTACGCATACTTGATCGTAGGGACATTGAACTACGTAAAAGAGTGGTTACTCAGGTGAAAGTGCAGTGGAAGCATTTTGGACCTGACGAAGCTACTTGGGAGGATGAAAAATTTGTGCAGGAAGCTTATCCAGAACTCTTTACAAGAGTGGGCTGAAAACACCGAGGACGGTGTTACTTCCAGGGGAGGGAGATGTGACAGCCTTGTTTAGAGTTAATTAGCATGATTAAGCTAAAAGACAATTTGTTATTTTATTTGTTTATATTATTTTGATAAAAGAAATTCAGAAACATTATTTTACTTTGCATTAAGGAGTTAGTAATAAAAGGGAATCTCTTAAACTGTTGGAAAAAAGGTTTCTAAGAATAGAGGGTGGTTGGGAACAGTTTGAAAACAGTTACCTACCCTCCAGGGATAAAAGAAAATCCCAGGAGAGGGATAGGGGTTCTGTAAGTTTATGGAGAAAAGGAAGAAGCAGGATTCTCTAGAGCTGGGTGATAGACCAGTGGAGAACAGATTCTGCAACCTGTAAATCCAGTGTTGTCTGTCTGTGGCTGGATAGGCCGTCCAGAGGTCACAACAGCAGGTGAAAGCTTTGTTCCCGTGGCACCGACTGTTATTATGGAGCTAGGGGGTAGGAGGAGGACGTCATTGCCTCCCCCTGATGGTTGGGAGGACCACAGTTTAAGGGTTATTATTCCCCAACAGATAAGTAACACAGAAACACTCTAACTTTTATGCTACAGAAAGTTAATAGTTGCTAGAATGTAATCAGTGAATGTTACAGTAGTCAATAGATAAGAAAACAAAAACACTCTATTACTATGCTACGTAAAATTACTATGGTGAGTAGTTTATTCGCAGAATGTGTAAAGAAACCCGCAGTTAATCTTATTGATACCGTAAAGGAAATCTCCTGTACACAAAAAACTTCAGTGTAGAAAAGAAGAAAGAAACAGTTCTGCAATTTTGTTGAAAGAGGAAACAGAAATTACAAAACAATGTTCATTATAAGCATGAAATTATCTATCGAATAGTTAAAAGTGGATGAGTTCATGTAGTATTACAAATGTTTTATGTAGAGAAAAGATTCACTGTTTAATCCATTACCGGAAATAAATAGGTCGTGGAGTTCTCATGAAAACATCTTAACAGAAATACGTTAATACCCTATCGAGCTTGGAAGCGAGGAAGGGTAGCCCCTTTTCGTTTTGGCTCTTGTCAAGAAAAACTATACACGACCAGAAACTCGGCGGCCGGTACCAGAGCCCTAGTGTAATGAAACAAATAAACAGTGGAAACGGCAAACCTGAATGCGAACAACGAAGATCAGTACGTTCTGTTTAAACTCTGGAGTTAAGAAAAATAGTCGAATAGCTAGAAGTAAAAATAAGACCTCTTAAGGAGAGAAATGAGCCGAGAGCTAACTTGTTTATAACGAATAAATGGAGCCAGTGCCAAAAAGGAAATACAATGATTCATACACACGCCACTGAACATGTAAGACACAGTTGCATGTGCTAACAAACATACCCTCAACCAGATTCCAATCTAAACCCCAGCCGAAAGACAGAGGAACGGCATGCAACAGATAGCATTTGTCTAAAACTTATATTATCATAATGTCGAAGAGTAAAATTCAAGATACGATAAAAATAAACTGGAATTACGCATTAAACAGTTCAGAATTTCTGAGTAACATCTTCAGTTAAACAATGATAAATCTAAAGGGAAACTCATGTCGAACAGCCGACATCCTGTAACATCAAAGTATAGCGCATGGAATGCGTTACAAGAAAAATTAATTTAGAGTTCGCTTTAGTCAGGAAACAGTTTGGGAGCATGCCCTAAACTATAATAAAGATTCCTTCAAGGCGAGGTCGCCAGCAGAACTAAAACCCTAGACCAGGCGACTCGTACAAGATAAAACATGCCAGAATCACGCCAATACAGCTTGTCGAAGAAAGTGGCAGAATACCTGAAGAAGAAGGGATGAATAGTCACTGAAATGTTGAGAAAGAATTATACTTCCGCATAACAAGAACTTTGATTCAATGTTAAGGAACCCACCTGCAACAGTAGTAGTATACACTGTTAACGATTACCGGATTAAAAGAGGTACCGGGAAGATTTAATCGTGATGAGAACCAAGAACTCGGGGGTTTGTGACTGCGTATACCTGAAGGTGGTCAATGAAACTTGCTGACCAGAACCTTTCGACCTGAAACGCAACAAACAAGAAATGAAAATTAAACGTATGCAAACATAAACCTCGGTTGTAGCTCGAACTTTTGCAACGCTTGTTGTAAGGTTTGGAGGCGAAATAATACTTACGGAGTTCCGTGGTGGTAAGGCACTGCATGTTTGAGACCTCCGCACTGTCGAGCTTGGTATCGAGCCGGTAATTATTAGAGAATGCTTGCATAGGAAAAACACAAAACCAGGAATGTAAAACCTTTCCATCGACTGTAGTTTCAAAGTAAAACACACGTCGGAACTGATATATAAGATTTAGCTGAGACTTAATAGTAAGTAAACAAAGAGAGGTTACCTAAAAACCAGTATGCGCCGATCATGACCAGAAGAAGCCGAGCAGAGAGCGCGTCGCACCTAAGAAAGGAACTGCAAAATGAAACAGACCCATGGGCGGAATCACCACTGGTGTTTTCCCTCGCTTACTCCGAGTGAATCGAGGAGCTTTGGATCCGCAAAATCTCCAGATTAATTTCTCTGATCGGAAGATCACTCGAAAGATGGACACATGGCGTCGGCGAGGAGTGCGAGGCATCTAACCGGACGGATATTTCCATATCCCAATAAATGAACCAGGTCTGTCAGAGATCATCGGGATACTATCGACGATTAATCCGGGATCAAAGGCGGTCAATTAAAGTTTCCATATGGGTGATAACATTCCACATAAGTTTATTAATTATACCAGTAAATGCATATGAGGATAGGACTGATATTAACGGTGCTATGTATTAACGTTATTTGATAATCCGAATATTTCCCTTGCGTTAAATTGTAATTCCAATCTATGGCTAAGTTATGAGCCGAGTAGAATATCTAAAGTTGGTTTACATGTAATTTAATAGTCATATTTATATTTAGAAGTTTATTATTGTAAAGAATATCAAGTACAGTAAAAGAAATTTTTTTTACAGGTAAGTATGATGTTATCTATAGTAATTTTATTAAGTAGGTGTGACACTCTCAAAATTTTTCAAAGTTTACTTTGCCAAACAATATTTCACTAGTAAAAATGGTCTCATGACATTATTCCTCCTCTTTTTCCAATTTTGAAAACATCCAAATAGATAACAAACAATAGATCAATATAAAATATAAATAAAAAATCCAATAAACTTTCCTTCATATATTAGTTTTAATATTAATAAATACATGATAAATAAACTTAATATTGAATATATACAATAGATGATATTGTAATATTAATGAATATATGATAAATAAACTTAATATTGAATATACAATAGATGATATTGTAATATTAATGAATATATGATAAATAAAATTAATATTGAATATATAATAGATGAGATTGTAATATTAATTAGCACCTAGTTTCTCTATAAATTATAATATTAGTAAATGGCATTTAAATTATAAAAAAAAATTCATATATAGATTATAGTATTAATAAATATATGAAATTTTCATCGTATAAACTGTAATATAATAATTAAACTATAATATTAATGAATATATGATAAATAAGATTAATATTGAATATATAATAAAAATATAATAACTAAATTATAATATTAATGAATATATAATAAATAAGATTAATATTCGATATATAATAAATAAATTACAATATTAATGTATATATGATAAATAAAATTAGTATTAAATATATAATAAATAAACCATATTAATGAATATATGATAAATAAGATTAATATTAATATATAATCTCATTTTAATGAATTTATGATAAATAATTAATATCAATATATAATAGTTGAGATTGTAATATTAATTAGCATATAATTTTTATATAAATTATAATATTAGTTAACATATAATTTTTATATAAATTATAATATTACTAAGTGACATTGAAGCTTTACCATTGTATATAAATTATAATATTAATAAATAAATGAAATTTCCATCATATATAAATTGCAATATTAATTTTATATATATATTAATATTAATAAATATATGATAGATATAGACCGAAGAAAAAACATTTATTGTTTTTTTCTCATATACAATGTAAATAAATTACCTTATTAAATTTCCTTCTATATTAATATATAGATACAATATAATAAACTATCATACTAAATTTATTTCCTATATATTTTAATATTAATGAATATATGATAGATTTATGATATAGTAACATTAATAAATATATGATAGATATATATATTTGAAATAAAGTATCTTATTGAATTTTTTTTACTAATTTTGTTTCCTGTATATATTTTTATATTTTCTATTTAAATTATAATATTAATGAATATATGATAGATAAAATTGTAATATTAATAAACATAGGTTTATTATATAAATTATAATATTAATAAATAGAATTTAAATTATCTTATTAAATTTTCATCATATATATTGTACTTTTAATGAATATACAAATCGTAACCTTAATGAAGGTTGTAATTTTAATAAATACATAAATTGTAACTTTCATGAATATATGATAATGAAATGACCATATAATTTTTATATGATATTATTAAATTAAAAATCCACATATGTATGAGTTTTTGTTATAAATTACAATATTATTTATTTAAGTATGAGTTTTTGTTATAAAATGTAATACTAGTAATTGCACTATATGTTGCAAAGGAAATGTTTTAAGGCAATAGCAAAATAAAGAGTAGCATAAAATAAATGAGTAAAAATTGTATGCAATTTTTTGATCTCAATATTGCTTATTCTTTCCACTCTCCTAACCACCATAGACATGAAAATTCTTCATATTGTGAAAGGTTAGTTGAAGCTTCTAGTCAACATGAGAACCCAACCACCGCTTTGATTTAGATTTAATAGTGGGACACAAACATTATGCCATGCTATGGAAGTCTCCATCGGCTAAGAATCCATGAAGAGTATACTTCAACACCTCTCTCTTTACTTCTCAGGTTCATTGGAGCTTTAAAACATAGCTTAGTAATTTTAGAAACTAAAAATCATAAGAGGTGGATACTTGTTCTTGCAAAAACAAGAAAGGCCATGTGCAATATTTGGGTGAATTTGGAAAAATAGATACAATAACAAAAATGGAAAATCCAAACACTATAACAAAAAATATACTTGCAAACCCGAAGAACTAGTCACTTTCGAACGTATCAACAATATTAACAAGGAAATTAGATATTTGCAACAGTATTTGGTAGGATGTATAGGATTAAGATCAACTTGATACATTAAACAAGTTGTAGAAAATAAAAATTAAAGTATCTAGTATGTGATTACATCTATCTTATGTGATTTTTTTGGAGGGTAAAAGAATTATCTGAGACTATCCGAAACAGTAAATACGACCATTCAATTTCCTTAGACGCAAAAGAAGTTAGGATTGTACTTTGAGTAAAGAGAACACATTGGGCCTCTTAGCCTAATGTTGCAAATATGACATTAAAGAACCCATGGAGAGTACAGTATTTTTGGTGGAGAGAAGTTCTAGAGAAGCAATGGTTTTGCATGAGATTCTACCATCTAGCATGCCTCAAACGACAATTGTACCTCTTGAAATTATGTGTCATCTTGATCTATGAGTTTCATGAGTGATGAAAAATACCGTCGATATAAATCATGACCTCATTTTTCACTCTTTGATGGTCATATAAAACTTTGGAACCACATATTGGATAGACACCTCAGTTTTTCTAGCATATTTTGAACAGTCTTAAATAAATGACACATCCAGTGTCTATGTGTTTTTATTTGAGTCTAGTGAATTTGGCTTGTTTTGCATTGAGATCAGCGTTCTATGTTGGTTAACTCAATAGTTTCGGAAATGTTGGGGATATTTTGAACAAAAAATGGTGGTCTTCGTAGGAAGGAAAGGGTGAAGAGAAGAAGGAGAAGAAGGAAAAAACGAAGGGCATGGTGATAAGAAGGAAAATAGGCCTCTCAAAGTTGTAATAAAGGTGGACATGCATTTTTCAGTTCGTTCTATAAAGGTAAATAAGTTTGTCAAAGAAATGCCCGATTTATATGCACATTGAATATTTGTTATTTTGCATGATTTTTGTCCTTGAAGTTGTTCCAATGGACGAAATTGTGAAAAAAAAAACACTCTATTTTTGAAGCGAGTCGTGGTAACAACTGTGCTCAAGGTTAATTTGAATTGTTATGGGTGTTCCCAATCATTGAATAAAATTATCCTCATAATGAAAGGTATTGTGTTCAATTCCTTATTCAATGTCATTATTTTTATGCTATTTTGGTTCAATGTCATGTAGATCAACGTTGATGTTGAGTTCTAGGATTGAAGATCTTTGAAATGACAATGTTAATCATATGGATTATCCTTATAACAAAAGCATGGTGGAAGAAGTTGAGAAAATCATGGAGGAAGAAGTTGAGAAAGCCTTGTTGGTGAAATATGTAACACATTAAATCCATGATAGCAAGAAAAATTCCAACGAAAAACACTCATCATACCTCCACTAGACTAGTCCTGCAGTTTATTTTTTTATTACTATACCAATCTTTGAATTCTCATGCAAGTGTACAATTTAAGAATAATAGCACACACTTTTGAAGTTTGAAGTGGCATTAGTTGTAATTATAATTCAACATCATTGGAAAAAAAATTGCAGACCATAGATGTCTTTATTCATTTGAGCATAGAATGTATTATAAATAAATGATATTAAAAAGGCTTAATTTGATAATCAATTTATGCTATATGAAAAAAAATTTAAATAAGTTTCAATATCACTCTTAATTTTGACCACCGATTTATGGTTTAGGATAAAAATTAGGTTATGTCTCTTGGGGAATATGGTCTCTTCTTATCTATATATAATGTTGTTTAAGGGATTTTAAATGTCTTCTTTCTTCTCCTATATATAATCTTGCATGCACTACAAGTTACGAAAACTTGCAAGTTGCAACAAAGTTCTTGTTTACTGTGATTTAGGTTCCTTTTTCAAAGTGGCTACAATCAATTCTTCAATAACCCCATAACCCCCTTGATATCTTTTAGAATAAATACCTTACTCATTATTTCCTTTTGTTGAATATTCCAGTCAACATGAGAACCCAACCATTGATTTGATTTAGATTTAACCGTGGGGCAAAAACATTATGTCATGTTATGGAAGTCTCCATCGGCTAAGAATTCATGAAGAGTATACTTCAACACCTTTCTCTTTACTTCTCAGGTTCATTGTAGCTTTAACGCATACCTCAGTAATTTTAGAAACTAAAAATTAGAAGAGGAGGATACTGAAATGAAATTTAGGTATCTTGATTTGATACACATACTAGCTTCAGAGGCATTTCTAGGACACTTGCCATTATGTTATTCATACTTATAACATAAACAAAAATGGATAATTGAAAGTGATACTAGATCAAAAAGAATGGAAAATGTGAGGTGGTGCTTAACTGAGTTGGTGAAAGTGGACTGTTATTAACCACCACAAGGTTTTAAGTATTTCAATGACATGATCATGTATGCTTGTGCTTGCAAAAACAGGCAGGGTCCAGTGCATGTCCTAGGTGACTTTGGCAGAATAGATACAATAACAAAAATGGAAAATCCAAAATCTATAACAAAATATATACTTGCAAACCCTAAGAACTAGTCACTTTCGAACATATCAGCGATATTAACATGGAAATCAGATATCTGCAATAATATTTGGTAGGATCTATAGGATTAATCTCGGCTTCATACATTAAATACGTTGTAGACAATAATAAGTAAAGTATATAGTACGTGATTACATCTATCTATGTGAATTTTTTGGAGGGTAAAGAATTATCTGAGATTATGCCAAACAGGAAATATGACCATTCAATTTCCTTAGATGCAAAAGAATTTAGGATTGTACTTTGATTAAAGAGAATGCATTGGGTCTCTTATCCTAACGTTGCAAATATGATATCAAATAACCCATGTAGAGTCCATTCCTTTTGGTGCGGAGAAGATTTAAAGAAGAAATGGTTTTGCATGAGCTTCTACCATCTAGCATGCCTCAAATGACAACTGTACCTCTTGAAATTATGTGTCACCTTGATCTATGAGTTTCATGAGTGATGTGAAATACCCTAGATATAAATCATGACCTCACTCTACACTCTTTTATGGCCATATAAAAATTTGGAACCACATATTGGATAGATACCTCAATTTTTCTAGCATATTTTGAATAGTCATAAATAAATGGCACATCGATTGTCTCTGTGTTTTTCTTTGAGTCTAGTGAATTTGGCTTGTTGCGCATTGAGATATGCATTATGTGCTGGTTAACTCAATGGTTTCAGAAATGTTGAGGATATTTTGAACAAAAAATGGTGGTTTGTGTAGGAAGGAAAGGGCGAAGAGAAGAAGGAGAAGAAGGAAGAAAAGAAGGGCGGGGTGATAAGAAGTAAGATAGCCCTTTCATAGTTGTGATAAAGGTGGACATGCATTATGAAGGTTGTGTTATAAAGGTCAAGAAGTGTGTCAAATACATGCATGATTTATATACACATTGAATATTTGTTAGTTTCATCATTTTCACCCTTGAAGTTGTGACAATGAAGGAAATTGTGAAAAAAAAAACCACTGTGTTTTTGCAACCAATTGTGGTAACAACTGTGCTCAAGGTTCATTTACATTGTGATGGGTGTGCCCAATCAGTGAAGAAAACTATCCTCAAAAGGAAAGGTATTGTGTTCAATTCCTTATCCAATTTCATTATTGTTGTGTTATTTTGGTTCAATTTCATGTAGATCAAAGTTAATGTTGAGTTATGGGAATGAAGCTTTTTTAAATAACAATGTTAATCATATGGATTAAGCCCATAAATTTTTACAATGTTTGAGTGAAATAGTATTTGAATTTTTCATGGAAAGAATATGTAAGCATGTTGTCTACAAAGTATTATCCAGTGCCTGTACATTTTAATATGGTGGAAGATAATGTTGAGGTTATCAATGTTGCTAAACATAATACTATTCTAAGAAATTGCTAGTGTTATAGAGAACCCTTTTTAGTTGATATTCTAGGCAGATGAGACAGTATTATTAGGACCTTTTAGGATTAACTTCCATTTACCTATTAGTGGGTTCATGTCAGTAATGTACCCCTATATCAAAAAAGAACACACACTCGCATTGGTTTCTGTAGTTGGCAAGTGCTTCAAAGTCTTAACCTTCAATGTGAAGACACTAAGAACAGGAAGGTTGTAGTGGAATAATTCAAGCAAGGCATAACATATGATATGGGCATGAGATATGTAAGTTTTAAAATTTTTAGAACTTATAAAAACTCTAAAAATAACAAAGAAGAACATTGTTTGGATTTTGTGTTGGGTTGAAACTTGACTCTAATTATTACCTAGGTCGAGTATTAAGGATTTTTGTGCCTGCTTACATACAACCAGCTATGTTTACATCCTATATGTCGCACCAGGTTGTGCCAAAGGTACATAATGTTGTTGTAACTACCGAGTAGATATAATCTACAACATATTATTGTAATAAAAATCACTGGAGTTGATGATAAATGAATATCACTTTGCAACATAATTTGATATGTTTCATTATACATTTCATAAATAGTAATATTGCTCAAAATGAACGTAATCCTTCTATTTTTACATTTCAATTTTACAGATACAGAAGGTTCATCATACAATATATTTAAAACATGAACCAACATGAACCAATCAAAGCCAAAGGAATTTTCAAAGTGTAATTTCTTCTATATTTTTGGCCAGGAGTCGATCTTCAATTTGGTGAGAATGTTGTTGTTTACTGGATCATCTAAATGATCCAAGAAGTTCTGAAATGGCCCAACTCTGGTAACAAGGCCCTGAATTAAATAACCTAAGATAGCCAACATTGCAAGCCTTCCATTCTTGACCTCCTTCAACTTAAAATATTTCATGGACTTCTTGTCATTACCTAATCCAAAAGGATTGACTAAGGGACCTCCATGGTATGCGGGATTATGTGAACCACCCTAATATTTCTGAAATCCCAAGAAATATTATTTTCCCATTGATCCAAGGTTTCTTCAATCCAATAATATTATGTGTTCTACAAACCCCATCAAGGAAATCTCTAGCGCAAAAAGAGTGAAAAGACCAACCTAGTAATCATATGTCCCTACTAGAGGAATGACACCAATTCTGAACCAGGAAGTGCAGTCTCCTGTGGGATTAGCACAAGGTTGCCTAAGATTTCAAGAGCAATGGCTCCAACTGCACACAGCATTATGTATCGCTTGTTCATGATTTCTCCATAATTGAGCCAACCTGGATCGATAAAACCTTGAGGTCCTTCAGGATCCATCAAGCCCAACAAATCAAATCCAAAGTCACCAAGAAGTTTTCAATTACCCAAATATATTCAAATAATCAGAATAAAAATCACCATTACATATATCTCTTTGAGAATTTCATTTGTTTCCTACTTCTATAAATTTTTATCGATAAAAAGGTGAAGGAGAGGACACTAAACAGATTGTATGAAGTTTCTAACCTTAACCCTTACAGACAACATGGGATAGGAAACATGAATATAAAAATTAGTTAAAATCATGGGTAAACAACAACAAAATCTGTCAAATGTGGCATCCCTTTTAGATAAGTTTCATTCAGTATAGTATATTAGCAAACAATGATCCCACAACAATTACAAAAATTACCCCATACCCAGCCAAGTTGGTCACCAGAGACCCAAAAACCAGCCCATCTTGAAACAAGCAAACAATAAAAACCTTACATTCAATATATCAGTTAAGTGACTTTACGACAGTCACTTTTCTACACTCAGTCGCTTCACTTCAAGCGTAAATCACCAGCTAAGATTTCAACTTCTCACTTCTAGCCAGTTATGCTACGCTTCGAGATTTAAGCTAAAATGACCAGCTACGCTACTCTTCGAGCTTCCTTCATTCCTCACTGCAGGAATCCATTCTGGAGGGTCATCTAACCCAACTAACCAAAATATGTCTTATGAGCACTCACCACGGCACCTGAAGTAGAGAAAAAAGCACCCAAACAAGCAAGGGCACCATCAACGAAATCCTTTTCGGATCTAACCGATAGAAGAGAATCATTATAAAATTGGTTGTTAACCATCTCTGAGCCATCCAGGAGATCAATACCATGTATCTTCCTCGCAATGCTGGAGACCTCCAACAAGTAAACCAGAGAATCCGCAATAAAGACATAAAAATACGAGTTGAGCGAGACTGCCTAATAAATCGATGCAAAAGGATCCGAGGAAAAATGGCCCTATTGACATATACGAAGGCCAAATCATTGGTGGAGAGAGATTTCACAACCTAAGTGAAATCATGGAAAGGGATGGACAAAAAATCAACCCATTCTCCCCCACCCTAGTAAGCTTCAGCTAATTTTCAGATAAACAACATGAACAAAATCCATAGTAATATTGATAATGAAAGATAGTAATATTATTAATGTCACAAGAATGACCAGCCTAAGGAGATGTTTGCAGTAATAGGTGAGTGTATTATTCTTTGATATTTTTTTCCTCATTAGATTTTAGGAAAGGAAAACAGAGGTTAATAGAGCATTGGCTCTGGAAGAGGCATACCTTTAGATATTCCCTAGGACAGAGGACCTCTATAAATGTGAATTATATATCTACCATTAAGATAAAGTCTACATCAAGTGTCCAAACACTTCAGAAAATGCTACTTTCATGCCTTGTCATTCTAGAAGATAAATTTCTTAGTAATAGTGTCGAATGTATTTGATCTTCAATTCTTATTTCATCCAACGGGCATTTTTTTCCATTCTTCCCTACAAACTACATAGAAAAGATACTAGCATCATCCTCTGAGGCTCTCCAAACACTCCTTGTAGAGGTACTATTTCCAAACATTTTCAGTCTAGTGCCCCTATCATTATTTGATCTCTTTCCAAGTTCTCTATATAGGTCATTGAGTGCCATCTGAAATTGACCAAATACTCTCTCCTGGAGAATGCTCCAACATCTGCCAACGAGTTCACAATAAAACCACCAGACATGCATTTATGACTTCTATTATCCATGATATATGTTGCTCGTCCAAATTTACTCAAGCATGAAACATCAGATTTTGCAAGCATGAGAAAGTGGACAAATACAAAGATAAAACCTCAAATAACGAGGACTTTTAAAACACTACTCGATACAGGACGAAGATAAACCCTCAGATAATGTGGTTTTTTAAAAGACATCTGGATAGGGGAAGAAGATAAAACCTCAGATAATGGGCTCTTAGGCAATTTATGCTTAGTATTTTGGGGTTTGGAACTTGTACCCATTGATAATTTACTGTCGACATGCATATGTGTGGTACTGTATGAGTTTGAAGCCACATTATTTAGTGCCCGAGCAGGTCTTGGCATGGATGACGAAGGTTATGAAGTATGAGATTTTCTTCAAAACAGGGGAATGCAAACAAAGAAATAATTTTCATATGAAATATTTAGGATCCATCCTTAGAGATCCATAAAAAAATTCTCAAATATGTGAAAGAAACAATAGCAAATATATACAAAAACCTTGTCTTATGTGTCATGGTAGATTCTACACAAGACAAAGCAGATCCAGAGCTCTCGAAGTCCTTGTTCCACAAAATACAACTTGAATAAAGGAACAAGAGCTTCGACTTACGGATTTTTTTCTTTGTCGCAAATATTTAAATGCCTACAAAATAGATATCCACTAAGCATGAATTTAAACAAAAAATTTAACCCCCTAGTGGTGAGCATCATGGCGAATTCTACACAAGACAAAGCTACATCATCAATCACAAATAAAACCCATAACTCTACCTTATGTTATCATTGACCAGTCTTTACCTCGCAAGGAACATCGTAATGGGGTGCATGAGTGCTATGGTTATGGGCACCCACACGGGAAACAACACCTTATTACATAACCAACACCAACGCTCCTCTACTAGATTTTAAATGTTAACAACTCTCAAGCTTCCCTTTTGTGGTTTGTCCCTCTACATTTCTTCATTAGTTGCCCCTAAATCTTCGCCATGAACCTCCTTGGAGTGACTGTAATGACCCCAAGCTGACGTCCCAGTTACACCTATAACTACATTGAGTGTAACATTTGCCAGCTTGTACCTACCTATATTGAGATCCAACGAGAGAAAATATTTTAATCGTCTAACACACAGTATCAACAACCCACATAAGTACACAATGTCACCCAAGGGAGTTTTTCTCAAGAGAGAACGCCTTACGGAGTAATTAGACATTTATTTTATAATATATTTTATAGTGTCAAAATTAAATAAATAAATAAAATTATTTTTATTTTAAATTATTATTAATTATAAAAAAATATTATATAAGATAAATTAGAATTGTAAACCTTTAATTTAATTTAATTTAATTGAAAATGGAAAAAAAAACATAATTATTTTTAAAATAAACTTCAATCATCTATTAAAAATATTCCAATACAATATGATAATATAATAATCTTATGGCACATGTTTGTCCCGCATGTTGTGTAGTGATATCTCCAATCCATCGGCCTTGACAGCCAACTTTATTGATGTTGGCCAATGACTATTGTTGTCAAAGTCGAGTTCTTGTAACCGTAGAGAATGTGCTCGATATGACCAACTAAATACAGCCAAGCTAGCTGACCACAACTCTGAGATCAACATGCCACTGATAATCTTTCTTTCCTTAATTTTTGCTTCAAACGGTAAAGCTATCCATGGTGGAACACACCCTAAATTTTTTGTGTATTTGATTAATGGTAATGATAGAGATATCAAATTAAAACGACCCATCACTCATGTGTAATATCATGTTTCTTTTTAAAGAGTGTTTGTTTTTTTAATGATGGAAATGATTCAATATCATCATCAATTATAAATTTTAGAGCAAATTTGATAACTATAGCTTTAATTTTCTAATTTTTGTAACTTTAATTTTCTGAAAATTTCTGCATAATTTTTCAAAATCATACTAAACAGAGTTGTCTTTAATGCGTAATTTTTTGGAAATTTTTCTAATTTATTTTTTCGACTTAATTTGTGTAAAATCCTGCAGGAATTCATTGAAATCACAAGTTTGATGGTTAAACTCTGCACAATAAAAGTTCCCTAGGAGTTTTTTCATGGTGTTGAATCCATATATATAATAAACAAAACCAGTTTGAATAACACAAATCAAGATTTCACTTCAAATTTTTCAATCAAATTCCAGCTAGAAAACCAACCAAAAACTCCAAAAAATTGCATTAAAGACAACTCCATTTCCATCCCTATAATAACCATGGAGTTGAAATGGTTTGCCTAGGCAATTGTTTGTCTTCGAATTAAATGAGTAATAATCATATAAACCACCATTTTCAGAGATGATGTCCACGGCTGGGCATGAGACTCCTAATGCGGTCCACTAGGCACATTTCTTTTAAAACCGAGAGACAGTAAAATAAAATGATGATTGTGAGGGATGGAAAAGTAGTTCTTTCTTGAAGCGTCCATTCAAGCCACCTGTTTGATGCAGAAGATACGGAAAAATTGTGCCACTCAACTCGCCTCTCATCGTTGAGGAGGATGCATTAAGATGTAAACACGTGGGTTGCCATCCTTTAAAAAGCAAATAAAAACTACACTCGTGAATGCTCTAGAATCACAAAAGGGAGCTAACGACTATGCCAACGTCGTCGTATGTCTCCACGAGAGAATCAGCCTCTCGACCACTATTCGATCCCCCATACTGCCCTTGGCCTAATGTACCTGTTGGTCTAGCTAACGAAGTCGCTAAGACCAACGACACGAGAGGTCGAATCTAGACAAACAACGATCCATTGCGTTCGGTGCTCAGGACAAACATTGTGCTAAAAGATAATGCGAGGTTAGCATCATGGAATATTGAGAGAAGTGTAATTTTAATAACTACTGAATATGAGATGAATACCATAAACTAATAACATGAACAAATACAATGAGTTTTCATAGGTCCAAAAACCATCTAAACCATCCTACACAATTGACAAAGGAAAAGAAACATATAAACCACCTTGGGTCCTAAAATCATCAAAACCACCCTCCACGATTGAGAAATTGAATTGAGAGGAGAAAAAACTTATTGAAAGGAGATACGTATTAAAGTGAACAACTGAAAGAAAGGTGAGAGTAGAGCGTTGAAACATTTACAAGTTGGTGACACTAAAACAAGCCATTTTAGGAGGGAGGTCGGTGACAAGAAAATAAGCAAAGGATTTAAATAAAATAAACAAAATTTGGCACATATTTTTCCATATATATGTTTAACTTTGACATGAATATTTTTCATTTATCGGGATTATAATATGAATGATGCTAAGGGTACTCTAAGAAACATACATTATTTATTTAATTAATGGAAGATGTAAATATAATGGACTCATCTGGTTTACTCTCTCTCACTAATTAATGTTCCATTTTGTATTAAGTTTCAACATAGCTACCAGCAATGGTGAAACCAACTATTTATATTATTGATGGTAACAAAAAGTGTTTGTGAACAGGTTTATCTAATCTTGGAGAGAGAGGTTGAGAAAATCTCTCAACAACCTCAACAAACCCAATCCAAGATATACTAAAGTAAGCATAATCCTAACTAATTCTAATACCCTCCCTTAATGCTTACTTTACAAAACATATAATAATTAATCACAATTACAACACTTTGAACTTTCGTCTCTTTGTCTGATCTGGTCTTCGTTAACATTTGTACCCACTCTGAGATCTCATAGACAACATTCTTTTCTCCACCATTTTCGAGCTACCATTCAACCCATTTAAAATACATTTGTTTCTGACCAACAATGTTGAATTTGTAAGATCAAAGATTCTTGACACCCCCGAAGAAGAGTCTCGACACTGAACTACCCTATTGAAATATTTCCATCTGTGAAATAACCCCGAAGAATAAATTTCAACAGTCTATAGGAAAATATTCTAGGTACAGAATATGATTAGTGATCAATCCTACAAAGTGACCTTTACACACTTACAAACTCATAAAAAATAACCTGTAATTTTCGATCTTGGAGCACCAAAGTACAACAAGAATCTACAACATATAACAGACTCTCACAATCAAATTAGCGATACATTTTCTCGGCACCGAAGAACGTCGAGAACCGCTATTTGAAATTGTGTAAATCTATTCAATAATTGGTTCTTTATTATAAAATTTTACAAATAAAAAAAAACACTACTCTCACTAATAAACCCACAAATCCAACGTAAATCAAACCAATAGCATACATAACTAGCAATTTCAGCAATTTCGACCCACCATTGTCCCTCGGCTTGGTGTTTTCCTCCTCAGCATTTGTCTCTTCGTTTGGCTGAATTCTCGCAACTTTTCTGTCACCGAGACTCTGGCAGTCGCCCAACATAGGAAGGATTTTGGCGATGCTCTTGAATTTGGAGGTTGACCTCTTGAAAGTAGAATTAGTGAGGGAATTTATCTCGGAAGGCAAGAGCAAGTGGTTGAGTTTGCGCATGGGGAGAAGGAAATAGAGATTCCCCAATTCGAGCTCCTCGCCCACTGTCAATGCTGAGATCTGGCATCCGGCCTGCAAAATGTCAGAATTACAGACGAAATGTCCCCTATTGTCAATCATCAACTGTGTGACTTTCATTGGCTTCTCGAATTTATGTATGCTGCCATGCAACGCTATGACTTTCGCTGCACTGGCGCAAGCTTTGGACGAAACGCAGGAAGAGACAATTCTGATTATTACCATAAGCTCGATATCCTCCCTGTAATGATGATACTGGTCGACTGCAATATCTGCATTGCTGAAATCTAGTATATGCCCAAATTTATGGAAGTATGTATCCCACACGCTGGTTCCTCGCCCATCTTCTTTTACTGATCCCTCGTACTGGAACGTTGCGAAGGAAGTGTCAAATACAAAACCAAGAGGAAAATCGTTGCTTTTGAAATCCACTGTGGAGTTTGGACCACATTGGGCTTCTGGTATTTGCAGTGCAGTTAACAAAATAATGTTCACGACAATGAAAAACAGAGAAGTGCTCATCTTTGGCATCTACAATCTGACATGTTGCGGTGAAGCAGGGGAATAAGGGAATATATGGACTGCAGAGTAAGAAAACTCTAAAACGACTCCTCTAGTATGCCAGGCGGACCTCCGTGAATTTTGCTTACGTTGATTTTCCGATTAAAATTAATGAAAAACACACACAACAAAATAAAATAACGAACACAAAAAACTTTCACCCAGAAAATAAATTCACTAAACTATCTACTCTCCTACTCTCAAACAGCATTGGTTTGACAATCATTGCTCTCACATCTTCCTGGCCATCCCGTGAGGGATTTAAGCCAGTAGAGGCTCTGATACCATATTAAAATTAGAGAGAGCAGTCATTCCACAAAAATAACACACAATAATTAATTGTATTACTCACATACACAAGAGATACATATAGTTGGAGTAAGATTCAACTAATTCTAATCTTGGAGAGAGAGGTTGAGAAAATCTCTCAACAACCTCAACAAACCCAATCCAAGATATACTAAAGTAAGCATAATCCTAACTAATTCTAATAGTTTAGAGGCCTCACATGGTTCGTGGAGAGATGGAATGTGCCCAACAATCTTGCGATGCGACAGAAGTAGCGTTGTTGTAGGGTGGGTCGGTTCTCAGGACTGGCAAGCGTTTGATTGAAAATGAGGAGCTTATTGGTGTGGGTGAACATCATACGCATTGTGAAACTCCTGTATTTTGCAGAAGAAGCCCCCATCTGCCTTGGTGTAGCTAGTGTACTGAAATTAATCTGACATAACAATTAATTATCAACATAGCTTGAACGATCAATTCTTCTCTAGCAGAATGACTTGCCTCTGCAATCTCTTCACAATAGCACTAGGATCCTCAGAATATACACATGGGAATTATCAGTTATTGGCTAGAAGTATTAGTTTCCTCTAGAATCTCTTCCACATTTACAGGACTAGGAGACTCATAATGTATATATAGGTGTTCTTGCATGCAGAAAGACGGATTGTACACGACTCTCATATGAGGAGGACGACATTGAATTTAGAAAGAGATGCGCATGCGAAATGCGAAATGCGTGAATGCTATAAACAGAACGCCAACACTCACAGTTTTTTCTTATTTTATTTTTGATGTTTGTGGGGATGAGTAAATAGCCAACCATTTGTTTGTGTTTAGTTGTCGTCTTACTGAGTCGCTTCGTCGCATTTGTGATATGAAGTTTCTTTGCAAATACAAAAAGAAAGTACATATTGGAGGCCTTCCAAACCCGTGAAGTGATATGTGTGGTATGCCCCGTGAACGATACCAAACTTGGGAATTGATAAATGTTGTAGACCATGCACCTAGACATTCTCCCTGTTTATTAATTTGGTTTGGGATTCAGGTAGTTAGATTTAAAAAGGAGAAAAAAAAACCGAAAGATGGATGATGAGGTGCATATCAACCAACCAAAGCAATCTTACATTAATTTATAGTCCAGTTTTAACCGCTCAATGAGAAAGGTCAGTTTCCTTAATTGTTAATGCAGGTTAACTGTTTTTTAACTAATCTGATGGTAGACAAATTTTCAATCGTCTAGTATTTAATTTGATGTTATATAAATGTTCACCATGGCACTTGAGGAAGTTGTTTTAAAAAAAAACGCCTTACATCTTAATTAATGAATATATGATAGAGTTATGATAGAATAATATTAATAAATATATAAGAGATATAAATTCGAAATAAATTATTCTATTAATTCTTTTTCCTATATAAATTATAATATTAATAAATATATGATAAATAAGATTATAATATTAATAAATGACATTTATTAAATTCCCAATTATATTGTAATATTAATAAATATACAAATTGTAACCTTAATGAATATATGTTCCCATCATCATATATATTGTAACCTTAATAAATATACAAACTGTAACCTTAATGAATATATGATAGATGAGATTGTAATATTAATGAACATATGATTTTTATGTAATATTAGTAAATAACAAATCCAGATATTCATTTATATGAGTTTTTGTTAGTAAATGACCTTATTAGTTTTTGCGAGTGAATGACATTATTCATTTAAGTATGTGCGTTTAAATATTATTAAGTATGAGTTTTTATTAGTAGATGGTATTAAATATTATATTTATTCATTCAAGTAGGTTTTTATGAGTAGATGGTATTATCAGTGCTTGCCCGTAAATGACATTAGTGATAAGTCATTTAAGTATATGTGAGTTTATAGTTTAAATATATTTATTCATATATTCATTCAAGTATGAGATTTTATTATTCATTCAATTTTGTTAATATATTCATTGAAGTATGAGATTCAATCTTGCTAATATATTCATTGAAGTATGTGTTTTTGTTAATAAATGGTATTATTCATAAAGTATGTGAATAATATATTTATTCATTCAATTATGAGTTTGAGTTATAACATTTATTTATTAATTATGAGTTTGTAAGTAGATGACATTATGAGTTTGTGATTTTAAATATTATGAGTTTGTAAGTTTAAATATATTACTTCATTTAAAGGTATAAGTTTAAATAAATTTAATTCGAGTATGAATTTAAATATTTAAGTGTATAAGTATGAGTTTTAATATATTTATTTATCTATTTTTGGGGCAGAAAATGATATCAGTTTGTGAATTTAAATACATTAATTCATCTCATTTAAATATATTTATTTATTCATGTTTTTTTGGTAGTAATTGACATTCTTAGTCTCTGAGTTTAAATATATTAATTCATTCAAGGATATGAGTTTAAAATATTTTATTTATTCAAGTATATTAGTAAGAATTTAAATATATTTATTTATTCAATATGAGTATCAGTTTAAATATATTTATTTATTTATGGTTTTGGTGGAGTTTTTGGCGGCAAATGACATCATGAGGTTTTTTCTTTTGTTAGTAAGTGAAGATATTTATTGAGTTTAAATATATTTATAATTATGTTAATTGATGGTTGTAAATGCCATCATGAGTTTTTGATGCTGTAGTGTAACTAAACTATTTTTCTGTCTTAAAAATCATGGAAATTTAGGTAAGATTTTAAGAAAATTTCGTAGTGATTTTTGTAAATCTAGGGTATAGCTATCAAACTTCAATATTTTGGGTGCCCTAGAGAATTTTGATGTTGCTGAACTCATTTCCACTATCAAAAACATGATTCAAACACCCTTACTGGAAGATTTCTTAAAAAAAAATCGCCCAAATTCTTGGCAATTCCTCCTCCTTAGGTACTATTTATTGAGTTTAAATATAATTATGTTAAGTGTTTATATTTATTGAGTTTAAATATATTTATAATTATATTAGCAAATAATTATGAGCTTTTATTGAGTTTAAATGTATTTATTGAGTTCAAATATATTTATAATTATGTTAAGTGATAATAGTTATTGAGTTTAAATATATTTGTAATTATGTTAGCAAATAATTATGAATAGCTTTTATTAAGTATAAATAATTATGAGTTTTTATTGAGTTTAAATATATTTATAATTATGTTAGTAAGTGATGAAATTGGAGTTGTCTACCGAGCCCGCGTTATGGCCTGGACGGGAGAAATCCGCCGGAATCCGGTCAACTAAATTTGCAAAAATCAGGTAGTTGCAGTGCTTGGAATCCATTTTTGATAGTGGAAATGGATTCAGCACTATCAAAAACCCCTAGGGCACTCAAAATACTAATGTTTAACAACTATAAACAAGTTTCTGGGCAAATCTTTGCCGGATTTTCTGAAAATCGTGGCCGGAATTTGGGTCAAAACGCGGGCTCTTTAGACTACGCTGATGAAATTTATTGAGTTTAAAAATATTTATAATTATGTTAGCAAATAATTATGAGTTTTTGTTGGCAAATGATGACATGTATTGACTCAAAGTATGTGAATTTAAATATCATGAGTTTTTGTTAGTAAGTGATGACATTTATTGAGTTTATATATATTTATAATTATGTTAGTTGATGGCAGAAAACGCCATCATGAGTTTTTGCTAGTAAGACATTTATTGAGTTTAAATATATTTATAATCATTTATTGATTCAAAGTATGTGAATCTAAATATCACTGATTTTTTAAGTAAGTTATGATATTTATATATTTTTATAATTATGATGACATTTATGAGTTTAAATATATTTATAATTATTTGTTTAAATATATTTATAATTAGTTGAGCTTAAATATATTTATAATTATGATGAAATTTATGAGTTTAAATATATTTATAATACTCATAAATATATTTATAATTAGCTAGTAAGTGATGACATTTATTGAGTTGAAATATATTTATAATTATGATTAAATTTATTGAGTTTAAATATATTTATAATTAGGATGACATTTATTGAGTTTAAATATATTTAAAAGTATGATGACATTTATTGAATATATATTTATAATTATGATGATATGAGTTTAAATATATTTATAATTATGTTAGCAAATAACTATGAATTTTTATTGAGTTTAAATGTATTTAATGAATATAAATTTATTTATAATTATGTTAGAAAATAACTATAAGTAATTTTTATTGATTTTAAATATATTTATAATTTTGTTAGGAAATAATTATTAGTTTTGATTGAGTTTAAATAGTTAGAAGTCTTTGTTGGCAAATGATGACATTTATTATGAGTTTTTGTTGGCCTGACATTTTGAATGACATTTATATGAGTTTTTGTTGGCATAACATTTATTGATTCAAAGTATGTGAGTTTAAATATATTTATTTATTGATATATTTATTTATAGAGTTTAAATATATTTATAATTATGTTAGTAAATAATGATGAGTTTTTGTTGGTAAAATGATGACATTTATTATGAGTTTTTGTTGACATGATATTTATTGATTCAAGGTATATGTGAATTGTTTTTGTTGGAAAATGATGACACATCATGTGACTTTAAATATATTTATTTATTGATATATTTATGAGTTTATATTTATTTATAATTATGTTAG
Source organism: Pinus albicaulis (assembly GCA_034641835.2). Lineage (NCBI taxonomy): Eukaryota > Viridiplantae > Streptophyta > Pinopsida > Pinales > Pinaceae > Pinus > Pinus albicaulis. Next base: position 929,197,834 of record CM076570.1, read on the forward strand.
CAAATAATTATGAGTTTTTGTTGGTAAATGATGATGTCTATTATGAGTGTTTGTTGGCATGAAATTTATTGATTCAAAGTTTGTGAATTGTTTTTGTTGGAAAATGATGACATGTATTATAAGTTTTTGTTGGTATGCCATTTATTGATTCAAAATATGTGAATTGTTTTTGTTGGAAAATGATATAGTATGTGAGTTTAAATATATTTATTTATTGAGTTTATATTTATTTATTTATTGATATATTTATTTATTGAGTTTATATTTATTTATAATTATGTTAGAAAATAATTATGAGTTTTGGTTGGCAAATGACATTTGAGTTTGTTGATTTGTGAATTTAAATATATTTATCATTTATTGATTCAAAATAAATTTATAATTATGCTAAGAAAATAATGAATCAATGATATATTTATAATTATGTTAAGCAAATGACATTTGAGTTTTTGTTGGCAAATTATATTTATTAATTTAAAGTATGTGAATTAAAATAAAAATTTAAATATATTTATCATTTACTGATTCAAAGTATGTGAATTTAAATATATTTATTTATTATAACATTTATTTATCATTTATTGATATAAAGTATGTGAATTTTAATCAAAGTATGTCAATTTTAATATATTTTAATATATTATCAAAGTGTGTAAATTTTAATATATTTATCAATTTATGTCAATTTTAATATATTTATTAAAGTATGTCAATTTTAATATATTTATCGAAGTATGTGAATTTGAATTTTAATCAAAATATGGCAATTTTAATCAAAGTATGTCAATTTTAATATATTTATCAAATTATTTTAATATATTTTAATATAATTATTAAAGGTCGTAATCTAAAAAAGTAACGGAATGGCCGGCAAAGATTATATTAAAATCTTGTTTACAATTATTAAATTTTAGTATTTTGGGTGTCTTAAGGGTTTTTGGTAGTGATTTCCACTCTCAAAAATGGATTCCAAACACTGCAACTACCTCATTTTTTGAATTTTACTGAACAGGATTCTGGAAAAACCTCACTGTCCAGCTATTATGTTGCATAAGTAGACAACTTCTTATTAAAATATGTCAATTTTAATATATTTTAATATGTTTATCAATTTATGTCAATTTTAATATATTTATCAAAATATGTCAATTTTAATATAATTATAAAAGTAGGACAATTTTAATATATTTATCAAAGTATTTTAATATATTTATAAAAGTATGTCAATTTTAATATATTTATGAAAGTACATATTTAAGATTTGAATCAATTTTAATGTATTTATCAAATTATATATTTAAATAAATTTAATATATTTATCAAATTATATATTTAAATCAATTTAATATATTTATCAAATTATATATTTAATATTTAAATCAATTTTAATATATTTATCAAATTATATATTTAACATTTGATTTTATTGATTCAAAGCATGTGAATTTAGATATATGTATCATTTATTGATTCAAAAAATATTTATAATTTATAATTATGTTAAGCAAATGATTCAAAATATATTTATAATTTTGTTAAGTAATGAATCAATAATATATTTATAATCATGTTAATAATATATTTATAATTATGTTAAGCAAATGGCATTTAAGTAAAGTATGTGAATTTAAATATATTGATAATTATGTTAAACAAATAACATTTGAGTGAAGCATGTGAATTTAAATATATTTATCTTTATTGATTCAAAATGTATTTATAATTTATAATTATGTTAAGTAAATGACACTTGAGTGAGTATGTGAATTTAAATATATTTATCATTTATTGATTCAATATATATTTATAATTTATAATTATGTTAAGCAAATGGAGTATGTGAATTTAAATAATTTATAATTATGTTTAAGCAAATGAACTATGTGAATTTAGATATATTTATCATTTATTGATTCAAAATAAATTTATAATTTATAATTATGTTAAGCAAATAACATTTGAGAAAATTATGTGAATTTAAATATATTTATTATTTATTGATTCAAAATATGTTTATAATTTGAGTAAAGTTTTGTGAATTTAAATATATTTATTATTTATTGATTCAAAATATATTTATAATTTATAATTATGTTAAGCAAATGACATAAAAGTATGTGAATTTAAATATATTTATCATTTATTGATTCAAAATATATTTATAGTTATGTTAAGCAAGTAATGAATCAATAATATATTTATAATTATGTTAAGCAAATGACATTTGAGTTTTTGTTGGTAGTATAAGAATTTGGATATATTTATAAAATTATGTGAATTTAGATATATTTATAATTATGTTGAGCAATGTTTTCATTGGCAATATGTGAATTATTTATAATTATATCTGAGTTTTAGTTGATAGTATGTGAAATTGGATATATTTATAAAATTTTGTGTTGCTTATATTTATAATTATGTTAAGTAAAAGACAAAAGCAAATGTTTTCGTTGGCAGTATGTGAATTATTTATAATTATGTTTAGCAAATGACAAAGCAAATAACATTTGAGTTTTTGCTAGTAGTATGTGAATTTGGATATATTTATAAAATTATGTGAATTTGAATATATTTATAATTATGTTAAGCAAGTAATTAATCAATAATAATTATTGCAAATAACAAAGCAAATGACATTTGGGTTTTTGTAAATGACAAAGCAAATGACATGTGAATTTGGATATATTTATAAAATTATGTGAATTTGAATATATTTATAATTATATTACACAAGTAATGAATCAATAATAATTATTGCAAATGACAAAGCAAATGACATTTGAGTTTTTGTAAATGACAAAAGCAAATGACATTTGAGTTTTTGTAAATGACAAAGCAAATGATATTTGAGTTGAGTTTTTGTTTATAATTATGTTGACAAAGCAAATGACATTTGAGTTTTTGTAAATGACAACGCAAATGACATTTGAGTTGAGTTTTTGTTTATAATTATGTCAAGCAAATGACATTTGAGTTGAGTCTTTGTTGGCAGTATGTGGATATATTTATAAAATTATGTGAATTTGAATATGTTTATAATTATGTTGGCAAATAACATTTGAGTTGAGCTTTTGTTTTCAGCATGTGGATATATTTATAAACTTATGTGAATTTGAATTTGAATATATTTATGTGGATATATTTATAAATATATGTGAATTTGAATTATTTGAATATATATATATATATATATATATATATGGATATATTTATAAATATATGTGGATTTGAATTTGAATATATTTATGTGGATATATTTATAAAATTATGTGAATTTAAATATATTTATAATTATGTTGACAAATAAAGTTTATTTAAATAGAGTATTTGAGTTGAGTTTCTGTTGGCAGTATGTGGATATATTTATAAACTGATGTGAATTGAATTTGAATATATTTATAATTATTTTGGCTATTTAATTAAAGTATTTGTTAAGAAAATAAAAACTCAAAACTTGGACAGAACTCCCTGAAATAAATTCTCAAACTCCAAAAAAATACTCAAAATAGGTGAATTTAAATTCACATATATTTATAATTTATAATTATGTTGGCAAATAAAGTGAATTTAAATTTAAATATATTCATAATTATAGGTGAATTTAAATTCACCTATATTTATAATTTATAATTATGTTGGCAAATAAAGTGAATTTTAATTTAAATATATTCATAATTATGATGGCAAATAAAGTGAATTTTAATTTAAATATATTTATAATTATAATTATAATTATGTTTGGCAAATAAAGTTTTTAAAACTCCCTGAAATTAATTATGTTATGTTGGCCAATAAAGTGAATTTACATTTGAAATTAATTATGTTGACAAATAGAGTTTAAAACTCCCTGACATAAATTCTAGGCGAATAAAGTTTAAATAGAGTTTTTGTTAAGAAAATAAAAACTCAGAGCTCCCTGAAACCAACGAACCGCAGAAATAAATTCTCCAATTGAAATTTACCCGTGAGACCACAGAAATAAATTCTCCAATTGAAATTTACCCCTGTTCTCACACCCATAATATCAAGGAAGAAAGAACGAAGAAAATTTAAAAAAAAAAACTGAAAAAATCAACTGACAGGTCATGTCGCACATGGTTCGCTGACAAGTCACACATGGTCCGTGAGTGTATATATATATATATGCTGACAAGTCACACATGGTCCGTGCGTGTGCATATATATATATATTATATATATGCTGACAAGTCACACATGGTCCGTGTATATATATATATATATATATATATATTACTTTTAAGCAAAACACACATACAAACTAGATTTCAGACATCTTCAATACTGTCACATAAAAAAACCATTGAATGCAGTTATCAAGAACATTAAATGCTTAACCGATTGGATTGGGTCATCTTTTCATTATATAGGAAAACCATAATATACACATAGCGATACAAGCCGATAGTTGTGCACAAGTGCCTGATATTACAAACTGTCCCTCAAAAAATTCCACATTCAATATACAACGAGCTCACTTATTTAGTTGCAATAAAACTCCACTAAATAGAACATGATTTCCAGCAACAAAACATTGCAGACTGATTTCCTTAGTTATTGATATCATACGCTCGATTTATTTACAATAGGTAACCACACTTAGTAACTATAATATAGTATTTACAATAGTTAACCACACTTGGTAACTATAATATAGTATGCCATATTTGAAGAGAAATGAGCAGCATATGTCCTTTCAACATCCCTATCAACGTCCCTAGGTTCTAAACCAGATTACTTTCTCATCCTCAATGGGTGGTGCAGGAGGCAGGGCATCGATCATTTTTTGTTGCCCTTCAGGGTGAAAAATACCAGACCTCGGATGAGGAACCCACCATGTCTCCTTGCTGCTTTCTTTACTTTCATCCACCAACATTTCATTGCTTGAAGACTTCACTTCCTTATTGTAATTATCAGAGGAACCTACACCTTCTTGAAAGTGCCCTCTACAACCCGAAAAAATATACAAAAAAAATACACACATAATGAGAGACAAACAATAGAGAAAACCTCTACAACCCGAAAAAAAATTGCGCACATAATGAAACAGAAACATTAGAGAACGCCCCTAACACCATATATAATAGACACATAATGAACAAAACACATTATAGAACGCCCCTAACTCTAATAAATATATAGCCCACATTCATAAATCCTCCATGACATACAAGAACATTAGAGAATTCAGCTTATCAGATTCATAAATACCTTGTTGCACAAGGTGCTGCTTCATTTCCAGTTGCTTTACCAGTCTTGCTAGCCACCATTGACACAAAGCGCTTCATTTTTTTCCCAAACCAGTGTCCCAAATCTGCAAACCCTTCAGACCAACTTTCATCACAAAAATTCCAGATATTATAACACAGGAAAACCTAGCTGAGTTAACGCAAATTTATCACAATTTCTGGACGTGCTGCCTGTCAAAAAGTACCGTTGCATATCGCCATCAATGGATTCTCCACATGTTTCTGTGATATGGAGATCGTATTTAAATTGACAGTTCCTAATGGCCGAAGATAGAATTCAAGTGATGGGAAATCTGGGTAGTTACTTGATGTGACAGGCGTGTTGCTAAACATAATATAAACACCTGCCCAACAGCTGTAAGCATTTACTAATTCTCCTAACTACTGATTAATACAAGTGTTGTTCGTCCGTAGTCATGGCGTGATTACATCATTAAAAGAATTAAAGGTGATGAGGTGGCCTCCATTGTCAAATCATCATCTAATTAAAACTAATACATTACTGTGATGGTTTTTGTTTGATGCGATGCATTCAAATGGATAGGTTCGTTGTACTTTTTGGGTCCTCCCTGAACAATTGTCCATTGTCACGGAGCTCAATGTATCCGAAATATTATTCCCTTCTAGCGACTGCTTCAAGGACTCGGCTTTTCGGCGTAGTTACACAGGCGAAGTTTGGTTTGAAAAACATTAGAAATTTGCACATTGATTTTGAGATAATTTTGTAAAATATTTTGAAATTCTAGTTTATAGGTATCCCGATTATTGATGGTGTTGAATTTATTTTCACTATTAAAAATTATTTAAAATAAATTTTTTGAATTTTTTCTTGTTACAGTACTCAGACTAAGAGAAATTTACTTTGAAATTCTCGATTTTTTAGGCAGCACTTCACGACAAAATATCATAACTCGCAGCAGCACTTTACGTTGAGACAACATATTATAACTCAGTTGCGCTAATGTAGGGTTTTCATCATCTTTATTCAAAGAAAACCACCCCACCTGGAATAACTTGTTGGTCATGAGTAAGGGGGTAGGCTATCACTCTTGTCAGAGATCACTCAGGGTTATCATCACCTTTATTCAAAGAAAACCACTCCCCCTAGAATAACTTGTTGGTCATTAGTAAGGGGGCAGGGTAGTTTTAAAACATACTCTAAGGCCAAAGATAACTTACTACACAGAAGAATTAAATTTTGATGTGTGTTTATCCTTCTTTTATCTTATTATACAATCAAGTTTAAAATAAGCATTAATGTTTATTTAATTTTTAAAATGCAAAATAAAAAATTTGAGGAGAATGTATATTAATTTATTTGGACCAAAGTGGAATTTTGATCATAATAAATCAAAACTATTAATTTTTTAATCAATGACTTAAATATATATAGTTGTTGTTGTAAACTTATATAGGATTGTTATTTGTTTAGTTTTTACATTTATCTTTAGTGTACATTGAACTTTCTTTATTGTTATAAACAAGGGAGGCTACGAAGCAGTTAGTCTTTGTTTTTGAGTAAAAAGAAAACAAGGTAGGGGAGCCAGACACTTTGAAGCCAGCATATCCAGCACTTGCACTTAGCATAGTACTCACCATACCTAACTGAGACTTTGAAGCCATCAAACCCAACAGACAGTCTTCTACAAATAGATGTTTTTCTACAAACATTTCGAGACCAAAATGGATTGTACAAAATTCAGTTTTGTTACCAAGTGATTTTTACAATAGTGTAATTAGTAATGCCATGTTACCTCAAAACCCTGCACTACTATAGTGTAATGAGTAATGCATTGCAAAGAACCTACACTACTATAGTGTAATTAGTAATGCACTACAAAGAGAGGTTCATGTTAACTGGTAGTTGAAAATACTTTTGATCGCTGCCTCTGGTACTAAACTATTGTACCAAATATTGCCACAGAAAGTGAAGTAGAAACTCGGTCTTGAACCATTACTTATCTGCAATGATGTAGAAGCAAAGGAATATCCCTCTCTCAAACAAGTTGTGCACAAGAATTTGTCGCAAAGAGCTCGCATCAAGATTTAGAAAAAGCAATCACATATACCTTTACAAGAAAGCTCAGCCTTATTTGCAGTGACCCATCATGAAGCTAATTAAAAAAAAAAAAAAAATTTAACCAGTAAAGTATTTGGTTTACAAATGAATAATAATTAAATTATAATAAAAAACCATTAAACGAGATAAATAAAAAACAGAAAGCTCGTTGGCAAAACGCAGAGCTTGCATGCATCCCACTTGTTCATTTTCTTTAGACAAGTATACCTCTGCCATCAGCTAAGTGAGCAACGTCGGTATATTGAAGTCACGAACTCCAAAGGCATGAATGACTCCATGTTGGAGAAGGACACGTACTTACCTTTACTGCCTTCACTCTAGTAAACAGAGAAGAAGTCCAGTGAGTTATTCAGCCAGCGGTTGCCCACACCCCTCTGGCCCTTCTTGCACTGATTATTTCTCCAAAGCGTGAGCTAAAAGGTAGGTTCCCGGATGATTCATTACAGAAGGGAAGGGTAGAGTTATTCAGCCAGCAGTTGTGCACGATGGCATGTCGAATTTGAGTGAGGGAAAGAGAAAATCATACAAGTTAGATCGGTAGCAAGAAAGTTCCATTGGTCGAATCAGCACATGCGTATGTAAGGTCGTAAATCTGCCTGAAAGTATTTCCATGTTGCTATTGGTATGCCAATGAATATGTCTGAAAGTCTTCCCATGTTGCTATTGGTATGTCGAGACCGAGAGATCCATGATGGTGACCAATTTCATGTTTAGGGCAGGGGGGGCCACAATTTTTTTGACCAACAAGCACAGATACAGGGGATCTGCAACTTTTAAGCTACTCCACGCCATTAAAACCCACATCAGCGTGAGCCAAGAAGGGGGTACTCCTACTTTCAGCAGAGGGAAGACGAGGATGAGCTTGTTGGGTATTTCAGCAGAGGGAAGACGAGGATGAGCTTGTTGGGTATTCTCTGAGCAATGGTCTCATCGATTCTACAACCGAGGTGTTGAAGAAAAACACAACGGCAATGGGACCCAACGTTCTTCCTATGTCTGAACAGCTCCTGTATGTTTGCAGCTCTGGTATGCCTTGCAGTATGTTGAAGGTGAGGCTCCATGACAGGGTTTGAAACTAGGGACGCCCAATTTCAAGAAAGTATTCTAGCATTTCGGCATTCATCCCAGGGCTCCAGTAAGCAAGAAAGTATTCTGAGGTTCAAAAGTAAGTGGAATCCCTAGAATATTGTCATCAATTCCTATTGCACCGGCTAGCCTCCACCATTTTCCGCCCCAACTTCAAATCGTTGTTCGTCAGCTTGCTCTGCGCACATACTCCATCATCGCCTGCGCCCATTCCAAATTGTAATGTTGTAGCCATCATCTAGTGTGCAAATGGACGCAACCATTTTGAAATGCATTCGTAGCCATATGCTAGTTACACGATGGGTTTTGTTGGATCAATTTAATGTTCTATGTTGCCAATAGAAATGTAATGTATGATTTCATGAGAGGTAGGCGTACTCACCCTCCCCAGAGGCAGCAGCTTGAAATAAAAGATTTGCAAGGGTGTTTTTTTGCAAGGCGGTCCAAGGTGGTGTAGGTGACACCAACATGTGCATGGAAGTGTATGTGGTAGTTTGATGCCGATGTGTGGCACTCTCTCAAACTTTGATGACAGCTTGTATAAGCATTAAGCATTTAATGCCTTCGACTAATGCTAGCATTAGTCGAGATATCATTTATGTGTTTGAAGATATGAAATAAACTCATAATTATAATCTATGTTTTTGCCTCCCCGCCTCGAGAAGAGGCCAATAAGATGGTAAATCAATGTTTGTTCAAAAACTTTGGTTATAAATCATCAACAATGATTGTTTGTTTAAAAAATTTGGTTATCGGTGATCAACATGGACTAATAAAGAGTTGAGACTAATACTAACTGCGTCTTATCAATTACAATAGTCCCATTCGTGCCTGCGGCCGGGACTAATAAAGGATTTTTCTATGTATTTTTCAATACATGGTCAGTAATAGAGAATTCTTATATAATATGAGAGTGAGTGTTTCTTGGCATGCTAAATATTTATTTTTTTCTTTTACATTTTAATGGGGTTTATGTTAAGTCTCATGTTTAATGAGGATTTAGAGAATATGTATGTCTAGATTGAAACTTTTAGCGTTCAGATTTAAAGGTTCTGGTTGTAGATCAATTAAATGTCCATTGTTCAGTTGAGGCCTCAAAAGATCATGGCCCAAGCTTGGTAGCATTAACCTAGGTTTTATAATCTTGGAGTTTTAACATGGATCTCTACGAAGGATCAAAGGTGAAATCATTTGCTTTCTCAAGTTAGCATATTCCACTACATTTTCACCATTGCATAAGCTTGGTCACTCAACTCTAATGGTCGTTTGGATTTCATCATTATTCTCAAATCGCGGCATTGTTTCCTTGATCTAGAGATCCGTGGCTTTCCATTTTGACAACCCTCAAACCCATCCTCCATAGGTAACCTAAGCTTCTTGGAAGTTTGCTAGAAAAATCAAGCTAGGTTGTACTTTAGTCCCTCCCATGGTATATTGATTTGCACTCTTGATGATTGCTAATTGTACAAACACAACTCAAAGTGTCATTTCTCGCAAACACTTTGATCCATATAACAACCTATGTGTAGCTCATTGTTGCTTATCTCTTACACATATTTTTGGCTTGTTGGTACCACCTTAACTGGATGTACACTTCCACATAGTTTTTGGTTTCTTTGGTTTATGTGCAAATCGATGATGAGCCTCACTCTATGATCCAGAAACAATTTTTTTGAGAGGTATGGATTGATTGTAATTTAATAAATAAAAACCCCTCTTGCGAGTGGTTGTAAACGATTTGATTTTACAAAAACTCGTGGTAGCTCTCTCGACATCGATGACAACTTGAGGTTGCATCCTTCAACCCATGAGTTTGGGATTGAATATTGTTGTGGTGATTGGTGGTTCTTGCTATGAATCAATGGCTGGTTCTATTAGATTTGGAAATTGGATCCTCTTTATCGTTTAGTAACCTTCATGCTCAAATATATGTTACAAAATGTAACTAGGTTCAATCTTCACAATTGCTATTGTACTTATATTATTATGTATTTAATGTAAAAGATCAAAAAGAAGAAAAATAAATGTTTTTTCAAGCATGGGTTTCATGCTCAAATTATTTGCTCATCTAGGTCAAACATGTTCTTCATGCTTTTAGGGTTTGTTGAGTCCAAAAAGTATTTTTCGTAAGTCAAAGTATTGTCTTAGAGTCAAGTCTCAATGGAAAAATAAAATTTTTTGAGTAAAAAATGTACTTTTTGTACAAGACCAAGTCGGCCATACCTCTTAAAGTCAACCTAGAAAGGGGCAGATCGACCTCCTAGATGTGTATAAATAGAGAGAGCTTGACCTCATTTGAAGAACCACTCAGGAAAGTTCTATCTCTAAGAAAATAAATGTGAAATTCAAGACAAGAAGGAATTGGAAGCAAGAGAGAGAAAGAAGAAACGAAAATAGAAGTTTCTAACCTAAAATATTCCCAAGATTCCTCACAGGTGCGAAATTTTAAAGTTCTTGTAGGGTCGAAGTTGTATATTCATTGTAGGTCTGAAATTCTAAAGTTGGGGGCCGAAATTCTAAAGTTCGAAGTTTTTTTGAAGGTTTTGACATGAGTTGACTTTGTCTTATCGAAATAGCTTGGAAGGAGGGTTGACTTAGGCCTTGTTGAAGGTCTTGGTCTTGTTGTTTGGGTCTTGGATTCCTCATTTCATCTGATTCTATAAGAATAGAAGAATTTTCTAGGTTTTCCCCTTGGAGGGGTTTTTCCCTAGCTTGGATCCTATATCTTGTGTTCATTGTCTATTTGTGATCTTAATCGTTTCTAGTTTTGGTATTTTTTTTATGAACAAAATCAATTTGGGAAAATTTTGGGAACGATTTCAAACAAAAATCCCCATTATATAGGACCTTTTAATGACACTTACATTTACTTGTGAAATCATGAGAAATGCATATTTTAAACAACCTTAGGAAACCATCAACATGAATAAAGGAACAAATAATCATGAAGCACACATAAACACACAATATGATAACAGAGTTTGTCGGGTGTGTACTACGTCTCTGGACCCTGGGTGAAGAGTGAGGAGGTCGCTTCATTAGTCGTTGCAATAAGATGATGAGTACATAATGTAATATTTGTTAATACAAGGATGAACCTCCATTATCTAGAGTGGCATGTCTCTCCACGAGATGTTATTCTATAAGAAATCTCACTTATAAAATATCTCCTTCGGAATGAAAATGGAACAATATCTCACATAAAGTGGCATACAATGTTCTTCTCATATTGAAGTGACATGCAAGGATCTCATAATCAAATCATCATCTCAGCAAAAATAAAATGAACACATGGAAACAATGCACCTTATACCTCCAAGTCTGGGGACAACCTGAAAATTGGCTACTCGAATGAAGAAACAACATGTTCCATTGTGTTCCTTGAAAAAAAACGTGAAAGCTCATTGTAAACTTGAACCCTTTCTAACTCGATGAAATCTATGCTCCCTAGGAATCTCAAAGATTCCTCAAAAATTCTCTTTTGCGGGTTGACTGAAATTCGGTTGCTCAAATGAAGAAATGGATCACGCCATCGGACTCCTTGTGAAAAATCAAGTCAAATGAGTATAAAGCTGACCTAGTTCTGAAACTATCAATTTTATGCCTCTAGGGAATCTTTCAGAATTCATGCAGGCTCCTGCTTCAAGGTTCCACCTTCATGGTTCTACCTTCAACATTTTTCCTCTGGAAAATTTGCTGCTCATATCAGAAGATAATCTGCACCATCGGACTCCTAGCGAAATTCTGATCGATCTGAGTATAAACTTGGCATATTTCTAACTCTATCAAAAATCAGCTTTAAGGAATCTAAAAGATTCTTTTTCTCAGGGTTCCACCTCCTAGAACTATGTCACGGTTCTAACATGTCAAAGATCCTCTTTTTTTGTGTTTTACGCTGCCTCCTTTTCTTGGGTGAATGAGTGATTGGGTTTATATATAAAATACACAACGAACTTTCCAACGTTGGGCATGTTGGGGCGTTGGTAAATTTTAGTCTTTGGTTTAGGGTGACCTGAGTTCCAACCCGAGGACCACCCATCTGTCTCCAAACATGGCGTATTTGTGTTTTTTTTATGACTCGAAATTGCTTGAATTTGGTATCTTTTGTTATGTGTGGTCACTCGTTTAGCAAGCCAACCAATGGTCAGGCATGTTCAAATCTCATCAGCCCTAGTATTTGTCACAGTCGTTGGGCCAATTTAAAATATGTTATATATAACGGATTGGAGGGGTGGCAGAGGTGGTGGCCTGCCACCCCACTTTTTGTTTTTTTTTTTTATTTTTTTTTTCAAAACAAACTGTTAAAAATTTCCTGTCATATTTTTGGGGGGTTACCACACATTTTAAATAGGAAATAATTTCGCCAGTTTCGTCCACCGCAAAGTACCAAATGGTCGCTCCGTTAGTGGCTGCCAAATTTAACCAAACCACCATATTTAGTGAGATTCCAAATTTAGTTAGCGACCACTAAATTTATCCAATGGGGTTAAGTTGATGAAAACTGTGATTGTGAATATATTGAGAATACGAAATCGGATTTGAGTGTCATATGCATCTTTGGAATCAAGAAGACGAGCTCTACATTCTGGTCCTAGTTTTGATGAAATCTGGAGACTTATTTTTTAGCCTTTCTATAGCCACCTAGATCAAGAACGTAATAAAAGTAATAAGAATCCAACATAACTTCACAAGCAATTATCAAAGTAAATAGAAATCACCCTAAGTGTTTCTCCTGTCAATTTCTCAACATGATATTAGATCTAAGGTGAATAAGAAGGCAACTTGAAGATCACTCTTGTTGGCACAAGGAAAGACACTAGGAAGGATATAAGGAAAGACATAATAAAAGTATAAAAAGGAAGGATACAAAAAAGAGGACTCAAAATATTCATCTTGAAGGAAGTGTACTAATCCTCCATTGAAGACCTTTAATCTTGAGAGAGAACATTAATCTCTCTCTCTTGGAAGGTCCTTTGGAAGAGAAGGAAGCATCAAGAATCCTAGCATCATATACACTATTTGGAGCAGCTTGAAGACACTATTGTTGGAGGCATCCTAAAAGTCATCACTTTAGGGAGTCTTTGAACTCTCTTGGAAGTCTTGGTAACATCAAGGTATTTTTTAAGATCTCTTTATCAATACAGGCACTATTATATCAAGTAAGTACTACATTATTCTCTATGGATCAATCTTCAAATCAAATGACTTGATTTTGCAAGGAAGGCAATAAGCTTGATGGTTCAACAAATTTTCAAGCATGGAAGAAAAGAATGGATTTGATACTTGTAGAAAATGAAGCCATGGACCATGTTCAAGGAAAATTTCCAAAATTAGAGAAAGATAAGTCTCAAGAATGGGCCAAGTATATGAAATGAAAAGTGAGAGCTCAAAGGATCCTCATCAAATCCATTAAGGATCATCTTATTCCTTTTGTTCCAGATTTGGGCACATCTAAAGTAATGTATGACAAGTTGGTGAAATTGTATTCGATAACCACTACAAGTCAGAGAATATCTCTAAGGAATGAGATTTACAAGGCAAGGTTATCACACTACAAGTCAGAGAATATCTCTAAGGAATGAGATTTACAAGGCAAGGTTATCAAAAGATGAAGACTTGACCTCATATCTCTTGAAGGTCTCACAATTAAGGGATCAATTACAAGGACTTGGAGAAATTGTGACTAATTTTGAATTAATAACTTGTATACTCAATGCATTACCTCTCAAATGAAGTATTTTTGTGACAAGCATTTACTCAAGAAAGGATACTCCAAACTTTGATGAGATATGGTCTTTTTGTATGATAGAAGAAACAATAATAAAGGAAAAATATGACACCAAAACAAATGAAAGGTCCCAAGGTTTTTCTACTAAAGTAAAGAAGAAGAAAGGGAACTTTGGGAATTTGATCCTTGTCAAAGAAACTTCAATTAACCACAAAGAAATCTAAATATGTCTAGAGTGAAATGCTTTGGATGCAATGAATATGGAAATTTAAGAGAGATTGACCCAAAGACCCGCAAAACAAGAAGAACAACAAGGGGAAGGAAAGAAGTGGAGCAAATATAGCTAAAGAACAATGAAGAACCTGAGAAGAAACCAAAGAATGAAGACACCATGGATCTATACTGTTAAATGGTTACTCCACTATCAAGTATGCTTATAGTGTGTTTTCTTTTTCATTTGAAGATGGAAGTTAGAGTAACATGGACAGTTACATTTGTAGAATAAGTTTGGTTTTTGAAGCATGGCATCATAAAATAAGCATAAAGCATTAGTGATCCAAAATCTTTTGCTTACAGATGCATAAAGAATTACATGTGATAGAGCATGTTAACCAGGAAAACTAAAGGCACATAAAACGAAGAGAAAAAAAACATATCAAGCATGAAAACATGGCACAAGAAATTGATTATGGAGTTTGTATAATTTGGACTGCATCTCTGGGCCATGCTCAACAGTGGGGAGGCCTTCTTTCATTAAGTGGAATTAAAGAGGAAAAGTACAAGCGAACTTTACATAAAAGACCCTTATACCTCCAAGCTGGAAGGTGGCCGAAAAATGGAGAGTCTGGCTACTGAAACTAAAATCACCATTGAGTTCCTGGTGAAAAATTGTGCAAAAATGACTATCCACACGTCCAATTCTAACAAATGGCCTTTCTACACCTCTCAGAATATTTTTTGATACCCCAAGACTCCTTGGGCAAGGTTTCATCCTCCTGTCAGGCTGAGGGTTCTGCCTCCGCTCCTTGATCTGTTGGTATGTTGCTGCTCCTCCTCGTGCAAATGAATTGGTGAAGAGTTAATTCTAAAAACTCGGCAGAGCTACCAAGGACCGAGCCCGCGGCTGATTGGTGACGGAGTTCGCTAGACATGCGGAGGTTGGGGTTTGAATCCCCGCCTCCCAAATTGATTGATTGTTTTGTTTATATAGTAATTTTTTATTGACACAAAGTTCCAGAGTGTTCCACTATTGGCTCAGATATTAAATATAGTCGCTATTGATACCACCGGGGGTTGGCGAGAAAGCAGGGGGGTGGCCTGGCCCCCATCCTTTTTGGTTAAATATAATGTTACAATTATGTGGCTCCACCGTTTAATGTGGCATTTGATTGGTGGGCGGGGTCTGCTCCATGCGGCCCCGTCCAACCTCTTAACTTAACATAACTATATGTTCTTTAACCATAGTGCGTGGGTGTGGGGGTTAGAATCCTACCACCCTATATATATATATATATAACCAACTCTTCATTTTTTGACTTTGTCGAATTTAAGGATTATTGGGAAAATTAAACATCCAACAAATTCGCTCACTCTCGAGAGCCAGGTTTCACGCCCCTGTGTTAGTCAAATTGTAGGACCCTTAAACCTGGCCCACTGCCCACTGTGACCACAACTTTGACCAACTCTAACTTCTTCATACAAACTCAGATTGGAGTGTCATTCACACTGTTGGAATCAAGGTGATGAGCACTTTGATCTGGTCCTAGTCTTGTTGAAATCTGAACACTTTGATTTTTGAGTTATTTCTAATGCCACTTGTACGTTGAGATCCACTTGTACTTTGATATCCTCCTGGATCATTCCTTCCCACTGAGGAGCTTTTGGTCCTCCAAAAGCATGGCCACATATTTCACACTGCTTGTGTCCTCGCCAAACAACACTTTCAATCATCTACATTGCATGCTAATATGGTACATTCCTTGTAATTAAACCACACATGACTCAAACACCCCTTACTTGCCAAGAGTTTATAACACACTCTCTTTGGTCAAGTTTTACATAGTATAATCCAATACCCCAACTACTCATAAAATGCCAAAAAACATCATTATTTCTTTATCAAGTGATGGGAAACACATCATCACTTTTACATTTATTTGCAACACATTATTTACAATTGTGACCATGACAAACTACTACATCTATAAAAACCATATTTTACTAAATAAAGTAGACCACCATGAATGTGGTGGATTATTTCATTGAATAATTTTATCGGTTGGTTTCTTTATCAATTATTTCCGGGCATGGAGCTTCTAACAAGTATCTCTCTGGAGTCCAACCTCATTGCAGTGACTACAATGCTTCTTCTCCTCCAAACTTTTCAAGTTGTCTTAGAGCGATTTCCCCTGGTATGCCTTTTATAGGTGTCGATGGGACCCTCACTATCACTGTAATGCAATGAAGTGCTCTCATCATTTATCGTTGGTTGGTCACTAGTTGTTTTGGAGCATTCCCCAACTTCCTTCATGACATACCCAAGTTATGAATAGTGGGGAAATTCCTCTACTTTGATGGGGTTCACGATGCCTTGGCCATTAATGTTGAGGCCCTTTCCTTGATACCCCATTTTTGCAAAAAAAATTATCCAATCCCTGTAGTATGTTTCTCAATAACAATGAAATCATCATCATCAAAAGTACATGGAGTCGAAGAATCATTTTTCACCTCAGGCTAGTTGTGCCCGAGCTTCTCCAAGGCCTCCTCCTTGGCTTGTAGCTTATGTTGAAACCCTTTTTTATCCTTCTCTGCTTCTTGTAGGAGTCTTTTTAGTTCAACATTATTTGCCTGAATGTTGTAGTTGATTTCTTCAATTTCTTGGAGCCATGCTGCATTTGGTGAGCTATTCATTTTTTGTGCAACATTTTCTAAAAATTTTGTTTCATCGCCCAAATCAGAACCCAAGTCGATGGGTCCATCTGCTACGATCCCAAAAGCTGCAATATTCATTTAATTACCTGAATTTGACCCCAGTTCAATTCATCCATTTCCTGCAAATCTCGTAGCTGTGACCCTTTCATCCTCCTATGATTCAGACTCTTGGTCTTGTTGTACGATTGCAACTGCATTTCGTTTCTCTCTTATGTCATTCCTCTTAGGCCTCAATTCTGGGTACAATATCCAATATTTCTCCTCATCATTCCCTTCTTTATCACAATGAGTACAAGAGGGCTTTTCTCATCTTCTCTTAGCTATTGCTTCTCTTTTAGGGTGGGTATCTTGTTCATGCATCCCCCTACTTTCAATATGCATGGCCTTCACATTTTCCACATCAATAGTAGTAGGTTCAAACAATAACAATGGATATCTTATGTAACTATGTAAAGAACCAATATACTTAGTTACAATTTCAGGTGAATCTAATGGAATTCCCAAATTCAATGCATGTTTTATCAATTATTTAGTGAAGCTTTGCACATTTTGACCTTTGCCTTGCCTTAAATATTTCCATTCCATTAATGCATTTTTTTTGTAGGCCAGAGGGTAAAATTGATCTTTCAATGCATAAAAAGGGTTGGACCAAGAAGAAAGAAGGTTACCCAATTTTTTGCTACCTTTCTGCAACTTCCTCTCCCACCAATCGAGAGTGGTGCCAAACATTTGAAGATATTCTTACTAGACTTTGCCTCATCTTCCTCAATTTGTTGAATTTGGAAATAAACCTTGATCTATCTAATCCAATTGTCAAGTTTTTCTACATTACATTCTCCATTATACATGGGAAAATCCAATTTTACCTCTCTTGCTGTCGTTGACACTGTCATGTTGCAATTTCATCGAATGTGCAGAGAAACAATCTATTCTTGCAGAAACCATCTTATTCCTACCTCGGTCATTAGTCAAAGGAAGATTAAGAGCACTCTCACCTTGCACACTGTCATCATGGAAATTCTTAACTGCTCTTGCTTTGTACTTGTGTCGACTCTTGACCAAGTATCTTTGCCATTGCCATGTACCTTTTTGAAACCAAAAACAATCATTTGTGGAACCCATGCCTTCTTTGTCAAACTTCTTTGTCGCTTTCTCTTTTACCTTTGCACTCTCTTGCACTGGCATCTTGTTTCCAACACTGCTCAACACTGATGTTGATTGCTGCAAATCTATCACATCTTTTTTACCTCCTTTCAAAGGAAACCTGTTAGAATCCTAAAACATCTCATTACAAGCATAATCACCCGTAATGAAATCGACTTTTTTATTCGATGCATCATTTTGAAAGGTTTGATTCAAAACATCTTTACATTTTATCATTAACAATGTCAAATTTTGACTTGCATACATTATCCTCTTCATTTCTCCTACATGTATAAGAGATAGACATGTCTTCTTATTATGCGCTATAACTATGTATTCAATTCCATCTTTAAACAAGTGATACTTATTCTCATGGAGATGAAATACTGCTTTCCTATCATATAGATAAGGACTTCCCAATACAATACCTAATATATCAAGCGGCACCACATCAAGTTCAACCTTATCAAGAAAGTTTGAATTGATGGTGAATCTTAGTATGCACTTCCTTTTAACCTGCAAGTTTGCTTGGATGTCTAACAATTTCAAGGTTTAGTTGCTTAACCAAGTATTCGGAAATGAAGTTAGCTTGTGACCCACTATCAAAAACTATATCAATCTTGGTATGTTTATAGATGACTCTAATATGGAAAAGTTCTCTTCTTGTGTCTTCATCTTGAGTGACATTGGAACAATTTGAAGAACCAATTCTAGCTATGTTCTTACCTTTCAAACCCATGGTTGTAATATTTGTCTCATCTCCTAAATTTGACCCTAAGTCGTGTTCAACTATAGTAATAGTTTTCCCCTTCTCTTTGGCTTTCAGCTTGTTTGGCTTCAACTCTGGATGAAGCTACCAACAATGGTCTTCATCATGTCCATTATTCAAACAATGTTTACATGTGATTTTTTCTCTCTCTTTTGACAGAGCTATTTCTTTTTCCTTGTCCATAAAACTTTCCCTTTCCTTTACCCTCACCATCACTTTTCTCATCTATGTTTTGTTTCCCTCTTGCTTATAAGTGTGTGGCTTGAACAAAAACCTCATCTATGTTTGTGGGATTAAACATGAGAATGGTGTGCCTAAGGTAACTATGAAAACCCCCAATGTACTTTACAAAGCTTCTTGAGAATACAAATTAATACCCAAAATTATAGTTTTTCTCATAAATTCATAAGTATAACCTTGCACACTTTGCCCTTTCAACTGTCTAAAATTTTTCCAATCCATAATGGCCTTTTGCATGTAAGATAATGGATAGAATTTTCTTTTAATGGCAGCAATAAAACTTGACCAAGACATAGAGATTGTCACGCCTCCCAGACCCAGGTTCTTACCCATATATCATAACTTAGATATACTCGGCTTTATGCACCAGCTAACAAAAAAAACTGCTTATTGAATCCATTTCAAATTCATACGGTTATCCGGTATTTACTTCTTTTGAGTAATTATAGGCAGACATGGGAATATAAGAATTTCTCAAACTTTCCAGTTTGCAAGCCTTATAAAATTTCCAACATTTTAAAGTGCAGCATCGAGGTATAGATGTATGCCTCCTCGCATACCTCTATCTATACTCAGTTAACCTCCATTGCTCCAACTACTTTCCCAACAGTTTATATGGACGGTAAACAGATGCTCTGTTCATTGTATTTTTACATATGCTTACAATCTTCCCTCACACAAACTTTTATCACACCATGGATGTGCAAGTAGGAATTCCCTTTATTTTACTGTTACAACATTCAACTCGTTTGACACTCTGGTGCAGATTCAACTATTCCATGGGAAAAATAGGACACAGATCCTCTTTGCTTTAATCAAATAGGGGAGGATACTGAACTGGATAGTTTAGACTCCCTAGTGTTAGATCCTCGTACTTAGTTAGGCTTCAACTTCTGCTTTCATATGTTTACACTTTACATTTAATAGAATAATTTAAATTCTTAGTTTTACAATTCTTTCCATTGTAACACAACTGACATACTGAACCCCATACTACTATCACAGGGTTGTGGTTTCCTACCTTCTGTGATTGGTTACAGGGAATTATGTGCCATCAATATTGTTATGATAGGTTTAGTTGTTTGGTACTTGCTGTTCATGGTTACTGGTTTGTTAACATTTTCTGTCTATACACACAGTAAGTTAATGTTCCTTTGAAAGGCAGCAAGTTACACCTATACATAATCATGAGATTAGCTGTTCAAAGGATCTACCATCTCTAACTTCATTACTACAAGGTACTCATCCCCATACTCCAACCATTTGTCTCTGCTATCAATAGCTTTGGTTTACAATTACATGAGTTACTGAACAAATAATCAATCTAAAATTTTCATAATGAACCATAACATAATAATTCATAAATTGCATAATGAACCATAACATCACAATTCATAAAACAGGGATATATTTAATACAGACTTACAGAAATCTCCAACATTAGGCATGCATACCTCTACTATGACCAGTCCTCCCAACCTTAGAATCCTCTTTATCTCCCAGGATTCACCCTCGAGCAGAGATCCTCCAAGAACAGACTAACCTCAATCTGTTCTGGAGCAGCTTATTTAAGCTGTGCTTTCCCCAAAGCCTGTTTCCAATTCTGCGTCCAGAATTTCAGGATGCTTTATTCCTGTTTAGCCTAGGCTTCCCATTTTGGGACTCTTTAAAGCTGCTTTAAGCTTTTCCTCAACTTTTCCAGCTTTTTCTCACCTCTTCCCAACTACTCCTCTTCATTGGGGAAATTTAGATTTTTCCTCAAAAATCTAAATTAGAAATAATTTCTTTCAAGGATTTTTGAAAGATTTGGGGAAAGTCTTTTTCCTTTTCCATCACCTCATGGATTAGGCATGTGATCTCACTTTCTCATCTGGTCATAGTGCATACCCAATATTTTTTATTTTTTTTCATAATTAAATAATTAACCACATCGACACAATAATTATCCATTGGGGTCCACTCCCCTTTGGATTTATGTTCAAATGTCTTATTTGAAAAGCATAGAACTTGGGGGTGTTACATATTCCCCCTCTAAAAATAAACACCGTCCTCGGTGTTGCCAACTATCTACTTAGTTTATTTTGAACATAATTATGAATGCTTTTCCATCATCTTAGCTTCTCTGTTCCATGTAGCTTTTCAGCAGTAAAGTGCTCAACTGCACCTTTACTCTAGCTACTGTTCGATTTCGCAAATTTCATTTCTTCCCGCTTTCATCTTTGAAGCGACTCTGGAAGGAAATTCTTCTTCTGGTTCCACCTGGACCACATTCCAATCAATCATGTGAGAAGCATCATGTACCAAAAATTATAATTTTCTTTTCCAACAAAGAGACATGAAACATATCAGGAAATTTAATAAGCAATGGTAGGGCTAATTTATAAGCCATTAGTTTCCAGCAGAGTACTCTCCTGCCTCCACTCTATTTACTGATGCCTTATGCAGTTGGTTTTCTTCCTACTTCTTTGCAAGAGGTCTGTCTGGAAGATCTTTTATTCTGGTTTCTCTGTCCACAATTCATACCAATGTAAGTAATATCAGGTACATACAATTCATAATCCACAACAACATTCTGCATTTCAATAACTTAAGAAATTCAGTTATTAGTCAAACCGTTCAGGTTCATAATAGTTTAGTGCACTTTTAGTACACTACTTATCCTTTCTTGTTTTTCAGTGCGATTCTTTCCTCACGCAACTTGGTCTAGTTTAGCTTTTCTTGAGGTGATTTATCTTCACCTTGTTTTCTCCTTGGTTCCAGAGTGTACACTTTCCTGTTACACACTTGGCTAAACAATTTTACACTTTTCATTAGTACTCATAAATGAAAGAAAACAATTGTATCATGCGCATGTTTATGCTTATCCTTTCTCAGTTCATAGTCGTACTTCCAGTATCTTATCATTGTTTTCTTTTGTTAGTAAATCAATTTAATTAGTAATAACTAGACTCGTTAATTCAATTCAATGCTTACTTCCCACATGAATTTTTTTTTTCCTCTAACCTCTTTAGGAATTTTATCCACTAATTCAAAACTTACGTGAATACTTTTGGAGCTGATGGGTTTCTCCCACACCCACGTCCAAATGTATCTCATCCTCTTTTCTCTCAGTTGGTAGCTGGGTGATTTCACGCTACTTCCAGTCTTTGAATTTACGGTTCAGGAAAATCAAATAAAATTTACCTCAACAAAATTTTATAGTGTGAATACATGTATTCCCTATTATTCATCACATTCACCAGTTTTTCTACTTGAAAATGTCAAAATTGTATTTGACACAATTTCCCCTTTTTCAAAGTATTTCCATAATTTATACCTTTACCTTAATTGTTTTTTTTTTTTTTTTTTTTTCATGCTGTACACATTCCGATGATAAATTGAGGAAATTAATTATGCTCCATTGGATTTTTATCCATGCATGTTCCTTTTCAAAATCATTTTCCCATGAAAAATAAAACCAATTGTCAGGTGTTCAATTCTACCCTAGCTAACTCACCTGGGAAGCTTTGTTTTATCCCTTCATTCATTCATTCCTGACTCAATGTAAGGGATCTGCATTACATTATTTAATATGCCATGTTCCACAATTACTCAACCAACTATTTAACTGGGTTTATAACCCATACTTAAGTTTACCACTTCACTTTTTCCATGTATATGAGCTAAAATATGTTTATCACAAAATACTTTAGTCATGACTTAAATATACTTGTCTTGAACCTCATCTTGGTAATTTTTCCAATCCAATATATATATATATATATATATATATATATATATATATATATTTTCCCCTTATACTTTTACCACTTAATCTATAACATTACGACCATATGGTAAAATATGTCCTTCCACTTTACTTGCAACTTTTAAGGTAACTTCACTTTTACTATTCCCTAGTGAATTTTTCCTTCTCCCTAAATCCCGTGGGTATAAAGTTGGAAGTTTACTAACTGAACTAAATTATCATGTATGAAGATATTATATTCATACAACTCAACAAAGTTAACATTATAACATATAACAAGATCACCTATATTTATAATGTTACTTGTAGATTTAACTTAGGTCCCACGTGCAATTTGTTTCCTTTTTAATCTATCATTTCTCATGATAATTGTTATTATTTTATATATATATATATATTTAATAGTTAATTAAGAATTTACCACTTATATTTAACATACCTCTATTAAATATAAGTTGTCCTTTTTCTATTATCCACCTTTCTCTATATATTCCAAAATGAACTTTCCCTCTTCTTTGGTTCACATAGTATTATATAGCATCTTAGGATTTGTAAAACCTCCAAGGGTTTCTTCTTGTTCACCCAAGGTCTAAACGAGTTAGGCAACGATAACTATTAAGCTAGATTAACAAGATATAGATGTCCTATCTCTTGAAATTTTGAATTCATATAGATATATGTCACATATATTTCCACTATATATAATATTCATATATATATATAGTACACCCTGGGCTATATATTTTGGGATCCATACCTTTTCAATAGTCTCTCCTAGAGCCTTATACATTCACTTATACATTTTTGGAATCCCACTTATATCTATGTACCCACATTGATTTATTTATTTATTTATTTGTAACATCTCTAGTTTAAGAAGACAAAAAATTCCAAGTGGATAATATACCCATGAACATAAAATCTTATGTTTCTCTTAAGGTCCTTATGATATATTCCATCTAATCACATATAGTCCAATACACATACGATATAATTTTATCACCACTTATATATATTGACCATCTTATATAAACTTCTATATATATAACATGTCCTCACATATATATCAACTTATATATATATAATGACCCCTTCATAAACATATATATACATATGTACCGTATGTATACTTTTACATGGTTAATCATTAACTGGAGGCGCGCGCTCGCATCATTAACCCCTGCCGAAAGTTCATACCACGTATCTCTATCATTTGAATTAGCGATTACATCTTTACACGCTGGCCTTTAAACTGTGGTTCGTTTTAATGTGAATAATTTGACTCGTCCAGGGGCAGGAATTCCATTTAACGCCGGTGATATATGTATATCCGGGTATGTTGGCTGTGATATGACTGTAGCGTTCAATATTTTTTGTTTTTGTTTTTGATGCATATATAGATAGGCATGGTCTGGAGTTAGTTTTTTTTCGCCTGTCATTTAAAATCTTCGAACAATCCGTATCTAACCCTGATTGATATTTGTTATGCAGGTATTTCAGTACATTTTGTTTCTGGAAAGACTGTGGCGTGGACAATTCTTATTGGTTTATACAGCTACGCGTCCCACCTCCGCGCAGAATGTTGACAGTCGGTCCACTGGCGTAAACCCTATGTATTCTAAACCCGGGTTAGCCCTATAGTGCTTTTGGTTTTGAGAGCCGCACCTACACGCGTCATGATCCATATGCAGAGTACTCATTTCTCGTACTCGATCCTTATGACATGGGCCGCCTAACTCAGGAATCGGATCATCTAGCTTGACGTGTGGGTTGAGTTATAATCTTTCGCTGGTTTTCTTTTCTTCTCTGTGTACAGGGGCAACGTCTCGCCTGGGCGGCGTACCTCGTACCTTATCCCTTAAGCACTCGACGGGTGGAGTTCAACTGTCAGCTTGTCTATTGCGAGTACTGGGTACCCGGAACTCTGCCTATGGTAAGGGCTCGATCTAGGTTCAACTCTGCGTTTACGTGCCACAATACCTTATCTCCTATGTGCCCCTTCACCTCACTTGGTACTCTCCAGTCTACGCAATCAGCCTCGGGATTTTCTGGAGGTCTGTGGTAGATGAATTAGGGTTTCGAAATTGTTTTTAACTAGACATACTTGCATCGATCTATTTATCAGAGCTAAGTTGCAAGGTGAAACGCGGCAGGGACGTCTAGGGTTTGTTATCGCTGGTTTCTCTCGTCTCATGTTTCAATTTGCCTGCATATCTTTACCTCGTCTATTTGCTTTCAGGACGATACATCGGCCATTCCTCTGTGGTACGTTTGGGCAAAGGCGACGCATTTAAATCTGTATTTCATTTTTTTCCACAATTTTGTAATTTCGTTCGGACGTAACCCTCGTTGTGAAACTTATGAAGGTTTCTGGGTTCCTGACGTTATTATTTCTGCGTTTAATACCTATTCCATGTGCCGCGTATTTGCAGGTAGTTCCGATGGCTAACGTCCGGGTATGGAATCGTAGTTTGTCTCGCCCCCCAGAATTTCCAATCGGTGAACCACCAGCGTTCACATCTATTGAGCCTCGTATGGTTTCCCCATTTTAATGTGTTTATTTTCAACTTGACGCAGGGGTGGAGATTCTACCCTCAGGTAACCCTAACTTATTTTTCTTCGGTCGTCTATACTTATTACGAAGGTTCAACACTGTAACTCTTATTGTTTTATGATGAGAATGCACCTCCCAAGCGTGATTTCACGCTGCTCCTGGGAGTTTTAGCATAATACTTTTGGCCTGCGAACATATTTAACTTCGATTTCAGACAGTTCATATACAGCACGAAATGACCTTGTCGGCCATGGCTTTGAAAGCGTTAGTTCACAGGGTAGATCTTGGTCAATCTGATGTGTCAAGGTTCGACACTGTCGTGACTTGGTTTCTGATGGTCTGCCAGAGAAATTTATGTTTGGTCGACCGACTTTAAGCACTGTCATTATAAACACAATAGCACCCTATTTGATTTACGTAACAATCTCTTTGTTCATTTAACACTGTTCTCTGAGTCGCATAATATTCTCTTTGTTTTATTTAACACGGTTCTCTGAACTGGCGATGGTTATATTATCTATCGGTAGATATTTTCCTTGTTTAACTCATCTGTTTATGGTTTTCAGGAATGAGTGAGACGAGTCATTATTTACTCTCTGCATTTATATAAACTATGGAATAAGGCCTTTTGTTTAAATCTCGGCAATGATATAGTGGATGTTCTCATGATACTATCCATGTGAAGATAACTTTATTGTACGCTAATTTCCACGGCTATAGCGGTCATATATGTTTCGTTGGTTATAGTTACGTCCCTTTTTAACATATATGCTCCTATATATACATATCTTGCATTCTTATGTTCCCTTCTTAACATAGGTAGTGAAATGTAAGATTTATAGTTATGTTGGCCGAGTGACATATGAAAAGTCATATATACATGTCTCATATGTAGTAAAGGTTAAAAAGGCTTAATTGGATATATAATTTTTTTTCTACTTGTTAATTTATATATATATACCTATATATTTCCTAAAGGCATATATATATGTGATCGATAGTTCCATTAATGTTATACATTCAGCATAGAGAACTCTAACACCATATTATTTGTTTCAAGAGTTAGAACTGAATTTAAAATATAAAGTACCCTATAATGGCTATGAGTACTATAACCCTTGTAGAATTTCCTTGTGATTTAACAAGAATTCAGAATCCTTGCTATTAAAGTTTAATTTTTCTCTTGAAGGATGCCTATATGTGTTTAATAGCACTTAACCTAAACGGAGTAAGAATATATATATATATATATATATATATATATATATTTATATATATATATATATATTTTTTTTGTTTTTTTTGTTTTTGTTTTTGTTTGATATGAAATCTATACCCTTATAAATGGTATCATGCTCATCTAGAATATAATTACTCTTTTTCCAGCACCATTATAATTGTTAGAATGCTCATATATGCAGTCTATAAATGTTATAAGTGTTAGAATGATCATAATTGCAATTTATATTCTAATATCTTGCTTTCTTCCTTTCTGATACATACCATGTATATATTTCAGTGCTACTATAATGTTTCTCTAGCATACACATAAGCATATCATCTCATTTTTGTGTCTACAGGAAACATAACAAAAATTAATCCTCTGTAGAGGCCAAGTAACTTCAGATTTAAACCGATCTTGGTTTAGAGATTCTGAGGTTTCTACTCTATGGATTTTCTGGTCTACAACTAAACAGAATCTGGAAGGTGAATGCCTTATGATAGATTCTGTTAAATGTAGTACTAATAAAAATCGCACCATTTAATATATATTTTTATATGTAGTCAATTCATACTGATGTAAAATAGAAGAGCATCATATTTAAAGACCTACCATTCAAGCAGTAGACCAACCTCCCACCACAGATCACCCTTACTCTTATCTCTAGAAATTCCCTTTTCTATGTATCTAGGGAAATAATTACAAATTCATTTTTTTTCTCTTTGTAAGTCCTATTCTTACCCTCATAATTGAAAGATTTCTAGTGAGGTTAAATCATGGAAAAAAAATGATACATTCCTATGAAGGTGTTGATGCTCAATAAGGCTAGCTAGATGATATATCAGTTAGGTACTATTGTTTTCCCTCTTGTTTTTCATCCCAGTAAGGCAGCATCAATCTTTGCTACTGTATTAAGATGGTTTCAATATCTTAACTTTCTGAACCCTGACTTTCTTTTACATAACGATGATAGTAGAACAATGGCTACATATGTCATTGTAAACTTACAGATTTATATATATATATATATATATATATATATATTTCATCATGGATATATAGTCCGAGTGAAGAACAATCATACTCTATTATTTTACATATAAATAATATTTTTCTGAGAGATATCGGTTTCCAGTTTTAAACCTATTATAGGTTTAACCATTCTGGTATATGAGCCTCCTCATATTACTCCCATATCAATGTTTCTACTTCATCAAAATCTGTTACCTGTATACCTGATAGTATATCCAAGATATTTGTATACTTGAAGTAATATTTTTAATTTTCATAAAATTTATAACAGTTTACTAGTTCTTTGTGAGCACATATCTTGCCCAATTTTTGAACCTGGGCTCCGATACCATTTGTCACGCCTCCCAGACCCAGGTTCTTACCCATATATCATGACTTAGATATACTCGGCTTTATGCACCAGATAATAAAAGAAACTGCTTATTGAATCCATTTCAAATTCATACGGTTATCCGGTATTTACTTCTTTTGAGTAATTATACGCAGACATGGGAATATAAGAATTTCTCAAACTTTCCAGTTTGTAAGCCTTATAAAATTTCCAACATTTTAAAGTGCAGCATCGAGGTATAGATGTATGCCTCCTCGCATACCTCTATCTATACTCAGTTAACCTCCATTGCTCCAACTACTTTCCCAGCAGTTTATATGGACGGTAAACAGATGCTCTGTTCATTGTATTCTTACATATGCTTACAATCTTCCCTCACGCAAACTTTAATCACACAATGGATGTGCAAGTAGGATTTCCTTTTATTTTACTGTTACAACATTCAACTTGTTTGACACTCTGGTGCAGATTCAACTATTCCATGGGAAAACTAGGACACATATCCTCTTTTCTTCAATCAAATAGGGGAGGATACTGAACTGGATAGTTTAGACTCCCTAGTGTTAGATCCTCGTACTTAGTTAGGCTTCAACTTCTGCTTTCATATGTTTACACTTACATTTAATAAAATAATTTAAATTCTGAGTTTTACAATTATTTCCATTGTAACACAACTGACATACTGAACCCCATACTACTATCATAGGGTTGTTGTTTCCTACCTTCTTGTGATTGGTTACAGGGAATTCTGTGCCATCAATATTGTTATGATAGGTTTAGTTGTTTGGTACTTGATGTTCATGGTTACTGGTTTGTTAACATTTTCTGTCTATACACACAGTAAGTTAATGTTCCTTTGAAAGGCAGCAAGCTACACCTATACATAATCATGAGATTAGTTGTTCAAAGGATCTACCATCTCTAACTCCATTACTACAAGGTACTCATCCCCATACTCCAACCATTTGTCTCTGCTATCAATAGCTTTGGTTTACAATTACATGAGTTACTGAACAAATAATCAATCTAAAATTTTCATAATGAACCATAGCATAATAATTCATAAATTGCATAATGAACCATAACATCACAATTCATAAAACAGGGATATATTTAATACAGACTTATAGAAATCTCCAACATTAGGCATGCATACCTCTACTATGACCAGTCCTCCAAACCTTAGAATCCTCTTTATCTCCCAGGATTCACCCCCGAGCAGAGATCCTCCAAGAACAGACTAACCTCAATCTGTTCTGGAGTAGCTTATTTAAGTTGTGCTTTCCCCAAAGCCTGTTTCCAATTCTGCGTCCAGAATTTCAGGATGCTTTATTCTTGTTTAGCCTAGGCTTCCCATTTTGGGACTCTTTAAAGCTGCTTTAAGCTTTTCCTCAGCTTTTCCAGCTTTTTCTCACCTCTTCCCAACTACTCCTCTTCATTGGGGAAATTTAGATTTTTCCTCAAAAATCTAAATTAGAAATAAATTCTTTCAAGGATTTTTGAAAGATTTGGGGAAAGTCTTTTCCTTTTCCATCACCTCATGGATTAGGCATGTGATCTCACTTTCTCATCTGGTCATAGTGCATACCCAATATTTTATTTATTTTTTCATAATTAAATAATTAACCACATCCACACAATAATTATCCATTGGGGTCCACTCCCCTTTGGATTTATGTTCAAATGTCTTATTTGAAAAGCATAGAACTTGGGGGTGTTACAGAGATCTTACCATATTTTTTAATCTCTTCTTGAGTCCTTGCTTCCCACCATACAAGTGCAGTTCCTTCCATCCTCAAAGAAGCCAATTGAATCTTTATGTCATCTTCATGAAGGTTCTTAATTCTGCAATACATCTCTAATTGACATATCCAATTTTCCAATATTTATGCATTTATCTTGCCATTATACATTGGAAGCTCAAATTTGACATCAATTTTGATTAAGGGTGTCTATCCTTTTGTGGCTTTTGAGTGAGTATGGGTAGTTTTTGTGGTGGAAGTGGAAGATGATGCTAATGGATATTATGAGGATGATGAAGATGGTGGACATGGAGGTGGATTTCCTCCAATGCCTTTTGAATCCCTCTCTTCATCCTTATTATAATATGAAGTTCCTTATCCATGTGGAGGCTTAGAACCTTCTGCTGCCATCCCAGCAATAAATGCGTCAAACATAATTTTAACCATCCTCTTTATGTCATTGAAGTATTTCTTGACATCATCCTCTTCTGAATGACCTTCAATTTCTCCAACACCTGACATGATGGCTATGGATTCAAGCTCAACTTCTGGTCCTTTTACCTCTTCAATATCAGCTTCTTGAGATAAAACTTGAGGTGCTTCAAGTGCAGTTGTGAGTGAAATTTTGGGTGGATATGGTGCTCTTGTAGCTCTCCTTCTTCTGGTCCTAATCTCAGGACTTGCAACCAACAATTTCCCTTCACCTTTCTACAACTTTAACTTTGTAAGAATCACAAATTTGCAACCATTAAACTTGCACAAAACTCAAGCAACTATCAAGCAAACAACCTTTCCTTTCAACCAGGCTCTGATACCAAATTGATCTGAGTATGAATGTTATTTTTGTTGTGCTAATTTCATCCTCAGATTTAAAATTTATTT
This sequence comes from Pinus albicaulis, assembly GCA_034641835.2. Lineage (NCBI taxonomy): Eukaryota > Viridiplantae > Streptophyta > Pinopsida > Pinales > Pinaceae > Pinus > Pinus albicaulis. The sequence continues at coordinate 929,228,589 of CM076570.1, forward strand.
GCTGATCTTATGCTTTATGTACATAGGTTTCCTTGGTGTTTATGTGTGTCAAATAGGTAAATTAGTTGAGTTTTATGAGTGAATTCAAGAGCATAAAGCATGAAATAAATATGTTGAACAACGACAAAAAAAAGAAAGGAAAACCATGACAATTGATCCATAAACACAGTTTTTTGATGAAGGAGTTCACCCCTCCTGGGCTACATCTCCTTGGTCTAGCTTCCATGGCTTGGGCCTCTGTCTTAGCTCAAAAGTGCAAAAAAATGATCTTTACATTCACCTAAAGCTTTTGAAACATGCTTCAATGATTCCAGAATGTCCAAATCTATCAGAAATGACTCTTCTTGCTTTCAATTTGGTCTAAAATTTCTCCAGATATGGTCAAAATAGTTTTTCCTAGGAAATATCCTCTAAATCTGGAGAAGACTCCAGTTAAGAGCTCCAAATTTGGAGGCACCTCCCAATTTTGCGGGTTCTCCAAAAATCCCGCCAAGTTAAACTCTTGTTTAATTGATGCAAATTCAGATTAAATGGGATAAACTCAGATTATTATGGCGCATAAGCATGTTTAGTGGAAGCGCTTAAGGGTGGTTATGTGATAAGGACACATGGGGAGGGGGATGGCCCCCTCCCTCCTGCCGTCAGAGTAACCATATACATTCAAATAACGGTCGTGCACTATAGTTTTAAGAACTTGTGGAGCAGGGAAAATTTTAAGGATGAAATTTTATCTTAAAGTTTAGAAACCTTGGATAATATTACTAATCCCCAATATGTAGCTTGTAAAATTTTTGACGATATTTTTGTACAAATATTTAGGTTTCTAATTAGTTTATATTAGCATATATAATTTTTTGGTGATTTTTAGGGTAAAATAATTTTATACTATGAAATTTGGGCGAATCAATTTTCAAAAAATTATAAATTGGCGAATCTTTTTTTTGGAAAAAACATGAAAAATTAGCCCACGTGTGAATATTAGCCCCTAAAATTTTCCCTATTGTGGAGTGGGCAGTTGGTAAGCCATTGCGATGTTGTGGGGGAGATCGTGGGGTCGAGCCCCCGACCTCCTCCCTTCCGCCATTGAATAGTTTTGCCACTCAACATAACGTTCCAAACCTTTGAACTTTGCAATATAATAATAATGTGCCATATATAATATATGAACTTTGGTTAATATAAAATGTGTTCCACCATATGTATTAAAACCAACCTTTGGACATACCAATGTGCCCATAAATATGTATGCTCGGACCATAGCATGGACTTTGGATTAAAATTTGATATGCGCCACCATAATATGTATAACTCGGACTTTGGAAATAATTCGATCATCAGAATTTGCAACATATAATTCAACCATTTGAAAATTGTAATTCAAATTTCAGACTTCAGATAGGGTCCACCAGAGGGGGCACATGGCGACCCCTGGCTGCCCCACGTGTCAGCCTCTGGTTTGGTTATCCAACCATATAAAAAAAAATCAAATTCAACCTTAGGAGCCAATATAAAAAAAAATAAAAATCACCTTAAAACCAACCAACCTTTGGACATACCAATGCGCCCATAAATATGTATGCTCGGACCATAACATGGAATTTGGATTAAAATTTGATATGCACCACCATAATATGTATAAATCGGACTTTGGAAATAATTCGACCATCAGACTTTGCAACATATAATTCAACCATTGGAAAATTGTAATTCGAATTTCAGACTTCAAATAGGGTCCACCAGAGGGGGCATGTGGTGGACCCTGGCTGCACCACGTGTCAACCTTTGGTTTGGCTATCCAACCATATATAAAAAATTCAAATTCAACCTTAGGAGCCAAAATATTTATAAAAAAAAAAACCTTCAAACCAATTCAGCAAATCCTACTGTGACATGTGTCACAGTGTCATTGGGTGAAATTGAAGAATATTCCCATAATATACCTTGTATATTGACTCAGCTGCCATGTCATCCTTTTTTCCGGTTCTGCAAATTTTTTAGTTGTTTAGGAAAACGAACAACATGCTCTATCTTCTTCATATGGATTCAGTTTTCGATGAAACGAATTCCGTCGGATTCCTAGCGACGAGCTCTTCATTTTCATCCAGTTTTGAATCAATTCTGAGCACTTTCATTTTTGAGCTTTTACACTGAGTACCTGATCATTCCTCCCCACTAGAAGCCTTTTGGACCCCAAAATCTCTTCGATTATTGATCATGTGGATGAGGTTTTTGTTCCCTCACCCTTCTAGTCTCTATCTACTGAAATTTTCCCAATTTCATCGAATTGATATTTTCACAAAACTTAACTTTTTCCTTGACTCTTGCGACCCTCTCTTGCTGTCGTTGACATAGTCATGCTGCAATTTCATCGAATTTGCAAAGCAACAAGCTATTCTTGCAAAAAACATCTTGTTCCCACCTCGGTCATTAATCAAAGGAAACTTAAGGACTGTCTCACCTTGTACACTGTCATCATGGCGATTCTTAACTGCTCTTGCTTTGTACTTTCGTCGACTCTTGACCAAGTATCTTCGCCATTTCCATGTACCTTTTGGAAAAAAAAAAGAATTTTTGGAATCCATGTCTTCTTTGTCAAACTGCTTTGTCACTTTCTCTTTGACCTTTGAACTCTCTTGCACTGACATCTTATTTCCAACACTGCTCAACACTGATGTTGACTGCTGCAAATCTGTCACATCTTGTTTACCTCCTTTCAAAGGCAACCTATTAGAATCCTGAAACATCTCATTACAAGCATAAGCAACCTTAATGAAATCAACTTGTTCATTCAATGCATATTTTTGAAAGGTTTTATTCAAAACATCTCTATGTTTGATCATTAACAATGTCAAATTCTGACTTGCATACACTATCCTCTTCATTTCTCCTGCATGTATAAGAGACAAACTTGTCTTCTTCTTATGCACTCTTAATATGTACTCAATTCTATCTTTAAACAAGTGACACTTATTCTCATGGCATTGAAATATTTCTTTCCTATCATACAAATAAGGACTTCCTAATACAATACCTACTATCTCAAGCGACACCACGTCAAGTTCAAATTCATCAAGAAAGATTGAATTGATGACGAAACTTAGTATGCACTTACTTGTAACCTCCAAGTTTTCATTCTTGCATATCCACCCTAAAGGATAAGGTCTTGGATGTCTAACAATTTCAAGGTTTAGTTGCTTAACCAAGTCTTCGGAAATCATGTTAGCTTGTGACTTGATATCAAAAAGTGTATCAATATTGGTATGTTTAGAGACGAATCTAATATGGAAAATTTCTATTCTTGTATCTTCATTTTGAGTGACATTGGAACAATTTGAAGAACTAGTTCTAGCTATGTTCTTACCTCTCAAACCCATGGTTGTAATATTTGTCTCATCTCTTGAATCTGACCCTAAGTCATGTTCAACTATAGAAACATTTTTCACCTTCTCGTTGGCTTTCAGTTTGTTTGACTTCAACTCTGGATGAAGCTGCCAACAGTGGTCTTCATCATGGCCATTATTCAAACAATTTTTACATGTTAGTTTTTCTTTCTCTCTTTTGACAGAGCTATTTCTTTTTCCTCTTCCATAAAACTTTCCCTTTCCTTTATCCTCACCATCACTTTTCTCATATATGTTTTGTTTCCCTCTTACTTCTAATTGTGTGGCTTGAACACAAACCTCATCTATGTTTGTGGGATTAAAAATGAGAATGGTGTGCCCAAGGTAACTGTGAAAACCCCTAATGTACTTTAACAAATTTTCTTGAGAATACAAATTAATGCCCAAAATTAGAGCTCTTCTCCCAAATTCATGAGTATAATCTTACACACTTTTCCCTTTCAACTGTCTAAAATTTTTCCAATCCATAATGGCCTTTCTCATGTAAGCTAATGAACAGAATTTCATTTTAGTGGTAGCAATAAAACTTGACCAAGACATAGAGATTTTACCGTAGTTTTTAGTCTCTTCTTGAGTCCTTGCTTCCCACCATACAAGCGCAGACCCTTCCATCCTCAAAGAAGCCACTTGAATCTTTATGTCATCTTCATGAAGGTTCTAAATTCTGCAATACACCTCCAATTGACGTATCCAATTGTCCAATCTTTCTGCATTTATCTCACCATTATACATTGGAAGCTCAAATTTTACATCAAGTTTGAGTAAGGGTGTCTTTCCTTTTGTGTATTTTGAGTGAGTATGGGTAGTTTTTGTGGTGGAAGTGGAAGATCATGCTGATGGAGATGATGAGGATGATGAAGATAGTGGAGATGGAGGTGGATTTCCTCCACTTCCTTTTGAATCCTTCTCTTCATCCTTATTATCATATAAAGTTCCTTATCCATGTGGAGGCTTAGAACCTTCTCCCGCCATCCCAACAGTAAATTCATCAAACATAATTTTAACCATCCTCTTTATGTAGTTGAAGTCTTTCTTGACATCATCCTCTTCTGAATAACATTCAATTTCTCCAGCACTTGACATGATGGCTATGGATTCAAGATCAGCTTCTGGTGCTTGTACCTCTTCAATCTCAACTTCTTGAGATAAAAAATCGAGGTGCTTCAAGTGCAGCTGTGAGTGAAAATTTGGGTGGATATGGTGCTCTTATAGCTTTCCTTCTTTTGGTCCTAATCTTAGGACTTGCAACCAACAATTTCCCTTCACCTCTATGCAAATTTAACCTTCTAAGCATCACAAATTTGCATCCATTAAACTTTCACAAAAATCAAGAAACTATCAAGCAAACAACCTCACCTTTCAACCAGGATCTGATACCAACTTGATCTGAGTATGCATGCTAGTTTTTCTGTGCTAATTTTATATTCATATCTAAAATTTATTTATTTAACTTATGCTTGATGTACATACATTTCCTTGGTGTTTATGTGTGTCAAACATGTAAATTAACTGAGTTTTACGAGTGAATTCAAGAGCATAAAGCATGAAATAAATATGTTGAAAAACAGAAAAAATAAGAACAACAAACCATCACAATTGATCCATCAACACAGAGTTTTGATGAAGGAGTTCACCCCTCTTGGGCTACATCTCCTTGGTCCAGGTTCCATGGCTTGAGCCTCTGTATTAGCTCAAAATTGAAAAAACTTGTTGTTTACATTCATCTACAGCTCCTGAAACATGCTTCAGTGAGTCCAGAATGTCCAAATCTATTAGAAATGGCTCTTCTTGCTCTCAATTGGGTCGAAAATTTCTCTAGATATGGTTAAAAAAAAAATTCTGAGGAAATATCCTCCAAATCTGGAGAAGACTCCAGTTAAGAGAGCCAGATTTGGAGGCAACTCCTAATTTAGCGGGTCCGCCAAAAATCCTGCCAAGTTAAACTCTTGTTTAATTAATTCAAATTGCAGATCAAATCAGATAAAATATGATTATTATGGTGCATAAAAACGTTTAGTGGAAGAAATTAAGGGTGGTTATGTGATAAGGACAAATGGGGAGGGGGTTGGCCCCTTCCTTCACGTCGTTGGAGTAACCGTATACATTCAAATAACGGTCGTGCGCTATAGTGTTAGGAACTTGTGGAGTGGGCTATTGGTAAGCCGTTGCAATGTTGTGGGGGAGGTCATGGGGTCGAGCGCTGACCTCATCCCTTCTGCCATTGAATAGTCTTGCCACACAACATAACGTTCCAAACCTTTCAACTTTGCAATATAATAATAATGCGACATATATAATATATGAAATTTAGTTAATATTAAATGTGCTCCACCATATGTATTAAAACCCATGTCTGGACATACCAATGCACCCATAAATATGTATGCTCAGACCATAGCATGGACTTTGGATTAAAATTTGATATGCGCCACCATAATATGTATAACTCAGACTTTGGAAATAATTCAACCATCGAACTTTGCAACATATAATTCAACCATTCGAAAATTGTAATTCGAATTTCAAACTTCGGATAGGGTCCGCCAGAGCGGGCACATGGTGGCCCTTGGCTACACCATGTGTCAACCTCTGGTTGGGCTATCCATTCATATAAAAAAAAATCGAATTTAACCTTAGGAGTCAAAATATAAAAAAAATTCACCTTCAACCAATTCGGTGAATCCTGCTGTGACACTTGTCACAGTTTCATTGGGAAACAATGAAGAATATTCCCAGAATATACCTTGTATGTTGACTGGGCTGCCATGTCATCCTTTTATCATGTTCTGTAAAATTTTTAGTTGTTTAGGAAAACGAACAACTTGCTCTATCTTCTTCATCGGGACTCTATTTTCAATGAAACAAATTACGCCAGATTCTTGACAACAAGCTCTTCGTTGTCGTTCAATTTCCAATCAATTATGAGCACTTTCATTTTGAGCTTTTATTTTGATTACCTGATCAATGAAGGCGGAAAAAGTAGCAAGCCACTAGATATCATGTTGATCATGTTGGCTCTATTGATATTCACTTTCCCGATGGACCGAAGAAGCAATGATTAACTCTACATTGATTGGTTTGGAAAGATATTATTGATTATGGAGATAAATGGAAAGTGATTTAAAATGCTTATGACATGAACCTTGTTTCAAAGAAATATTGAGAAAGAGTTTGGCTCCAAAAAATTTCAGGACTGTTGAAGCTTAGATATGATATGAAGATAAGAGAAAGGAGCCCTTGCAACTACTACTATGATCTCCACAAAAGAACAAGTAGCAAATGAAAGAAACAAAGAATGAAGCACATGAGTATGATGAAGTATCCGTGATTAAGAGGGGGCAATAAATCTCATGTATATTTGATAAGGAGTAAGGACCTCCTTCTTGATTGAGAAGGAGGATGGTGGACACTATATTCTCCATAGATTCATGAACTAGGTTAGGACTAACTATCATTTGTATAGTGTATCACACTAGAGACGGAGAATGGAGAATTGGTTAAGCATATGGGAATTGGTAATCCTTGAGGATTGGAAATCTAAGATAGGAAGGTGTTTCGTGGATTCACATTCTTTGAAGATATAACAGGTTATCTAAGATAAGAGTGGCCGAAGATGATATATATTCTTTGAGGATTAGGAATCCAAGATAATAATAAGTACTGGAATGACATAACTTGTGAATATCGAAATGGGGTATGTGCCTTGATAGGCTGAGGTGTCCATATATGTGTGTGCCACCCATAATTGTGCTCTAAACTTATGGAGATTTAGAGTTTGTTTGTCAAAATGCCTCATTATGTTGGTATTTGACAAGGTTGGTCATGTTGATGATGCTTAAAATATGGCTTACCAATCTGAGCCTTCTTAGGAGAACATTTTGGTTTGAGTATATCCTTGTACCTATGGGATTATGAATGCCTCCCTAGTTAAGATGGGGTGTTAGAAAATGTAACTAGGCTCGGTCTTCATAATTGCTATTGTGCTTATATCACTATGTATTTTATGTAAAAGATAAAAAAGAAGAAAATAAATATTATTTTTCAAGCATGGGTTTCATGCTCAAATTATTTGGTCATCTAGGTTAATGATTTTATTCATGCTTCTATGGTTTATTGAGTCAAAATAATATTTTTCATAAGTCAAAATATTGGCTTAGCGTCAAGTCCCATTCAGAATCTGAAGAGAAAATGGAAAAAAAAAAGTAGTTGAGTCAAAAATGCAATATTTATGTCTACAAGACCAAGTCGGCTTGGAAAGGGAAAATTCGACCTCCTGTATGTGTATAAATAGAGAGATATCGACCTCATTTGAAGAACCAATCAATTAATTTCTATCTCCAAAAAAATAAGTATGAAATTCAAGAGGAGAAGGATTTGGAAGCAAGAGAGAGAAATAAGAAAGGAAAATCAAAGCTTCTACCCTAAAATCTGTCCTATATTCCTTACACATGTTAAATTATGATGTTGTTGCAGGGTTGAATTTGTAGATTCTTTGGAGGTCTGAAATTCTAAATCTAGGAGCCAAAATTCTCAAGGCAGAAGTTGGTTTGAAGGTTTTGACTTGAGTTGACTATGTCTTGCTAGAAGAGCTTGGAAGGAGGGTTGACTTTGGTCCTGCTGAAGGTCTTGGTCTTGTTTTTTGGGTCTTGAATTCCTTATTTTATATGATTCTATAAGAAGAGGAGAATTTTCTAGGTTTTCCCCTTGGTGGTGTTTTTCCTTAGCTTGGAGCCTGTATCTTTTTTTCATTGTCTATTTGTGATCTTCATTGTTTGTGGTTTTGGTAATTGTTTGATGAAAAAAATATAAAAAAATTAATCAAAAGTCAACATAGCTTCACAAGAAATTATCAAAGTAAAGATAAATCACCCTAAGTGTTTCCCCTATCGATTTCTCAATAATCTATACTAGGGAAATCCATCGTTAAGCAATGATATATTGATGTATGTTCCTCGCTCCACCTTGGGACAAGCATTGATCATCGAAATCAGCATTATCTGGTTGTTTGAGAATGTAATTAGATGCATCATGTTCCAAGTAGATCTATGGATTCCATTGAGTAGAGCCGCTAAAGGAGATTTGTTTTTTTTTTGTCATTGTGAACAAAAAGGCTTCTATACTTTTTTGGGTTTTTAAAATAAAAATTATGACTAAAATATTGAAAAGGTTTTTTTCAAAGTCTATAGTATTAAATTTTATGATAGTGATGAAGTTGTTTAGATAGCCTCCACTTCCACACCACATATCATAAGTTTTAGTTTAACATATGGTGCCCTATTTGTTCCATAGTGATTTGACTAGCTTTGTGGCAAATGGTTTTAGTTGCATTTAATTGACATTGTGGTGCCATTATGGTTGGTAGTTATCATAGCCACTTGTTTGGTGGTTATAAAATCTAGGTGGGATGGTTTGATTTGTATGGTGATTAGAAGTTCAAAGTAGTTTTTGTTTTCATCATCAACCTTGTTTTATACCAATTTTGATCTTAACACTAGTGAAAACACATTTTCCAACCTGGTGTTATCAATATGGGTAGGAGATTGCAAGAATTTCATGAGAAGAAGGAAACTTAGCAAATTTTCAACAAGGTCCATAACTTGTAGTCTACTTTTGTTATATTGCAAGAAAATAATGCAACACTTAAACAATGATTACAGTCTTCTATCACTGATAAAATCAAGAAGGTTGATAATTTAAAGTCACCCATTGGAAAGCATTTCTAGAATCTTGCAGATCAATTTCAAACCAAGATTAACCGTGTTAATGATTTTTTGAGGAAGTTGAGTCTTTATCTAACTCAAAAAATGATATCTCAAAGAAGAAAAATTACAAGTTGGAGGAGGAAAATTTTCAGAGAGTAACTAAGGTTGTTTATCTAAAAGTCTTCATGGAAATGCTTCATGAACAAGCTACAACTCTTCAAGAAGATAAAAAATATTTTTTGACTAGTATCATACCTTGAAATAAGATAACAACACATTGTTGTTGTAGTTGACAAAGAAGAAGGAGATTATTTAAGGTTTGCAGAAGTGCAAGAAGAACCTTGAGTTGGAAATAAGTCAAATACAGAATGATGAGAGGAAAGCCACTCCTCTTGATCTATTAAACTCACTTATTCACACCCTTCAAGATGTTGATTTTCATAAGCTTGTTTTTTATGATTGTGTCTCATTACATGCCTTTGTGGCATCCAACTTTGAAAAGCACACAACTAGTATTTGGTTCCAACTGCTAAACAAAATGGCATATACCAAAGGAGGACTTAGAAAAATGAATAGGGCATCATTATTCCAATTTCCGCTAAAGTGAATACATCTAGAGTGAGTATTGGATATGTTCATGCTACTACTTCACTTATTACATTCGACCCTATTGAATCTAGGAAGGTGTCTTTTGTTCATAGTGGAGTTCAGAAAAATTTGATGGAAGATTTTTCCCTTGCTGATTGTGTGGAGTTCAAACAAAATTGGTGGAAGAGTTTCCCCTTGCTAATTGTGTTGCATTGATTTATAAATTGGCTAATAACATCTTTGCATATGACAATGTTGTTGTTGTAAAGGATTCTCCTCTTGTTTGTGCACCAGGATTTGAGTCTACGGAATAAATATTTAAGCCACATCAACATCCTCATATGAAAAAGAGGATTTTACCCAAGAATCATGAACATGGTACTTATGCATTTATATCATTATAGAAATGGCGTGAAAGGCTCAACCATGGACTAGTGTCAACCATTAGGATCAATTATAGGTTGATCGATGGATGGTCATGGCATCATTTATATAGATGTTTGTGGCTTTCATACTATTGTGTCTCATTGATTTTGCAATCATAAGAAAAATTCTATTGTTTGTTGTTGATTATGGCTTATCCCTCAATTGAGTTTCAAGAGGAGAAGTTAGATTATGAAAAATACCATAGTTGTTGTATGTCTTAGATTAGTGTGATGGTGACAGTGTTCAGACATCTTCATGAGTGTTGTTGTACCATGTTTGAGCTACATTTTCCATACTTACAGACCTTGTTGTTTGTTTGTTGGTTAATATTGTTGCTTATTTTTGAAGCCTTTGTCCTAGTTCTTTATCAATGAGTTGCTTTTTTGTTATTTATGAGGAATTTTCTAGTGTTTACCTTTTTTGTGCCTTTTCAACATATTCTACCTCAAATTCAACCAAATTCATTAAGGTATCTTGGATCTCACCTTCACAGTTTTGTACTTATTGTTTGGAGCGGGCCTTACGGTTATTTCCTTCAATTGGATCATTTTTGGATCTATATTTTTAGCTCCATACGTATCTAATCACTAGCGTCTTTCTCTCTTTTGGAGAGGAGTTTTTTTCCTAAGATTTTTTCTCCTTTTCTCCACTTATGAAAGTTTGTACTTGGGTACCTTATCAAGCCTCGGTGCAAGGACGCAAGTTTTATTTATGTGGAGGGAAAAAGAAATATATTCGGTTGTGATTGATATTGATTTTATCTACAAACATGAGCTATTTCCACCATAAAAAAACAGAGTTCAAACACTTCTACAATCATATCTTCTAAGAAAAAAACAACTAGATTCTGACAATTTCCGACGTCCGGGAAAATTTGTCACCTCAGTAGCTCTCCCCACATAATTATTGCAAATGTACTTTCAACCAACATCTAGAAATAACAAAGGAGATGGTCACGTATTGAATGTATTCATTTTCATGTATACTTCTTGTTCTTGTTGTATAGGGTGATGTCATGATCGATATTCACTAATTTGGCAATGTTGCATCTTTTTTTGATTTATCAGTTGTGGAAGAGCAAGAGAAGAATAATGTTAAAAAATGCATCGAAAGGAAATGCACCCATTCTGTTGCATCCTTCCCTCTTGGTGAAATGTCGTTCAAGAATAGCAACGTAGGAGAGCAATGTGAATACCAAGTGTGCCATCTGGAAATTTGTGGGTAGCATAGAAGACCAGTAACCCCAACCGATGTTGCGACAGGTAGATGTGCTAAATTTATATTCAATGAAGGCATGAGTGAAAGAAAGAAAATATGTATGAGACAAAGCAACAAATGGATGCAAAAATGGGATATCTACCCCAATTCTTGTCCCTCAAACAATGAGTTAAATAATTTTGTTATGGAGAAGTTTCGTAAGAATATATGGGGAAAACATTTGGGAAAAAAAAAGAAGTATTATGTTGATGAATTCAACCCCACTTGCAATCTCCAACAAAAAGAGTACATTGGAACTATAATTTCGTGGAGATCAAAGAATATTATTGTTCAATTAATAACTAACTTGCATCAACTTCAATGTGAAATGAAACGGTGGAAAATACCTAAAGAAGATTGGGAAGAATGGGTGTGCATTTTTTTCATTTCTGGGGCAATGGAATCGGAAGAACATTTCATTTTGGAAAGTGATGCTTTTCAAAGACATGAGGGCAGTTTTGGAAATTTGTTAGCATCGGTCCCTTGGCTTTGTCTTTTTAGTGAGTAGACTATTAGAAGGTTAGGTATGCACATCATTAGTGTGAATAAGAAAAAGAACGACTTGCAAAAGATGAAAAACAAAGAGGTTGGGTCCCATATGGAACTTTTCGAGAGGGGTTATCCTTCACCCTGGTGAAAAAAGATATATTCAATATGTTTGGGGTCTAGCTATAATGACAAACAATCAAGCTGAATTCTTAGCTTTATTGAAAGAAAGAAAAAAATAGCCATATTAATAAGAATAAGAAAAATATGGGTATTTGGGGATTCAATTTTGGTTATTAAATAGGTTCATATCTCAAGGAATCTCGAAGTAAAGTAAATCATAATATTATAATAAGGATCTCTAAGTAACTGAGTTTCTTCATGGAAATACAATTCTTTCATATTCTCTGCTATCTGAACAAATATGTTGATACTCTAGCCAACAAAGAGGCATGGTTGGATCAAGGAGTGATGTAATTGAATAACCATATATCATGTGCTTCCTTGCCATGACTAGTGGAAAAAATAGAGAAGAAACGCCAAGTCGGATTGGTAGACAATCAGGCGATCCAAGTCACTGGAAATATAGATGGAATTTTATTATCAATCTTCAGTTATTCCCATTGCATCCATCCATGTTCCGGTTCCAAGGCAAATTGGATAGAAGAAATAAATTAATGGTTCAAAGAATATCGAAGTACAAAAATCTCAATGTTAGTGGCCCAAGTTTACTACACAACTCCAGGAGAAGAGGAACCTAGCTGTTGTTTGGGATTAGAAGAATACAAGATGGGAAATTTCATATTAATAACCTCAAAAATTTGAGGAAGTACCTAGATCTCAGTCAATCCGAATTAATGGCGTTCACTCTCGGCAAAGAATGTGAATTAAGGGAGAAATCTAGTTAGGATTGTAATATTGGAGATATGGAATTGGTTTCTATATAATTGATTATCCACAATTGGCATCATACCTATCATAATTTTCCTATCATAAGATAAATCTCCTCCTCACATGCAACCTATGACCTTTCATCTCCCTTTTCTCCTAATTTCCATTATTTTCACAAATAAATGTGTCAAAAATGCCATTTTTCCTTTACAAATCCTTTGCCTTTGCCAATTTCCTTAGCCATAATAAAACGATGAACACCCAAACTAGGATGTTTTGCCAAACATTCAGCTTGAATAAGTGTCCCATCAATTGTGGTTATTATTTTTAACTTTATTAAATGGAATTTTCACCATGGTTGTTATAGTTTTCCCCTTGGTGGTATTTTTCCTTAGCTTGGGGCCTATATATTTTGTTCATTGTCTATTTGTGATCTTCATTATTTTTGGTTTTGGTAATTGTTTGATGAAAATAACATAATAAAAGTAATCAAAATCCAACACAACTTCACAAGAAATGATCAAACTAAAGATAAATCACCCTAAGTGTTGCCCCTATCGATTTCTCAATAATCTATACTAGGGAAATCCATATTTATGCAATGATAGATTGATGTATGTGCCTCGCTCCACCTTGTGACAAGCACTGATCATCGAAACTAGAATTATCTAGTTGTTTGAGAATGTAATTATATGCATCATGTTCCAAGTATATCTATGGATTCCATTGAGTAGAGTCGTCAAATAAGATTTTTTTTTTTGTCATTGTGAACAACAAGGCTTATATACTTTTTTAGGTTCTTTAAAAAAAAATTATGATTAAAATATTGAAAAGGATTTTTTCAAAGTCTATAGTTTTAAATTTTATGTTAGCGTCAAGTTTTTTAAATAGCCTCCACCACCACACCACATATCATAAGTTTTACTTTAACATATGGTGCCCTATTTGCTCCATAGTGATTTGACTAGCTCTGTGAAAAATGTTTTTAGTTGCATTTAATTGACATTGTGGTGCCATTATGGTTGGTATTTATCATAGCCACTTGTTTTGTGGTTATAAAATTCAGGTGATTTGGTTTGATTTGTATGGTGATTATAAGTGAAAATTAGTTGTTGTTGTTGTTAACATCAACCTTGTTTTATACCAATTTTGTTCTTGACACTCATGAAAACACACTTTCCAACCTAGTGTTGTCAACATGGGCACACTACAAGGAAAAGACCCTCTAGCGGAGGTTATAAAGGAGGTTTTAGTGTTATAAAATTGGCCAACATTGTCAAAAAAACAATTTCTACAACATTTGTTCATGGTTATGGAGGTTTTGGCGGAACTTTTAATGGAAATTCAACACAACTAAAAAAAAGGGTTGTCGGAGGTTATTACGGATGTTTTTTTTCATCGATGCGCTACTCTGGATTTAAGCATTGGTGCGTACATGTAGAAGGTGCCCCGGGGCGGTCGAAGGAGAATGCACTAGGCCGTTAAGGTATAAAACCACACCAGGCGTAGTGTTGGTGATACAACACACGGGGCCGTTCTAATTGGTCTTGAGATTTGTGCGGTGCCCATAGGTCGTATCAACGCACCAGTGCGTAGAATTATAGAAACGCACCAGTGTGCAGTATCACACAAATCCACTGAGATTTATAATTGGTATCGGTATTTGTGCGGTGCCCATAGGTCATGCAAATGCACTGGTGCATATAGACACATAAACCCCCCGGTGCGCAGTATCACACAAACGCACCGAGATTTATAATTGGTATTGGTATTCGTGTAGTGCCCATAGGTCGTACAACGACACTGTTATTAATCCATAAATTTTCACTATCTGAAGATGAATAAGTATCAGTTCTAGATTTCTAGAAACAAAGTTCATGAACATTGTGAGTTCTAGAAATCTCATGGCCTTCATTATCCTTGGGATAAATTTTCACTACTTCATCATTCCGTCGTGTCAAGCTCAGATCACCCATATCAGAAGACCCATCATGGGCTCATGCCAGTCATTATCACTATGTTTCACCACCTTTGGCCTCAAGCCCTCTATTTTTGTTTAGCCTAAACTCCTCCATTGCCTATCTAGGGTTTTTAAGGGAATTTTTTGGTTTCATGACCTCCATGATTAAATAATAAACAAGGCTTATATCTTGATTCTCTTACACCTCCCCCTATCCTTAAAATACCTCTATAAACACTTCCCATCACTCCTATCCCTCAGAATCATCATTTTTCTACAAAACCTAGTATATTGTCACAATTTGACACTTTTTGAGACTAGGCCTTTGTTTTGACCTTTTGGACCCCTTCCCCTCACTCAATTATTGAAATTACACTTTCCCCTACTCCCTAACATCTATCCCTATCCCCAAAAATTTCCCCAAGAATTTAGACAACCCTTAACCCCTTCATTCCCCTCCCTCTGCAAGGTGGTCCTAAATCTCCTACACCAAACCCTAATTTCCTCTTCCAACTAAGCCAAGGTTTGATATGAAAAAGAGGCACAAGAGAAAAGGATTAATTTGATATATCATGTCAGCAAGAATAAGTATATACCAGCTCATAAACATCATGCCTCCCTCATTTTCCAAAAATTCATTCCAAGGACCAAGTCATTTGCCACACCTAGGGCCAATTTTGCTTCAAACTATGTTTATGACCAAACAGAGATGAATTTGGAAAAAGTGAGAGATTTTTTTGTCCATAATAGGGCCAAGAAGAACAACCTCCTTCAGTTTTTACACAGGTATCATGGTTTGGGAGAAATATAAAAAATACAGGTGTCACGGGAGAAATTCTGCATTACTGGAGTGACCTTGGGAAAATCAAGTTTTCTCACAGCTGGAGTGTCAAAATTACTTTTTTGATGAATCAAAAGACAACTAGACTTAAATATATTTCCAATGAGCTATCATGAGCTCAATTTGGAACTGAGGAAGTCATCCAAAAGTGGTTTGCACCAACACTTTTCATTTCTGCACCATCATTCAAGACTTTTTGACCAGTCTTGGGAGAATCATTTTTTGGCTAGGAAAATCAACTCCAAATAGAAAAAAAAATTATATATTTGGAAATTATACTCCAAAATATTTCCTACAAGCTATCACAAAGCCCATTCTGACACCGGGAAGGCATCCAAATGCCTTCTGCAAAATGGCGCTGCACACAGACAAATAGGTGTTGCGCCCCTGGCAGCACTCTGCAAATTTTTCCAAATACTTTCAAAAATTGAATTTTTTGCCTCTAAATTTTCTGCAAGCTAATACAAGGTTGGTAAACCCTTTTTCCTCCTCCTAAGCATTATTTTTCCTAAAAATAAAAGAGGTCATCCATAGTCAAAATTTGACCCAAACCCTAGACTATGCAAAAATCAGTTTTTATGTCTTTGAGCTAGGGTTTGTAAGAAAATTTGGTTTTGAGTGCATAGAGTGGGCTGAGTTGGGCCTTCATCTAACAGAACTTTCCTTCCAGTTCACAAAAATCTACCTCCACACATCCATCATCTCCCCATATTCCTTCTCCACAAAGAATATCACCTCTTACCTCTTCCCCTAAATTGCCAAGTGAGAGGGCTGACCGTAGCCCTAGTGAAAAACACATAGAAGGCAACAGTCAAGAGGAAGATGAGACAGATAATGATGGAAAAGGAGGGAGAAATAAATAAGAATATGATGAAAATTAAGAAAACGATGAAAATGAGGGAAGTAGCCATGAAGAAAGTAGTGATGGCAATGATGAAGTTAGTGAAGGGAGCCACAAAGATAAAGAGGCACAACATCATGATGACGAGAAAGAAGATCAGCAAGATGATGGGGAAGAGCAGGATGATGAGGAAGAGCAAGATGATGAGAAGGACATCCATCAAAGCACATCAAGTAGTCAAGGAAAGAGTCATGACTGTTGACAAAAATCAGTCCAAGCATGACAAAGAAATTCAGAGTGAGGCAAGTGCAGAAGACATCAAGCAAGCCCTCATGGAGCTAGAGGAGCTAAAAAAGACCAAAGTCAATGACATCCTTGTAATCTTGGCTGATTCTTCTCAGAAGATGTCTAAAACCCCTTGAGGGGTCTACACGCCAATTTTGAGGGAAATCCGGAAACTTTTTTTTTTCTTCCAAATTTTGGCCCCTAGGAGCGCAACACCCTAGGCGCTACACTCTTTTTTGGGGAATCCTAAGCTTCTAAAGTTTAATTTTTTGGTTTTTTCATGTCACCAACATTCTACCCAAAAAAATTCAGGTCAATTGGAGCATTTTTTCCCCCTCAAAAGGTCAAAAAACACCTCAAAAATGACCTTTCTGCCTCCTTTTCAGGCCTGGCGCTACGCGTTGAGCAGTAATGGGAGATTGGATTTTTGAGCAAGTAAATGGCATCCATTAAGCACAACTCAAGTATTTCTGGAAATTATACTCTTCAATATTTCCAACAAGCCATCACGGGGCCAAATCCGGTGCTGGGAAGGGGTCCAAAATTCAGCTACAACAGACCCCATTTTCTGCTAATATGGCACTGCGCCCCTCGATTGTCTTTTGCCAAAAAGTCAACAAAAGACACTGATTAATGAAAAATTGGGTTTTTAATGTTTTTTTTGGGCAAATCACTCCTGATTTTATTTGGGAGTTATGTTTTGATGTTTTTCATTTATTATCTTATCTCTTATGTGTCTTGGGCCTTGCATGGTCATTAAGCACATTTATGACATTTATGGCTAAATTAGGGTTTCTGGAAGCCTCTTAGGGTTTCCACCTCCTCATTTTCTCCATAAATATACCATGAGGCTCTTGTACATTTTGTTGGATGTTGATGACTTATGCTGAAGTAATACATAGTCCCTTGAAGCCTTTGATAAGAAATTGATGTCTTGGAGCTTATGCATGATCTAATTCACTTGTTGATGGAGAAGGACTGTTTGCAGGATCCATAGGCCTGGTTGATGGTGAATTTTTCTCTTGTTAATGTTTTCTAATTTTCTCATATGTTTTCCATCCATCTATGCTGCAGTAGGACAAAAAAATTAGACTAAGATATGCTTGTTGATGGCACCTTAGATCTTTTTGTTTCCTTCATTGCCTAGATGTTTTCTTCTGCCTAAGATATGTTAGGGAATTCATCTCTTACTCTCTAATAATTTTTTGGCTTGTCTATTTTCTTGAATGATTTAGATTAGTTAGTATCAATTATGATTTATGGCTAGCCCTACATATTGTTACCTCTAAAGTACTCTGTTCTTGAAATCATCTTTTGAAGCAGCTTTGCCTATAGTTTGTCAAAGAAGTTTTTCTTAACCATGCTCTTTGCCTTTACTTAGCTAAAATTGTCTCAAGGAACTTTCATAGTTGTCACTTTGGATGCTAGGGTTTTTCTCTTCTTCTATGGTTATAGTTACTTGTGCAACTTAAATGTTTTTCCTGCTCTTGATGATAAAACCCATGAAAGATTGAATAAGTTTTTGCCTTTCTATGTTTTATCTGAATGTTGTCTTGGTTGATTATCTGCTTTCAATCTGAAATCAAATGGATTAGGTTTTTCTTAAGCCTTTGACTCTCTTGCTATGCTTATAAATCTTCTAACTCCCTCAGTTTACAAGTATATAAAGGATTATGTTTCTGCCTTTTATTAGCTTGTTGTTCCCAAGTTTAAATGTCCATCTCATGACCCTTCACAACCTTAAAGATCCACCAACCAAGTTAAATTTCCCTGCAAATGCTCTTAACACCATTGATGAACTCATTCATGACCTTTTTTGACTCCATTGCCCAATGACTTAACAATCTTCCTTGTTTTCTATCTAAATCTATCTGAGCATCATACCCAACCAAAACTAATCAAAATACCCTGCACTTAACATCTAGCCTAAAATCAACCCTAATCAGTAAGCAAGTTCACATCTTGGCACCTAATAGAGAGATTCCTCTCCGAATCTAGGAAGGATAGGTCCTAGGATTCCAAAGCTTGGTTTGATGTTACCCTGTACCTTTGTATCTCAATCAATATAGCAAATTACGAGGAGCTAACATAATGGCGATCATGGTGGGACCTTCTGAGTAAATTGCATCTTAGACATCCTTAAGACCTCAAAAATCCCACAAACATCCTTAGATTGGTATTCAATGTTGATGGTGGACAGCAACCCACCTTAAAATATTTGAAATCATCCACCTGGAGACTCCACAAACTCTCAATAGACCTAAAGATTCCAATGGAGGAAGAACCTGAAACATGACCAGTCATCCTAGAAAGAAAGAGCATTCAGGCCTAAGTTGGATTCAAGAAATTATTGTTTTTATCTATAACTACGTTCTATCCTACTTTAAGCCTGATCAAGAATACACTAATGAGATCTACATTTATCATTGGAAAGATCTCAAGCCTTGAAAAGCTAGGCCTCAAATTTTAGACCATGATCAGTCTTATACACCTGTGCTTACCCCAGATTCACCTGTGGAAGATATAGTGAAACATGAGCCTCATGCTACCTTTCCTCCTCTTGCTGAAACCTCAAACAGCCATAAATCTCTTTTTACACTACATATACCCACAAATGTCCCAGAAAGATACAAGCCTCTGATTTTGCCTCCTATCTTCCAAGCCCTCCCTGCAAATCTTGCAAATAAACTACCCATATTTGATGGAGAAAGCTCAAAAGTCACCGCTGAAGAACACATTCAAAATCTTGAGAATTTACTTGACCTTTATGAAATACAAGAAGATGATGTGCGTATTAGAATGTTTGCCTTATCATTACAAGGAAAAATTAGGAGTTGGTTTAAGGACCTTCCAGCTGCAAGCATTATCAATTTTCATCAATTTACTCAAGCCTTCTTAGATATGTGGGTGATCATGGGAAATGAAGTTGTCATCACAGAGGAATACAAGAATTTAAAAAGACAACCAGGGGAGACAGTACAAGAATTTTCAGCCAGGTTCAATAAGGTATACAATGCAATACCTACTAAGATAAAGCCACCTTTGGGGTGGGCTCTCTTGCACTACCCAAGTAATTTTGACCCAGAGATGGAATTCCAGATAAGAGAAAAAGACCCTTCAAACCTGGAAGAAATGCAGAATATGGAAATTACTGTAGAATTCAACATACTGGAAAGAGAGGAAAAGTTAGAAGAAATAAGGAAGGACAAAGCAACTCAAGAGAAAATAACTTCTTCAGAGTTAAAACTAGAGATGTTGATAGATACAATCAATAAAATGATGCATATACTTGGTAGGAAAGAGGAAGAGTACATGGTTGAGATTGGTGCTGATTATTCAGAGCATCCGGTACCATTTTCTTGGGCGGAACCAAATCAGTCATTTCAATGCAAAGGTAGCCATCAAAACAATTGGCTGACCAAGGTTGCAAAGAAGAAGATGCAGAAAGTTGTCAAGTAAGTACTATATGTTTTCCTACATCTTGTGCTTCACTATTTAGAGAGTTTTACAAGCAAATTGAAAATAGAAACAAGTTAGAATGCTCTAAAGAATCAATAAGGGATGAAATGGATAATACAAACCCTTTTTCAAATCCAGAAGTTCTCCCCTCAAATCATCTTGGTATGGTTGTTTGGATTACAATACCAGAAATGAAAGATGAGCCAACACCACTTGAGTCCATACCCTTGTTCTTTGAGTCATTTCAGATTGCTAAAGGAGAAGCTATTGGCCATGAACACTCTCCTTTTCATATGGTGGAACAATCTGCTGAACAAGTGTGCATAATGGATGGCATTCCTCCTATAAATAAGTTGCCCAAATATGATCAATATGATGATGATTATGTTCTGCAAACTCAAGCCAACACTACCGAACAACCAGTGATTAGTTTGTGGGACAAATACAGTCATTCTCCACAGCTCAAGTATAGTGATCAACAAATACCACACAACCATGACAGTGAAGAAGAAAGTGCAGAGATTTTGGGAGAAAGGGAAGGATCTTTACCTCTTTGTTGCGCTTCCTTTCAGTTCATCAAAGACAACCTTAATGCAATCAGAAGTCAACAATCTTTGGGTATTGATTTTAACAACAAAGAACACATTCAGCCCTATATCCAGCCTTCACAAGAGAAAGAGAACAGATATATCTCTTTTCAATAAGGTTTGCTACAGGAAAATATGGCAATATATGATGAGTTTGATAGTGCAGATGATCATGAGGAAGAGAAGGGGTTTCTTTCCCAAAGGAGTCCTAAGCTCAACCAAGTAAAGGAAGAAGCAGTCCTGGATCAAGTTTATCTCCCAAATCCTCTAAGCCAGGTATTGTTTCAAGATCCCCTTGCTGATTTGTTAGAGGCACTTAAAGAGGGAGTAAAACATGTCAAGAGCAGTTTGATGCAAGGTTTAAAGAAAATTTTAGGCACTACTATTCGAAAACAAGTGAGGTGGAAGTGGCCTTTTGATTTCTTCAGCACTCTTAAAGAGCTGAAACAAGATCAATCATGGAATCATCTACTTGATTGGTTATATTGGAAAAGGGAGTTCACCAAATGAATGTATATCATGTATAGGTTAGATTAGGATAGATAGGAAAACAAATAAGCTCAGCACTATGAGCATCTTTCTACCTTATTTTTAGATTGTTCTGACCAAGAAGAGAAAAAAAAAATTAAAAAACAAAGAAAAATGAAAAAGAGGGCAGATGAAAAGAAGAGGTACAGCCCCATACCCAAAAAAAAAAAAAAAGTGATGCTGAAAGTGTGCAAGTCTAAATGCCACTACTTGTTTTTGAAAAAGAAGTCTTGTTCATTCATCTAGCCTAATCATGGCTGAACATGTTTTCAATTTATTTGTTGATAAGTTAGTGAAAGTGAGCTTGTTAAATCATTCAAAATTGAATTGTAAAAAAGGATAGATTAGGGAATGAAAAGATACTGGTTCCACATGCTCAAAACAGAACCAAAGAGGAATATGAGGATGCATAACAAATGATAGATCACAACCCTTATCTTTCTATTTTTAATTTTATGCAAAATAATGTTTGTGTGCAGTTTGTTCTTATGCCACAACTCATGGTAAGTCAAATTGCCTAATCCTGATTTAAACCATGCTTTCAATTTCATGTTATAGCTTAGAGAAAAAAGTTTGTTAAACAACTCAATCTTGACAAATGAGTTGTCTAGGTAGAGAATAAGAAGAGTTCACTAGCCTAATTTGAACTCTTGGAAGAAATAAGGGTACAATTAGATAGTTTGATTTTTGTTTTCAAAAAGAAAAATGTCAAGGGTTTGCTAATTCAAATGCACCCAAGTAAGAAAAAAAATGTTAGGAAAGTAGGTTGGGTAGGTAGAGATGATGTTGATATTAATCATGTTTTTTCAGATTACTAAAGATCACAGCTTCAAGCAAGCATCAGCAAGTGAAAGAGGTAAAAATCTGCCCAATGGATGAGGCACTAGTCTTCATAAACCAAGATATCTGAAAGTTCTGGACACCTCCTGAAAAGGAGTTGCCCTCCCCAAGTGAAGCCACTATTATTCATCCATAAATTTTCATTATCTAAAGATGACTAAGTATCGGTTCTAGATTTCTAGAAACAAAGTTCATGAACATTGTGAGTTCTAGAAATCTCACGGCCTTCATTATCCTTGGGATAAATTTTCACTACTTCATCATTCCTTCGTGTCAAGCTCAGCTCACCCATATCAAAAGACCCATCATGGGCTCATGCCAGTCATTATCACTATGTTTCTCCACCTTTGGCCTCAACCCTCTATTTTTGTTTTGCCTAAACTCCTCCATTGCATATCTAGGGTTTTTAAGGGAATTTTTTGGTTTCATGACCTCCATGATTAAATAATAAACAAGGCTTATATATTTATGCTCTTACATCTCCCCCTATCCTTAAAATACCTCTATAAACACTTCCCATCACTCCTATCCCTCAGAATCATCATTTTTCTACAAAACATAGTATATTGCCACAATTTGACACTTTTTTAGACTAGGCTTGTGTTTTTACCTTTTGGACCCCTTCCCCTCACTCAATTCTTGAAATTCCACTTTTCCCTACTCCCTAACATCTATCCCTATCCCCCAAAATTTCCCCAAGAATTTAGACA
The DNA here is from genome assembly GCA_034641835.2 of Pinus albicaulis. Lineage (NCBI taxonomy): Eukaryota > Viridiplantae > Streptophyta > Pinopsida > Pinales > Pinaceae > Pinus > Pinus albicaulis. The sequence goes on from CM076570.1 coordinate 929,251,391, forward strand.
ACCCTTAACCCCTTCATTCCCCTCCCTCTGCAAGGCGGTCCTAAATCTCCTACACCAAACCCTAATTTCCTCTTCCAACTAAGCTAGGGTTTGATATGAAAAAGAGGCACAAGAGCAAAGGATTATTTTGATATTTCATGTCAGCAAGAATAATTCTATACCAGCTCATAAACATCATGCCTTCCTCATTTTCCAAAAATTCATTCCAAGGACCAAGTCATTTTCCACACCTAGGGCCAGTTTTGCTTCAAACTATGTTTATGACCAAACAGAGATGAATTTGGAAAAAATGAGAGAGGTTTTTGTCCATAATATGTCCACGAAGAACAAACTCCTTCAATGTTTACATAGGTATCATGGTTTGGGAGAAATATAAAAAATACAGGTGTCATGGGAGAAATTCTGCATTGCTGGAGTGACCTTGGGAAAATCATGTTTTCTCACAGCTGGAGTGTCCAAATGACTTGTGTGATGAATCAAAAGACGACTAGACTTAATGAGATTTCCAATGAGCTATCATGAGCTCAATTTTGAATTGAGGAAGTCATCCAAAAGTGGTCTGTACCAGCACTCTGCATTTATGCACCATCATTCAGGACTTTTTGACCAGTATTAAGAGAATCAATTTTTGGTTATGAAAATAAACACTAAATAGGAATAAAATTGTATATTTGGAAATTATACTCCACAATATTTCCAACGAGCTATCACGGAGCCCATTCTGACACTGAGAAGGCCTCCAAATTCCTTTTGCAAAATGGCGTTGCGCACAGACAGATAGGTGTTGCACGCTTGGCAGCACTCTGCGGATTTTGCCAAATACTTTCAAAAATTGAATTTTTTGCCTCTAAAGTTTCTGCAAGCTAATACAAGGTTGGTAAACCCTTTTTCCTCCTCCTAAGCATTATTTTTCCTACAAATCAAAGAGGTCATCCATAGTCAAAATTTGACCCAAACCCTAGACTATGCAAAAATCAGTTTTTATGTCTTTGAGCTAGGGTTTGTAAGAAAATTTGGTTTTGAGTGCAAAGAGTAGGCTGAGCTGGGCCTTCATCCAACATAAATTTCCTTCCACTTCACAACCATCTACCTCCACACATCCATCATCTTCCCATATGCCTTCTCCACAAAGAATTTCACCTCTTACCTCTTCCCCTAAATTGCCAAGTGAGAGGGCTGACAGTAGCCCTAGTGAAAAACACATAGAAGGCAATAGTCAAGAGGAAGATGAGATAGATAATGATGGAAAAGGAGGGAGCAGTAAAGAATAATCTAATGAAAATGAAGAAAATGATGAAGAGGAGGGAAGTAGCCATGGAGAAAGTAGTGATGGCAATGATGAAGTTAGTGAAGGCAACCACAAAGATAAAGAGGCACAGTAGCGATGATGGGAAAGAAGATCTGCAAGATGATGGGGAAAAGTAGGATGATGAGGAAGAGCAGGATGATGAGGAGGACAGCCATCAAAGCACATCATGCAGTCAAGGAAAGAGTCATGACTGTTGACAAAAATCAGTGCAAGCATGACAAAGAAATTCAGAGTGAGGCAAGTGCAGAAGGCATGAAGCAAGCCCTCATGGAGCTAGAGGAGCTAAAAAAGACCAAAGTCCATGAAAGCCTTGGAATATTGGATGATTCTTCTCAGCAGATGTCTAAAACCCCTTGAGGGGTCTACATGCCAATTTTGAGGCAAATCCGGAAACTTTTTGTTTTTTTTCCAAATTTTGGCCCCTAGGAGAGCAACACCCTAGGCGCTACGCTCTTTTTTGGGGCATAATCAGCTGCTAAAGTTTAAATTTTTGGGTTTTTCATGTCACCATCAGTCTACCCAAAAAAATTTAGGTAAGTTGGAGCATTTTTTCCCCCTCAAAAGGTCAAAAAACACCTCAAAAATGACCTTTCTGCCTCCTTTTCAGGCCTGGCACTGCGCGTTGAGCAGTCATGGGATATTGAATTTTTGAGTAGGTAAATGGAATCCATTCAACACAAATCAAGTATTTCTGGAAATTAGACTCTTCAAGCTTTCCAACAAGCCATCACGAGGCCAAATCCGGTGACGGGAAGGGGTCCAAAACTCAGCTGCAACAAACCCCATTTTCTGTTGATATGGCGTTGCGCCCCTCGACTGTCTTTTGCCAAAAAGTCAACAAAAGACACTGATTAATGAAAAATTGGTTTTTTAATGTTTTTTTTGGGAAAATCACTCCTGATTTGATTTGGGAGTTATGTTTTGATGTTTTTCATTTATTATCTTATCTCTTATGTGTCTTGGGCCTTGCATGGTCATTAAGTACATTTATGACATTTATGGCTAAATTAGGGTTTCTGGAAGCCTCTTAGGGTTTCCACCTCCTCATTTTCTCCATAAATAGACCATGAGGCTCTTGTATACTTTTTTGGATGTTGATGACTTATGTTGAAGTAATACATAGTCCCTTTAAGCCTTTGATGAGAAATTGATGTCTTGGAGCTTATGCATGATCTGATTCACTTGTTGATGGAGAAGGATTGTTTGCAGGATCCATAGGCCTGGTTGATGATGACTTTTTCTCTTGTTAATGTTTTCTAAGTTTCTCATATGTTTTCCATCCATCTATGTTGCAGTAGGACAAAAAAATTAGACTAAGACATGTTTGTTGATGGCACCTTAGATCTTTTTGTTTCCTTCACTTCCTAAATGTTTTCTTCTGCTTAAGATATGTTAGGGAATTCATCTCTTGCTCTCCAATAATTTTTTGTCTTGTCTATTTTCTTGAATGATTTAGATTAGTTAGTATCAATTATGATTTATGTCTAGCCCTGCATATTGTTACCTCTGAAGTACTCTGTTCTTGAAATCATCTTTTGAAGCATATTTGCCTATAGTTTGTCAAAGTATCTAGCTGTATGTGTTGCCTTTTACTTAAAACTAAAAATTATCTCAAGACTTTCATAGGCTCCTTGTGGATGCTAGGGTTTTCTCTTCTTCTAATATTAATGTTACTTACTGACAAATGTTTTGCACAACTCTTGATAATCAAACATGAAATTAAATAGTTGTATAGTGTTTTATCCAGATGTTGTCTTTAGCCTCTCTGTCTTGTAGGTCTGAAATCAAATGGATTCCCAGTTTGCAGCAATGACTCTATTTCTGTACTTATAAATCTTCTACTCCTCCAGTTTACAATGCATATAAAGGATTATATTTCTCTTGAACACTATTGTTTGTTGAACTAAGTTTAAATGTCATCATGACCCTGTAGCATAAGATCACCAGCCAAGTTGATTGCACCAAGTATCATGACCTGTGGTGAACTCATTCATGACCTTTTTTGACTCCATTTCCCAATGACTTAACAATCTTCCTTGTTTTCTATCTAAACCTATCTGAGCATCATACCCAACCAAAAACAATCAAAATACCCTGCACTTAACATCTAGCCTAAAATCAACCCTAATCAGTAAGCAAGTTCACATCTTGGCACCTACTAGAGAGATCCCTCTCCGAATCCAGGAAGGCTAGGTCCCAGGATTCCAAAGCTTGGTTTGATGTTACCCTTTACCTTTTTATCTCAATCAATCTAGCAAATTACGGGGAGCTAACATAATTGAGATCACGGTGGGACCTTCCGAGTAAATTGCATCTTAGACACCCTTAAGACCTCAGAAAGCCCACAAACATCCTTAGATTGGTATTCAGTTGCTAATGGTGGACAAAAAACTGCCTTAAAATATTTGAAATCATCCACCTAGCGACTCCACAACTCTTAATATACCTAAAGAATCCACTGGAGGAAGAACTTGAAACATGACCAGTCATCCTAGAAAGAAAGAGCATTCAGGCCTAAGTTGGATTCAAGAAATTATTGTTTTTATCTATAACTATGTTCTATCCTAATTTAAGCCTAATCAAGAATACACTGATGAGGTCTACATTTATCATTGGAAATATCTCAAGCCTCGAAAAGCTAAGCCTCAAATTTTAGACCATGATCAGTCTTATACACCTGTGCTTACCCCAAATTCACCTGTGGAAGATCTAGTGAAACATGAGCCTCATGCTACCTTTCCTCCTCTCGCTGAAACCTCAAATAGCCATAAATCTGTTTTTACACTACCTATACCCACAAAGGTCCCAGAAAAATACAAGCCTCTGATTTTTCCTCCTATCTTCCAAGCCCTCCCTGCAAATATTGCAAATAAACTACCTAGATTTGATGGAGAAAGCTCAAAAGTCACCGCTGAAGAACACATTCAAAATATTGAGAATTTACTTGACCTTTTTGAAATAGAAGAAGATGATGTACGTATTATAATGTTTGCCTTATCATTACAAGGAAAAATTAGGAGTTGGTTTAAGGACCTTCCAGCTGTAAGCATTATCAATTTTCATCAATTTACTCAAGTCTTCTTAGATAGGTGGGTGATCATGGGAAATGAAGTTCTCATCATAGAGGAATACAAGAATTTAAAAAGACAACCAGGGGAGACAGTACAAGACTTTTCAGCCATGTTCAATAAGGTATACAATGCAATACCTGCTAAGACAAAGCCACCTTTAGGGTGGGCTCTCTTGCACTACCCAAGTACTTTTGACCCAGAGATGGAATTCCAGATAAGAGAAAAATACCCTTCAAACCTGGAAGAAATGAAGAATATGGAAATTACTGTGGAATTCAACATACTGGAAAGAGAGGAAAGGTTTTAAGAAATAAGGAAGGAAAAAGCAGCTCAAGAGAAAATAACTTCTTCAGAGTTAAAGCTAGAGACATTGATAGATACGAGATGTTGATAGATACAATCAACAAAATGATGCATATACTTGGCAAGAAAGAGGAAGAGTACAAGGTTGAGGATGGTGCTGATTATTCAGAGCAGCCAGTACCATTTTCTTGGGAGGAACCAAATCAGTCATTTCAATGCAAAGATAGTTATCAAAACATACTGGCTGACCAAGGTTGCAAAGAAGAAGATGTGGAGAGTTGTCAAGTAAGTAATATATGCCTTCCTACATCTTGTGCTTCACTATTAAGAGAGTATTAAAAGCAAATTGAAAATAGAAACAAGGTAGAATGCTCTAAAGAATCAATAAGGAAGGAAATGGAGAATACAAACCTTTTTTCAAATCCAGAAGTTCTCCCCTCAAACCATCTTGGTATGACTATTTGGATTACAAAACCAGAAATGGAAGATGAGCTGGAACCTCTTGAGTCCCTACCCTTGTGCTTCGAGTCATTTCAAATGGCTAAAAGAGAATATATTGACCATGAATACTCTCCTTTTCATATGATGGAACAATCTGCTAATCAAGTGTGCATAATGGATGAAATTCCTCCTATGAATAAGCTGCCCAAATATGACGAATATGATTATGATTATGTTCTCCAAACTCAAGCCAACACTACCAAACAATCAGTGATTAGTTTTTGGGACAAAGATAGTCATTTTCAGCAGCACAAAAATAGTGATCAACAAATACCACTCATCTATGACAATGAAGAAGAAAGTGCAGAAATTTTGGGAGAAAGGGAAGGATCTTTACCTCTTTGTTGTGCTTCTTTTCAGTTCATCAAATACAACCTTAATGCAATCAGAAGTCATCAATCTTTGGGTATTGATTTTAACAACAAAGAACACATTCAACCCTATGTCCAGCCTTCACAAGAGAAAGAGAACAGCTATAGCTCTTTTCAATTAGGTTTGCTAGAGGAAAACATGGCAATATTTGATGAGTTTGACAGTGCATATGATCATGAGGAAGAGAAGGGGTTTCTTTCCCAAAGTAGTCCTAAGCTTAGCCAAGTGGAGGAAAAAGTAGTCCTGGATCAAGCTTATCTCCCAAATCCTCTAATCCAGGTATTGTTTCAATATCCCTTTGCTGATTTGTTAGAGGCACTTTAAGAGGGAGTCAAATATGTTAGGAGCGGTTTGATGCAAAGTTTCAAGAACATTTTAGGCACAACTATTCAAACAAAAGTAAGGTGGGAGTGGCCTTTTGATTCTCTTACCATACTCAAAGAGCTAAACCAATATCCCTCATGGAATCATCTGCTTGATTGGATATATTGGAAAAGAGAGCTCACCAGCTGAATGTATATCATGTATCGGTTAGATTAGGATAGATAGGCAAGCAAATAAGCTCAGCACTATGAGCATCTTTCTACCTTTAGTTTTATATTGTTTTGACCAAAAAGAGAGAAGAAGTAAAAAACAAAGAAAAATGAAAAAGAGGGCAGATGAAAAGAAGAGGTACAACCCCATACCCAAAAAATAGTCTTACTGAAAGTGTGCAAGCCTAAATGCCACTACTTGTTTTTAAAAAAAAGAAGTCTTGTTCAGTCATCTAGCCTAATCATGGCTGAACATGTTTTCAATTTATTTGCTGATAGGTTAGTGAAAGAAAAACCTGTCAAAATCATGTAAACTTGACTTGTCAAAAGAGAATAGATTAGGAATGAAAAGATACTGGTTCCACATGCTCAAAACAGAACCAAAGAGGAAGATGAGGATGCATAATAAATGATAGATCACAACCCTTATCTTTCTATTTTACTTTTATGCAAAATAATGTTTATGTGCATCTTGTTCTTATGCCACAACTCATGGTAAGTTAGATTGCATAATCATGATTTAAACCATGCTTTCAATTTCATGTTTATAGCTTAGAGAATGAAGTTTGTCAAACAACTTAATCTTGACAAATGATTAGACTAGGTAGAGAATAAGAGAGTTCATTATCCTAATCTGAACTCTTGGAAGAAATAAGGGTACAATTAGATAGTTTGATTTGTGTTTTCAAAAAGAAAAATGTTGAGGGTTTGCCAGTTCATGTATGCCCAAGGAAGAAAAAATGTTTTGGCAAGTAGTTTGGGTAGGTAGAGATTATGTTGATGTTAATCATGTTTTTTTTTCAGATTACTAGGATCACAACTTCAAGCAAGCATCAGCAAGTGAAAGAGGTAAAAAATTTCCCAATGGATGAGGCACTAGTCTTCATAAACCAAGAGATCTGAAAGTTCCGGACACCTCCTGAAAAGGAGCTGCCCTCCTCAAGTGGAGCCACTGTTAGTCATCCATAATTTTCACTATCTGAAGATGACTAAGTATCGGTTCTAGATTTCTAGAAACAAAGTTCATGAACATTGTGAGTTCTAGAAATCTCACAACCTTCATTACCCTTAAGATAAATTTTCACTATTTCATCATTTCGTCATGTCAAGCTCAGCTCACCCATCCCAGAAGACCCATCATGGGCTCATTTCACTCATTATCACTATGTTTCGCCACCTTTGGACTTAGCCGTCTATTTTTGTTTTGCCTAAACTCCTCCATTGTCTATCTAGGGTTTTTAAGGGCATTTATCTTGGTTTCATGACCTCCATGATTAAATCATCCGTAAGGATTGTATATTTATTCTCTTACACCTCCTCCTATCCTTAATATACCTTCACAAACACTTCCCATCACTCCTATCCCTCAAAATCATCATTTTCCTACAAAACCTAATCTATTGCAACAATTTGACACTTTTTGAGACTAGGCCTGTGTTTTGACCTTTTGGACCCCTTCCCCTCACTCAATTCATGAAATTAAACTTTCCCCTACTCCCTAAAATATATCCCTATAACCAAAAATTTCCCCAAGAATTTAGACAACCCTTAACCCCTTCATTCCCCTCCCTCTACACAGCAGTCCTAAATCCTCTACACCAATCCCTAATTTCCTCTTCCAACTAAGCTAGGGTTTGATATGAAAAATAAGCACAAGAGAAAAGGATTAATTTGATATATCATGTCAGCAAGAATAATTCTATGCCAGCTCATAAACATCATGCCTCCCTCATTTTCCAAAAATTCATTCCTAGGACCAAATCATTTGCCACACCTAGGGCCAATTTTGCTTCAAACTGTGTTTATGACCAAACAGAGATGAATTTGGAAAACGAGAGAGAATTTTTTATCCATAACAGGGCCAATAAGAAAAACCTCCTTCAGTTTTTACACAGGTATCATGGTTTTAGAGAAATATAAAAAATACAGGTGTCACGGGAGAAATTCTGCATTGCTTGAGTGACCTTGGGAAAATCATTTTTTCTCGCATCTGGAGTGTCAAAATTACTTTCTTGATGAATCATAAGACAACTAGACTTAAATATTTTTCCAATAAGCTATCATGAGCTCAATTTAAAATTTAGGAAGTCATCTAAAAGTGGTCTGCACCAGCACTCTGCGTTTTTGCACCATCATTTAGAACTTTTTGACCAGTCTTGGGCGAATAAATTTTTGGCTAGGAAAATCAACTCCAAATAGGAAAAAAATTATATATTTGAAAATTAGACTCAACACGCTTTCCAAAAAGCTATCATGGATCTCATTCTGACACCGGGAAGGCCTCCAAATGCCTTATGCAAAATGGCGATGCGCACAGACAGACTGGCGTTGTGCCCCTGGCAACACTTCAAAAATTTTGCCAAAGACTTTCAAAATCAAGTTTTTCGGCCTCTACAAAGCTTATGAAATTTAATACAAGGATTTTTAAAATTTTTTCCTTCTCCCAATTATTATTTATCAGAGAGGTCATCCATGGTTAGAATTGACCAAAACCCTAGACTATGCAAAAATAAATTGTCATGTCTTTGAGCTAGGGTTTGTAAGAAAATTTTGTTTTGAGTGAAAAGAGTGGGCTGAGCTGAGCTTTCATCCAGCAGAACTTTCCTTCCACTTCACAACCATCTACCTACACACATCCATCATCTCCCCATATGCCTTCTCCACAAATAATTTCACTTCTTACCTCTTCCCCTAAATTGCCAAGTGAGAAGGCTGGCAGTAGCCCTAGTGAAGAACACAAAGAAAGCAACAATCAAGAGGAAGATGAGATAGATAATGATGGAAAAGGAGGGAGAATTAAAGAAGAAGATGATGAAAATTAATAAAATTATGAAGAGGATGGAAGTAGCCATGAAGAAAGCAGTGATGGCAATGATGAAGTTAGTGAAGGCAGCCACAAAATTAAAGAGGCACAACAACATGATGATGGGAAAGAAGATCATCAAGATGATGGGGAAGAGAAAGATGATGAGGAAGAGCAAGATGACGAGGAGGAAAGCCATCAAATCACATCAGGCAGTCAAGGAAAGATTCATGATTGTCTTGAAAAAAATCAGTCCAAGCATGACAAAGAAATTCAGAGTGAGGCAAGTGCAGAAGACATCAAGCAAGCCCTCATGGAACTAGAGGATATAAAAAAGACCAAAGTCCATGAAAGCCTTGGAATCTTGGCTGATGCTTCTCAGCAGATGTCTAAAACCCCTTGAGGGATCTACACGCCAATTTTGAGGCAAATCCGGAAACCTTTTGTTTTTTCCAAATTTTGGCCCCTAGGAGCGCAACACCCTAGGTGCTACACTATTTTTTGGGGCATCATCAGCTACTAAAGTTTACATTTTTTGGTTTTCCATGTCACCAGCAGTCTACCAAAAAAATTACAGGTCAATTTGAGCATTTTTTCCCCCTCAAAAGGTCAAAAAACACCTCAAAAATGACCTTTCTGCCTCCTTTTCAGGCCTGGCACTGCACGCTGAGCAGTCATGGGAGATTGGATTTTTGAGAAATTAAATGACATCCATTCAGCACAACTCAAGTATTTGTGGAAATTATACTCTTCAAGTTTTCCAACAAGCCATCACGGGGCCAAATCCGATGTCGGGAAGGG
>CM076570.1:929261183-929657337 GCA_034641835.2 Pinus albicaulis
CTTTTTCTCCTTGTTGTAGACATTCATTAATTTGCTAACAGTATTCATCAATTCATAAGGCATATTTTATCATATTTTAAGTTCTATCCTTTGAACCCTCTTAGAAGAAAATTTATAGTGAAGATGCCAATGTTGCCTATTTACCCCATAAATCACATTTTGGCTTAAACCTTTAAACTCCATGAATGACCCCAAATCTCTTCCTCGACTTATTTTTTGCACCTCAAATATCTACACTAAACTCCATGAATAACTCCTTTTTGCTAAAAGACACATGACTACAACTTCCTCAAGCTTCAATATTGTTTATAAAATCCATAAATGACTCCTTTTGTGTCAAAGAATCTCGTCACTACACCAAAGTTTCAAATCTAAATAATGCTCAAGCTTAAGATAAAACAACTATAACATGTAAAAAAATGTAAATTATTTCAACACTATACATGTAAATTAGTATTAATAAGTAATAAGTTAATATAAATAGAGCTAATTGTGCATAACTTGTAATTAATACTTGTAGGCCATACAAAATCATAGCCAAAATTATTACAAATAGTCTCAAGCCCATCTTATTTTAGCATATCTCACTTGAACAATTTTCTTCCTCAATCATCATCACATTCATGAGGCCGTAGGCATTGTGCAAGAGGATTTAGCTTCCATAAAGATAAAAAAAACTTAAAGGCATAATCCTGAAGATTTATCTTGCAAAGACCTTCAACCACACTAATTGGTTATACATTCGCCTTCTTTTAACTCCCCTAGGGCTCCCCATACATTTTATGAACTGGGTTATGTGTTGTATAACTAATGTGTCCCCCAACATTATCATTAATGGATATTCCACACCTTTCTTCCATTCGGAGAGGGGCCTTCCATAGGGTTGTCCATTGTTTCCCCTTCTTTTTCTCTTAATCATGGAAGAATTAAGTTGACTTATTTCAGAGGAGCGAAGACATGGTAGAATACAAGGCATCAACAATGCAAACAAATGTTTTTGTTTCACATCTCTTTTTTGTAGACGATTCCCTTATATTTATCAAGGGATCCATCGGGGACTGATGCAGGGGCATTAGGTTCCGAAAAATACTGTGTATTTAAGTAGACATAGGGGGATCTTATGTTTCTAAATTCTTAGGTAATTATTAGTATTTTGAATAAATATAGTGAGAAATTGTAAATGTTCCCAAATGATTGGAGAACATGAGGGAATTTGATTAGCTAGGAATATGAAGAGACAGTTCAGATTTAGGAATAAATTTAGAGACAGTTTCTGTAAATTTAGGGATTTAGTCTAGATTTAGGAGGTCTAGAATTTAAAGAGTTTTGTGGAGATGTAAGGGAGCTGAATCAATTCATTTATATTTTTTATAAATGTAAGCATCAAGGATAGACCTGGGGGAGAGAGTTAGAGTAGGTTCAGGAAATAGAGTTCTTGTAAGCCTACGGTAGTTGAGAAGGGCCATTTGAAATTAAATATCTGGCCGAGGACCAGAAGTTCTGTAAGTTAACTCATTTATATATTATGAAAAAATTGTTTCAGTATTACATGTGCATTGGTTGATTTAATTTCTGTGTGAATGGACTTTGAGTTTCAATAAGAAATTGTATGAGAAATTGTGTGATATAAAATCTGTGGTAAGGTTTGCATATACTGTTGATGAGATTGAATGAAACTACATTGGGTAATTTTAGTCATCAATGATAACTAATAGATCGATGACACAATGAGGTTAAATTGGTATTTGAAATCACTTTTTGAGTGAGGCATATGATCTGGATCATTATGGGGTTAAGGCATAAGATGTGTTCCAAGCAAGAAATTAGGGTTTTAAAATAACTACAATACATTTGGGTTGATGGGCAATACTCTGGTAGAACTATAGTTGAGAATTCTAAAAACTGGTAATGTTAAATTAGTGTCAATGTCTGTTTACATATGGAAATTTTGAGATGTTGAAGGAGAAATCGTGAGTCAAGGACTACGACAAAGCTGATGAGGAGGAAGGATTTGAATTAGTTAAAGGTGTTGTGGTTAATGACCCGTGAAATCAAATGGGAATTCGATAGCACAAGAGAAGTAATGGAGCTATGATTACATAGCAACTCAAAACTGGTTGACACGCTTCCTGTGTGGTAATTATTCCGTCTGCTTAAGAGCAATTCGATTCACACTCGAGTGTTGAAGAGATAAGATAAATAAAGGTGGCATCATTGCAGTGAATTGGAGAAACGAAGGATAGAGGCGTTGAATCATATTTAGAATCTGAGTTAAGGATGCAAAGTTAAAGGCAGAGTTTATACAAATAAAGGCGCTGAAGAATTGGGTGGAATGCAAGTGTAAGAAGGCGGAACCATGAGATATTCGGAACCAGGAGACAGAGTTGTGGAAAGCGATTTCGAAGATCCAAACCAGCAGTATCGCGTAGCTATTTAAGTGGTAAGTTGTTTTGCCTTTTTGAACATGATATTAGTCTTTGGTTGACGCGTGGCAATAAGTGGTATTTAAATACCACTTTCATCGCGTGATTTTGAGAGATTAATAAGTCTGCAATTGTGTTGCGAGATGAGCATTGGATCATCGAAACAAAGCACGATAAGCTATCCACCGTTCGATGTGAATGGTAAGTTAAATGCTATGATCCCAACACATATATATGTTGGCATTGGTTTTTAACCGAAGTCTAAAATTATGTATGGTTAAATATTAAATATGTGGTGGCATTCTAATTAAGGCCGTGAAGGTTTCATATGATATTGTTGATGTTATATTGATTAACATCTATATGCCTTGGTGTTAAATTAACCAAGTTTGAGTTTTTGAATTCAAATAATCTTATGGTTCAACACTATGATAAGCCTTGGACTTAATTATAAGGTATGGATTTTAAGAAATAGAACCGGTGGTTGGTTAACCAAACTCCTTTGTAAGACTTTTGAAAAAGGCTTTCATTTGTGAAAGAAACCTTGGATATGAAGGTTGTTGGCTTTTTAAATAAAAATCGAATGTTGAGAAGGGAGTTTTAAATATGGTTTTTAACCATAAGCCAACACAAAAATAAAGCTTCCATAGATAGAAGAATTGTAATCTGGGTTGAGTGATTTTATAACCATAAATATTTTTATTTAATATCTCAAATCAGAGATATAAAATTTTCCGTATTTAATTTTTGAGTTTTCCTAGATTTGAAATTATTGGGAGCATGAATTTGAACGCATTTTATATGCAGATTTGAGAGTGAATATGTGGGTTTGACAGGGGAGCCTGCCATCAAGGACTCTTTTGTTTTCTTTTATATCCTAAAATATTTTTGTCTAGCTACTAGAATGGAATGTAACAACCACAAATAATCTCTAACGATCATTGGATGCTATGCACTAGCTTTGCTTTGTTTCCCATTCATTGTTAATGAGTTGAAGGATGGTCTTAAATATTTTGGTTTTCGATTAAAACCGTCATATTGTCATATTGCAGAGTGGACATGGCTGATTGAAAAAATTGAGAAAATAATATCTTCCTGGTATCGTCATTGGCTATCATGCGCACGCCACCTTATTATGAAAAAATTTGTGCTCGAAGCCACTCCAGTGTATTGGATGTCCTTCACATGGATACCAAGGGGAATTTTATCTAGGATACATCATATATGATATCGATTCCTTTGGAAAGGTTGTGGATTGAAGGATATTGATGTATTTTCAAATGCCCTAACTACCAAGATGGATTAGCTATTCTGACTTCTCAAAATCTATCGACAAAGGTGGTCACTCAAAGATATATCAAGCCTATGGAACTCTTAGATTGGATCAGGAGCCCTAATTGGAATAGATTTCACATCTTCTCTATATGGAATTTTCTCCTTACTTCTCTCCCCAATTTCAGAGATGGTTTGACTTGGAGAATTAGATAGGGAACCTAGATCATGTGGGTTTGGATACATGGACTAGGAGTGGGAATGTGTACTAGATCCATAATGAGCTCATCGAAAACTTGTATAGTAACCACATTATTCATATTGCTTAGATAATCGGTCTAGACTCCTCTTCTTTATACTTCCAAGGATGGAAATCTACTCATCAACTTGATATCCCTGAAATATGGAAACGAACTTGGAAAAATTACATTACTTCCCACTCTGAATCCCACATTCGTATCACTACTTGAGATGATGAACTTATATATTCACATGCTTAGCATGGTATTTACTTACCCAAATAATGTTACACTTTCATTTTATCAGCTCATAGGCAATTTGAATCAGTCTAGTGGTGGAGCTACCTCCGGAAATTAAAATCCCCTCTGCAAGCTAAGCTATTTATGTGGTGTGTACTCCATAATAAGGCTCCTACCAGTGATAATATTATCAATCCATCCTTTCATAGACCCACTTGGTGTACACTTTGTAAAAATACTCTAATTCCATTGATCACCTATTCCTACTATGTCCCTCCACCTTCTCAATCTAGAGTCTGTGACTCTGTCACTCTTAAATTCACCCCTCCAATGGGAAGGTCATAATGTCAATGAGGCTTAGAAATCTTGGTGGAGTGCTGCTAATCCCCTCAAGGGTTGTAACCTTCATCTTTTGATTTGTTTGGAAATTTGGCTTTAACAGAAAAATTCGATACTCCATGACTCTGCCCGAAATTGACAACTAGCTTCATCACACATCATCTCTATATATAACAGTCTCATGGATGATGATCCTCCCTAACCTAAATGAACCAAAGTGCGTGATGTTATTGATATACTCCACCCGTGGGAATATTTCGATGGATATGCTCAGCAGATTGGTTGTGGTGGGGGGGCTATATTATACCTCAATGATGATCATATTTTAAAAATTAAGGTGGGCTTGGGTCAAGGCACTAATAACTATGTTGAGCTCATTACTCTGAAGAATATCCTTCATTTTTCCATTGATAAGGGCTTCCTACACATTTATATTTTTGGTGGTTCTAAGATTATCATCAATTGGTTTAATGAGACATAGGTTTGTCTCGTGCACACACTATGAAATATCTTTGAGGAAACCCGACTCTTAAAAACTCAATTTCACTCTATCTCTTGTCATCATATTTACATGGAGAAAAATCATATTTTTGACACTCTATCAAAGGAGGCCACACACCAGCCTTGGGGGACAAAACTTATACAATTACTATCACATGCCATAAAATGATGAGTTGCAGGAGGGGCCAAACGACCATGATTTTGATAATATCTAGACTTTTTCATATTCGAGTTATTAGATAATATATCTAGCACATATATCTATTCTTCTATCAAGAATAAATGTATACGGAATCCATTTTACAGCCTTATCGGTAGGGAATGCTTTTTGAAAGCTCCTTTGATATGTGACCTCAGTCACAAATTTGATGCATATGCTACCAAGCATCTACAATATGTAATTTTCTCAATATTAATGAAAATTAAGATTTTTCCTTTGGGAAGAAAAATTGTTGTATGTAAGGGAATAGTGCTTAAGTCTTTTCAAATTTTTATTTTATTCACACATTGCAAAGTGATAGTCTCTTGATAGTTGACTTGACAAATAAGTGAAATCCTAGATTTGGATTTTTCTATGTTCCAGACTTATAAGGACTCCGTGCCAAAACCTTAGCTTATTGTAAACCTCTTTTTCTCCTCCTTGTGTACCTTATATTTCCTCTTTTCACACATTTCTCATCTTTCAAAATAGATACTTTTTAAATTCACTTACTTATCCTCTCCAATCAAACTTGAAAGTTGGTTGGTCCACTTTTAAAGCTTACTCTACATAAATAAATATTGGACTCCCCTTGAATTGAAATTAATAATAACACTATGTTCAACAACATTTGGATTAATATAGTATATATTTGATAGTAAAAAAAAAATCTAATTAAATTATGCATGGAGTAATGTGATGACATTTAGAATTACTTAATGGATTTATTTTTATTAAAATTTTGAAAGTTATGACTTCTTTGAATTTGATTATAAACTATTAAAGTTTATGTAGATAATATATTTTTTCAATTTGATTTCCTTCTATTATATTTATGAAGGATACAAATTCCTTGAAGAAAATTTACTTCTTTTAACTAGTTATATGGCAGTGATGTAGATTTTTAATTTATAGAATCATTGTTGAAATCCAAACATTATAAGTTCTTAGTTACATCACAGCATTGGGAAAAATAAAAAGGTTTCACAATTCCATCCCCTTTAAGAAACATTGTCTTCAATGTTCTATAATTATGTAGAAAACAATTAAATTAAAAATATATTTTTTTTATGTTTGAAAAGTTTTATTAAATAATTGAATCAAATATTTATTAATATATAAATCAATTTCATACATACCTAAATAATTACTTCACTCCTGGAATAAAAATTACAAAGAATTTTCAAGTTTTCTATTAAAACGCAACATTGCTTGGACGTTAAAACTCACCCTAAATTGAGCTTGAACAAATTGCTTTAGACACAACCTACTCTAAATACTAAATACAACATAAATTATTGCTCAACTTACTTAATAATATGTATAACATGTTCATATGATTATACTAAATTGTTCTATATGGTTCTACTGGTTGTATGAGGTCTATATGGAACCATGCATCGTCAAAAATGCATGGTTATCTTTCTCTATCTCTCTTTTTCTTTCAACTTTCTCAATTAGTCAATTTTATGTGAAAACGACTATATTAACCTATCTTTATACTTTCAGTCAAGACAAGAACTCTAATCTATTTTTTTAGTTTATTCCTACTCCATATCATGCATGCCTGAGATGTAACTTTATAAACTTAGCTAAATACAAGATTCACTTTTTTTTTTTTTTTAATTTTCTTTTTCCAAAATATTTGAAATGACATATTATATGTTGACACTAAACCTATGTAGAGGTACCTATTTAAGAAATAATTTAAATGCTTCTTCTGGGTGAGGAAGGAACTATGTACCAAGCCAAGTCTAACTTTCAATTGATGAAACTTTTCTCTTTCGAAATGCTTGATAATAATATTACAAGTTACAACTAAACTGTTTTTTATGTATATTTTGGGTTAGCTTATTACCCTGGAAATTTCATGCATATTTAATAATTGTTTGGGTTATTTATTACAAATATCACATGGATATATCAATATTGCAGTTACATACAAAGTTTATATTGTGGGTTATTACTATTAAATTTCATATATGAAATCAAACTTGAACTTGCACTCATAGAAAATATTATTTTAGATGATTTATGATTGTTATACATACTACATTGTCTGAAAATAAATAAATATATATATCAGTTTTATGACGTGAAAATAGTGCTGGCACAAAAAGTTCAATTTGAATTAGGGTTGGGAGGTATTAAACTAGTCATCAATAGAAAGTCTTAAGATGGAAAATTAGATTTAAGAAAAATAATTGGTTCTCATCAATTTCTTAGTTATTCAAAATCCACACCCAATATTTGAGAGAGATGATTATTTTTCTGCTTAGGCACAATCTACTATAAATACAAACAAAAAATAACATAAAATTATTTATCCACTTGCTTGATCATTTGCATATTATGTTCACACAAAACCTATGAATATCTTCCTATTCAACTTATAATTCTCAACACTTCCTCTTAGTGAGGAATGAATTTTGTACAAATCTAAGTACACCTTTGAATTTCTCAAACTTCCCTCTTCTCAACCACTTGATAAGGATACTAACTACTAGTAGATCTCTGTGAATATCCTAGAGTCTCATTTCTCCCTTATACAACTTATCTCATTTAAAAAAATATCTAGTATTTGTATGTTTCAACTTGTCATTCACGCAACCCCTTAGTTATTCATTAATGTTATTTGGAATCTATTTTTTCTCAAACTTATTCCTTTAAATCTTGATTAAGGATATGGGGCATCAATTTTTTCCCGTTTCTTTTTGGCTATGCTAACACAACAATTAGTTATAATTTTAGGAGTATTCAGGATACCTAAATTCCTCATGGAATAACTTAAATTATAATGAAAAGAGATATGAAGCTTCTACCATAATTACCTTGAATATCTTCTCTATCTCCTCCAACTTTGAATCCGAAATTGAATAATATTCTTCAACAGGGTGAAAATGATGTTTGAATATTTGATATGCAAATGAGAAACATGATTTGTGTGTTTTTCTTTATATTCTTTTTTTTGTTGTAAAAATATCAGAAAACCTAGTTTAGAGTGTGAGATATTATGTGTGGGGGCTAAGCTAGAGATAAACTTTATGGAATTTCTTATTTAAATCATGTCGAAATATTTTTGAGATGTAAACAGTTTAATTAATCCCATTTCTTTTTAATTTATAATTGTTTTATCTCTTGTAAATTTCATATGCAATTATATCAAGTCATGTGAACAAGGAAATATTTATTTACCGTTAAGAGTGACTAAAAAATGTTTACCACATTGGATTGCTTCTCCCCACTATGTATTTGCTCTAATTCTTAATTTTCCAAAATTTGTATGTCGAAATAAAACACTATCATTTTAGCACGATCTTGAATTTCTTTATACTTTTAGCCAATACCAAAACCCTAATATATTTTTTAGTTTTCTCTTATTCCATGCCATGCATGCATGAGATATAATTTTATAGACTTAATAGCTAAATATAAAACTCACTTTTTAAAATAAATATAGCTATTTTTTTTTTTTTTTTTTTCTGAAAATATCTCAAATGAAATCTTACATGTTCATAGGAAACTTATTTAGAAATTTATGTTTAAGAAATAATTCTAAATACTTCCTCTCGTTGAGGGAGGAAGGAATTATGTTCTTATCCAAGTATACTTTGAATTTCTCAAACTTTCCTCTTGCCAAGGGTTTGGTAAGAATATTAACTACTAGTTGATATGTGGGAATATACTAGAGCTTCATTTTTCCCTTCTAAGCACTTTCTCATATCAAGTTCCTCAAAAGAAAATTTGTAGTGAAAATTCCAAAATGAAAATTCCATGGATGACACCAAAACACTTCCTTGACATCTTTTTTTCACCTCAAATATCTTTAAAGTTAAAGGACAATTTTGGGAATTATATCTTGTAGAGAAAATAAAAAGAAACATGCAATTAATACATGAATGTGAACAAGAAAATATAATATGGAGGATAATAATTTTTTAGGTTTTACCACTAACTTTATTACCAATTCAAATTTATAAGTTACATGGAAAATATTGTGTGAGAGAGAAAATGGAATAGGTTAAAAATATAAAGGAAAAAGAACCTCTCCATTGATTTATCTCTTGTTTCCATTTTAACACCTTGGCCCTTCATCTTCCCAACCTCTTTCTATAAGTTTTTTTGGAATATTAATTGTCTCGTAAAAAGGTAAAATTACATCAAGGAATTGTTTCCTCTAAAGGAATCATAATTTTTTGGCTATCCCCATTCCTTCAAATCTAGATTTTTAATTTATTAATTAATAAAACTAAATTACATAACATCATATATTTTGAACTTATAGAATCAATGTTGACATCTTGGGATTATAAGTTCTCAATTACATAAGAACATTGAGAAAATAAAAGGGGTGTCACAATTCATTCACCTACTAAGGAACATTATCCTAAATGTTCTATTATTATGTAGAAAACAAGTAAGGATATGGCATTCTCAAGGCATCCTCAAATTCCCAAGTAGATTATTCTACTTCATACTCGTTCCATTGTACTTTCACCTACATAATGGTTCTATTCTAATGTAGTGTCTCTTTCTTCCTAATATACATTGTGGTACTTGTTTGAACTCTCTTTCACATTCTTTGTCATACATACACGACATATAATTTTATTTACTTAATAGCTAAATACAAGGCTCACTTTTTTTAATATAGTCAATTTCCAAATAAAATTACTATTTAAAAATTGTTTTTTTTTAATGTCTTAAATGACATCTTACATGTTCACACTAAATTTATGTATATATTCCTATTCTAGAAATAATTCGAAACACTTACTCTTAGTAAGGAAGGAATTATGTACCTATGCATGTAGACCCTTGAATTCCTCAAACTTCCCTCTTGCCAAGAGTTGAGTAATAATATTAAGTACTACTTTTTTTGAAGGAATATATTAGAGCTTCATTGCTCCCTTCTAAACCTTCTCTTGTATCATGTTCTAGTATTGGAAACCTCTGAGAAGAAAATTTATAGTGAAAAAATAAAGATGACTTATTTACCCTTTAAGTCACATTTTGGATTCAACCTTTTAACTCCATGAATGACCCTAAAACTCTTCCTCAATTTAGTGTTTACATCTCAATTCTCTTTAAATAAAAGGAAAAATTTGGGACTTGTATCATGTAGAGAAAAATAAAGGAAAACAACACGAAATTAACAAGGAAGGAATTCATGTGCACAACTAACCCACAAATTTGAAAATTTATTAATGCTATCTCTACTAGGTATAAATTATTTCCAAAATAAATTTAATTTCTATACTCAAAGGTTAAGAAATAATTAACAAGTTTACAAACACCAAAATTGATATCCTACACATGGTTTTTTTTTATAAAAGAAAAATTGATGAGAATAAACAATTTCCACTCTTATATTCATATATATATATATATATATATATATATATATATATATATATATCTTACTTCAATAATCAATTTATTACTTATTTGGTCTAGGTTAATTGAATCTAGAGCATAAGAACGGTGAGCCAATCTCCACCCAACAATAGGAAATACTTAGTTGCAATATTTCTCATAGCCAACCACCTTTGAGCTAAATTCTTGATGCCTTGAGAGAAAAATAAACTCAAGGATTTAGCACAAAATTTTTAATCCAAATTTAGCATAAAAGTGAAATATTTTCTCCTTCACACATAGGAAAAAATAAGTATTCATCCTCTCAATTTTTGACTACGCTCATAAGCATTCACAAAATGTGCATGTAGGTATACATATCATAAGGGATTCCTTCCATGATCGCTAAATTATCTCTACCTTTCCCCTCTTCAATTCTTTATATGCGACACACAAATAAGACCGTTCATAGTCCTCAAATCCATATATTCAAAATAAAAAATGTTTCAACAAATTTACTTCCCCTCACATAAGTTGTCACTTACAATTCTTAACTAGTCACAAGGTTGAACTTGTTTGGGTTTCACTTGTTTGGGTTTCACCACCAACTCTCTTGCCAATTCAAATTTTTAAGTTATAAGGAAAATATTGTATGAGAAATAAAATGGAGTAGGCTAAATTGATTAAGGAATAATAACCAATTGGTTGATCCCCTATTTTTTTTTGTAATTAGGCGTTCACCTTTAATCTTCATGACCTATCGCTAGAAACTTCTTGGGAAGATTAACTATCTCATGAAAAAGGAAATTTAAATCAAGAATTTTTTTCCTCTAAATGAATCATAATACATTGGCTATCCCCGTTCCTTAAAATATAGATTATTTATTTATTTCTTGATAAAAATAAATTACACTCGATCATGAATTCTTAACTTATATCATCAATGGTTACATTTCAACATTAAAAGTTCTCAATTACATCACAACATTGGGAAAATAAAAGGGGTGTCAAAATTCCCTCCCCCTTTAAGAACATTGTCCTCGTTGTTCTATTATTATGTAAAAATCATGTAAGGATATGTTAGTCTCATGGCATATGCCAATTCCCGAGTGGCCTCTTCTACTCCATATTGCTTCCACCCTACATTGACCTAAACATGGTTTGGTTCTAAAGCTGTATATATTTCTTGCCTAATATACATTATGGTTCTTGTTTGAACTCTCCTTTAAGTTCCACTTGTATCACAACTAAATCCGTAACATTATTATAATAATAAAGATACTTTTTAGGCAAATATACATGAAATACGTCATTAGTTTTAATTTTTGGAGCGAAGGCAAGCTTGTAAGCCACTAGCTCAAATTTTTCCAAAATCTCAAATATTCCATAACATCAAGGTGCTAATTTGACATAAATTCCCATTTCAAGGAACTATTCTTTGTCTTAATATGCAGATACAAATAAGCTCCAACTTTAAACTCTTTATGAACTATATTATTCTCTATGTAGCTCTTCTAATGATCTTCAGTTCCCTCCAACTTTTTTTTTTGTCAATAAAACTTCTTTCTCCATATATTAAAACATATGAGTTCCAAGAATAACCCTATCCATGGGATGATATCAAATAGTAGGTGTTTAACATTTTTGTCCATAAGTTACTTCAAAGGGACTCATATTCAATGATTCTTCATAGTCATTGTTATAAGAAAACTCTACCAATGGAAAATAGTACTCGCATTCACTTGGTCTTCTCATTATATACATATAAATCATGTCTTATAAAATATGATTTGCCCTTTCCATTTTTCCATATATTTAAGGATGAAAGGTTGTACTAAATTCTAAATTTTTCCAATCCCTTCAAACAAATATTTCCAAAATCTTGAAGTAAATTTAGCGTCACTATCTAACACGATCACCTTTGGCATTCTGTTCAACATGAATATTTCTTTAATAAATATCTCAACAATATAAATTTCTTTGTGAATGGACTTCACTTGAGTGAATTGAGTTGCTTTTCTTAAGTTGTCCACCACAACCATGACATAATCATGTTGTTTAATTGTCTTGGGAAATATGGTGATAAACTCCATGATTATAGTATCCCTTTTCCACTTTGGAATTGTAAAAGGATGCAAAAAAAAATATAGATGTTTATGTTTAGCCTTGACTTGTTGATATTCCAAGCATATAGAAATGTACTTATCAATCTATCTATTCATTCCAATATAATAAAAAGTGTTCCTTACTATTCGTATCATTTTATGATATCCAAAGTATTTGGAATATCATTTCCTTTAGCCCATCCTTTGTTAGTTGGTATCCCACACAACCCAAGCCTTTTTATCCTTATTGTAGTCATTCCTTAAATTTGTAACAGTATTCATCAAGTCATAAGGCATATTTTATCATATTTCAAGTTCCATCCTTTGAACCCTCTTAGAAGAAAATTTAAATTGAAGATGCCAAGATTGCCTATTTACCCCATAAATCACATTTTGAATTCAACCTTTAAACTCCATGAATGACCACAAATATATTCCTCTATTTGTTTTTTTCACGTCAAATATCTACACTAAACCCCATGAATAAATCCTTTTTTCTAAAAGACCCATCAATACAACTTCCTCAAGCTTCAAATTTATTTATAAAATCCATAAATTATTGATTTTGTGTCAAATAGCCCATCATTACACAAGAATTTCAAATCTAAATACCACTCAAGCTTAAGAGAAAACGACTATAACATGTAGAAAATTGTAAATTATTTCAACACTATACATGTAAATTAAATTAATATTAATAAGTAATATATTATTATAAATAGAGCTAATTGCGCATAACTTGTAATTAATAATTGTTGTATGCTATACAAAATCATAGCCAAAATTATTACAAATCATCTCAAGCCCATCTTATTTTAGCATATCTCACTTGAAAAGTTTTCCTTCCTCAATCATTGTATAATTCATGAAGCCGTAGACACTGTGCGAGATGTTTTACATTCCATCAAGATCAAAAAATTTAAAGGCATCATCCTGAAGATTTATCTTGCAAAGGCCTTCGATCACACTATTTGGTTATACATTCACATGCTTTTAACTCACCTGGGGCTCCCCATACTTTTTAAGAACCAGATTAATGGATATGCGACACCTTTCTTTCATTCGGAGAGGGGACTTCGATAGGGTTGTCCACTGTCCCCCTTTATTTTTCTCCTAATCATGGAAGAACTAAGTTGACTCATTTTATAGGATTGAAGACATGGTAGAATTCAGGGCATCAAAATTTTAGACAGATGTTTTGTTTCACATATCTTATTTGTAGATGATGTCCTTATATTTCTCAATGGATCCATGGAGGACTCTTCTGTTTTCTTTCCTATCATAAAATATTTTTGTTTAGCTACTGGTATGGAATGTAATAACCACAAATAATCTCTAATTTCCATTGGATGCACTCAACATGAATATGCACTTTCTTTGCTATGTTTCCCATTCACTCTACCTAATATGCACTTGCTCTGCTATGTTTCCCATTCACTCTACCTGAGTTGAAGGATGGTCTTAAATATCTTGGCTTTTTATTAAAACCGTGAGATTATCATATTGCAAATTGGACATGGCTGATTGCAAAAATTGAGAAAATAATATTTTCATGGTATCATCATTGGCTATGATGGGTAAGCCGAATTATTCTGATAAAATATTTGCTCGAAGCCACTAAGGTGTACTGGATATCCATGGCATGGATTCCAAAGGGAATTTTATCTAGGATACATCATATATGATGTCGATTCCTTTGAAAAGGAAAATAATGCGGTCACACTTTTTCTTGGATATGATGTGATTGTATTGCCCTAGCTAAGAATTGGGGAGGGTGGAGATTGAAGGATATTGATGTATTTGTGAAGCCCCTGGCTACCAAGATGGGTAGGCATGTTCTAACCTCTCAAAATATTTGGACAAAGGAGGTCACTGAGAAATATATCAAGCCTATGCAACTCTTGGATTGAACTAGAAGCCCTAATTGGAATATATTTCACATTTCCTCTATATTGAAAGTTTTTCTTACTTCTCTCCCCACTATAAGATATGGTTTGACTTGGAGAATTAGATAGGGGAACCTGGCTCATGTGGGTTTGCATCCATGGTCTGGTAGTGGGAATGTGTACCATCTCCCTTATGAGCTCATCCAACATTTGTATAATAACAGAATTATTCATATTTCTGATATAAATGATCGAGACTCCTCTTCTCTATACTTCCAAGGATGGAAATCTGCTCATCAACTTGATATCCCTAAACTATGGAGACAAGCTTGGAAATCTTACATTTCTACCCTCTTTGAATCCCATATTCGTATCACTATTGGTGATGATGAACTTATCCATTCACATGTTGGGTATGGTATTTACTCGCGCGAAGAAGGATACACTTTCATTTTCTCGGATCATATGCCATTTGAATTCTTCTCGTGGTGGAGCTTCCTCTCGAAATTAAAATCCCCTCCGCAAGCTAAGCTATTTATGGAGTGTGTGCTCCATAACAAGGCTCCTACTAGTGATAATATTCTCAAGTGATTCTTTCATGAGCCCACTAGGTGTACACTTTATAAAAAAAATCTAAATCCTTTGATATCCTTTTCCTACTATGTCCCTCCCCCTGCACTCTCTCACTCTTAAATTCACTGTCCGATGGGAAGGGCATAATGTCAATGAGGACAGGAAATCCTGGTGGAGTGCTACTAATCCCCTCAAGGCTTGTAACCTTAATCTTTTGATCTATTGGGGCATTTTTCTTCTCAGGAACAATTCGATACTCCATGACTCTACCCTAAATTAACAACTAGCTTCATCACAAATCATCTCTATATATAACAGTCTCATGGATGATGATCCTCCCTCACCTCAAGGAACCATAGTGCTTGAGGTTATTAATAGAATCTAGCCCTTGGCATATTTCAATGGATCTGCTGAGTAGATTGGTTGTAGTGGGGGGGCTATATTATACCTCAATGATGATCATATTTTTTAAATTAAAATTGTCTTGGGTTAAGGCACTAACAACTATGATGAGCTCATTACTTTGAACATATCCTTGATTTTTCCATTGAGAAGGGTTGCCTTAGGGTTGATATTTTTGGTGATTCTAAGATTATCATCAACTGGTTTAATCAAACATAGGTACTATAAAATATCTTGGAGGAAACCTCGCTCTTCAAAACTCAATTTGACTCTATCTCTTGTCATCATATTTATAGGGAGAAGAATCAGATTTTTGACACTCTTTCCAAGGAGGTCATGCACCAGCCTAGGGACCAATGGCTAATTGAGGAGCACTGGAGACAAGTATTATACAATTAGTATCACAAGTATTATACAATTAGTATCACAGACCATATTATGGTCAATTGTAGGAGGGGCCAATGGGCCCTAATTTTGATGATATCTAGACTTTTTTCATATTTCACTTATTAGATAACATATGTAGCACATATATATTTTGATGATATCTATAATTTTTCATATTTCACTTGTTATATAATATATCTAGCACATATATGTATTCTTGTATCTGTAAATTTATATGGACTCCATTTTACAACATTCTTGGTAGGGAAGTTTTTTTCACAGTTCCTTTGATATGTTACCTTAGTCAAAAATTTGATGCATATGCTACCAAGCATCTACAATGTGTAATTTTCTCCACATTAATGAAAATTACGATTTTTACTTTGGGAAAAAAAATGTTTTTGTATGCAAGGTATTAGTGGTTAAGTCTTTTCAATATTTTTTTGTTCACATATTCCAAATTTATAATCTCTTTATAGTTCACTTGAAAAACAAGTGAAATCCTAGATTTGCATTTTTTGTATGTTTGAGAGATATAAGTACTCTGCCAAAACGTTAGCTTACTATAAACCTCTTTTATCCCTAACAACATTCCTCTCCTCCTTTTTCACCTCAGATATCCTCTTTTCACACATTTCTCATATTTCACAATACATACTGTTTAAATGCACTCACTTATCCTTGCCAACCCAGCTTGAAAGTTGGTTAGTACCACTTGTAAAAATTACTCTACATAAATAGATATTTTACTCCCCTTTACTTTGAAATTAATAATAACACTATATTCAAGAAAATTTGGATTATTATAGAATATATTTGATAGTAAAAAAAAATCTAATCAAATTATGTATGGAGTAATGTGATGACACTTAGAATTACATAATTTTGTAAACAATTTATCGAAATAAAATAGTTTTCATTTCAATTTCAATTGTAGATTTTAATTGTTATAACTATGCCATCTATGATTTCTTTGATATGGATTTCTTTTTATTAAAATTTTGTAAGTCATGACTTCTTCGATATTGATTATAAACTATTAAACTTTATATAGATAGTATATTTTTTCAATTTGATTTCCTTCTATTATATTTATGAAGCATACAAATTCCTTGAAGAAAATGTACTTCTTTTAACTAGTTGTATGGCACAATCTCTCTTCAATTTGATTATGTAAAATACATATTTTTTTGGATATATAATAGTTTATGTTGAAATACAATACAATTTTTGTGTAGAATTAATATACTTCTATTCAAATTTAGTATAAATGCCTTCAAATTAGATTAACTCACCAACATTTTGTTGGATATTATTTCCTTGAATTTTATTTGTATTTATTCAATTTTAGCATGAATGCCTTGAAATTAATTCACGGATAAATTAATTCACTGATTTTGAATATTTTGTTGGATATTATTTCTTTGAATTTTATTTTCATTTATTCAGTTTTATTATGAATGCCTTCAGATTAATTTGCTAATTTTGAATATTTTGTTGCATATTATTTCCTTGAATTTTATTTATATTTAATCACTTTTGTGTGGTATAATTTGTTGATAGTTGTGTGCAATATTGTTTCATTTCAACACAAAAAAGTTAAACTATGTTGCATCAGTTTATTGAATAAATTTAATCAGAGGCATTATTCCAACAAGATGGAGATCAATGAAGCTAAAGGAGGTTCCCTCCTTGAAACATGTTAGTTCAGAGAAGGACTTATAACATTCAATGTTGTAATGAAATGCATGATGGTCATGAGGCCATGGAATCCATTAGATCTATAATATCTTATATATCTATCAAGTTTCCCTTGAATTTATAAATGAGGCCTCTTCCTACTTTTTTTATAGGGTTGTAAGTAAGAGGTGATTAACTTGGTGCATACCAACATAGGGAAATGGCATCTAGTAAGTCATTATCAAAGGTTAAATATATCTTGGAGGAAGAGGGACATTCATCTCTAGTTTTCATAAGCCATGAGTGTATGGAGAGAACCATGTGATTACATGATGGAAAAGAAAAATACAATTATATCATATTAGGGAAATGATTGAAATCTAAAGTGGTCCTCTATCCGAAACTTGAAGCAATAGATACAACAAATATGATGCTCTTGAGGAATACCATGATTTATTTCAATGTAGAGTTGGTAGGAGAAAACTCTAAGCTTAATTAGAGAAACCCTTTGTTGAAAGTTAACAACAGCCTAGTGTGTCCTCAAGGCCAAAGGAGCCAATCACTACACTAGAGTTTCATATCTAAGTGGTAGTCAAGTTTAAGATAAAGAAACTATAACATACAAAAAAACTGTAAATTATCTCAACAATATACATGTATATTAATATTAATATGTAATATATTAATATAAATAGAACTAAGTATATACAGCCTGTAATTAATACTTGTTTCATTCAATAGAATACTGATTGCATATTTAAAAAAAAAAAATATTCAAACTTTAAAAAATTCTAGCCTTCCCATTGTTGACATGATTTTTTTTTTTTACTTTTGATGGATTTACTTAAATTTTTATTGGTTAAAAATTATTATTTAACCCTTCATATAATATCAGTAAAAAAATCAATCAATTAATTATATATTTTTGGATTTATATATAAAATTATTATCTTCCTATGATAGAGTTGATAATTTATTTATTTATTATTGAATTTGAATTGGTTAAAATTGTTGAATTAACATTTTCTATCATTGCGAGCTGTTTTTCGAAAAAGAATATGTATTCATTGTTTTGTTATTGTGATTTAGTAATAATAAGAAAAAAACTATAAAGTCTATTTATAATGTGAAATGATGAAAGGAATATTTATTTTGTGACATTAATTATAAGAGAATGACTTGATGTAATCTTCCTTTTTTAGGAACTTAGTACAACTATGAGAATATCTCAAGATATTCAAGAGTTGGAGCTGGTTTTTCCCGAAATATCGTAAGTCTATTCGAGAGATAGAATGTGGGTGCATTTTTCGGATATGTCACCTTCTAATGAAGGGTGAGATTGAGAGGCTACCTGGCCCTTCACAGACTCTGTCTATAGATATGTGAAATTCCTTCCTCAGGAATTGCCCAAAGAATAGGGCTGCAGCAATGTAAGCACATGTATGAACATACAATGGAAATATAGCGTTATTCTATTGAGACATTGCACATGAAGAAGTAAATAGCTGATAAATGAATAATATAGCAACAATTGTGTACAATTCTTTGAGGATCCAATCACTCAAGCTTGGCAATGAAAGCCTCAACAAGACAAGTACATGAAATGAGACAAAACACTGCTATGTATCCAAGCCCTAGCTATGACTGCGTAGTTATGAATGGATACTGCTGCATACAATATGTAAATACAAGGATATATCAATATATCTCAAATAAATAGGGGGAGCAAGCTCTCAACCCCTGAAAACACTAGTATCACAATCCTTAGAAGGATTGGCTACAATACACATACAGAAATGGGAAACACAATAATGTCGGAGTTGTTGGGCAGCAAAAAATCATAAAAAGAATAGGAGGAAATGGTTTAATGAGATCCTCAATCTAAAATG
Source organism: Pinus albicaulis (assembly GCA_034641835.2). Taxonomy (NCBI): domain Eukaryota; kingdom Viridiplantae; phylum Streptophyta; class Pinopsida; order Pinales; family Pinaceae; genus Pinus; species Pinus albicaulis. The sequence continues at coordinate 929,280,674 of CM076570.1, forward strand.
GCCTCCTCCAATGAGAAATCTAAAGTGAAAGACTCATTCTTTCACCTAATATTTCACCCTCCAACTATCTGCAAACCTCTAATAGCAAATGCTCTCCAAGAATATTGTTGTCTAAGAGAGGGATTTCTCTGGATATGATGGAAAGTGATTGGCCTCATGCCAAATATGGTGGAATAAGATCATAAACCTCCTTTTCTGATCTCCCAAAGAGATGGAATCTCCCTCCTATGAAAATCAAGCCAAGGATGGTGTTGTGGAAAACCTCCCTAGCAACACCGAGCAACACTGCAGAAACTCCACCTCGAACTGCGCTGATGAAGATGGATGATACTTGACCTCAATGTTTGAATATGGGGAATAGAGTGCAATCCTCCAAGAGCTACTCAAGAAGGAGAGGAAATCCTAAATAGGAATTCCCTTTGCAATTCTTGCTAACGAGCAAGATTTTGCTGCAAGTCCACTCGACCAAAGATGAATAATACTCAAGATGATTTGTAATGGTAGCCTTTCCCTCCTTTTAAACAATATGAGCTCCCTGTCAATGGAACCCACTCATTAGGGTTTCCTTCTTCTAGAAGCTTCCCTCCTAATCCCACTGCGCTGGCCCACGATGTTCTCTCCACTCATGCTACTGAACAGTTTGACTCGGTCAAACTTGACCTAGCCTTCTTACAAAATCCCCTTTTCACACATGGAGGTGTGAAATCAAGCTCCAAAAGTGATCCTCCCTCATGCCAAGAGCAGTTTTATTCTCTATCCAAGAAAGAAATGGGTCTCCTACCATTTTTATTCATATCCTACGTAAAAATGGAAAAATTAATGTTCCAATTTTTTCCATGAAAAAATGGGAACATTATAGTACTCCCCTCTCAAAGATTTCTTGTCCTCAAGCAAGTGCAAGGATGGACTGATTTCTTCTCTTCTCCTCTCCATGTAGCATCTCTGTATGATGATCTCCTCTAAGGAAAGTGATGCCATATCATCAATCAAGTCCCCACAATGCTCCTCCTCAGCATGTAAGTCAGCTATCAATCCATCATCATGTAAAGGTGAAATACTCAAGAGGATATCAAAGTGATTTCTAGAGGTTCCCTAGAAGAATGGGATCTGAAATAAAATCGGAATTATATTTCCCATATGGATCCTCCATCTCCAAGCTATGAGCCATGCAAAATGAGTCACCTTCCAACTAGGCAACTCCTGAAAGCTGTCATCCACCTTTGGCTCCGAAAAAGTAGGTGGGATGAAAATATGCTCTTGGTAAGCAATGTAGCCTACCCCACGCTGTCCATCTCTCCACTTATGATAAATTTAGAGTGTCTATTGATCCTCGGATGCAATAAGATTTCCATCAGTTTGAAAGATGAGTACTAGACCTCCAAAGATCTCTCCTCCAACGCTGCAAATCATGTTGGCCCACATATCCCCATAGATGATGAGTTGGAAGTCATCAACATATGGCATCTCATCCATCATATGGCTCACCTCATAAAATGACAAGTGTGTTGTTAAGGTAACCATATCATATCTCATATTCCCCTTAGAACATGTAGTGCAAAAAGTGTGAGGAATTCCTCCCTCAAATGACACAACCACACCATGTGTCTCTCCCCCAAGCATGCTTCTCCTAAAGACAACAAAAATAGAACCATAGGGAGAAAAAATTAGAATCATGCTTGCTACCATATGCAACAAATGAGAAGGAAAATTGTCCCTCTAATGTAACCAATGCAGTTTAACCCTCAACTGCCATAGAGACTGATAAAATGAGTGGCTCCTCAACCAGTTCCTTGCTCCTCTAGTCTCCTCATAAGTATGGAGGAAGTGAATGATGTAAGGTGTACAAAAAGTGGGTCCTCCATAATATGTCTCTTCCCCAAGTCCTCCTAGGGAATGGCCATCCATCATGCTTACAGCCTCAATTAGACCATGAAGCTCAAAAGAAAGGTTGCTCCTCCTTGGAGAAATATCTTGCATATGTATGGTTAAGGGACATATACATACATCATATGAATGCTCATGTAAAAAACTATGAATTCCCTTACCATACTCCCTGCTCATACAAATGGAGTGGCTCAAGAATGTGTCTCCTCTCATCCTGAAAGTGGAAAGAGGTGGTTGTACTAACTCCTCCAAAGAGTTATGTCTCTCCTCCATTTTCATCTGATCCATGCATCTGCTTACATGCTGAGAGACCTCCTCCTCAAAGCCCATCTAAAAATACCCGTCCATGATGGTGTGGTATACTCTCATAGAATGTGTGTGGCTGAAAAGGAAATCCTCATGAGCTGCATGTAACATCTTTTCCTTGAGCTTCGAAGGTCTAGGAAAGAATATACTGTCATGATAAAAGATGACCCCATCACTAACTGAATATGCCTCCTCATGCAACTGGCCATCTAAGATCATGCAAGTAAAATGATCCTTGGAATACTCGACTAACAGATGGGAGTTCCAATATGGATCCATCCTCCAAAGTGACAACGCTGATGATCTCTCACGAAGAGTAGCTATCACATGGTCATCCTCTTCTTTGACGTCTCCTAGGCCAAACATGCAAGTTGGAAGGCTGTTGTCCTTCCCCAACCGCTTTTGCCACATCGCATAATCTGAAATGGAAGTGGGTACTGATGATGTTGAGAGAATGCTCTCTCCCTCCTTGAGTCTTATCCAGACTCCCAGTTCTGTATCAAGCTATTTCCAGGTTTCCACCCTCCTAAAATCAATTATTGATGCCTCCATATGTGAATCACCCATGCTCCTCTGCTGATCCAGTGGTCTTCCCGGAAAAATGTCTCCATGTAATAAGACATCATCGTCAAGGGATGACTGAATATATGAATGGAGAAATCTCTCCATGCTTCCACTACGCAATCCAATCACCTCCTTAGGTGCATCAACCTCCATAGATGAATAGGGATGTGTACTCATCATCTCATGATGCTGGGTCTTCTCCCTACTTCCTCCTTGTGTCTCGATAGTTTCACACCTCCTCAACAATTGCATAGGTAAAACATGATTTGTACCTTGTCATCTACATATGAGATCCTGGGAACCTTCTTGGAAAGATGCAAGCATCCCTCTATTTGGAGCAAGAGCTCCTCTCTCCTCTGCATGAGGTGGTATATCAACTACGGATCTAACAGTGCTCTTTCCCTCAATCTCTGTAACATGAATCGGAAACTCTCCAATGAATGGATCCCCTTTTGAAGAAGATATCTCCATTCTCCTTTTCTGCCCAATGATGAAAAAATTGTGCCACCTCTCCTCTACTCCCATCCTCCTGGAAAACGGGTACTCCAAGTGATGGCCAAACTCCTTCAAGAGGAGCCAGCACATCCAAGCCTCTTGCTGCCCGGTATCATATATTTACAAGTGGAAAATTAGCCCCTTGCTTCTCATCCACACCCACTCATCTCCTTGTGGATGCCTTCTACTTTTTCCCCCTTTGGTACTCCTCCCATGAGGGCTACCATTCTCCCAAGCCATATATTCCCCTTTTCATTTCATGGAAGGTTGAAATGCAGCTCCTTGGAGACCTCTTAGAAAATATCTCTCACCCATGGCTATGTTGGATCCATGAGGACCCAATTGTGATGGAGGTAATATCTCCTCTCCACCCATGTCTGACAGCGCTTCTAATTCCTCCAATAGTGTAGCAGCTGTTTCATCCTCCGGTTCAAGGTTTGTTCCCTGATTGATCATGAAGGTGCCATGGTTTATTTCATCCTCCAATGGTTCACATACCAACCTCAAGGGCTGAATGAGACTCATCAAAATTGCCTGGGGATGAGGGTTTGTCTCTTCCTTAAACCCTTTTCACAACGCAGTGCAATCATGGTGCTCTGGAATAGAAAAAATTATAGATCCTGGAACCTTTAAAGATTAATTTCCACAATCCTTTAAGTTTTTTTCCGAAATGAAAATTGGAACTTCACTCATACCTTGATGTACCCTGGGGTCTTCTTGTGTGGCTGCAGTAGTTGCCTCCTCTAATGCCATAGCTCAAAAAGGCTTCTCTTCCTTTGTCCTCTCTCCATCAAAGGTTTGAATCAACCTTTGAGCAAAGTCTTCAAAAGAGCTTACCTTTGAATGGACCAAGGGTTTGAACCACCAAACAGAGGCTTCACCCTCCATGTGTAGCGCTGCAATCTCCACTGCTTCTTCCTTTGCCACAGGATGTAACAAGAAAAATGCTTCTATCTTTTTCACCCAAGCTCTAGCTGAAGTTTCCCCATCAAATGTAGACAATAGCAACCTATTGCCTCTGATTTCTCTTCCAATGCAGGGCCTTCTCTCTTCCTTCTACTGGATAAATTGTGGGAATGCTTTAGCTTCCCTGAATGCTACAAAATGGAATTTATATTCATATAGGTATTGATTTAGAACTAGATGATCCAAGCATATCTCATGCATGCTTTCTTTTTAAGAATAGGAAGTGCATGGACCTTCCTCTTCTTCTCTTTGCTTCTCTTCCTTGGGGAGGTTCTTCTTTGTTCTGAAAATAGATGAGATTGAGCTCATCTTCTCCATCATCGTCTTCTTCCTCTTTCTTAGGCTTGAATGCCATATGCTGAGCCAAGAAAAGTGCTTCGATACCACTGTAATGTTCCTTTTTCAGGAACTTGCTACAACTATGAGAATATCTCAAGATATTCTGGAGTTGGAGCTCCTTTTTCCGAAATATCACAATTTTATTCCATAGATAGAATGTTGGGGAATTTTCCGAATATGTCACCTTCTAATGAAGGGTGAGATCCAGAGGCTACCTAGCCCTTCACAGACTCTGTCTATAGATATGTGAAATTCCTTCTTCCGAAATTGCCCAAAGAATAGGGTTGCAGCAATGTAAGCACATGTATGAACATACAATGGAAATATAATGTTATGATATTGAGCCGTGGGACATGAAGAAGTAAATAACTGATCAATGAATAATATAGCAGCAATTTTGTACAATGCTTTGAGGATCCAATCACTCAAGCTCGGCAATGAAAGCCTCAACAAGACAAGTACATGAAATGAGCCAAAACACTAGTATGTGGCCAAGCCCTAGCTATGATTGCATCGTTATGAATGGATACTGTTTCATACAATATGTAAATACAAGGATATATCAATATCATCTCAAATAAAGAGGGGGAGCAATCTCTCAACCCCTGAAAACACTAGTACCACAATCCTTAGAAGGATTGGCTACAATACATGTACAGAAATCGGAAACACAATAATGTCGGAGTTGCTGGGCAGTAGAAACTCATAAAAAAAATAGGAGGAAATGGCTTAATGAGATCCTCAATCTGAAATGGCCTCCTCCAATGAGAAATCTGAAGGGAAAGACTGATTCTTTCACCTGAGATTTCACCCTCCAACTATCTGCAAACCTCTCACAACAAATTATCTCCAGGAATAATGTTGTCTAAGAGAGGGACTACGCTGCATATGATGGAAAGTGATTAGCCTGATGCCAAAGATGGCGGAATAAGCTCATAAAACTTGTTTTCTGATCTTCCAAAGAGATGGAAGCTCCCTCCTATGAAAATCAAGCCAAGGATGGTGTTGTGGAAAACCTCCCCAGTAACACCTAGCAACATTGCACAAACTCCACCTGGAACTGCACTGATGAAGATGGATGATACTTGACCTCAATCTCTGAATATGGGGAATAGAGTGCAATCCTCCAAGAGATACTGAAGAAGGAGAGGAAATCCTAAACAGGAATTCCCTCGGCAATTCTTGTTAACGAGCAAGATGTTTCTGCAAGTCCACCAGACCAAAGATGAATAATATTCAAGATGATTTTTAATGGTAGCCTTGCCCTGGGGTGTGAGGGATATGTGAATCCCCATGTGCAAGGCTGATTATACACCCAACTGCTAAGTCAAATGCCCCTCATTGTGTATCTCAAGATACCTTGTATATCTACGTCACACGTGCTACATGTCAGATTTAATGAGGTAGAGAACATGGATAATGTGTAATTATGGGACTTAGTAGGAGGAAAGCGAATAAAAAGGAATGAGTACAAGAATTCAAATCATGGTTTACAAAATTATCATTATACATCACATCAGGTTCTCACATTAGGTTCTCACACTTATGGCTTGATATATGTAATATTTTCTTACTAATTTCATATGTTTTATGGGGCTCTTTTTATTCCTTTGGTTTTTCAATTCTTAGTAATAGGGTAGGGAATAAAATATTCCTATGTCTCAACTATTCGTAGGTTTTCTCCATTGTCATTTGAAATGAAAGATTATCCCCTAAACTTAGCCCTTGAGTTTATTATCATACTTATCATACATTGTAGGAGGACCAATTTTCAATAAGTAAATCACCAAATTAGAAGCACAAGGCATGGATTGAGTGAGTGATCATTGATAACAGTGTGACAATGATGAGGAAATGGAGAAACTATATCCTTGATATGAGCAAATTCATATTAAGGGACCCAAAATAATGGAAAATATTGGACTTTTATTGGCATAACAAAAAAATGATGAGTAAGGTTCTACATGATAGGGATGAAGCTTGTGAGGAAGTCAAGATGTAGCTTGTTGAATTCCAACTACAACTTAAGTGGATTATATCCAACATTTTAACTCCAACACCATTGGCCCATGTAAAGCATGTTGATTCCCTTGACTAAAAGCACCATCAACACCATCCTAGTCCAATCTTTAGCTCTATAGAATAAAATCAAATATGCCTAGGCTTATATTTGCTTTTTTTTTTCTATAAGCATTACAGTTTTGATAGAATATGGTATCACAAATATCTCTACAGGGAAATTTTCTTTGTAAGTACTGTTTTAATATTAAACTTGTCTCATATTATTTAGACAATCAATTTGTACTTTCGTCTATTGGTCTAATTTTCCTAGTGGTATACCAACAATATGGTGTGTTTTTGTATAGTCATATTTCTCTCTAATGAATAGAAATATAATACTAGGTTAAGAAAATGGACTTTCTGTCCATTAGTAGTCAAGGCCAATCAGTTCTTTATTATAGTTGAGAGAATAATATAAGGATGAAGGTACCAAGGATTACTAATGAACAATATAAATATATGTAAATTGGATAATTTCTATAGTTTTTTGGTGATGCTTAGCATTATCAATTTCTATTGTTATGTTTTTATTATGTATATACACATGCAAGAAAATGAAACAAATTATATTAGATACAACATGTTTTGTTTAAGTAGGTAACTATTGGTCAATGGCATATGTATTCTTTTTTTTTCTATGTGGTTCATGGACCTTAGATATGGTGTCCCTATGTCCATATAATATGTGTACTAGGAATATACACTCGAAGAGATCACTTCCTCTTAGCTCAACCATGAAGCTTAACCCTAAGGCTGTCTAGAGAGTTGAAATCATAACCTCTAAATAAAAAAGGTGTTGGGTGTGTTTTATATTATTTCCACAACTAGCTCCACATGTCCTAAGTTGCCCCATGGGCAACAAGAGGGTCATAAGAGCGGCGGAATCCCCCCTTGTAGTGGTGTTTTATGTGGAAATAATAGTATGGAAAACCAAAGGATGGGGGGAGGAATTCCCCCTTCAAGGGGCTTTATGTGGACCCAATAATAGTTTGGTAAACCCAAGGATGTGGGCTGAAGGTGGACCCAAAGACTATGGGTGGACCTACCCAAGGTTTGGTGCATGGGTTTTGCGTATGGATTTGAGATGATGGTTTTTTCCCCATGGTATTTTGTAGATCCCATCAAGGGAACTATAGTTGTGTTTAAATCCCCGTTTAATAGGGTTTATGAATGGTTCAACATGTATATATATGTATTATAACATTGAAAGGAATATAATGATAAATGAATATGGTAGTCCTTGTTTTGGGATCCAACAGAAACTATCTATGTATATTTTTTTTATTTTCTCACCATTTCTTAATTTTATATTTTTTAAGAATTCATTTGCAGGTAATGTCTATAGAGGTTTAAAACCCACAAAAGGTTCTTTAACAATAAGTAATCAACCAATTGAGCTTCCCTATAACTTGTATGTCTAGATACCATTGAGAAACCAAACAAAGTATCACTTAGCAATACTACACTTATCCACCAAAATTTCCATTATTGGATACAATTGCATTGATGTAAGACTCTTATATATTCTTACTTTAAATGAAAATTAGAAGTAATTATTTAACATGTGACTGCTCATTCTAGGTATGTCACAAACCTTTCCATGGTAATGAAAGATAAAATATATCCATCCTAGAAGTAGTAGGGATAAATATAAGCACTATATGGAGTAACCTAACAAGTTCATGTCCAACTTGAAATTAAAAAAATTCAAATAATCCCCATATTTGTTGATGTTGTTGTGCATGGTAGTCTTATCTCCACACGTCTCGACTCTTCTATATGGCGAAATATTTTCATCATTTCCCTTATAGTAGCAAGAATATGCCATGTATTCATACCCAAGTTTTAAGTAGCTTCCACTATGAACATGATATAGAAACACTCTGTAACCACAACGATCATTGTACCAACTATGTTGGATGATATAGTTACATACTTCAACTTCTCAAGATACCTTAATATTCACCTACTTAGTTAAAGCCGTGTATTAGAAAAATTGAAATACATAAAAATATTTGATAATTCATAGCAAATCTAAAAAAACATGTGCAGTACATATTTGTGCACCACTAACAACAATTGTGTTTATTTATCGAAGAGGACTATAAATATGATAAGAGTGCAACCCAAAATGTTTTAAATATCTCATGTAAAGCCAACCTTTTACTATGAGAGACAATATATCTAATATAAATTCTATTAAATGGTAGATTGCATCAATGATCACATATCAAACATGGTTGTAGAGGAAATATAAATAAATCCTAGAAAGTTAAATTTCAGTTAGTGCATTGTGTAGAAACCATGAAATAACATTGTTACAATATCTTAACCCTACTACCATCAACATATCTGAGGAATCCAGGTGGGTTGAGAAGGGCACTAGCAACTAAGAAATCTTATCCAAGGCTATCTATTTCCCTTGCATGTATTTATAATTTATTAAGGCCATTTTATCATGAGGGAAAATTTGAAGGATAAAATTTTATCTTAAAGTTTAGCAATTTTGGCTAATTTTCGTAGTCCCTAATATTCAAATTTTAAAAATTTATGTAAAAAAAAATAGATTTATAATTATTTTATATTAAACAATATATAATATTGAATATTTGTAAAGTAATTTAATTTTGTACAATAAAATTTGGTAGAATTTATTTTTAGAGAAAATAAACTTGGTGAATATTTTTTTCTTCAAAAAAAAGCATGAAATATTAGCCCACCTGCCTATATTAACCCCTAAAATTTTCCATGTCTATCAACTTTAAATAGCTCAATTGTGTTTGAACAAGTTACATTAATCCTATATATATTACATTTTTGTAGCCCTTCTCCATGGAAACCTAGACAAAAGTTTTCTTCTACTCAAACTTTTTGACTCAGATTTTCCACTTAGCACAAAAATTACCCAAATTTGAAAACATTACCCCCTCAGGCTTTTTGATAATAATATGAATATAAAATAAAAGTTTATAAATTATCATTGGCCTGTTGTCACGAGGATGAAGAATCTAGAAATTTTAAGAGTATTAAATTGCCCATTACCGAAACAACCATTTAAAAATGTTGAAAAATGTTGAAATAGAAAGAGAAACGTTGTTACTACCAGAATTATAAGAGAAAAGAGCATTGAATGAAGTCTATTTTTCCATTGACAAAGGCATGTTCCATCTCAAGAAGTTACATTTGTATTGCACATAAATATCATAGAAAATTTTTCCTTACGGTGTTTTCCCTAATCTTGAGAAACTAACCGTCATGGATTGTAATAATTCAGTGGAGATTGGCAGATGACCAATGACACTAATGAATCTCGATGTAAGGTACTGCCATGCTTTGAGAATAATAGGGGAGATTGATGAGGTATATTGAATTATGTTTTTCTGATGATTCCAAAAATTAGTTATAACGACATATAGATTTTGATTGATTTATATGTTGATATTTAGTTTAATAAAAATGGGTAGTGTGACTTGGATTTATGGTGGTTCTCAGGTGATATTTTATTTTTAGTAATTTATTTTTTAGTAATTTATTTATTAATTTTTGTAGTCATTTCATTTTATTAAATTTTATAACTACATATTTCGTATTATCTATGCAATTAGTAAGAATCAAGACATAATCTACTTAACTAAATCTTTATAATCTTGCACTTGATACCTAAATTCATTGGTAAGAGTGAAGACACAATCCAAGCAAGAGTCTCCATTATAAGGCATATATGATGACTAGAAAAAAATTTAGGGTCTAATATTCACAAATGGGCTAACTTTCCATGCTTTTTCCAAAAAAATATTCGCCAAATTATAGTTTTTCTAGAAGTTATTCACCCAAATTTTATATTATAAAATTAGTCTACCTAAAAAATCCCCAAATTTGTATATAGAATATTATAAAATTATTATAGATCTAAGTATTTTAACAAAAATATCCCCAAAATTTTTAACAAAACCATATGTCTAGTTTTTTTTGTCTTTTATGCAATATAACTCAATTTTATAACTATATATTTCATACTCCCTATGCTATTGGTAAGAATCAAGACATAATCTACTCAACTAAATTTTTATAATCTTGCATTTGGCACCTAAACCCATTGGTAAGAGTGAAGACACAATCCAAGCAAAATCCAAGCAAGAGTCTTGCTTAGAAGGCATATCTATGAGAGCTAATATTTGCAAGTGCGCTAACTTTCCATGCTTTTTTCAAAAAAGATTTGCCAATTTATAGTTCTTCTAAAAGTTATTCACCCAAATTTTATATTATAAAATTATTTTGCCTAAAAAGTCACCAAATTTATATATAGAATATTATAAAATTATTATAGATCTAAGTATTTTAACAAAAATATCCCGAAACATTTTTCAATTTTATTTTTAGGAACTAGTAATATTCGCCAATGCTTCAAAATTTTAAGATAAATTTACATCCTTAAAATTTTCTTTATGATCATGATTTGAATACAATAATTTTCACTCCTATGTTGAAATATAATGTTGAAATATATGGGTTCCAAGTGCCCACTATCTAAGGGAACTGATATATTTTTATTTTGCAACATGCCAGATGATTTTTTTTATTGCATTGACCATCACTGGTACCCATTGAAACATTGAAACATTGTAGATACTCCAAAGTAAAAAATGTATTATGGAGACATGAGATTTTTTGTATTATAGGTTTTTTGGATGAGAGTAGGTTCCAAGTTCCTACTCTCTAAGGGAATTGATGTATTTTTATTTTGCTGCATGCCACATGATTATTGTTTTTGCATTGATCCTCATTGGTACCCATTGAAACATTGTACACACTCCAAAGTAAAAAAAAAAAAATGATATTGAGACATACTATGTACATGTTTTTCCTCCATAAATGATTACAAACTTAGTAGTTGGCCATATATTAATGTTCTCCCCTCCCTCTCCCCTCCCCACCCTTTGGTGTATGACAGGCTTACAATATTTTTTGTATGAGAGTGTGTTCCAAGTTCCCACTCTCAGAGAAAAATTGTATTTTTAATTTTCAACATGCCATGTGATTCTTTGCATGCATTGACCAGCACTGGTACCCATTGAAACATTGTACATATTCTAAAGTAAAAAAACATGTTGTTGAGACATACTTTGTACCTATTTTTCCACCTTCAATGAATATAATTTTAGCATTTGGATCTATTAATTCTCTTTTTGTTTTCCTTTTTGTTATATGATAGGTTTGGCGCTATTCCATGTCATTTTTTTTTTGTTATTGCATGTAAATCATAAGATCATTCATTCAATAAAGAAGGATACATGATGTCAATCTATGACTTTGGTTGAGCATATCTAGTATCCATAAATAATTTTCTCACAAACAAAAGAATAAATATTTTTGACTATACAACAAAATTTCTTTATCGATGCCATTTTGTGATGACAATAACAATAATTGGAAACCCTTATATTGAACTATGCTTGCCATTAATATTGTTTTTTAATATATGATGTGCATACAAACCTTTTTGCATTAATAGTTTGAATACTATAACTCTCAACACTTATTTCCTTTCTCAAGATAGTTGATCATAAGCCTCCTCACATATTAACATGAGATTACAATATTGAAAACTTAAGGATGGGTAACATAGTTCTTTTTGGTTTGAATGCTTCCATTCAATGATAGGAATTTCACTTATGGACTTATGGAATCTATTCTTAGTTAAATTTCTATGACAGGGGAATCTAATCCATCAAAATTCACTGAGAGCTAGCACTTGTCCCATCCACATGAAATATCTCCTCTTATAGGCTATCAACCTATGAGGGGAAAGCATGTGATGATTTGGATTTGAATCTATATAGGGAAGATCACATCATATCCTTTTATCCACCCAAGCTACATCTCAATGGCATGGGGAAAATAATTTTCCTTCCACATCATATCCTTTTATCCACCCAATCTACATCTCAATGGCATGGGGAAAATAATTTTCCTTCCACCTAATTATAAATGGTACCACCGAAATCTCAATAGAATGGGAAAAAAATTTGGTTTCCACATAATTATTAATGATAAATGAGAATTTTTATATTTCTATTTTTTATTTTCCAATAATTTTTTCTATGGTAAATTTTAATTTAATAGAAATGCTGTAACTAAATGTTAGAGTTGTCTTGGTAAATAATTCCTACCTTGGCCAAAATTTTTATACTCAGTAACAAAAACGTGAATGTTAAATATTTTGAATATTTTATTTTATAAAGTAATATTGTTCATACATTTTGGAAATATTTTTCTTATATCTATTTGTCGATATGCATATAATCTTGTAATGCAAAAGTAACACATGATATTTTCTTAAGAGAATCATGATCCCACTTTGGAAAAGTCATACAACAGGGTCTATTTCGATAGCCAAATGATAGTCTAATGCGGGTAAAGGCACTTGCTGACATGGATTTGAATATTTCACAATTTGTTGACTCATGAATTCTAATAGATTAACTATATTATTAATTAATAGATTACACACATTTATACATCAATTAGTCTCAAGATAGGAAATCTATCTTGGACGTACAATAAGTTGGTTGAGGGAATATCTCAACCTCACACCAAATAAGGAAACTAGTTTTAGCTATCCTAGGAAATAGGAACAGACTCTATTCATAGAGAGTCACAACTGGACAAGTAGTAATTACACATTCTAACACACCCCCTTAATGACTACTTGTCTCGATATCACTTCGCAAAATCTAGTTGTGATCAAACATAACAAAGAATATGTCGACGTCCATATAAAGGAGCAACCATCCACCAGAATGCATGGGTACCAACCGCTGCAACCGCTGGTCTCGTAGGATGTCCTTCGTATACATGGTTCTGTCAACCATTATCACAGCATACATGTACCTGTATCTATAGATCCCCCTCCAATATGGGTTTTATCGGATGACCCGTAACCATGCTCTTCCTTCAGTGGCAAACACTGACACAGAACTGTTTCCAGTCTGCTTCACTATTATACGTGGTTTTTAGCTGACCACAAACTGACACTGCAAAATGGTTTATGGCTGACCATTAACCTGTAGTTACAAAGTGGTTTTGAGATGACCACGAACTTTTACAGGGATACACATGCCTTTATAAGGCTTACATACTCCATATTTTGGAATTACCAGGTACATAAAATGACCACTACAAACCCATCCTAGACTTGCTTACCATGCAACTGAGTGACTCATTATACAACATGCTATTGAGTCTATTCCAGAAAACTCATAAAAAATTCACACAAACTAGATTGATCTCCATCTTAGTAATTTATATTGGATTTTCATAGTCATACAAGTGTGATTTGCTAGAGTAGCCAATTCTAACAACATCACCACCCATTGAGTTGGCTAAACTCAATAATTTTGTTTATGAATAATCCAAAAATACTTACCATACATACGAGCGATTTTCACACATTTGTAATATAGAAATGCCGATGAGAAAAACAACGCACAACCTTCAATGCAACATGAGAGGCGCATTCTCAGATTCCAGATTCAAAAGATGAAACATGTGGTATCTTTGGATCTCCTTGTTCTCAAACATCCTTCCAATCAATCGTTTCACATAAAAAAAACTGTTGTCTCTAGGGCAAACGACACGAGAAACTTATGCTGCAGCAGTTCCCACTGCATGGCGTTTCCTGGCCTCTTCAATGATGGACAACTTGACACCCTTGCCCTTGGGTAAGGAAACCCACGGCTTTGTGCCCTTTCCAATTGTGAACACATTAGCCTGCCGGGTCGCAAATTCCTGCCCAGCAGCGTCTTGCACGTGAATAATCTCAAAGATACCCTTCTGCTTTTCTGTGTGCTTGATGACTCCAACACGACCTCTATTGCGGCCTCCAGTAATCATTACAACATCACTCAACTCATAAAAACCATAAAAACCATGGAGCACAAATTACCACGAAACTCATAAAAACATCACAATCCCGATCCTCGCAATCCAAAAACATTCGACTGATTGGCATGCTCCTCTGTGCATTTCAGAGCGTTCCTTCCATCGCCTGATGTCGTTGCTCTGCAGCAATATGCCAGCCTCAATAGCGGCCCCATTACTTCCACTTCTGTTGCTGGAGTCTGACTCATCCGCAGTCATATCCACAAATCCGCTGCTCCCTCATTTTCCAAAAAAACACAGAATGCCGAAGCTCAAAATGATAACAAACATTGCTGAATTTTATTGGTCGTTACTAGGTACTCTGCCACACAATCGAACAGAATCGAACATGTGCTTCACGCTGGCAGGAAAACGTGCTTCACGCTGGCAGGAACACGACTCCACAACCAACGCTTCTATTCGGCAGATGCATCAACACTGAAAGATATCGGAAGACAGATCGACCAGTATGCTACTATCCGGTGCTACGTACGAACCTGGGCACACTCCACGTGCTCGCAGAGATTACGCACAAACAAAATCCGCTAACAATCCCACGCACAAACTAAATCCGCTGCCAAATTAATACAAACGAATTGCCAATGGAGATGCAGCGGTGAGGTCGAAATCTTGAAAACGGGATCGTGGCAGATCGAATCTGCACCTGGGCTCCAGCTCAACTCTTGAAAACTGAATGCAGCCTTTAAAAACTTTGGAAACGCACCAAATGTGCTTTGAAAACTTACATTAATTCAACTCAATCCGAAATCCAACGCGGTGTAAGCAATTTCAATCCGGCAGAATTGAATTCAACGCACTGAATTTCACCTCTGTCTTTGCTGGCAGAGATGGCACAGGTCCCTCGCGCTGGCAACAAACGGATCACACTACTTACAGCAAACAGATCCAAGCTGCCAATATTCCTCGGCCCAGGAGGGGCCAAGGCCAGGCACAAACTTGCTCCGATACCAAAATAAAACTTTAATATGAAAACTATATTATTAATTAATAGATTACACACATTTATACATCAATTAGTCTCAAGATAGGAAATCTATCTTGGACGTACAATAAGTTGGTTGAGGGAATATCTCAACCTCACACCAAATAAGGAAACTAGTTTTAGCTATCCTAGGAAATAGGAACAGACTCTATTCATAGAGAGTCACAACTGGACAAGTAGTAATTACACATTCTAACAATAATTCCTACCTTGGCCAAAATTTTTATACTCAGTAACAAAAACGTGAATGTTAAATATTTTGAATATTTTATTTTATAAAGTAATATTGTTCATACATTTTGGAAATATTTTTCTTATATCTATTTGTCGATATGCATATAATCTTGTAATGCAAAAGTAACACATGATATTTTCTTAAGAGAATCATGATCCCACTTTGGAAAAGTCATACAACAGGGTCTATTTCGATAGCCAAATGATAGTCTAATGCGGGTAAAGGCACTTGCTGACATGGATTTGAATATTTCACAATTTGTTGACTCATGAATTCCTTGCTGGCAAGGTCAAAAGGCTCAAAATATCTAGTGGACAAGTGATTGGTTGAATTTAATTCAGATAACTTGAAATTCTTCTTTGGCGTTTTGAATATGTTCTCTTTCCTAATGTAACCATTAATTAATGATAGAATTGTTCAATGTTGCAGATAAGTATGATATTTTTCATCTATTATTGGATCATATTTATTTTATCATTGGCGTTAGATAAATTTCATAGAATTTTTTTTAAGGAATACTACAAGAACTATATAACTAGTGTAGTTATTTAAATCAGATAATTAACTAAATTATAATTTTATTTTAATTTTTTACAATTTTATTTTAAATGTTTATTATATATATATTCTTATTCATGAAGCTTATTAATTTTTAAATAGGTTATTAGATTCTTATTTGCCAAAATTATTTACAAAGTTTATTTACAAATTAATAATATGTATGACTAAGAATATTGCTTCATGTTTTTCAAACACACACACACACACATATATATATATATATATTCTTATTCATGAGGCTTATATATATATATATATATATATATATATATATATATATATATATAAGCTTCATGAATAAGAATATTGTTTCATGTTTTTCAAATGTGAGTGTGTGTATATATATACAACAAAACATGAAAATTTGAGAAACATGAAACAATATTTTTATTCATGAAGCTTATTAATTTTTAAATAGGCTACTAGTTTCTTATTCGTGAATATCATTAACAAAGCCTATTTACAAAGTAATAATATTCATGAATTATTGCTTCATGTTTTTCAAACATATATATATATATATAGACACACACACACAAATTAAAATGTTTTTTTATTATTAATATATTTTTAAGTATCTCTCAATATTAATTCTTATCAAAATATTTTATTGATAACGTACATGAATATTGTTATTTTAACTACTGGAATAATAATTTTGTCATTGATAGTGAGCTTGTTAAGGTCCCTAAAATCCTGATACATCTATATTTATTTAGAACCATGACCACTGGAGATGAATAAGGGTCAGTGTTGGGACGAATAACGCCATCATTGAAAATTTAATTGATGATTTTTTCAATTTCATTCTTGTGTAAAAAAGGATATCGATAGGTGGTCGGGTACAGGAGAAAAGGGGTGCTATGATCATGTCCCCCCTAGAGGGTGGGTGCTCCTTAGATTACTCAAATACTAACTAGTGGGGATCTAATACTTGTTTCGTATCCACATGAATGTGAGGAGGAGTGGATTTAATGGCATGGATGGAATTAAATTTTGTTACAATTCCGTGAAGACCCTTTTTTAAAAGCTTCTCCATTTGATGTGAGATGATGATTGTAGGATCGGATTCCTGGAGTCCCTCTATTGTGTGAGTGTGGTTGTTCTGCTTAAAAATCATATATAATTCCTAGAAGTAAATTTTGATAGGGCCCAATGTGAGGAGCTATTCAGCGTTAAGGAAAAATATCAGAGCCACCCATTTCAATGAAAATCATGTGGGTTTTGAGTTGATAACCACCATTTGCAGCTTAATATTTTCAAACTTCCTTTAACAATAAAGTCTTGTCACAAAATTTCAAAGGTTCGGATTTGCAAGGAAAATACACTTTGGATATTTGGAGACACTTATACAAGCTTATTTTGGAGATCACATATGTTCTAGTCTATAAACCCTCAGAACTACTAAAAAATTCTTGGGCATATAATAAGTCGCCTCTTGGAGGCTTATTAAGGCTTCGACTTAGCATAAAATCTTCAAACGTGTGGAGAAAATAACACCCCGAATATGTGAAACTTATGAGGGCTTGTTACAATCTTGTGGAGGTTTGATCTATTTACCAATTGTGGCACCTATTTCTATGCAAATAAATATATTGGAATGGTGGATATTAAAAATCTAGCTTGGACCGTGAGTAAAAAATTAAAGCACAAACTAGTGGCAAAACCTTTAACAAGAATTTATGGCATTCAGATTTGTGCAAGAACCATCATAAATATATTTTGAAATTAATAGAGTGAAGCATTATTGAAGCTTGGAGAAGCCCTATTAAAACACAATTGAATATGATCTTAAAGAGGTCTTGATCTTAGATTGTTGGAAGAATTCATGATATCTTGATAGAGTAGAAAATTGAAGCAATAGTGTTAGGACTTTGGAAGTGATTAAGCTTGTATTTGTTTATTTTGTTGGGAGAAATCATTGGAATAATTCATTGAAAATGTGTGTTATTATCATGTTCCCCCTAGAAAGTGGGAGATCCTTAGCTTTTTCAAATACCCATTGGTGGCGATCTAATACGTGTTGCATATCGAGATGAATGAGAGAAGGAGTGGATTTAATGGCATGGATGAAATTCAATTTTTCTACTATATCATGAAGACCCATTTATACACTATAAGGAAAAGACCGTCTAGCGGAGGTTATAAAGGAGGATTTTAGTGTTATAAACTTGGCCAGAATTGTTAGAAAAACATTTACTACAACATTTGTTTATGGTTATGGAGGTTTTGGCGAATATTTTAATGGAAATTCAACAGAACTAAAAAAAATGGGCGGCAAGAGCTTATTACTGATGTTTTTTCCATTGGTGCACTACTCTGCCTTTAACACACCACGGCTATCTCAGTCCAATGCACTACGACATTTAAGTCTAAAACCGCACCACGCGTAGTGTTGGTCATACAACACACGGGGCCATTCTAATTGGTCTTGGGATTTGTGCCATGCCCATAGGTTGTATCAACGCACCGGTGCGCCATATCACAGAAAGGAATCAATATTTATAATTGGTATCAGTATTTGTGCGGTGCCCATAGGTCGTAAAAATGCACCGGTGCTTATAGATATATAATTGCCCCAGTGCGGAGTATCACACAAATGCACTGATATTGATAACTGTAGACACATAAACGCACTAGTGTACAGTTACTGACACACACCGGTTTTCATGTTATATTTTTTAGAAACATCGACCTATGACAATCCAATTATTTTGATTGTTTTAAATTCATTAGTCATCAAAAGTCTACACATATTATAACAATATTCATATTAATTACATTTTTATTAATGCATTTGAATGTGATGTTTGGATTAATTTGTTATATCATATCATAATTATTGTGGTTTTTTAAAATTCATTATTCATCAAAAGTCGACACATACATATCTTATAAAAATATTCATATGAATTAAATGTTTATTAGTGCATTTGAGATCGACAATGGAGAATGAAATAGAATAAATTAAAACATATTTTATGATTATATATATATATATATATATATGAATAACACAATCTATATCATAAAAAATGGGACAGTTATTGGTATTCCTTTGTCTTTCAATTGGGACACTATGTCCATTACATTAAACAAAATGTCTGATTTCACAAACATATATATTTCAAAAAATAAAACGTCTTGCTTTGATATCCAAACATAGTGATCAACATTCTTCACTTGAACAACGGTCACTCCTAGAGCTACTTCCATGACTTGGGTTATTTTCGGGAATGTTTTGTTCATGGCATTGACTGTTTTCTTCTTCTTCACCTTCCATCTACAAACATAAAAATAAAATGAAATGAGTGTATATACATTGGTGAGAATAATGAAAACTGCAATATTAAACAATATAAATCAATGTAAATTGAAAAGAAAAATGGTGTACCATAGGAACAATTGGCTTATAAATTATACACATTATTTCAAAACCATGTGCCATGCCATCTTTAAAAATTTCATCTGTTGGCGCAGTTCCATACTTTGTTTCCTGCAAGTTTTATACCCCATAACAAATCATATATTTAATATAAAATATTTTTTTGTTCTATTAATTATAGATGGAGCTAAGTAAAAAAAGATCGATAGATGCTTACAAATTCCACAATTAAATTCTGATATGCCAACATCTACTCACAACCCATATTTAACCCAATTTCAATCAATTCGTCTCATGGTTCTTCTTTGTATGTTAGCACCTATTTGGAGACATTCAATGATGATTTTTGTAAAACAACTCAAAAAATACAAAAATGAAATCTAGTTAAGTTGTTATAAGGAAGTAACAATTACTCGCAAACTTAGAGATCAATCAATTTCTTCCTTGTCATCCTATTTTATGTGTTGAATGGGTTCCATTTTCTTTTCTTTTCTGCAAGAAAATTATTGAAAATTAATATTTAATGCTAAATTGTTTATTTATTGTACCTAATGATCGAAAAAATCAATGATTACATATTACATTTGAAGCATGTTGTTGTTGTTGGAAAGAACCTTTATACACTTGTTCCACTAGATATCTCAAAATTTTGTAAACATTTTTCCCCTTTCGTTAACTTCCAGCACCACTCGAGATGAGCTAAGGAGAAATTGATATTCATTTGCATGTTCTATTTTTTTCTTTTCTTAGAAAAAGATTCATTTTCTGAGTTGTTGGTCCCTGTACAACATTAAAAAGATGTGAATTAGAACACTATTTAACACATGTTATCTAATAATTTTAAGTATATTACTAATGATAATTAAAAGAAGAAACTCATATTGGATCGATAGTATTTTTTCATTCACCTGATTCATCCTTTTGCAATTTTTCCATTAAAATTTTACACTCTTCTAGTCCTAGATCAGAAATAATCATATCGAGCTTCGTCATTTTGTGGCTCTGCATGATACACAATAAAAAATTCATATCAGTTAAACTTACATATAGTTCAAAATTTATATTTTTTATAAATAATTTACAAGGAACTTGTCTTTTTTTATTTTCTTGATGTGTTAACAGTATTTTTGTTACTTGATCTCTTGTCAGAAATTTCTTTGTCAATATTCAACCTGTACCATATCATTAATTAATATATTTATAAATAAATTCTCAATTTTTAAGGTAGAAAATAAATCTCAAGACACCAGTGTGCCTTTCGCGAGGTCTGCACCGCTGCTGGTGCATGGGGATATTAACAACGCACCGCAAAACAGTATAATACACCATACGGTGTGTTGGTTATTTTAAATGCACCACAAAAAATAGTGTAATAGACCTAACGGTGCATGGGGTATTGTAAACGAACCACAAAAACGATGTAATACACCGTACAGTGCTTTCCTACTTAAATGAAGCATCGGTGCCCTATTTCAGATTTGGTACACAGATTTAGAAATTTGTTTTTCCATTTTTTACTATAGTACTTTCGTAGTGCACTGTATAATTTAGAGCAATGGTGTGGCATGCTACGCAGGGCGCACCGATAAAGAAAAATCCATTTTTTCAAAAATTCATGCAATGGCCGAATGGATTGGAATCCGACTATGCAAGTCGTCCGGTGGTTTGCACGTCAATATAAAATGATAAATATTAATTCTGAAATCACAGAAACAGGGAGAAGAAAGGGAAAAAACAAAAAAAAATGAACAGTTTAGGGTGAAAAAGGATAAAATTACAGAAAAAAGTAAAAAACTGCCGAAAAAAGTAGAAAAAATAATCAAATTTAATCACGAGATTGTTTCAAATTCTATGATATAGGGTTTGAATCACCAAAGGCTTGGTTTCTAATTGTCTGAATACTTCTCTTCGAATGTATTTTGTTACTCCACAGTGTCCTCCTGCTCTCTTGCCCCAGGTCTCTCTCCCGCAAATATCAAGCTGGAAATTTTAGCAAAAATAGTGAAATAATGAAAAGTGTTTCGTATTTAAAGAATTATTTTATGAAATTAGATTTTTGAAAATATTTTCCGCCCATTTTTCAAATTGCCACTTTTTTTTCACTTAAATAAAATAGAGTTCCATTTTTTTTATTTGTGTTTATTCGTTACCGGTGCAGAAGAGTTGTGATGCACCCGTTCATCTTATTTATACGACACACGAGTGTGTGTTAGGATGATAAGCACACTAGACTGTATAATTATTTTTTTTTTTTTTTTTGTATGTAAGATCATAATAAAATAATGATAATTATAAAGTACATGAATTTATTTTCATTATTTTATAAACTTTATTATGTTACAAAAATTCGTATTATTCTAGATTTGTTCTTTTACAATTATTTGCCAATTTACAAATTTAAATATTTTAATAAAATCATTTCACATTAATACAATTAAAATTTTCAGATTAATAGAATTAAAATTTTCACATTAATAGAATTAAAATTTTACAAATATTTTAAATACAATTACAATGAAAAGTACAATTACAATTAGAATTAGAATTAGAATTACAATTTTACATTAATTTCACATACATGAATTATGATTAGAATTAGAATTACAATTTTAATTTTACATACAATTACATTTACAATTTTACATAGAATTACATCTACAATTACAATTAGAATTTTACAAATATTTTGTACAATTCAATTAAAATTACAATTACAAATACAATTACAATTTTAGAATTTTACATACAATTACAATTACAATTACAATTTTACAAATATTTTAAATACAATTCAATTAAAATTACAATTACAAATACAATTACAATTTTAGAATTTTACATACAATTACATTTACAATTTTACATAGAATTACATAGACCATTACAATTACAATTACAATTTTATAAATATTCTACATACAATTCAATTAAAATTACAATTACAAATACAATTACAATCTTAGAATTTTATATACAATTACATTTACAATTTTACGTAGAATTACATTTACAATTACAATTACAATTTTATAAATATTTTACATAGAATTCAATTAAAATTACAATTACAAATACAATTACAATTTTACAATTTTACATACAATTAAAATTTAAATTACAATTACAATTACGACATAATATTTAATAAATATCATGGTCATTTAATATTAAATTAATTAATAAACATAATCATGATCATGATAACCATTGTACAAACATCATATTCGACTAATAAACACATTCAAACATCAAATTAACATTATATATTAAGATCATGACAACACAAACATTAAATATACATCTCAATATGTCAAATAACTCATGATATCACATATACACATATACACATCTATTTGCAAACTAAACATTAAATGAACATATCTAACATGACCTAACAATATGCGCCGCATCATGATGATCACCAGCATAAAAATTAAGTACAACTGCAACATGAACATAAAATATATGGACCATATATATATATATATATATATATAACTGAATAATGTTAAAAATATACAATTGTAATATAAATTTCATGGATCAAGCACTGGTGGTCATATAACAACATTAATAGTAGTACTAAAAGTGGATGCTTGCTCAGTAAAGCTGTGTGGAGCCTCGACAGTCGATGACCGAGCTTGCTCATGATTATGATCACTAGTACGGATGGATGCATCTGCTGGTGGTAGTACAACATCAATATGAGCAGTAGTAGTGGAGGCATGCTCAGTCAATAGTGCAGCCTCGGCATTCAATGGTGCATCCTCAGCGGTCAATGGTCCAGCCTTCTCATGATCATGACTAATACTGATGGATGTAGCTGCAGGCTGTTGACTAGATGTGGCTGATGGTCCATCCCCATCTCCATGATGACAGTCAGATGCTGCCAGTGGAGTGTCATGCTCATCAGGTGAGCCGCGAGGTGAACTATCATGAGATGCATGTGAGTCACTGCTTACGGACTGTCCATCATGCGTCGCGGCTTGACTACGCCTATAGCTACGGACAATGCTCCTCAGTCGCGTAACAGCTGTCGTAGCTCCTACGACATGTTGAATCAGACCGTACATGTCACGCGACATGCCTCTCCACATTTGTAACAACCCATCGTCAGCTTGTATGTCTCTGGAATGATCGGGCTTGATGCTCGCATCAACAATCAATGCACAGAGTTGGTTGGCCAACTCCATCCTATATCTGGTCTCACGTCGACCACGCTCAGAAAAAGGTGGCACCGGTGCACCATGATGAGCAAGAGCATGTCTCTCTTCTGCACTGGCCTCATCCTCATCATGATCATGCCTGACATCAGCCATATCCTAATCATCATCATCATCAGGATCCACACATGGATCATGTGGTGGACCTGACATCTCCTCACCATCAAAAGAGCCAATTTCTGCAAAATATATACAATTACACAACAATAATTACATAATTTCATTACAGAATTTAATAAAAACAATTTAATTAATAACATGTTAGAATAAATATAAATAAAACAGTAATATTACCTCTATCATCTGGCGGCTCATCAACTATGAAGAGGATGTTGGGACACCCTCGCCAATCTAAGCCAGCATAAGGACATGGGACCGTAATGAAGGGATGCATCCCGTCAACACTAGCTAGTAAGTCTAGTGAATCATGTGATATCATAGCTGGAAACAAAGTGTCCCCCATCTTGGGCATCATCTGCCCCCACATGTGCATTCGGGCCTCAAACATCAGCCTACGAGGCTGTCAAACAAACTAGGTCTCATCTCTGGAAACCTCTCAAAAATTAAACAAAACAACTCTGAAGCAAAAGGGAAGTTGACCCTCCCTTGTGCATGAGCACGAAATCTATCTAAGGCCGTACAAAACTACCGCAAAAAAATGGCAGACCACCTGACAAGTCGTGGCTACTCTACTAAAGAATCAAAATAATATAAAAGCGAGCAACTAATGCATTACCCGTCACTGGGGTTGTGTGAAATGGTCGAAATGATAAGGGAGAGGAACTGCATGTCCTGTCTACCAAAAGAACCTATACGTAACTGACCTCGAGGTACCTGAAACTCTCAAGGAGATAGTAGATGTGCTCCAATGTATCTCTAGGAGTAAACTAACTGAATCCCTGCCACACAACCAACTAGCACGTCTAAGAATGAGGTAAAATCCACCCCTCTCCTCGATAGTCCTATAATAGAATAAATATCCTCCTTAGTGGGTGTGTACCACTAGTCAGTACCAACCTAGAAAGCCTGTCAGTGGGCATTCCACTTGTGGATAAGATATCTCGGGAACACACTATGGGCCTTTAGGGAAGTAACCTCCTCATAAAACATGAGGAGGCCTACATGCCTAAGGATCTCTTGGGTATCTTTAGTAATAGGGCAAGGGTATGAATCTCTCTCCCTCTCTCGGGCCTCCCATTGGCGAATCACGTAATACTGTTCAACTTGTTGTTTTTGCTGTTCCTCCTCTTCTCTCCGAATCATTGCCATATTAAATAATATTTTTTTATTAAAACAAACATGTATTTAGAAATATACATATATATATATATATATATATTTTAAAAGAAACAAACAGACAAGTCGGTGCATGATAAAAACAGTCATGCACCAATTGCGGTGTGTCTTAAGAATTTAGAGCACTGGTATTGTTTCCCCTATGAAATACAATGCACCGGCCTCGGTGCAGCTTTCTATTTTTCAAGCGCCGTTAACTTCATCAAAGTTCATAATACCGGTGCGCTGACTGAAACATATGCCTCAGCGTGTATAATCGTGTCAGCGCACTGACTTCATGACAATTACATAGTAAACGGTGTGGTCTTTTACCTAGCCACACTGTTGACACTATCGAAATCGAGAATGCAGTGCGCTGATATACACCGCGGCAGATAATTTCGTCAACGCACCGCACTGTGATACCCACGGTCAATGGTGTGCCTGGATAAATGAGCACACCACCTTTTATTTTATTTTTATTTTTTTAAATTATTTGGGGAACCTTTCGGTACTACCCCAGAAATGGTGCAGATACCATTAGCACCGGTGGCAGTGCGGCCTGTAAATTTTATAGTGAGCACGACTATCTGGTGCGAGCCGAATAGCTCCAGCGCGCTGCGCGAATTTTTTTTCTTTTTTAATGGTTATTTTTAAGGTTATTTCAATTTCTAATCTGCTAAAAGGCTTAATTATGGGAAAACTAGAAAAATACTTCTACATCTCATTGTCGAGGAGGCATATTGGCTGTAAACATTGCAAGAGAAAATTTCCCACCATTTTTTAAAATGCAAGATGGATATTGGTGGCCAATGCAGAGCAGTAGTGCATGCAATGCGTCTAATGAGAGCACCGATGTCAGGGCGACTCTGACAAGGGGAAATGACATCGGTGCTTGAGCACTCTGGAGCACTGAGGAAAGTGAAAAATGAGGTTTTTTGGCTATAATTTTTTTTATTTAACCCTATTCTGGTGCGCGGGGTTTTATAGGTGCACCGATACACTTACCTACAACCGCAGCGGGCTGTGTCAAATTTGGTGCATTTTTTATAATGTACCAGGGTGGTTCCCTAACACTGCACCGAGATGTTTCAATTTTGGAGAAAAATTTTGATGATGCACTGGGGCAGAATATCCGTAAAGCACCAGTGCGGAATAGTTGTAAAGCACCAATTTTTTGGCCTTAATTTTATTTTTTATGTAACGTTATTCTAGTGCGTGTAGTTTATCAGTGCACCAGTGCTCTTGGATAAGAACACACTAGTGCGTTTCTGTATTGGCGCAGTGTTTTATGATGCACCAATGTGGAAGAGTGGTGAAGCACCGGTGCGTTACAGTAATGGGAGGCCTCGGATGTGTGTGTACGTTGTGCAAGCTGTCCAGTGTGCCAATGTCTCATGCACACTAGTGCGTTCTATGGTAAGGCGTGCACTGGTAATTGAGAGCTCAGGAGCATTGGAAAACTGAAAAATCTGGGTTATTTTGCCGTAATTTTTTTTAATTTAACCCTTTATCGGTGTGTGTTGTTTATATGTGAATCGCTTTTTTTTCTTACAAATGCACCGGTCGGTTTGTGATTTGACACAATGTATTATGATGCACTGGTGTAGTTTATTTCTATTTCACTGGGTGGTTTTGGTTTTGGCACAATGTCTTCTAATACATCGGTGTGGAAGATCTGTGACGCATGGGTACTATAGAATAATAAGACGCACCGAGCGGGTGTGTACGGAGTGCATGGTGTCTGTTGTGCCGATGTTTTGGTCTGCACCAGTGCTTTCTCGGTTCCAAAGCACTTGGGCGACGTGTAATGATAAGCGCACTGAGAGGAAACCATCCGCAAAACACTCCACCCACCAACCTCCTCTAGTAACCTCCGCTAGAAACGGATGTATGGTGTATTTTTCTCTGGGGTTCCTCAAAAACATCTGCTATAGGGTCTTTTCCTTGTAGTGTTAAAAGATTCTTCATTGGATGTGAGATTATGATAGTAGGAGCAACTTCCTTGAGTCCATGTGTGGTTGTTTTTCTTAAAACTCATAGATAACTCCTATAAGTAAATTTTTATAGGGCCCAATTTGAGGAGCGATTCAACACTAAGGAAAATATCACAACTACCCATTTCAATAAAAATCATGTGGGTTTTGAGATGATAGCCCCCATTTGAAGCTTAATATTTTCATACTTCCTTTAATAGTAAAGTCTTGTTACAAGCTTTCAAAGGTTCAGATTTGCAAGGAAAATACACTTTGGATCTTTGGAGACACTTGTATAAGCTTATTTCAGAGATCAGATCTGTTCTAGGCTACAAGACCTCAGAACTACTAAACAATGCTTGAGAATATAAGAGTTCACCTTTTGGAGGCTTATTAAGGCTTGGAATTAGCATAAAATATTCAAACCTGTGGAGAAGATAATACCTCGAACTAGTGACATTTGGGAGGCCTTAATACAATATTATGGAGGTTTGATCTATTAATCAATTGTGGCACCTTTTCCTATGAAAATAAATATATTGGAATGGTGGATATTAAAACTCTAGCTAGGACCGTGATTAAAAAATTAAAGCACAAACTTGTGGCAAAACCTTTAACAAGAATTTATGGCATTCATATTTGTGCAAGAACCATAATAAATATCTTTTGAAATTGATATATTGAAGCATTATTGAACTTTGGACAAGCCCTATTAAAACATTATTGACTACAATCTTGAAGTAGTCTTGATCTTAGATTGTTGGAAGAATTCATGATATCTTGACAGAGCAAAAAATTGAAGCAATAGTCTTAGGACTTTGGAACTGACTGAGCTTGGATTTGTTTGGTTTTTTGGGAGAAATCATTGGATAAATTCATTGAATACCTACTGCAGAACTTTAAGAATATTTGAAGGAGACCTCGAAGTTATTTTGTAAGATTTTGGAGCACATTTGAAGATAACACAACAAACCTTGCTGAAGCATCATTTGGGGAAAATTTATAAAGAAAATTTAAAAGTAGTCTCGTGGGACTTGTGTAAAATCCTTTTGAAAAGATTGAAGATACCTTATAGTAGAAAATCTTGGAGTTAATTATTGACCTTTTGATGCACGATTAAAGTTCCTCATGATGTGACCTTGAGGGATCGTGTTTGGGTAAAATGACGAGTTGTGGAGACACCTTCATGAGAAGACAAGGTTGTCATTGTTGAAGTTACTTGGAGACTAAGTGAAGTCATTATTGAAGGTGAACATGATCACTTTGTCAAGGTTGGTTATAGAATATATTGGGGGCCTTTGGGAGCATAAAATTATCTTGACGAATTAAATTTGAAGGTTGGAGCCCTAGAGGATAGGAATAATGAAGAAAATAGGTTGGATCATGTACCAGAGATAGGGTTGGAGTGCTAGAGTTTGTTTCCTCAAAGTGACAAGGTTAGAGCCTTGGAAAGTCAAAGTCAGTGCTTGGAAAAGTAATGGTAGGAGCCTGTGAGATTGAATATTGGTGTCTTCATCTAGGGTTTTAGCCCTACACATATATATTACTTGATTTATTGAGATTAATAAAATTACTTATTCTTACTATTCATTTTGTGTTATAAATATAAATGATATATCTAGTAAATATAAAAATTGTAAAGAAATACTGATCCACCCCCCTTCTCAGTAGTTCCAACAATTGGTATCAGAGCCAGTACCTTCTCTCAAAGCCCAACATGTTACATGTCATTTTTTCACCATTATATTTAACTGTTATTATGGATCTATCACCATCCATATCATGCTCCCTTAGAGGTCAAAAATATTAATGTTCCTGAACCAAGTCTTGGAAATTGGAGAAAATATCTTTAAAACCTTTAAAATATTATCTATATGCTTTTTGTGACAAATTTTTGTCCATGCGCTGATATTTCTTGTATTAGCCGCAGTGATCGCCACTTTGTTCTGCAAACCCTTGTAAAGATAAAGTAGACATGAAAAGGTAATTTCTAGAAGCCTAGTTGGTTGAATACTCTAGGTGCTTGGTAGATGGATCTAGGTGTAAATAAAAATAAAATTTAATTGAAATTAAATAAGAATATTAATGTAATGTAAACATGTTAACTCGGTCTCCTCGCTGAGGGTGTTAGCTCGAGTTATGTAGGAGAGCCATGTCACTGCAAGGTGGCAGGACACCTACCCCCCACCACGCACATGCACATGGCCACTCAATCTGACTTAAATATTTGTGCATGGGGTATTTACTCACCACGCGAGCTCCCCTCCATTAGACATCCTCCACCATTAATTTTATCCTCTACACATTTATGCTGACAACCATGCCTTCGCCATCTCCCATGGCCCTTAAATTCATCACCGCTGCTCCCATTTACACTATTCGTCTCTCCCTTTGGCTCTGCGTAGATGCTCCTAGTGTCTTAGCCAGGTTGTGACTCCTTTGCTCCATTCCTTTCTCCTCGGGTAGCTTTTCCCTGGCCTTACGCTCCCCCTATGACCAATTTGGTCCTTTTGTGACCCCTCAGTCCTCTCTGCCCCACTCCCATTCCTCCACGCTGCCTAGATGCCAATAAATGTGGTGTCGAAGAGAAAGGGGACGTTGTCTCCCATCCCAACCTCACATCTCTCCCTCAGTGAGCAGGACGGTGAATCTCTCGATTGAATGGGTGGAGCCGGATATCCTCGAACCTATCAATATTTCAGCTGACCTGTCTCTCCACCTTCTTAATTTACCTTCTAAAGCCTCTAGCTCTAGCCTCCGCCCCAGAAAGAGAAGTCGCTCGTCCACCATCCCTCCTTTTCTCGCCTTCTCCCCCAGCAAGACGGTGTTTGGGCCTATCCATAGTGCCTCAAGCAACGACCAAGGAAGCTTGAGCTCGGACGACGATGGCATGAGTGCAAGTGATGAGGCTCTCGCACTTCCTCCATTTCGCCTAATGCCAACACGATGCTTCTTCCTCCATCGATTTCCCACGTATCTAAGCAGGAGCATGACGAGTTGGACTACGTATGCATAATTGTAGAAGAGTCATCCCACCCTCCAGAAAAGGATGCAAATTCTCCATCTACTTAATTGCTAGGTGCTTATCTCTCATTCCAATCAATTTTTCTGTTATTTTTATGTATGAATTTTTCCCACTATGGGCATCTTATTCCAGAATTTATGTGTTGCACCATTGGGTTGGTTTCCCCGTGTGGGGAAACCCCTTTTTTTTGGTTTTAACTCGATATTTCCCTCTGGAATTCACTGGCCCACTCCGAAGGAAGAGAACTATAATTTTTTGAACTGTATGATATAATAGAAGTAGCCTAATTTAGAAAAAAAACATGTTAACTTGGTCATAGTAAAAAAAAAGTAAAAATAACAAAATAAAACTAACCTTATAAAAAAAAATGAAGCGTGGTATTGAGAACCCATGATATTCATGTGGAATATCACTGGGAAAATTTAAGCGAAACTAGATCCATCTTGACTTCAGAGCTACGAAGCAATGAGACGGTTTAAATATCTTGAGATACAAACCTCTTTTAGAGTGAAAAGAGATTTACATAAATCTATTTGTAATGTAAAGTAATGTTTAACATTTTGACTAAGTGAAATTACATAGAAAATTAAAAATTAAATAAATTAAATAAAAAGATTAGTATAATGTAATGTAAAAAATAAAAATGATGATGTTGGTTCTTTGTAGTCATGTGGAATACATCCTGTTTAAAGAAAGAAAGTAAACCAACTTAGATTCATCTTAGCTCTAGATCTAAAAGTGTTGGAAGAGCTGAAATCTCTTGATTATATATAATTATATGAATAATATTGTAATCAAATAACAAGATCATTGTTACTTTTAAAATTTCAAATTATATATTTTTTAATATACATACACACACACACACAGATATATATATATATATATATATATATATATATATAGATATATATATATATATGATGTGAATTGGCTTTATCTTGCATGGTTTTTGGGAAGAGTGGTTATTTTCTTCTCGACACTATTTGTTTTTAATTAACTATCTTGGATGGTTGTTTGGCAGAGTGGTTGTTTTATTCTTCACGATATTTTCTTTTAATTAACTACCTTGGATGGTTTTTGGGTAGAGTGATTGTTTTCTTCTCCACACTATTTGGTTTTAATGTTAACTGGGCCATTTTGGATGACTGGGACCTTATTTTATTAGAGATATTTACACATTTATCTCATATTGTGCTATATATTTAGCCTCTATTCTCAATAAGTTAAAAAAAAATTAAATAAACAAATAATAACATAATAATTGGAATAACCATTCTTCATTAATTTTTTGAACATAATACAAATAGAAATATAGTTTAAGAATTATTTATATTATTTTAAAATTATTATTTAAAGGAAATTATAAATTTATTAATTCACAAAGGGCACAAAAAAAATTTGTGTATCTGAGAGGGATCTTGAATCTCTTGAGATGAAAACCTCTTTTAGAGTGAAAAGAGATTTGATCCCTAGACTTTGGTATATCCAGAGTTAAGATGGATGTAGGCTCGTTTAATCTTCTTCTTTAAATAGACTATATTCCACATGAATGCCATGGGATCTCATAAAACTCCATCTCAAATACCACTAGTATCTTGACCAAATCAAGTTTACATTAACAAGAAAACCAACAATAACAACAATTTTTTATCTTTATTAGTTTAATTTGAAGTTATTTTTATTTTAACATATATGTAGAATTTTTTATTTTTATCATTATAAAGATTTGTCTTCAAGTTCCCCTTTTTGGAGTTTCTCAAAAAAAAATATATTATAATTTGTGTTGTTTAAACTGTTGTTTTTCCACAATCTTGGTGTCTAAGATAGAACAAAAAACACAAATTTTTACCCAATATTAAGAATAACCTAATCTTCTTTATATTAATCCAAATGAATACCAAGAATGATAATGAAGCTACTTTGCATAGTGGAATATAAACAAAAGTCAATATACTAGTGCACAAAATACACAACTTTTTACAAAATATCGTAAAATAACCCAATCTTTGTTATATTAATCCAACTGAATAATACAACACTCTATGGCCCTCAAATATATACAAGTAAAAGAATACAAGATACATGATAATCTGATAGTCTAGCTGATGTAGTCCATGATCACAACTTTTTTGTCATATCCTGTACACAGGTTGATCTTAATCAGTAACACCTACCTTTATCAATGCACTGACTCCTTTAGGCCACTTAAATCGGTATCCATAATATTCCCTCTAGCTAATCATATATCCATATATCATCAACATATAGGGTCTCTTTTGGGACTTGTATTCCCACTATAGTCTTCCTATGCTGCTCCAATAAAGACTAAAAACATTCAATAGGGTTACCACCTATCACCATCAAATGTTGTTTCTCCAATGATGAACGTAGGTTGTCAACACTTTACTCCTTTGGCTAGCCAAACCTTGAGCTCCAACAACTGCCTCTCCTAGCAGACAAGAGTCCTTCCCTCCACTGCACTTCAGGCCCACCCTTAAGAACTTTCAAGTTTCCCTCCAACAGTCCTCAAATGTCCAATACCTTTGTTTAATATTGGACCTATCCTCTAGCAACAATTCATCATGAAAACATCAACATAGTTGTACTCATGAGCTAGTGCAACTATTGTGGGTAGTTTTAAGGCATATTCATAGTCCATGTTAGCCCCCTTTAGCCCCTTTAACAATCCTTCCTTCCACTTTGACTTACATCCTTTCATTTGTTCATGTCCACGTTTCACGTATCTATCTTCTCCAATGTGTCATAGTCCTTGCGTCCCCTCCAGCAAGCCCATAACTCGCTTGCAGTGCCTTTTTTATCTCATAGAGCATGTGGCCATCCAGAAAAATGAGAACGCACCCTGAAATATGCACCTAACAGTGAAAATTGAACTCGAATTTCCTCTAGTACTCCTTGGCCTTTTCAAACCCACAAAAAATACCTCAAAATAGTCCTTATTCTCCTCACCACTCTCCCTCTTGAGTTGTGGCTACCACAAGAGATGTTTTACCAAACAATTTTTGCACTTTGGATGATTCAAATGACCTCTAGCTCACCTCAATTTATATCTTAATTGAGGGCTATATAAAATAAACATGGTGAGTTTGTCCAACTTTCCAATAACTCAACCCTACATGGATTTTCATCCACAAAACCTGCCAGTTATAATAAACAATTCATATCTCAAGTTCTATACCTCAAATTTGAGTGATTTTCAATGCTCCTAGTTGCTCTCAGGATGCTCTATAACTTATAATCATAAAATGTCAAAAATTACTCATCGTTTCACAACCACATGCTTGGGTGAAAATCCCACACCTTGGGTAGCATGCCTACAATTCCTGATTGTGGCACTCTAGCCTGGCTTGGAGTACCTCCCAAGCTATCAAAAATAAACATAAACTAGTTTTTTGATTGCATGTATGGATTCAACACCTAAAAAAAGATGGGGCACTTTTATTTTTTAGAGTTGACCAATCAAAATTTTTATTTCAATGAATCCCTATCTGATTCTAGAATTATTAGATCAAAAAATGAACGGGGAAAGTTTTCAAAAAGTTGCACTAAAAGATAAATTGTTATTATTTGAAGTTAATTTTGTTTTAATATAGGGTTATTTTTATTTTATTTTGAATGACTCAAAATGTTTACGATATATTACAACTTTTGTACTGTACTAATGATTATCCTTAAAATTTATTTTTAATTTTCTCTATCTCTCTACTTATTTTATTAATTATTTACACCTAATCTATATATATATATATATATATAAGTGTCTCTATCAATTCTTTCTCTCAATTCAGTTGTAAAGTGATCCATCTATCCGAATTAATAGTGAGTAGTTGGGCATGCCTATATATCCAAATGAATAGTGATTTGTTGGGAATGCCTTATGAAATATTTTTTCTGACCCAAGAGCTTGACAATATTTAGGATCACCCTTGTTATTGTCTCTTCATTAATTAGCTCACATATCAAGGTAAGCACATCACAAAAAATGAGATAATTATCCAATTGTAAGTCAAATACTTTGTATGGTATTAACAATCATTATTATTATAATAGAGTATTTGCAAGATATTTCTTAATCCTTTATATGGTATTAATGATCAATATTATTATATGAATTTTTTTTAATTAATTAAGTTAATTAAAAGGTAAAAAATATGTAACTACTTTAGAGATAAATCTCAACTTGTACAGAATTCTATGATGTCTATATGAAAACATGCATTATTAAAAATGCATCTTTCTTTGGTTTTTTCTATCTATCTTTATTTGTCTCTTAACATGCTCAATTTATTAGGTTTGTGTGAAAACTACTATCTTAACCTATCTTTATACTTTCAACCAAGACCAAAACCCTAATCTAATTTTTAGTTTACTCTTATTGCATATCATGCAAGCATGATATCTAGCTTTATAGACTTAATAGCTTAATATATGATCACTTTTTTTTTAACAAAGTCAATTTCCAAATAAAATTACTATTTTCAATTTTATTTTTTTGAAATATTTGAAATGACATGTTATATGTTCACACTAAACCTATGTATAGATTCCTATTCAAGGAGTAATTCTAAATGCTTCTTCTTAACGAGGAAGTAATTATGTAGCAATACAAGTTTACCTTTGAATTCATCAAACTTCCCTCTTTCAAAGTACTTGGTAAGAATATTAGCTACTATTTGATATGTGGGAATATATTAAAGATTTTTTTCTCACTTCTAAACACTCTCTCATATTAAGTTCCATCCTCTGAACCTTCTTAGAAGAAAAATTATAGTGTAAATGCCGACATTTCCTATTTACCTTATAAATCACATTTTGGCTTCAACCTTTAAAATCAATGAATGACCCCAAATCACTTCCTCGGCTTCTATTTTGCACCTCAAATCTCTACACTAAACTCCATGAATAGCTCATTTTTTCTAAAAATAAAAAAACCATCACTACAACTTCCTCAAGCTTCAAACTTGTTTATAAACTCCATAAATGAATCATTTTGTGTCAAAGGAATCCATCCCTACACAAGAGATTCAAATCTAAATATAACTCAACTTTAAGATGAAAAAACTATATCATGTAAAAATATGTAAATTATTTCAACACTATACATATAAATTAATATTAGTATATAATATATTAATATAAATAGAGTAGATTGTGCACAACTTGTAATTAATACTTGTTGTATGCAAGAGAATATTGCTAACGTATTTTCAATTTTCTTTTTATTCACACATTTCTAAATAATGGTCTTTTGATAGTTGACCTGAATATGCTCCAGATGTATAAGGACACCATTCCAAAACCTTAGCTTACTGTAAACCTTTTTTATCACTAACAACATCCCTTTTCTCCTTCTGCACCTCAAATCTCTTATTTTCACACATTTATCATCTTCCACAATAGATACCATTCAAATGCACTCACTTATCCTTCCTAGCCCAACTTGAAAGTTGGTTGGTCCCACTTGTGAAACCAATTCAACATAAATAAATATTGGACTCATGTTGACTCTGAAATCAATAATAATACTATATTGAACAACATTTGAATTATATTATTAAAAAAAAAAACTAATTAAATTAGCTATGGAGTAATGTAATGACACGTAGAGTTACATAATTCTATAAAAAAAAATTCAATATGAAATAGTTTCCATTTAAAATTACATATAGTGTAATGGTAGATTTTAATTGTTATAACTATAGAATCTAAGTCATGACTTCTTTGAAATTGATTATAAATTATTAAACTTTAAATAGATAATATGTTTTTTCAATTTGATTTCCTTTTATTATACTTATGAAGGATGCAAATTCCTTGATATCATAATAGGAAAAATATCGAAATCTAAATTGGTCCTCAATCCCAAACTAGAAGCAATAGATATAACAAATATGATGCTCATGAGGAATACCATTATTTATTTCAATGTAAAGTTGGTAGGATAAAACTCCAAGTTTAACTAGAGAAACATTTCTGTTGAAAGGTAACATGAGCCTAGAGTGTCCTAAGGGCCAAATGAGCCCATCTAGAGCTTCAAATCTAAGTGGTACTCAAGTTTAAGATAAATAAACTATAACATATAAATAAAAAGTAAATTATTTTGATTGTATACATGCATATTAATATTAATATGTAATATCCGAATATAAATAGAACTAACTATGCACAATGCATAATTAATCCTTGTTGCATTCAAGGGAATATTGCTTGCACCTTTGAAAAAAAAATATATTCAGACATTAAAAAATTATACTCTTCCCATTGATGAATTGAAAAATAATTATAGGTTACTAGATTCGTGAAGATTATTAACAAAGCCTATTTACAAATTAATAATATTCATAAATAGGAATATTTCTTTATGTTTTTCAAACACACACACACACACACACACACACACACACACACACACACACACACACACACATATATATATATATATATATATAATTTTCAAATAGGTTACCGATGTTCTTATATTATTAATATGTAAAACTAAAAAAAGATTTTTTATGCCACTTTTTCACACAAATTAAAATGGTTTTTTATTATTAATATATTTTTAAGTATCTGTCATATTAATTTTTATTAAAATATTTTATTGATAACCTACATGAATACTTTTTTATATACAACATCAAAAAAAATTATTTTAACTTCTTTTTTTTCTATATATAAATGTAAATGAATATGTCCATGGATTATTTAATTCATTTATCCAACACCATTTGCATCTATCGTGTGAAATTATCATTAACAGTCCCATGTGTCTCCAACACACTGAAAGTTACGAACATGTGATATGAAGACACTTGGGAGATGGATATGCAAATCAAGGTATCATACTTGTGTTCATTTTCTAGATAACAAAATGTAAAGGGTTAAGGGATTAGTGTTGAGATTTTGTGTATTTGGGGTAGCATAAATTGTGCTCTATGTCCCAAATTCTATGGAGGGACTAGAATACACCTCATCTATAAGACTCAGAAATGGATTTAAGAAATTTCAAATTTTGTTCAAGTTATTCAAATAATTAATTATTTTTAATGGATTTCCTAAATCTAACTGAGGAAAATAAAATAATTAAATTGAATTAGTTAACACATGTGCTAAAATTGTCTTAAGTCACATGGATCAAGTAGTCTTTTAATCTCAGCCTTTGATGGATGATTGAATCTCAATCTTTGAAGGGTTCAACGAAAAATTATAAGATAAATGCTTGAGGGTCACTTCAAGACACACAATTTCGGTAGAACTAAGGAATAGATCTGGAATTCTATGACATGTTTGCTAAGAATTTCCAATGGAATTTCTTGTAGTGAGGGGTAGTATTGGCTGAGGGAATGATCGGATTCCAAGAGCCAAGAGACAACAAGAGGAAAGAGGAGCATCTCAAGGACAACACAGAGAAACAACTATGTAAGTGATGTGCAGCCACTACGTAGGTGCTACGTAGGACAACGGAGAGGCACTAGGAGGCTTCAGAAATCACGCAGAGGGGATTTTAGGGCTAGCGTGAGGCTGTGAGACCCTTCCAGGGGTGATGTAGTCCCTTCTAATGCAGTGTAGTGGCATTTGAGGCTAGTAGGGCTAATTTTGAGGCTTCAAGGGCAGCACTGAGGGTTTCTAGGGTTAGATCCAGGTTGAGTCCTATAAATACCATTTGAGGGAGTGGATCAGTCAAGTATTTGGCACTAGATCTTCAGGTTAGTTGTAGATTTTATATATTTTATTCTCTGCCATTTCTTCCAAGGTTGGAACTCAGATCTACTGTACATAGAACTACTTAATAACAAAACCCTCATATCTACTGAACCAATTTTCCCACTTCGGGTTTTTCTCGGGACTTATGTCCAAAAATCCATGTATCACTTTTTTCCATGAGCGAATTATTTAGTAAATGATCTGCATGTATAAGTTGTAGTTGTGTTTATTTTTTGAATTTTATGAATCTAATTTCTAAAAATAACTTGTAAAAATTAAATAAAGTAGGAGGAAGTAAACCAATACACTATAGTATAATTTTCACATGGTATCAGAGCGATAGAAGATCAAGTTGAATATCTAGCAATCATGTGAAGAATTATTTTTTTGCAGGGTGGCAGAAGAAGCGACAGAGCTAGAAAGGCCATCTTGACAACAAGAGAAAGAAGATCTAGAAGACAACGTTGAAGCTACAGAAGGCCTTTGGGCTTACACAGACCCTTCCCAGGGTAGTGTAAGGAATGCGTCACCCAGGCTAGGGTTATGGAGTCCACTTTTGAGCCATGCTGGGACTGAGATGGTCCAGTGAGGAGGACATTGTCCAGTCGTTTCTCTTGTTAAAGAATAATTCAGCCAAGTTCTCGAAGCAATGCTTCACATCTTCAGCAGTGCTGGTGGGGTAGAGATTTTGCAGGTGTAGAATTGTGCCTATATAAGGCAACAAACGTGGGAGGAA
Organism: Pinus albicaulis; assembly: GCA_034641835.2. Taxonomy (NCBI): domain Eukaryota; kingdom Viridiplantae; phylum Streptophyta; class Pinopsida; order Pinales; family Pinaceae; genus Pinus; species Pinus albicaulis. The sequence continues at coordinate 929,319,353 of CM076570.1, forward strand.
GACAATCATTCAACAAATTTGAGCCAAAAAAATATGAGATTCGATCGGTAGGATCGAAGAATAATGTATGTTTGATTTTTGGTAGAAGATTTCTAGGAGGGAATTCAGAAAGAAGCAATTACTAAATAGTTTCTAGTCACCAAGAAACCCAGATCCAGAGGGAGAAGTATTTTTTTCTTCAGATCTGAGCAAATATGGCTCGATATGGACTGAGGGATCAAGAAATATTGTATAGCATGTACAATTACGTCATCTGGAAGGCTAGAATCCTTTCAGTTCTTGATGAGTATGATCTCAAAGATCATGCAGGGTAGAAAATTTTTGTACCAACTAATGCAAATCCACTCAAGAAGTATGAATAAAACAAAGCTCGGAAAAAGTGGTTGATCATAGATGGAGTCAAGGACCACGTGATTCCGCATATTGATGGTAAAAATACAAAAAATGCTATGTGGAAGGATTTGGAGGTAATGTACCAAGGAGGCTCTATGAAAAGAAGAATGCTTCTTGAGAATAAAATGCGGATGTTCCAAATGATGAAGGGTGAAGAGATAGATCCATTTCTCTTCACACTCCAAGCTATCCATGGCTAGCTGATTGGCATGGGTGCTGCTCCTGACGAAGGGCTCCTAGTGAGGTTAGTCCTGAATGTTGTCTCTGAAGAATGGGAAATATTTTTCCAAAGCATTATGGGAAGGGTAGTGTTACCATCTTGGGTAGATATGTGGGCTATTCTCTACCAAGAGGATATCACGAGGATCACCAAGCAGTATTTTAGTGGAGGAATAAGATCAACCAAAGTAAATAAAGAAGAGGAGGAGGAAGTAGCCCTTACATCAAAGGAAAAGCAGCAAAGGAAGAAGAATAAGGACCGCTCCAAGGTCTTGTGCTTTAACTGTGGTGATCTTCGTCATTTCTCCAGCAATTGTCCTAAGAAGAAGGATAAAGGAGCTTATGATTCTAATGCTACAACAAGAAATGAAGAAGGCTTTGATGATGATGCGGCCATGAGTTCTCATGCACCTAAAGAGAAGAGGTGGGGTGACATGGATATATAGATAATCCATATTTCGTGGCAGGATCCCTGAGTTAGCCCTACTCTTGGATCACATATGAGTTACAGGAGCCTTAAGACGGTAGCGGGATGAGTCGGGAGATGGTTGCATATGACCACATTGAAGAGCAAGAGGGAGTTGAAGGGCTGAAAAGTGAGTAGCGTGATGCCGAGTAAATGACATCATGGAGGCAACAACGTAGAGAGGTTGATGCGACTTCAACAGTGTAGACAAGTTGGGCTCACGTAGTACAGTGTTGCAGCATGACAATGTCTCGAAGGGGACAGCATGATTGAGCATCCAGGGAGCTTCACTCATAGAGGGAAACTTTAATTATCTATCAAACAACTGGGCAAATTCTTTTAGTTGATTACTTCTCAACAACTGAGTTTCAATGCAACAATTAACAATGGGAGTTCTATGGGCAGCATGATGCATCAATTTGAAAGGGAGCTGTAGTACACATATGGCAGTGTCAATGGAAGTGGCATGTGCAGCAGTACAGAGAGCAGTAGTGCAACTGATGGAGGGTAGTAGGCCAAGCATCAAAAACAAATACCAAGTACACAAGGTCTTGTAATACATGGTGTGATGTATTGTTAGAGCACACTCTTGATGCTAAGAGGGAGTATTGAGATTTTGTGTATTTAGAGTAGCATTAGTTGTGCTCGAGGTTGAAAATTGTGTGGAGTGACTAGAATACACCTGATCTACAAGCCCCAGAAATGGATTTAAGAAATTTCAAGTTGTGTTCAAGTTATTCAAATAATTAATTATTTTTTATGGATTTCCTAAGTCTAACTTAGGAAAAGAAAATAATTAAAGTGAATTAATTAACACATGTGCTAACATTTTCTTAAGTCACATGGATCAAAAAATATTTTAATCTCAGCCATTGATGGATAATTTAATCTCGGTCATTGAAGGGTACAATGAAAAAGTATAAGAGAAAGGCTTGGGGGTCAGTTGAAGACACACAATTTTGGTAGAACTGAGGAATAGATCTAGAATTATAGGGTGGGTTTTCTAAAAATTTCTAGTGGAATTTCCTGCATTGAGGGGTAGTATTGGCTGAAGGAATGATCTGATTCCAAGAGCCAAGAGATAACAAGAGGCAAGAGGAGGAGCTCAAGGACAACACAAAGAAGCAGAGTAGCAACTCCACAGGTGCTGCACAACCGCTACATAGGTGCTACGTAGGATAGCACAGAGGCACTAGGAGGATTCAGAAATCATGCATAGTGGATTTTATGGCCAACATTACACCGTGAGACCCTTCTAGGGGTGACAGATTCCCTTCTGGTGCAACACAATGGCATTTGAGGCTAGCAGCGTTGACGCTGAGGCTTCCGGGGCAGAGCTGAGGGTTTCTAGGGTCAAATCCGGGCTAATTCATGTAAATATCATTTGAGGGTGTGGATGAGTTAGATATTTGGCACTAGATCTTCAGGTTAGCTACAGAATATCTTTTATTCTCTGTCAATTTTTCCAAGGTTGGAACCCAGATTTGATGTACTCATAACTACTTAATAACAAAACCCTCATACCTACTGAAACGGTTTTCCTGGTTTGGGCTTTTCCAGGGACTTATGTCCAAAAATCCATGTGTCACATGGTTGCATGATCGAATTATTTAGTGAATGATATGCATGTGTAGGTTGTAGTTGTGTTTATTTTCGGTATTTTCTGAATCTAATTTCTGAAAATAACTTGTATAAATTAAATCAAGTAGGAGGAAATAAACCAATACACTGCAGTAAAATTTTCACAATTAGGTGTTAGGGTTTAAGGGATTAAGGGTCAAGAGCTAAGGGTTTTGGTGATTACAGGTTATGTAGTTTAATGGTTGATGGTTGGGTTGTTAACCCTCACTCCTTCATGACAAACAATGTGTCCCAAATACTCTACTTCTTCCATGTAAAAGGAACACTTAGATAATTTGAAAAATAGTTTATGATATTAGATAAGATGCAATACCCGGTCAAAATGATGAAGGTGAGTGTCCCATTTTATGTTGTAAATGAGAATGTGATAAAAAATTACCAGGATGAATTTTATGAGATATGGTTTCAGAAGGTGGTTCATGAGGATCTAAGAAGTGGATGGGGAATTAAAAATACCAAATGAAATGACCAAGAATTGAAAATGGCCTTCATTAGTTTTGAAGGCTATATTTGGAATGTCAACATCGTTCATCCTATTTGGTGATAGCCCGTGCGGGCATCCAACTTGGTAAAACATTCGGAATTTTGTAGTTCCTCAAGAATATCATCACCTACTAGGATAATAATTTTATCATTTATAGTGATCTTGTTAAGGTCCTAAAAATTGTGACACATGTGCCATTCACTGTATTTCTTTAGAACCATGACCACTGGAGATGAATAAGGGTCGGTGTTGGGACGAATAACACTGTCTTTTTCAAGTTCCTTGATGATTTTTTTAATTTCATTCTTTTGTAAAAACGGATATCGATAGGGGTGGACATTTGGTGGCCAATTACCCAAGATAAAAGGGGTGTTATGATCATGTTTCCCCATAGAGGGTGGGAGATCCTTAGATTTTTCAAATACTCACTGGTGGTCATCTAATACATGTTTCATATTGAGATGAATGTGAGAAGGAGCAGATTTAATGGAATGGATGGCATTAAATTTTACTACTATCCCATGAAGACCCATTTTTAAAAGCTTCTTCATTCGATGTGAGATGATGATAGTAGGAGAAACTTCCTGGAGTTCTTGTAATGTATGAGTGTGGTTGTTTTGCTTAAAACTCATATATAACTCTTAGAGGTACATTTTTATAGGGCCCAATGTGAGGAGGCCTCTAGTAGTAAGGAAAATATCACAACCACCCATTTCAATGAAAATCATCTAGTTTTTGAATTGATAGACCCCATTCGAAGCTTAATATTTTCATACTTCCTTTAACAGTAAATTCTTGTTCCAAACTTTTAAAGGTTCAGATTTTCAAGGAAAATACACTTTGGATCTTTAGAGACACCTATAGAAGGTCATTTCAGAGATCAGATCTATTCTAGGCCACTAGACCTTCGAACTACTAAACAGTTCTTGGTTATTTAATAATTTTCATGTTGGAGGCTTATTAAGGCCTGGAATTAGCATAAAAGCTTCAAACCTCTAGAGAACACCTCGAAGTAGTGACATTTGTGAGGCCTTGTTACAGTATTCTAGAGGTTTGATCTATTAATCAATTGTAGCACCTATTCATGTGCAAATAAATATCTTGGAATGGTGGATATTAAAACTCTAGCTTGCATCGTGACTAAAAAATTAAAGCACAAACTTGTGGAAAAACATTTAACAAGAATTTATGACATTTAGAGTTGTGCAAGCACCATCATAAACATATTTTGAAATTGATATAATCAAGAATTATTGAAGCTTGGATAAGCCCTATTAAAACATCATTGAATACAATCTTAAAGTAGTCTTGAACTTAGATTGTTGGTAGAATTCATGATACCTTGACAGAGCAGAACATTGAAGCAATAGTCTTAGGACTTTGGAATTGATTCAGCTTGGATTTTTTTGGTTTGTTGGGACAAATAATTGGAATAATTCATTAAATACCTACTGTATAACTTCAATAATTTTTGAAGGAGACCCAGGATTTATTTTGTAATGGTTTGGAGCACATTTGAAGATAACACAAAAACCCTGGTTGAAGCATAATTTGGGGAAAATTTATAAAGAAACATGAAAAGTAGACTCGTGGGACTTGTGTCAAAATCCTTTTGAACATATTGAAGATACCTTATAGTAGCAGATCTTGGAGTTAGTTATTGACCTTGTGATGCACGGTTAAAGGCCCTCATGATGTGACCTTGAAGGATCTTATTTGGGTAAAATGAAGAGTTCTGGAGACACCTTCATGAGAAGACAAGGTTGTCATTGATGAAGTTACTTGGAGACTAAGTGAAGTCATCGTTGAAGACGAGAGTGATGACTTTTTCAAGGTTGGTTATAGAATATATTGGGAGCCTTTAGGACCATAAAATTATCTTGACGAGTTATATTTGAAGGTTGGAGCCCTAGATGTTGGAGCCTAATAGAGACAAGGTTGGTGCCTTTAAAGATATGGTTGGAGCCTTAGAGGATATGAGTCATGCAGAAACTAGGTTGGATCTTGTACGAGAGATAGGGTAGGAGCCTTAGAGGGTTTTTCCTCAAAGTGACAAGGTTGGAGCCTTGGAAAGTCCAAGTTGGTGATTGGAAAAATACTAGTAGGAACCTAGGAGATTGAATATTGGTGTCTTCATCTAGGGTTGTAGCCCTACACACATACTTGATTTATTTAGATTAATAAAATTATTTATTCTTATTGTTAATTTTGTGTTATAAATACAAATGACATATCTATTAAATATAACAATTGTAAAGAAATACTCATTCACCCCCCGTCTAAGTATTTCCAACAATTGGTATCGAATCCAGTACCTTCTCTCAAAGACCCGCATGTTAAACACAAATTTTCCACCAATACATTTGATTGTTATTATGGGTTTACCACCATCCATATCATGCTCCGTAAAAGGTCAGAAATATTAATTTTCCTGAACCAAGTCTTGGAAACAGGATAAAATCTCTTTAAAAACTTTAAAAGTTTACCTGTGCACTTTTTGTGATGATTCTCTACACATGCAATGATACTTCTTCTATTAGATGCGACGATCGCCGCTCTGTTTTGCACACCCCCATAAAAATAAAGTAAACACGAAAAGGTAACATATGGAAGCCTAGTTGTTTGAATATTCTAGGTGCTTGGTAGATGGATCTTGGTGTAAATAAAAATAAAATTAAATTGAAATTAAATAAAAAGATTAATGTAATATAAACATGTTAACTCAGTCATAGTAAAATAAAAGTAAAAATAACATAATAAAACTAAACTTATAAAAAAAAATGAACCATGGTATTCAGAATCCATAATATTTATGTGGAATATAACTCAGAATATTTAAGTGAAACTAGATGCATCCTGACTTCAAAGCTGCAAAGCAATGAGAGGGTTTTCTTCACGAAGATTATTGGGTAGAGTGATTGTTTTATTCTCCACACTATTTGTTTTTAATGTTATCTTCCGCACCTTATTTTAGTAGACATATTTACACATCTGTCTCATAATATGCTATAGATTGAGCCTCTATGCTCAACAAGTTAAAAAAATTCAAATAAACAAATAATAACATAGTAATTGGATTAACAATTCTCCATTAATTTTTTTTAACATAATGAAAATAGAAAAATAATTTAACAGTTATTTATATTATTTTAAAATTATTATTCAAAGGAAATTATAAATTTATTAAACCACAAAGGGTAAAAAAAAAACTATGTATCTAAGAGGGATCTTGAATCTCTTGAGATGCAAACCTATTTTAGAGTGAAAAGAGCTCTCATCCCGCTCATAATTTGGTATATCCAGAGTTAATATGGATCTAGGCTAGATTAATTTTCTTCTTTAAATAGACCATATTCCACATACCAAATACCAATCTCAAATACCACCAGTAGCTTGACCAAATCAAGTTTACATTAACAAGAAAACCAACAATAACAACAATTTTTTATCTTTATTAATTTAATTTGAAGTTATTTTTATTTTAACATATATGTAGAATTTTTTATTTTTATTATTCTAAGGATTTCTCTTTGAGTGCAAGTTTTAGGAGTTTCTCAAAAACAATTTATGATAATTTGTGTTGTTTAAACTGTTGTTTTTCCACAATCGTGGTGTCTAAGATAGAATCATAGATCACTGACGCTACCAAACCAAGAATCATAATGAACCTACTTTGGACAATGGAAATATAAACAAAATTAAATATACTAGTGCACAAAACACACAAATTTTTACACAATATTATGAATAACCCAATGTTATTTATATTAATCCAACTAAATACCAAGAATAATAATGAAGCTACTTTGCATAGTGTAATATAAAAAATAGTGAAGCTACTTTTTACTACTATACAATATACACAACTTTTTACACAATATTGTAGAATAACCCAATCTTTGTTATATTAATCCAACAGAATAATACAATACTCTAGGACTCCTGTGCCAAGGATAATGGCCCTCAAATAACTATGAGTAAAATAATACAAAATAAAAGATAATCTAACAGTCTAGCTGATGCAATCGACGATCACAACTTCTTTGTCATATATTGTACACACGCGACTCCTTCGACCTTAATCAGTAACACTTGCCTTTATAAATCAACCAACTCCTTTAGGCCACTTAAATCGGTATTCATAATCTTTCCTGTAGCTGATCATAAGTCAGATAGGGTCTTTTTCCCAGTGTTTCTCCTCAACTCTTTTGGGACTTGTCTTCCCACTATATTCTTCCTATGCTGCTCCAATAAAGACTAACATAGTGCTATAGGGTTACCACCTATCACCATCAAATGTTGCTTCTCTAATGATGAACATACATTTTCAACACTTTACTCCTTTGGCTAGCCAAATCTTGAGCTCCAACAACCCCCTCTCCTAGAAGCCAAGATTCCTTCCCTGCACTGCACTTCAGGCTCATCCTTAAGCACTTTCATGTTTCCCTCCAACAATCCTCAAATGGCCAATACCTTTGTCCAATATTGGACCTATCATCTAGCAACAATTCATCATGAAAACATTAACATAGTTGTACTCATAAGCTAGTGCAATTGTTGTGGGTCTTGTTAAGGCATATGCATTTTCCATGTTAGCCCTCTTTAACCCCTTGAAAAATCCTTCCTTCCACTATGGCTTACATCCTTCCCTTTGTTGCATGTCCATGTTTCATGTAGCTAGCTTCTACAATGTGAGATAGGCCTTACGTCCCCTCTAGCAAGTGCATAAATGGCTTGTGGTGCCTCTCTTATCTCATAGAGTGTGCGACCCTCCAGAAAAAATGAGAAAACACCTAGAAACATGCACCTAACAGTGAAAATTCAACTCGAATTTCCTATACTGCTCCTCAGCCTTGTCAATCCCACAAAAAATACCTCAAAATATTCTGTATTCTCCTCACCACTCTCCCTCTTTAGTTGCAGCTACCAAAAGAGATGTTTTACCAAATTATTGTTGGAGTTTAGATGATTCAAATGACCTCTAGCTCACCTCAATTTATATCTTAATTGAGGGCTCCATAAAATAAACATGGTGAGTTTTTCCAACCTTCCAATAACTCAATCCTACATGATGTTTCATCTACAAAACCCGCTAGCTATAATAAACAATTCATATCTCAAGTTCTAGACCTCAAATTTGAGTAATTTTCGACGTTCCTCGTTGCTCTCCGGATGCTCTATCACTTCAAATCATGAAACGTCCAAAACTGCTCATGGTTTCACAACCACATGCTCGGGTGAAAATCCCACACCTTGGGTCCCAAGTCTACAATGACCTATTGTGGTAGTCAAACCTCGCTTGGACTACCTTCCATTCTATCAAAAATAAACATAAACAAGTTTTTTGGCTACATGTATGGATTCAACACCATGAAAACCATGGGAAACTTTCATTTTTCAAAGTTGACCCATAAAATTTTTTATTTCAATTAATCCCTCTCAAATTCTAGAAAGATTAGATCAAAAAATGAACGGGGAAAGTTTTCAAAAAGGTTCACTTAAAGATAACTTGTTATTATTTGAAGTTATTTTTGTTTTAATATAGGGTTATTTTTATTTTTTATTTTTTTTGAATGAGTCAAAAATTTTATAGTACATTACAAATTTTGTACCATACTAATCATTATCTTTAATCTTTATTTTAAATTTTCTCTATCTCTCTCAGTTTATTAATTATTTACACCTAATAATATATATATATATATATATATATATATAATTGTTTCTATCAATTATTTCTCTGGATTAAGTTAAAAGTGATCCAGCTATCTGAATGAATAGTGAGTAGTTTTGGCATACCTATTGCTATGCAGGTAAATCCTCTATGTGGACAAAGACGATCCCTCTAGAACTAGAGTGGGTCTAGAAACAAAGGGACATGCTAAACTGTTGCTTCTAATTATTTAATGAACAAGGGACATGGTAGATTGACCTACATGAAATCCGATGCTGTCATTGTTGTTATAGTAGTGGTAGCCTCTCGCTTCTACCTCGGCAAGTCACAATTCTTCTGCCATTATGCTTGGATACATGCACATAGAACAAGAAACAAGAACAGTATACAAGATAACAACATTTCATTAATAACTATTAGCCAGTCAAAGAGGGCTAAACATATTGCATTAAACAAACATCATAACACAACAGTGCAAAAAAACAGTAGTCATGTATATAAATGAATATAAGGAAGAGTTACAACCAATGCTTTGATGTCGCAGTCTCCTCCAAGAGGGTTCAAGCGAAGCGCGTCTTAGGGGCTCGTCAGGGAATTCAAATGGGATGAAGGCATGGACTCAAACTCTCTCAGAAGTTATGGACTCAAGCATCCTCAATGTAATTCCTTCTTATTCTATCTTCTCTGGTAATTCAGCTATAATATGTCTAATTCTCCAAGTCCATCTAACTGGTTCTAAGAGTGATAGCTTCTTTTAGAGAGGAAAAGGAGGAGGTTAGGATCCCTACAAAGGTGGGAGGGAGGCCCATCCTTTAGGGAGTTCCCATAAGAGGTGGAAACCATAAAACTAAAGGATTTATTTCATGGTTTATCAATTCAGCCACTCCCAATGACTCATCCTCGAGCTGGTTGGAGTGGAATCTCTGCCTCTATTTTTAAAAAACTTTCCTTAAACAGCTTGGCACGAGTGGAAAACTAGGACAGTGCGCCAGCTAGCACAGGGCCCAGTGTTAATCTTCCTCTTTGGTGAGAAGGCATAACTGATTACCCGTGCCAAGGCAAAAACAAGGTTTTTTGAGTCTCTTCCTTGGGAATTGTCAATAGAAGGAATATTACTCTCATGTGAAGGGACTCAATGATTGTCTTTGAAAGGCATGACACTGTTTATTGATCACAGAAATGACCCTCCAATGGGCGATATGGGAATTTCAAGGACAGTTAAAAAATGCTGCGTAACAGATGCCCCAAAGCATGAGGTCCAAGGGAGAGGGTGGGGTGAAATTCTTTATGAGAACATGTTCGAACCTAACACCATTGTCGAAAAACCTGAAATTATGAATACAACTGATATCTATAATACATGAGAATGTGGTATGGGCACAGCCATCTAGCAGTAAGGATCAAAAAATAGACACAGGTATGTTCGCAGCCATCCAATCAAAAGAGTCATGCAATAATTCATGATAATCCACCAAAATCTGAAACCTAGATTTTATCAGAAAAAATCCAGGGTCTTGCTCTCCATCTCAACCTGAACAAGTACAAATTCAAGCATGCAAATATATTATTTTAAGTCGAACGTGCAATAAAATCACCTTATTACCAGCCAATGACAAAAGCTGCTAATAGGCACGAGAGAAACCACCAATAATGACAATGGCTCTCAAGGTACAACTAGTACAATCCACGAAATGTGAAAAATTATCTGGCGTCAAACATCCGCAGAATCACTCGATATAAGGCCAATGATGTGGACCTTGCATCGAATGTGAAAAACCTTCCATTAAGACATGCAGGCTCCAAGGTACCAGAATAAAGTCTCTATATCAAATTCTTGTAAATGAGCTAAAGTCAACAGGAAGTGACTTGATTGAAGGTGGGCCATAATGTTTCTCACATCATTGATGTGAGATAGAGGAACATGATAGTAGTGAAACAGGAACAACAAAGAACCAGAGGGAGGTTGAAAACTGCAGAGGCAAACTTCTCTTGAATATGTCAATAGCATGACACTGGATTTGGCAGTATTTGATATCAAAGGATCTGAGGTCATGATGATGTGACAAAGAGAAGATGAGAGTTCAAAAGAGATTACCCAAACCCATGGAGGAAAAAGGAAGAAATGAGATGTCCCCAACCCGACACAAATGTAGACAAGTGACATGTTCAAGAGCGACATACTATCAACATAACTAAAACTTGGTTCCATTTTCCCCCATCAGTTCTGGCGAGTACCCCAATTATTTTTAAAACAAGATTGAAGGGGATAGCTTATGCTTGTGCTATAAATTTTTCCTTTGGACAAATCCAAGCTAGCACATTTTATGAGCCCTAAGAAGGAGGAACTCGAGCAATGTCATGGAGAAAAAATCCAATGTCATTAGGGTTTAACGAGTATGAAAAAACGAGAAATTGACATCTCTTCATGTTTAGATAGTTTGAAAAGAAGGCAGAAAAGAAAACTCCATCATGGTCCTTTTCGTAAATAGTCTCTCAGATCCGAAAATGTAGAAAAAAATATCTGAAATAACCTCTTAGTCGTGATAGGCTAAGGTATTCCTTTTTCGTAAATAATCTATCAGAGCTCGAAAAAGGGGTAAACGTATGCTGAGTAGATATTGCTTTGCAGCCATTTAACGAGTTCGAAACAAGAAGAGTCTCGGCAATCTTTTCAATTTTGGAGAGTCAGAAAAGAGATGAAAGATGACTCCAGCAGTGAATTTTTCATTTTTTTACCGAGTCCGAAAAAGTATGAAATTTAACTTGTTACTTCATCACTATGTCCTTAAAACCTGTTGTTGCACAACAGACACGTGTAAAACCCATTTTTCGAAAATAATGTAATAAAATAATCAAAAAAATATTTTAAAAGCTAATTAGGGTTGTAAAAAATTATAAAATGCAAAAAATGGTAAAAATAATTACGTTTCAGTTTTGACCTCTTGTGGAGAAAATAGTTACCTATTTTACTATGTGATTTTGCGGTGACGATAGCGGAAAATCTAGCAGACCAATCTCAAATCCGTAAGTTCCAGGTAAAAGTCGAGATCCCTCTCTTCATTTTGAGTCATTTCTTACTACCTGCAACTTTCAATTTTGAATTATGGGGGAGGAAATATGAAAATTAGGGCACTATGGTTGGCACGGGTTTCGAGCACGGAGTTGCACCAACTGCCCAATTTTTTACACTAGGGCACGCTCGTGTCCACGATTGTTTGGGAAACAGTAGCGCCAATGGCATAAACCATTTTTTTTTGCAAAATGAAAGTCACAAACCCCAATCATTCACAAATTCAAGCTTCAAAAAGGCTAATACCATTCATATGAATGTGTTTATAGGTGGAAAGAGGAAAAATGGTTATAGAATGGAAAGAACAGGAACAAAGCGAAGAAGACTAGCTTTCCATGGAGAGTGAGAGATGCATGGAAGCTCTCAGGGACTGTGGATTGAAGAAGTTCTTCTTGACACCGTGTCTCTGTGCCCAACTATATTTGTTACAATATTTGATTAACATATGGGATGAAGACCAAGAAAATTTCATCCTTCGAGATCAAGAACTTGAGATTGATGTTTCTGACGTTTATTTTATCACAGGGTTGTCGTGGAGGGGAGTAGCACCAATCCTAACCAGTACCTGGCCTTGCATGGAGAGCATGTCCTATTGGAAATAATGAGAGGGGGGGTGAATCAGTATTACTTTCAATTAAAGCATCAGTTAATATTAAATTATTATCAGTGTTTGTACAATGATAACAGAAAACAAAAGGAACACAAATGCACACAATTTTTAAGGTGGAAACCCACTCTGGGACAAAACCCACCTAATTCTTTTTAATAATTCTTTAATATTAAACTCCAATTGGAAATAAAGCTCAAACTTCCTAGAATCTATAAAAGCATTCTTCTCTGTCTCCCACTAGATGGATGCTCCAACGCCCGAGATTCTTTAGTAGTAAACTGAATGAATGCCCCAACACCCAATGAGCTACAACTCACCCTGGCACCACCCTACCGCCCTATAGAAGAATAAAATAAGAATGGTCTCCTGTACCAGGAAAAATTGTCCACTTTATAATGATATAGAATGATGTAGAAGAATAATACACACTAGAGGATAACCCCAACTATGACACAACCACCTAATGATGATCCTAGCTTCAACTCTTGGCAGATAGACACTAGAACAATTTTTACAATAAAGAATTTACAATGACGGTACAATGATACCTTTATAGTGACTGTATGCAGTGTTTCCCACTTGAAGACTTCATGTGATGAACTTCTTGCTACTGTTTTGAACCTTGGTTGCTGCTCTTTTCAAGCTACCCTCTAGTGCACCTTGCTTTGCTTTGTTGGCCTAGAAATTCTAGTCCTTTGCAGCCCTTGACAACACATGATCTAGCTTTTTGTTTCCCTCTATGAGCTCGATATTGAATCTGGGGTATCTTTGTTATTTCAGATCCCCAATATATGATTTTTGTTCTTTTATCATTCCTCTGAGTCATCTTTCCAATGTCATAGGTCTGACCCAATTTGGATTCTTTAACGGAGACTTATGCCCAATTTCTCACAATGCCCTAATTATGGACTATTTCGGTAGAGCGAACTTGTACAGCGTGACACGTGTCACTATTTCTTCATTCGAATCTGAAATTGATAGAGATAAAACCAAATTCCATGCAATATCTGCCACATTTTACATAATTCCAATTCGATAGTTAGAGAGAGAGTTATGATGATTTTCCCAAGGTCACTTCTTTGAGATGAATTTCAGGAGCCTACAAAAACACTGACTTCCACAGATCATATCTCTGTAAATATTGCGAACCTTGATTTGAAATTTTTACAGGACCTTCCTCAGGATTTTGGCTTCTCCTCATAACAATTTCAGCTTCTAAACCTTCGTAGAAAATAATTTAGAGTGAAAATTCCAAGATGACCTGTTTCAGATGGCGAAATCCTTTACATAAGGAGGATATGAGGATCACAATTTATATAAATCCTTAGGTTGAGAGGGGCTTTAACAAGTGAACGTGGGAGGGATTTGAGGAGCTTAAAAAATATTAATTATTACTTTTCAATGACCCATGCAACAACCCCATGAGGTTTTATCCCACTAACTGGGGTTACAAACTTCAAACTTGAATATCTCTCAAACCGTGAAGAATTACATGGCGTTCCATATATCAAAGGAAACATCTCGACAAGTAGAAACCATAAAAGTAATTATTGACCTAAAATATATCAATTTGGTAGGTCAAAATTCCCATGCAATATTGGGGTAGCCCCTGGTGCTTCTTAGGTTCACATCAATGACAACGGCTGATCAACATATCCATGATGATGGATAGAGTATGTCGAGGGGCACGGAAAGGAACAAGAATTGTGGAAGTTGATATCCAAAATATCCCAAAACTAGCATTAAAAGTAGTGCTACATACCATCACATGAGTTACGGGATCGAAAGCACCGCACGAAGCAAAAAAACATAGATGTTTTTTGTTGTAGACTGTTTGACACCGATCATCTACAACTCGGTAGAGGTCATGACAATAAACATGAAACAACAGCTAAAAAAATGCAATAAGGGAAAATTGAAGAAATTTTGTTATGAGTATATCCTTCTATCGTGCTTCCTGGAATGACTACCAATTTTTCAACGTTAGGAGGTCATAGTCCCAACACCACCAGCGAGAGAACCATGGATGGCCCGGTGGGCGGCTCTGATGCCAAAGGCAGGGGGCGGTCAGCATATGTCCTAGAGACCGGAGTTCTTTGATTGGCTCCACCGACAGTTGATTGTCATGGAGGATTGGCCCTAGTCTAGTACAGATTTTACTAGTGATCCGGACCTACCACTCCATGTATTTTCATATGTCAGCCCAGAGAGACCCGCAGGCATGTTTTCGATAGTGAGGCGAATTCCTCGTGATTTTGACCCTCGTGCTTTAGGAAGAGTAGCTCGTGCACAACCTAGAGGGGATCACACATGGAGTCCCGGATTATACACGATTCGACGATGTTCCTCACGCCTACCAGAAACATATTGTTGGGGTGCCAAGCCATATTCACCACTTGCTGAGGTGGCTTGTACGGGCAGTGGCATGCTCTCATGAGCATCACGTTGATTAGACACCTAGGCTTTATATCTGCATTCTTTGAGATACATCGTATCTCAGGAAGTAACCGAAACACACATAGTTTTTGAATGTATGATGCACACCAATGCAAACACGCAATATATATATATATATATATATATATATATACATCTATTTTCCTATATGGGTCTTTTTCACACAGGGGCTTCACTGTGGGAGCAATACCATACCACGTGGGTTCATATTGGGGGATATATAATGAGGAAAAAATGACATTATATATTGGGGGATATATAGGGGGTAAAGGGTTTTTATATTGGAAAGTATAAAAAATGGAGCTCAAAGTTAATGAAAAAATATAAAGGGGCATAAAACATGTTAATGAAAAAATGGATACCTACAATATATAGTGAAAGTAGGGATTTTTAAATTGGGAAGTTGCATTGGGTTTATATTGGGAGGGGGTTAAATAATGTGATTTTTAGAGCTATTTTCCAATATGTACTCAAATTAAGGGTGTTGTTTTATATGCTATGATCGCACGTGATATGTTAGAGGTTCATTAAGTGAAGCCCCTGTGCTTTTTCACATGATGATGATTTTACAAATTATGAAAATGTCTATCTAATGCAATGTTAGCCACTATATCAGTTAATGCATTCATTCGTCTAGGAATATGTTGATATGTGATAAAATCAAAATGTATTTACAACAAACGAATATGTAAATATAATCTCAAAATGTATGGGTTTATAACTAAATAATGACCATTGAGTTGCAGAACAACAAACTGTGAATCTAGATTTACAGGCAATGCGCGTATGTCGAGATTGATTGCCTCAGTTAATAGTTCAAGGACAACACCGTATTCAATGAAATTGTTTGTAGTTCTTCCTAGACAAATACCTTGTAGTTCTATCAACTCACCAGCAGGATCATAGATTACCTAAGTTGTCGAAGACAAGTTCCTAGTACTGCAGGAAGTACTATCCGTGAAACTGACATAAGGGGAATTAGACATCTACAAAAAATAAGAAAGACCCAAATAAGGAAGAAAATGCTCGCAAAGCACACTAAATCAAAACATCTAAAAAAATGAAAAAAACACCTATGTACATAAATCATGCATGAATGACTCACGCATAATACTTTTTGAGATACAACCCATTTTTGGGTTGTTCTAAAGGATGATATTCGTAATCAATGATCTCATACGCCCCATTCTCCAATACAAATTTGATAATGTAAGGCTCATACCACATGGGTTGAAATTTACCTGCCCCCAGCTTATCAAGATCTTGGTCGTATAGGAGGACGAGATCTCCTTGAACAAAAGAACAAGGGGAAACTAATTGGTCAAAATGAGCTTTGAATCGCTCTTTCTGTGCTCCAATAACTAGAGCAACAAAGCGACAGGTTTCATCCAACATTTCGAGATAAACGAGACACTCTTATTCTGCTGAATTGTTGGGCAGTAATTCAACAGCCAACTTGAACAAAGGTATTTGACATTCAATAAAAATAGTAGCTTCCAGACCATAAACCAACTGAAAAGGAGTGAATCTGGTTGCGCTCTTAACTAACTTTCGACATGTCCAAAGAGCTGAAAATAACATGAGATGTCAATTGGATTTATGGATCCCAATTGTACGTTGAAGCATGGTAACAAGAACTTTGTTCACGGCTTCAACCTGGAAATTGGCCTGAGTATAGTATGGCGTTGAGTTGTCATGACGCAGACCCAACTTAGAAGTCAACTCGGCCACCATGTAATTCCGAAAATGGGAACCATGATTGGTGAAGATGGCTTGAGGGACACCAAACCTAGAAATGATATGATTGAATATCAATTGCGCAGTTGTCTTACCGTCAGCCGCAAGTGTAGGCATTGCTTCGGCCCATTTAGTGAAGTAGTCCATGAATACTATAATATAAGCATGCCCCCCGACTGAGTGAGGGTTACATGTCATAAAATGATACCCCACTTCGCAAAGGGACCAATGGTAATGATAGGATGAAGAGGTATAGGCGACGCACGCATCTTGCGTTGATAAACCTAGAAATCATGACACTTACGAACCGCGCCAATGCAACCTTTGAAGATAGAAGGTTATAAATAAACAGCATGAATAATATTTCTTGCAGTGGCATAACTAGACATGTGACCACCACAAGTGCCACTGTGAAAATTATTGAGGACTTTCTCAGCTTCCTCGAGGGTCAAACATCAATGGAGAATGGAATCCACTTTGACATGATAAAGGGTATCTCCAACTATACGATAAGGTTGCAATTGATGACGGATGCGTCAACGGGCATCCTTCGTCACCTCAGATATGAAAGTAGAAGTATGGAGATAAATGATTATATGACCATACCATGGATCGATGGTGAAAATCAAGAAAAGCATGTCGTTTGGGATGTATTCCTTAGAACGAGACAGAGGAGAGCCTGAAGGGAGGGAAAAAATAAAATCAGCAAAGACTAATGACTTCTTTGACTTGGCAGTATTAAATTCCAAATCGAACTCTTGGAGGATGACAATCCACTTTGATTATTTGCCCCCCAGAAATTGTTGAGGCAATATATAGGTCATGGGGTTGTAATCGGAAATCATAGTCACTATACGCAAAATAATATAATGAAAAAACACTGAACGGCTTTAACTACAACTAATTCTTACTTCGCCATGAGAGGCTCTGCTAGGGTTCGCTCTTCCTCTGCTCCGCTGAAACCCTAACAGTTCTCCAGAACCGATCCGATCTGACAGTGCCCTCTGCATGCGAAAAGAAGAAGCTCCGCCCTTACGCATGGCGACATAATAGGTGGGAGGTAGCCAACCTCCCTCTGCAAAGAAGGACGGAATCAAAGTAAACCCTGACCAAAATCATAGTGCTAAAGACAACGAACAAGGAAATGCGGCAACACAGGTGTCAACCTCTGAGAAACGGACGGACGCGGCTGGCGCTACCTCCTCCACATGCAAACCCATTGCACCAGAAAGACCCAAAATCAATCTACCGAGCCATAGAATAAATGCCAAAATCAAATATATGATAGACCACACTCTTATCGGGAAATTCATTGGCTTATGGCCAACTGAAAAGGCACTGCAAGGATGGATTGTGTCCAAATGGAAGCCAAGGGGACATGTAACCCTCCAGCTCGGCCCGAAAGGCTTCTTCACAGCCATTTTCAACTATATTGAAGATCGAAACACGGTTTTGGACGGAGGGCCCTATTTTTTCAATTCCGTGGGGCTATATCTCAGAAACTGGGTCGAGAGATTCAACCCAGACAAGGAAAACTTCAACTGGGCTCCAGTCTGGAACCGCCTATACTCGCTGCCACTCGAGTATTGGGATGAAGACTCACTCCAGGAGATCGGTCGAGGTTTGGGGGAGTTCATCAAGATAGCAGAAAAAACCAAGCTCCGAAGATATACCTCATATGCAAGAATCTACGTCTTAATGCAACTAGACGAAGCCCTCCTAGATGCGATAAGTTTATTCCATGCTGATTTTGAATGGATCCAACCCTTGGATTATGAACACATTCCTTTCAGGTGCCGTAGATGGCATGCCCATGGCCATTTGTTTAGGGATTTCCCGCTTAATGCTAAATATCTTGGAAAAGAAGCTGAAGACAAGGCGGATCCGGATGGATTTACCAAAGTGTCCTCTCGGAGAAAGCATAACAAGAAACCCTCAGCCACGGGTAAAAAACCTAGCCCTTCTGCTAACCTCCCGTCTTCCAACAATAGTTTCATCACTCTTTCCAACCTTGACCATTTTTATGAAGCCCATATTGATACCCCTGATCCCTCTCGCAAAACCTCTGTTCCTCCTAACATTCCTGAGCCTTCAAACCCTATTTCGACTCAAGATGCGCCACAGAACCTTGAGCCATCTGGGGCCTTTTCCACCGAAGCGACAAAAATCTTAACCTGGAATCCCATCACTATGGAAATCGATGATCCAAATTCTAGCCCTAACCCTGCCCATAAAGGAAATCCTGAAAGCGGCCAGACAAGTCATATGGAAGAGGACTCTGAAGGTCTTGACCTAGGATAGCTTGATCTTTTAGGACTTGAGGATGCTTGCAGAAGAAAGAAATATGATAAAATCAATCCACGACAAATCGATACTCTTGAGGTGGTATTATCCAAGGTACAACAACAAAAGAAGTTATGGATTCAGCCCGGTAGTCATTGGGACAACCTAAAAGTCATAAAAGAGTCCAAGAAAAGGGGCCGAAAGCCAGATTGGCAGTGAACCATCACATTAGGGGAAATTTTGGTGGAATAGGGATGTTACCCCAAGTTAACTTGGTTCTATAAACCACTTGCAGATAGCACGCCATGAAGCTCATTTCATGTAATGTTAGAGGGCTTAACACCCCCGCAAAGCACAGGATGATCAAAAACATGATTCAGAAAGAAAGACCTCAAATCCTCTTTCTTCAAGAAACCAAATGTAGTAGTGAAGTACTAGGAGCAGTCTTATCCAAGGTGTGGCCTAGTTTTCATTTAGTAGCAGTTTATAACTCAAGCTTCTCCGGAGGACTCGCAATAGCTTGGGACATTTGCGCCATAATGCTTGCAGATTTTCATGTGGCGCACAACCTCATTCAAGCCACTTTCCACCCAATTGGTACTAATATATTTGGGCACTTATCAAATGTCTACTTCCCTCAGGATCTAACTAGCAAGATAGCGCTTCTAAAAACAATGGAAGCTTTAAACTCCAATCAAACCCATCCTCTTTGGATTCTAGGAGGGGACTTCAACATGATTACTAAGCTGGAAGAAAAAACAAGAGAACGTTCAATATTGGAACCAGAATGCTCTCATTTCAAGGACTTCATCAACAATAGCTGGCTCATTGACATTCCTTTTTCAAATGGCATATACACATGGAACAACAAGTAGACGGGAGGACAGCAGATCGCATCAAAGCTGGATCGATTTCTCCTCTTGGACAATGCAATTCATTTAGGGGGGGACATCTCAGCCTCAATTCTTCCTTTAGCAGGCTCAGATCATTGGCCTATCTCCCTTCAGTGGCAAAGCATTAGCACCCACCTAAAAATACCATTCAAATTTGAGGCCTTTTGGTTAACTCACCCATCCTTCAGAGAAATGGTCCACGCTACTTGGAAGAACTTTGTCCCACCAAAGGATCAAAAATGTTCTAGTTCCAGCAGAAGCTCAAATTTCTCAAGCACCACATTAAAAATTGGAATCACTCTGTTTTTGGAAACATCTTTTAGGAGGAAAAGGTTCTTCAGCAACAAATGGTAGAGGTACAACAAAATATTATCACGGCAGGCCGAACAGAACTTTTAGCCACTAAAGAATAGGAACTACAGAAACAGCTGAATGAAAGGCACAAACAAGAGGAAATTTTGTGGAGACAGAAATCAAGAATACGTTGGCTAAAAGAAGGTGAAAGAAATAAAAAGTTCTTCCATAGATCCATGATCCAAAGAAGAATGCAGAACCACATCCATCACATCACCAATCAGCGGGGAGAGCAAGTCGAGCAATAGGAAGATATTGAGAGGGTGCTTCTGGAACACTTCAGAGGTATTCAGCAGGAACCTCACATAGATAGACAACCAGCCATCGACAAAATCACCCAGCTGATACCTAAGCTGGTCACAGATGAGCACAACAAAATTATTCTACGCCCGATAACCCTTCAGAAGGTGGAATTAGCAGTGACTCAATCCAAGGATGACAAAGCACCAGGCCGAGATGGCTTCACCTCTAATTTCTTCCATCACTTCTAGGATCTTATCAAAATGGAAGTCAGGAAACTGGTGGAGGAATATAGGATATCTCATTGGCTTCTCCCCTCGCTCAATGCTACTTTCATAGCACTGGTCCTGAAAGAAGATCAATCTAACACTCCTGATAAATACCGCCCCATTGCCCTTTGCAATGTCATCTACAAAATCATCTCTAAATTCATAGCCAATCAGCTTAAACCTCTTCTACCACTTCTTATCTTGCCTGAACAGACTGGTTATGTAGAAGGGCGCGAAATCTTGGATGGCATCATTCTGACTCACGAGGTCATCCACTCCTTAAAAGCTGGGAAAAAGGCAGGTATGATTTTAAAGATTGATCTATCCAAAGAATTTGATAAACTTTTTTGGCATTACATTCAGCAGATCCTTAGCGCTTTTGGCTTTGATCAGTTATGGATCAAATGGATTTTAAGTCTCATTACCTCTTCCTTTTTATCTATCCTCATCAATGGGGCCCCCTCTAGGCCTTTCTCTCCCTCCAGGGGTGTCAGGCAAGGAGATCCCCTTTCTCCTTTCATTTTTTTTCTCATGGCTGAAGGTCTTGGAAGGTTGATTCACAATGCTATCCGTACCCATAATCTGCGTGGCATCTCTCTTCATGGTTCCTCTTCTATTACGCACCAACAATTTGTGGATGATAACATGCTCTTTGGGCACCCTTCAGTCCAAGAAGCCTGGTCCTTCAAGGCTATCCTAAACCTCTTTTCTAAAGCCTCTGGCATGTCCATAAACGAGTCCAAATCTCAGATTTTATTTTTTAATACTCCTCCCCAAACTCAAGCCAGCATTGCCCACATTCTGGGGTTTTCCATTGCATCCCTCCCAGCCAAATACCTTGGGGTGCCTCTCATCGACTCTACTATCAAACACTCCTCTTGGAACATTCTCTTGGAAAAATTGGAAGCTCGACTCTCTTCCTAGACCTTTCGAGCTCTCAATATGGCTAGCAGGCTCACTCTCATTAAAGCAGTGCTAAAATCGATGCCCCTCTATCTCTTCTCTGTTTTAGCTGCCCCAAAACAGGTTCTCAAACAGATCAAAACTATGCAAAGTAAATTCCTCTGGGATCCTCCAGCCAAAATCGAAAGTGGGCTCTAGTCAACTGGAATATTGTATGCTCTCCGAAAGAGGCGGGAGGACTTGGGCTCAGGAATCCTACCCACAGCAATGAGGTCATGGGCGCCCGCATATGGTGGAAATGGCTCTCGAATCCACATACACCATGGGCCAAATTATGGACAACCAAGTATGCCAAAAATATACCACCTGAAGATCTAATAAGGCTCTCCCTAGGAAATACAGGATCGCTCATTTGGAACGCGGCCAAACTTCATTGCAAACTCATTCAGCAACACAGTTTCTAAGAAGTTCCCAATGGAAACACAGTGAAATTTTGGGTGGAATCCTGGCAGAAAAACCCGAAGCTAACTGATACTTTCACTCAAATCCGCAATGGCAAGAGCACAAGCCTGGAAAAAGACAAAGTTAGCTAGCACTGGCTCAGCACTAGCCGCAATGAGCACAGACAATGGAAGCACCCTTCTCTCATAGCACCTCATGCTCGGGAGACCACTTGGAATGCCCTCAATGAAGATCTCCAACGCAGGAAAATCAGATGGTCTGAGGATCCAAACACACTCAGATGGGGTTACACGAGAAAGGGTATGTTCTCCACAGAGGAGGCATTTTCCGTAATGCATCCTATTGCTCTACCCCGTGATTCTCTCTGGCAACTAGTCTGGGCTCCTGGCAATTGGCCAAAAGTTTCCACTTTTCTTTGGCTGCTCAGTCACAAAAGAATTCTTACATGGGATAACCTTATCAAAAAAGGATTCATCGGCCCTTATCATTGTCCTAATTGCAATCAAGGAAGTGAAACAATACACCACCTCATGATTTCATGTACTCTGGCCAACACACTTTGATAAAAATTTGGTTTCAGATGTCAACAAAGAAAACCTGTTGGGGACATAAAAAACATTATGCGTAACTGGCACAGGCGTCCTTATGCCAGCAACCTTCTCAACACGCTTTGGCAACTCATCCCTGGATTACTTTTATGGTCTCTATGGAAGGAAAGAAACAAGAGAATCTTCAAGAATCAATCCACTTCTTTGGATATCATCTGGAGCAACCTCAGCAGTAATCTCCAGGAATCTCTTTCTCTCCAATCATGGCAGGAAGAGGAATTTCCCGAGCAACTGAAGGAAATCGCTATTTGGCAGAACTGGCAATTCAAAATAATGTCGGTTCCTAGCCCCAACAGCCGAACCACCCCTGTTACTCCTATATGTTGGACCCCTCCACCATCTAGAATAGTCAAGTTAAATTTTGATGGAGCATCAAGAGGCAATCCAGGCCAAGCAGGTTTCGGAGGAATTTTTTGGGACTCCAAGGGGAATGCCCTGGCTGTTTATTACAGATCCATAGGCTAGGACACTAACAACTCGGCTGAGTTGGAAGGGCTTCTACAAGGACTGCGTCTAGCACAGATTTATAATTACATCCCCACTATCATCAAAGGAGACTCTCAGATCCTCATCAACATGGTCAATCAGATCCTCCAAGGCACCAACACGGCTAAAGTGGCTTCTAGCTGGCGTTTGGCAGCCAGAATTGATCAAATTGGAAATTGGCTGAAGAAAAACCAAGGACTCACTTTCTCTCATGTGAAAAGAGAAGGAAACAAAGTTGCTGATCTCCTAGAAAATCTAGGGGCAGACAATGTCAACACTATTGTTCATGGCCCCCTCAACACTATCCATGAAAGAGATGCTTTGCAAAAATGCACTATGTTGGTGCACAATGATTGCACAACTCTGGATGCGGTTAATAGTTCGGAATGATGGGACTTTAGTCCCCTGGAAGATCCTGAGGGCGCTCGCATGCTGTGGCCATATGGCCCCCTACGGCGTCATTACTCATGCAATAACTTCACCAACCTGCATTACATTCATACCACTCGTCGCGCCTGTCTACCACCTTGCCTCACCTGTTCAGATTGTTATGGATTTCGTTCTGGAGAATTCATCTGGTCTTTGTGTTTTATGTGGCCCTCCATCTCCTGTCTTCGGAGCTTGCCCTCCAGCTTGTGCAAAACCGAGTGCACGCACCCAAACTGGGCGATGTTGCACCATCCTTGGCTGCTTGGAAACTCTTCCAGGTTTCCACTTCACCCAGAGTAACTTCTGTCATTTAAATTCTTGTTTTCCTTCTCAGTTGGTTGATTCTCAGAGGTCTTCGTTGAACTCCGCCTGCTCCTTCTGCCCCAAGCACTCCTGGCAAAGCTTGGCAATGATGCCTTGACTTAGGCAGCGAATGCGCTGTAGGCATGGAACGAGTAGAGGATGCTCTTCCCACCCATGCACTTCCACCAGCTCGACCTCCGACTCTTCTGCGGAAGATGTCGTTTGGAGCCTGAATTCGGACTCTAGGCATCAGAGGGGCTGCTCCTACCATCCTGGGAGCACCCACTTTTCTCCGCCTTCACAGCCTCCTCCTCCTGTCTCTCAACTAGCCTCCCTTGTTTTTAATATGCCAGCCAACCCAGCCCTCCGCTAGTCCTCTCAGAGGGCGGAATTCCACTTAAATTGCTCCCTAGATAAGCATGTTATCATTGCTTTCATTACTATTACCGTTTGCAAAGAATCCCCTAGCTTGGCTCCTAATTTTGTACCCCACCCTGCCCCTACTCCTCCTGACCCTCAGCCCTCTCAGGCAAAAGCTGATGTTTCGGCTCCTGCTACACCCACGGGCATTGGGCATTCCAGCCTTGGAATGGAAAACTTGCAGGTGGACTTCTTTAGTAAGGATGGCATGCCAGAGAAGGACAATGAAGATGGAGGAGACCAGTTTGGTTGGAGGATCGTGGAAGAACCAAAGTCCCCAACTCCTGAACAGTGACTTTGACTTCCCTCAGCATGCTTTGGTACAGATTTTTGACCTCATGGAAGAATTTATTGGTTTTTTTAATCTATATTTAGCTGTAAAAGCTGTAGGCTATTTCAGTTTACTGTCTCTTGTTAAACCACAATTCATGTACTATTTTACCGGTTTCCCTTCTAAGGGCGGTGGACATTATTTCAAAAGAACTGGTTTTCCACTCTGGGCAGTTCAGTTTTTTATGTTAAGCTTGGACATCAAGCCCAGTTCTTAGGCTCACACAGCTGAAACTGGCGCAGTTTTGTACTATTATGTTTTATAAATAGAATTAGTTTTACTAAGAAAATAAAAACTAATGCTAACTTCTCGACGTGGTCATAGTGCATCTCAGGGTCGAGAAGGTTACAAGACAAGTAATAACTAACATTCTCATTACCATCATCATCATCTTGTACTAGAACCATGGAAATCGTACTGAAAGCGGTGGCTAAATAAAGGGAAAAATCATGATGATAGTTAGGAGGATGCAATAGAGGAGCGTTGGCAAGCAACATCTTCAGGGCCTCAAAATACTTTTGAGAATTCTCATCCCAACAGAATGGGATGCCCTACTTTAATAATTACGTGTATCCTCTAGCCACTTCGACATAGTTAGGTATAAAACAGTGTAGAAAATTAGCCTTCCCTTGCAAACTCTTCAACTGATGTAATGAGAAGGGAGAGGGGAGATTAATAATAGCCTCAAATTTGAGTGGATTGAGGTGAATTCCATCTTTGGATACAATAAACCCTAAGAGTCTACCAGAATCAACACAGAAGATGCACTTGTGCGGATTAAGCCGAATATTGTAACGTCGACAACGAAGAAAAATCTGACAAAGATGGTCAGGATGGTCTATACGCTTAGCTGAATGAGCAGGAAGGTCATCCAGATAAGGATGAATGATGTGTCAAATATTGTGGAAAGCATACGAAATCTCTCTCTGAAACGTAGCCCTAACATTCTTTAAGCCAAAATCGAGCTTCTTATATGAGAAAGTACGCCAAGGACAGATGAAGGTAGTCTTATGTTGATTATTCAGGAGAATTTTAATATGATTATAACTAGAAAACCCATCCATTAAGGAAAATATATCACTACTGGCACATTCATCAATGATTTAATCGATAAAGGGAGTAGGATAATTATCCTTTGGACAAGCTCAATTAATATCACGATAATCAACACATACGCAAATATTTCCCTGTTTATTATCTACAAGAACAATATTAGAGACCCATTTTGTCAAAGGAATCAGAAAAATAAAACCAACTCGAAGAAGTTTTTCAACTTCAGCCTTGATGGCGGTAGCTTTTCTAGGGTGCACTAGACGAAGACGCTGGCGAACACATTTCAAACCGGGACAAGTAGGAATTTCAGGCACCACTATACTAGGATCAATGCTGGGCATTTCTTTGTAGGACCATGCAAAGACATCACAGAACTCACAAAAAGGGCTAGTATAAACTTAGACTTCATCAGAAGAACAAGTAACCCCAATATGGATGTTCTCAACAATTCCCAGTTTAACGGAAATTTCATTAGGCATTATCTGTGTAATGTTACTCAAGTTACCTTTCATAAAGACGTCATGCATCAGAACAAGAAATTGAAGTGGAGGAGAAGGAACCTGAGATACAAAATGCTCAAGACAAGTAGACATGGTGCCAAGGCCAGGCATAAATGAGGAACGATTATGACCATCATTCCATGACAGATGTTCAAGATACATGGTTTCCATGATGGATTCATCAGAAGGAAACACTTCTTTCAAAGGTTCAGGCAAATCTGAATCACCAAGCTAGGGGGTTGAGAGTAAATGTCAAGAGACATGCTAAAAGGAGCACAATTAGAAGAAGGAAGTTCCAAAGAAACAATGAGTTCACAATAATCAATCTCAGTTGGGATCAAAGGCATCGAATCTATAAAGGAATCAATCTATTCGAGCGAAGGAATAATCCATGGGTCACCAGACCGAGAAATCATATGTATATTAACAGTATTTGATGGAGGAAGAGGAAAAATACCCATGAGGGAAAGATCTTTAAAAGGACCTGGTTGTACACTCTCATAAGGAGTAGGAATATGATCCATATACGAAACATTGTTCTCTGAAGAAGAAGTGAAGAACAACAGTTGCTCAATAGTAAAAATCTTTCCTTCATGTGGAAATTTATAAACATGAAAGAGAGTTGACGGAACACGCAACATGGGGTGAGTCCAACTGCGACCGAGGAAAAGATTATAATTGAGCTTAGCGTCAATGAATTTGACCTCAACATTGATTGTCTTCCCTTTCAAAGTAATCAGTAAACTAGTGAGAACACCTAAAGGTTTTGATTCTCCATCAAATGCTTCTAGGGCATTTGGTGATGAATTCGGGGCTGGAGAACTAATAGCTTTCCAACACGAGGATGACATAACACAGGTTGATACACCTTTTTCCACAAGTACTTGATGGATGTTGAGACCATTAATAAAATATTGAATAATGAGCACAATCTGATGCGGAATCCATGGAACGAAATTCTATAGATCGAAATAAAGAAGGCTAGTATAGGCAGGATCAATCCCACCAATCGCAGATAACAAAGCTCTACGGTGTGATAGAAAAATCTGAAGCACTTCTAACACAGACATCGTGTATGATTCCTGAGCCAAATCCTCAACAATATTGTAATGGTGAGTGACACGGGAATTGAGATTATAAGAATACTTGCGGAGTACACCTTTGGAAGGTGGTCGCACATCGGATTTAGTATTGGTCCTTTCAATTTCAAGAGGATCAGTAATAGGTAGAGGAGGAGGACCATTAGCGATTTCCTTCCTCGTGGCCTGACATGATCCAGTATAATCTTTCGTCTCAGTATGAATAGAAATGATTGCAGAATCATTCATCATGAACACCTGAAAGCCAAATGGGGCAGAGGACTGAGGTTGCTCTACCATCTCAGTCTATTGAGATGGGAAAGGTTCTTTAAGAATGGATGGAGGTCCTTGGGTGCCTTTGATCAATCGAATCACTTCAGACTGTCGAAGACAGTCCTTGGTGAAGTGCTCTTCATCACAAATCAAACAAGGGTACTTCAGTTTGCATTGAGAACCATCGCCAGCACGAGATTTCTAAGAATCCTATTTTGGGGTATCAGCTTCGACCTTACCTTTACCCTTCTTCTTACCTTTAGAATTATTATCCTTATGATTAGCATGAATGGTATTAACTTCTATGGGTTTACTAGAATTCGAAGTAGACTCAGAAGAAACATTATTGGAAGAAGTGGACTTCGGCTTCCCACTGTTTGAAGATGAAGACTTCTGAGAAGTCCGAGACAGAGAACCAATAATACCATTGAAGGATGGATTTGCTGGTGGTTTAGATGTTCCAGGTTGGGAAGCATCAAGAAAGATATCATATAATGCGCCAAACTGAGAGTACACAAGATCAAGGTACTGGGCATAAGCAATGGCTTGTTCCTTGGTTACACATGCCCCCATAGTAATGTCTTTGGCAATCTGATTGACAAAGGAGGTAGTGAAGCAATGAGTTAGAAGCTGATTAGGAATTCCAAACTTGATCATGCGACGATGCTGTTGCCACTCATGAATATGGTCTGAGATATGAGTAGCTTGGTCTTGTTTCAATGAAGTGAGGAGATGTGTCCCAGTCTCACAACAAAATAGTAACTGAAAATGTGTAAGGAACACCATGGGTAAGAATTGAAATCTTGGAAGATGCCATGAGATAGCTCAATGTACCACTTTGTGGAGGCATCAGTAAGAGTTCGCTGGAAAAGATAGATTCTAATAGAATCATCAACCCAAGAGTTAGAGGAAAAGCAGAAATAGTAATTCATAACATGCGCTTGGGGGTATTCACCCAACTTGCCCTCAAATTTAGGAAAATCACCAGGAATATTTGTCACAATCAGAGGCCAATATGGGTTATGAAGAATGGGATCGTTCATCAACTTTGACACATCACGTAATTCCAACATAGCAAGAAACGATAACTGAGTGTTGAAAGTCATCGGAGGTTTTTGATTAGGACCTGCATGTACATTCCACCCAGTTCGAGTGGGATTCTGTCCCCATGCATTCTGTCTCGAAGGAAACGGATGATAGGGATTAGAAGCAGGATAATTCTGTTGATACTAGGGTTGAGGATGAGGATATTGAGTTGAAGTAGACCACTGAGGTCCTTGTTGAGCAGCGTATGGATTTTTTTGTGGAATGTAAGCATGACTTTCAGGTTGATGATCGACAGGTTGATTTTTAGGGTAAGGAACCTGAGGTGAACTATATATCGGTTGATATGAACCTTGAGGGTACTAAGCGCCTTGCAGTTGAGCAGGTGGACCTGGCTGAGTAGGTTGAGTAGGCTACTGAGCTGGTAAACCTAGCTGACTATAAACAAGTAGAAAAAAGTGTTGAAATGATGGAACGAGCTGAGGAGCACATTGAATTAGTTGTTGAGGGCCACCGGGTTGGCCTTGTGAGAAAGGTTGACCCAATGGTTGTGATGGACCAGGTTGTCCCTGATAACCAGGTTGACCCGGAGGAGGACCGTAGGGTTTTCCTGGTTGCACAAAATTCGAGCCATATTGAGTATGTGACTGTTGTTGTGGTGCAATAGGTTGTCCCTATGGTGGGTATATTTCCCCCCCAGGAGCATAAGATAGTCCTGGTTGATTTGGAGGTTCACCTAAAAGACCGGAGGGTTGTCCATGTTGGACCAAAGGTTTCCCTTGTAAAGGTTGGCCTTGTGGAATATATGGTTGTCCCTATGGACGAGAGGCAGAGCCCTATTGACCTAAAGGTTGTCCCACAGAGGGTTGCACACAAAAAGTAGGTCTAAATGAGAAACGGTCCAATAAAGATAAATAGGAGGCATATCGACTGGATTACCATGTTCATCATAATGAAGCATATATGAATAAACAGGGTTACCGAAAGAATCATAGTAATGAAAAGGAGGATTACTAGAAGCTTGGGGTGGCTGGGAACACTAAGAACTCTGCTACTGAATAACCAACATATATTATTCAAAATTAAGATTGCCAAGAATCACAGGGGTAGTGGAAACAACACTAGAAGCAGGCGTGGCCTCCGTTCAAGGAGCATAATGTCGGTGAATATCCAACATCTGGTCATCAAACACATAGGTAGAAACCATAGGTGCCGTAGAAGTAGATGGGATTTCCATGGCACTCATTTGTGAGCTACCTGGGTTGGGATTAACAGGCCACGTAGGATTGAGAAAAATACACCTGTGGGTGTGAAAAGATCCTGACCACTAATTGGTAACAATAGGTGTAGATGAAGCCACACACACCATGAGTTGGACTAGAACAGATGTAACAGTAACCGATGAACCAGGTGTCAAAGATGATAGTTCTAATGAAGGTAGGACTGAACTCTAAGGAGGAGTTACTGTACTGGATTGGACAATGGAGGCAACACCAGACATAATCTGACTCAAGGACATATATCCAAGTGGAAGTGACACCGATGGTGGAGAAGACTGAGTAGAAACATGAGGGACATCTTTCGGAAAAAGTTGATATTCTCCTGTAGAAACATGCATTCTGTCACTACCAACAGGACTAGATGAATCCATGTCTAACTCCACCGTAAGATCTTTGAAAAGACTATGGGGACTAGGAGGCATAGCAGCAACATAAAATGGTGAGCCTGACATAAGAGGAGGAAAATCTGCTTCTTCCCCATAACCATACCAAGTAACAGAAGGATGCCAATTGAACTCAACTTGCTCTTTAGGAGGAGATCGAGTAGCAAGAGGCAAGACAGACAGGAGAATAGGCTGCGAGAACTCGGTAGACCTAGTGGATTGAGGAGTTTCAAAAGAAACATCCAGAAAATAACTACCACTAGGAGGCAGTGAGGATGATAAAATTGGTGGTTCCGCCACCGTGACTGTATATCAAAACAGAAAGGAAAAAAGAGAACCAATCGAGGATTCTGAGATCAAAACCAAGGAAAAACAACAAGCCAAATAATAAAACTTTAATGGGCGTGTGATCGTAGGTGATTAATTTTATGACACCTTAACCATATTTTGTTGTTTCATTTTTAAAGAGTCGAGAATTAGGCCAAAGATGACTCTAGTTGCTTTCAATTTTAAAAAATCATGAAAGGACAAGTTCTCGACGATCTCTTCTCTTTTTAAAGAGTCATGAAAATATGAAAATGATTGCTCTAGAATACTAAGCAATAGGGTATACCAGGTTTATGTCAGTTTCCATATACACCTTGGTGATCAAATGAAACATAAATGACCAATGACTTGACGTACGTGCAGGTATTCTCCCTGAATGTTGTGTTCGGTGTATCATGATTATAAGGTGAAAGACTCGGCTTCCTATGGATAAAAGGATTGCAACCTAGAAGGGTCTCCCTTTATATATTCGATGGTACGGGGAGCACAAGTCTGTACTAGCACTATCTAAAGCAAGATGGCGAATGACAACTACTAAATTTTAATACGCCGGAACACGTATCTAACCTAGACCACTAAGAATTTTTCATTAGGTTTCAATGCTTGCTTAGGCTAATTAAATAAATTTTAAAGTTGATCTTGGATTATGTTTCAGTTTTAAGGCCCTATCGATTTTGGATCTCAAAATTCCTAAATGCAAGCTATATGTAAATGAACATCATTTCTGATTCAATGAATGCTAATTATGAGAAGGATAGAGATCTTTAAAAAAAAAACAAACAATGAAAGTATGTGAAGAAATCCACTAATGCATCTCAGCGAATCTATCGAAAATTAAACCCTTTCCTAGATAATGAGATGCTAGTTATGCAAAAGAGTATTTCAATTTAAATGCAAAGAAAGAGTGCAAAACATGTTTTTTTTAATTTTTTCAATGAAAAGTACACGATCCACTAATTACATGAAAAACAAAAACAAACACTAGCTTAAGTGTTGTGTAGGAATTTAAATTGAATGACTCAATAAAATGCGAAACAAACACAAGAAAGCACACAAACTAATGTCACAATATTTCAAACCAAGACAAATTTTTAAAAATGATCAAAACAAGCAATGTAATCTATTCTTGGAGCAACAAGGCAAAGAACCAATTGAGAAAAGGAAAAGGACTCTGCAACCAAAGAAATAACTCAAAAATATCAAGAAAACTAAGTGCAATCAATCCATAAATGAGACTGACAATAATCAAACTGACTTGGTTTTTGAATAGAAGGCTCAGTGCGCTAGGACACCTAGAAACCCTAAGGCCTCAACTGACACTGATAATAAGACGGAAAAATAACTCAGAAAAGTAAGTCGATAGTAATCAAAACAATCCCAAAGGCACAATTACACATAAAAAATAACCCAGAATCGAGCACAATTGACCAAAGACTCATTAAGGAGTTCAAGTGAATTCCTATAGGGTTTGGTGTGACTGTAAGGTTTTAATCTGTGCCATACAGGGGTTTGCGCAATTGCAAAAAGAGCAACCTATGCCAATTGGCACGAATGTTCAGAGGAAAAGCGTGCCAAGCCAGATAACTATGGGAAAAAGAGGAAAAACCAAAACCTAACGAGCATAGGTCAATTTTCACATTGTGGAGTTGAAAAGAGGATGAAAACTAAGAAATCAAATCAAAAAATATAGATAACTAAATCAATAATTGAAATTGACCCAAAAATATGAAACGACAAACTCACACTGATCCCCAGTGGAGTCGCCAATTTGTTATGCAGGTAAATCCTCTCTGCAGATAGAGATGATCCCTCTAGCCCTAGAGTGGGTCTAGAAACAAAGGGACATGCTAAAGTGTTGCTTCCTAATTATTGAATGAACAAGGGACATGGTATATCGACGTACCTAGAATCCAATATTGTCGTTGTTGCTATAGTAGTGGTAGCCTCTCACTCCTGCCTCGGAAAGTCACAATCCTTCTACCATTATTCTTGGATACCTGCATATAGAACAAGAAAGAAGAACAACATACAAGATAAAAACATTTCATTCATAACTATTATCGATTCAAAGAGGGCTAAACATATTGCATTAAATGAACTTCATAACACAACAGTGGAACCAAACAGTAATCATGTATATAAATGAATAGAAGGAAGAGTTACAACCAAGGATTTGACGTTGCAATCTCTTCTAGTGAGGTTCAGCCGAGGTACGTCTCAGATGCTCGTCATGGAATTTGGACAGAATGAAGGCATGGACTCAAGCTCTCTCAGAAGTTATGGACTGAGGCTTCCTCAATGTAATTCCTTCTTATTCTATCTTCTTGAGTAACTAAACTATAGTATGCATAATTTTCCAAGTTCAACTAGCTGGTTCTAAGAGAGATATCTTCTTTTATAGAGGAAAAGGAGGAGGTTAGGATCCCTACAAAGGTGTGAGGGAGGCCTATCCTTTAGGGAGTTCCCATAGGAGGTGGAAACCATAAACCTAAAGGAGGTAGTATGTGGTTTATCAGTTCAACTACTCCCAATGACTCATCCTCGAGGTGGTTGGAGTGGAATCTTGCCTATATTTTTAAAAAACATTCCATAAAAAACTTGGCGTGGGTGGAAAACTTGGACAGAGCACCAGCTGGCGCGGGGCCCAGTGTTAATATTCCTCTTCAGCGTGAGGTCATAACTGATTACCGATGCCCAGGAAAAAACAAGGGTTTTTGAGTCTCTGCTCAGGGAATTGTCAACAAAAGGAATATTAATTTCATGTAAAGGGACTCAGTGATGGTCTTTGCAAGGCATGACACTGCTTATTAATCATGGAAATGACCCTCCAATGGGCGAGATGGGGGTTGCAGGGACAATGAAAAAATGTTGTGTAACACCTATATATTTGAATCATTTAGTCTCCCACTGATGGATAGAGGATGGAATGGATATGTAGAGAATTCATATATGAGACTCATTTGGTTATTGCTATGGGACTCCACCTTATTTCCGATTAATGGAAAAAATGGTAAGTGTCACTATATATATATATATATATATATTGTGATGTGTAATGTAATCTCTTTGGGCCGAGAGGCGTTCTACAACTTAGAATGGGGAAGAGGTGTAGGTGTTAAATATAAGGTAATAAGGATCATATGTCACATATTTTAAATATTTTATTTTAATTTAATTTTATAACGTTTTTTTAATTTAATTTATAATAAAAATCACATGGGGAGATGTAGTAGGGTAAAATAATGGTTTCCTAAGCATATTTAAATCTAATAAATAAGCACATAAAAAAATAATATTTACCATAAAATTAGAATATATCAAAATTCATGATCAGGGATATTCAACCCATTTTACCATGGACATTATTAACCTATAAATAGGCTTTGTGACAATACCATGGATTATGGTTGCCCAAAAACATAACTCATTTGAAATTCAAAATATTTTATTTTAATTTTAAAATATTTTGATTTTATTTTATAATATTTTTAAAATTAAATTTAAGATAAAACATATTGGGATCCTTTAGGAAGATAAACTTATCTTGACAAATTAAATCTTAACATTGGAACCCTAGAGGTTAGAACCACATAGAGATAAGGTTGGTGCATTTAAAGATATGGTTGGAGCCTTAGATGGTCGGAGTCATGAAGAAACTAGGTTGGATATTTTACCAGAGATAGGGTTGGAGCCCTAGAGGATTTTGAGTCAAAGGGATAAGGTTGGAGCCTTGGAAAGTCCAATTCGGTGCTTCGAAAAATACTAGTAGGAGCCTTGAAGATTGAATATTGGTGTTGTCATCTAGTGTTGTAGCCATACACATATATTGTAATTGATTTATTGAGATTAATAAAACTATTTATTCTTATTGTTCATTTTGTGTTATAAATATAAATGATATATCTAGAAAATATAAAAATTGAAAAGAAATATTGATTCACCCCCTATTAAAGTCATGCTTAAATTCCACAACAGACTCCATACGCTGCTCAACAAGGACCTCAGTGGTCTACTTCGACTCAATATCCTCGTCCTCAACCCCAGTATGAGCTTGCTTATCCTGCTTCTAATCCCTATGATCCGAGTCCTTTGAGACAGAATTTATGGGGACAAAATCCCACTCGAACTGGGTGGAATGTACATGCAAGTCCTTATCAAAGATCTTTGATGACTTTCAACACTCAGTTACCATTTCTTACTACGTTGGAATTACCTAATGTGTCAAATTTGACGAACAATACCATTATTCATAATCCGTATTGGCCTCCGGTTTTGACCAAGATTCCTGGTGATTTTCCTAAATTTGAGGGCAAGTCTGGTGAAGACCCCCAAGTGCATGTTATGAATTACTATTTTTAGTGTTCCTCTAACTCTTGGGTTGACGATTCTATTAGACTCCGTCTTTTCCAGCGAACTCTTATTGATGTCGGTACAAAGTGGTACATTGAGCTATCTCGTGGCGTCTTCCAAGATTTCAATTCTTTATCCATGGCATTCCTTACACATTTTCAGTTACCAGTCTGTTGTGAGACCGGTATGCATCTCCTCACTTCACTGAAACAAGACAGAGCTACTCATATCTCAGATCATATTCATGAGTGGCGACGACATTGTCACTCAGATTGCCAAAGACATTGCTATGGGGAAATGTGTTTGGAGCCCTAGATAGTAGGAGTCATGAAGAAACTAGGTTGGATCATTTACCAGAGATAGGGTTGGAGCCCTAGAGGTTTTTTCCTCAAAGGGACAAGGTTGGAGCCTTGGAAAGTCCAAGTCGGTGCTTGGAAAAATACTAGTAGGAGCCTCGAAGATTGAATATTGGTATCATCATCTAGGGTTGTAGCCATATACATATATTGTAATTCATTTATTGAGATTAATAAAAGTATTTATTCTTTTCTAGTGAACTCTTACTGATGTCGGTACAAAGTGGTACATTGAGCTATCTCGCGGCGTCTTCCAAGATTTCAATTCTTTATCCGTGGAATTCCTTACACATTTTCAGTTACCAATCTGTTATGAGACGGGGACACATCTCCAAGCCCTTTGGGATAGAATGTATGCGGACAGAATCCCACTCAAACTGGGTGGAATGTACATGCAGGTCCTTATCAAAGACCTTCGATGACTTTCAACACTTAGTTACCATTTCTTGCTACGTTGGAATTACCTGATGTGTCAAAGTTGAAGAACGATCCCATTATGCACAAGACCGAGCTACTCATATCTCAGATCATATTCATGAGTGGTGACGACATTGTCAATCAGACTTCCAAAGACATTACTATGGGGGCATGTGTTTGGAGCCCTAGGTAGTAGGAGTCATGAACAAACTAGGTTGGATCATTTACCAGAGATAGGGTTGGAGCCCTAGAGGTTTTTGCCTCAAAGGGACAAGGTTGGAGCCTTGGAAAGTCTAAGTCGGTGCTTCGAAAAATACTAGTAGCAGCCTTGAAGAGTGAATATTGGTGTCGTTATCTAGGGTTGTATTAATACACATATATTGTAATTCATTTATTGAGATTAATAAAATTATTTGTTCTTATTGTTCATTTTGTGTTATAAATATAAATGATATATCTGGTAAATATAAAAATTGTAAAGAAATATTGATTCACCCCCCTCTTATTATTTCCAACAATTGGTATGAGAGCTAATACCTTCTCTCAAAGACCAACACGTTACAGGTCATTTTGTCACCATGACATTTTATTGTTATTATGGTTCTATCACCATCCATATCATGCTCCCTTAGAGGTAAAAAATATTAATGTTCCTTAACCAAGTATTGGAAACTCGAGAAATTCTCTTTAAAACCTTTAAAGTCATGCTTACATTCGACAAAAAACTCCATACACTACTCAACAAGGACTTCAGTGGTCTACTTCGACTCAATATCCTCATCCTCAACCCCAGTATGAACCGACTTATCCTGCTTCTAATCCCTATGATCCGAGTCCTTTGGGACAGAATGTATGGGGACAGAATTCCACTCGAACTGGGTGGAATGTACATGCAGGTCCTTATCGAAGACCTTTGATGAATTTCAACACTAAGTTACCATTTCTTTCTATTTTGGAATTACCTGATGTGTCAAAGTTGACGAACGATCCCATTATTCATAAGCCGTATTGGCCTCCGGTTCTGACCAAGATTCTTGGTGATTTTCCTAAATTTGAGGGCAAGTCTCGTGAAGACCCCCAAGTGCATGTTATGAATTACTATTTTGGTGTTCCTCTAACTCTTGGGTTGATGATTCTATTAGACTCTGTCTTTTCCAATGAACTCTTACTGATGCTGATACAAAATGGTACATTGAGCTATCTCACGACATCTTCCAAGATTTCAATTCTTTATCCATGGCATTCCTTACACATTTTCAGTTACCAGTCTGTTGTGAGACCATGACGCATATCCTCACTTCATTGAAACAAGACCGAGCTACTCATATCTCAGATCATATTCATGAGTGGTGACAACATTTTCAATCAGATTTCCAAAGACATTGTTATTGGGGCATGTGGTTGGAGCCCTAGATAGTAGCAGTCATGAAGAAACTAGGTTGGATCATTTACCAGAGATAGGGTTGGAGCCCTAGAGGTTTTTTCCTCAACGGGGCAAGGTTGGAGCTTTGAAAATTCCAAGTCGGTGCTTGGAAAAATACTAGTAGGAGCCTCAAAGATTGAATATTGGTGTCGTCATCTAGGGCTGTAGCCATACACATATATTGTAATTCATTTATTGAGATTAATAAAATTATTTATTCTTATTGTTCATTTTGTGTTATAAATATAAATGATATATCTGGTAAATATAAAAATTGTAAAGAAATATTGATTCACCCCGCTCTTAGTATTTCCAACAATTGGTATGAGAGCCAATACCTTCTCTCAAAGACCAACACATTATAGGACATTCTATCACCATGAAATTTTATTGTTATTATGGGTCTATCACAATCCATATAATGCTCCCTTTGAGGTCAAAATTATTAATGTTCCATAACCAAGTCTTGGAAACTCGAGAAATTCTCTTTAAAACCTTGAAAAGATTACCTATACGCTTTTTATGACCATTTTCTGCGCATGCTGACACTTTTTATGTGATCGCAGCTCTATTTTGGACACCCCCGTAAAAATAAAGTAAACATGAAAAGGTAACTTTTGGAAGCCTAGTTGTTTGAATATTCTAAGTGCTTGGTGGATGGATCTATGTGTAAATAAAAATTAAATTAAATTGAAATTAAATACAAATATTAATGTAATGTAAACATGTTAACTCAATCATAATAAAATAAAAGTCAAAATAACAAGAAAAAACTAACCTTATATAAAAATGAACTATGGTATTGAGAACCCATGATATTCACGTGGAATATAACTCTGAAAATTTAGTGGAAACTAGATCCATCTTGACTTCTGAGCTACCAACCAATGAGACCGTTTAAATATCTTGAGACACAAACCTCTTTTACAGTGAAAAAAGATTTACATAAATCTATTTGTAATGTAATGTAATGTTTAACATTTTGACTAAGTCAAATTAGATAAAAAATAAAAAATAAATAAAACAAAATAAAAAGAATAGTATAATGTAATGTAAAAAATAAAAAACAGTATGTTGATTCTTGGTATTCATGTGGAATATAGCCTATTTAAAGAGAGAAAGTAAACCAACTTAGATTCATCTTAACTCTAAATCTTCAAGTGTGGGAAGAGATCAAATCTCTTGATTGCAGATAATTGTATGAATAATATTGTAATCAAATAACAAGATCATTGTTACTTTTAAAATTTAAAATTATATATTTTTTAAAGAATATATATATATATATATATATATATATATATATATATATATATATATATATAATTAATGATGTGAAATGGCTTTATCTTGATCCTCGTTGGGCAGAGTGGTTATTTTGTTCTGGACAGTATTTGGCTTAGTGGTTGTTTTATTCTCCACGATATTTGCTTTTAATTAACTATCTTGGATGGTTGCTGGGTAGAGTGATTTTTTTATTCTCCGCACTTTTTGTTTTTAATGTTATCTTCCCCACCTTATTTGTTTAGACATATTTACACATCTATCTCATATTGTGCTATAGATTGAGCCTCTAGGTTCAACAAGTTGGAAAAATTCAAATAAACAAATAATAACATAATAATTGGAATAACCGTTCTCCATTATTTTTTTAACATAATGCAAATAGAAAAATAATTTAAGAATAATTTATGTTATTTTAAAATTAATATTTAAAGGAAATTGTAAATTTATTAAACCACAAAGGGCACAAAAAAGAGTCTGTGTATAAGGATCTTGAATCTCTTGATATGCAAACCTCTTTTAGAGTGAAAAGAGATGTGATGCCTCTCTTCCAAAGTTAATAGTTAAGATGGATCTAGGTTGGTTTAATTTTCCTCTTTAAATATACTATATTCCACATGAATACCACAAGATCTCATAAAACTCTAGCTCAAATACCACTAAATCAAGTTTACATTAACAAGAAAACCAACAATAACAACAATTTTTTTATCTTTATAAATTTAATTTGAAGTTATTTTTATTTTAACATATATGTAAAATTTTTTATTTTTATTATTCTAAATATTTTTCTTTAACTCCCACTTTTTAGAGTTTCTCAAAAAACAATTATGATAATTTTTGTTTTTTAAACTGTTATTTTTCTAAATTCTGGTGTCTAAGATTGAATCATAGATCACTAAGGCTACCAAACCAAGAATCATAATGAAACTACTTTGGACAGTGGAAATATAAAAATAAATAAATTTACTAGTGCATAAAATACACTACTTTTTACATAATATTACTAATAACCCAATCTCATTTATATTAATCCAACTTAACACCAAGAATAATAATGAAGCAACTTTACATAGTGGAATATAAACAAAATTAAATATACTAGTGTGCAAAATACACAACTTTTTACACAATATTGTAGAATAACCCAATCTTTGTTATATTAATCCAACTAGATAATACAACACTCTAGGGATCCATTGC
Source organism: Pinus albicaulis (assembly GCA_034641835.2). Taxonomy (NCBI): domain Eukaryota; kingdom Viridiplantae; phylum Streptophyta; class Pinopsida; order Pinales; family Pinaceae; genus Pinus; species Pinus albicaulis. The sequence continues at coordinate 929,359,057 of CM076570.1, forward strand.
CAGGGATAATGGCCCTCACATATCTACAATTAAAAGAATACAAAATACAAGATAATATGACACTCTAGCTAATGTAGTGGATGATCCCAACCTTTTTGTCATATCTTGTACACAGGGTGACTCCTTTGATCTTAAACAGTTGCCTCTATCAATGCACCAACTCCTTTAGTCCACTAAATTGGTCTCCATAATCTTCCATCTAGCTGATCATAACTACATCTATCATCAATTGATAGGGTCATTTTCCTAGTGTTTCTCCTCAACACTTTTGGGACTTGTCTTCCCACTATTGTATTCCTATGTTGCTCCAATAAAGACTAAAATAGTGTAGTAGGGTTACCACCTATCACCATCAAATGTTGCTTCTCCAATGATGAACATAGTTTTTCAACACTTTACTCCTTTGGCTAGAAAAATATTGAACTCCAATAATTGCCTCTCCTAGAAGCCAAGAGCCCTTCCCTCCACGGCACTTCAGGCTCACACTTAAGCACTTTCAGGTTTCCCTCCAATAGTCCTTAGATGGCCAATACCTTTGTCCACTATTGGACCTATCCTCTAGAAATAATTCATCATGTAAACATCAACATAGTTGTACTCTTGAGTTAGTACAACTACAACTGGTCTAGCTAAGGCATATGCATAGTCCATGTTAGCCCTCTTTAACCCCTTCAACAATCTTTCCTTCCACTGTGGCTTACATCATTCCCTTTTTTTCATGTCCATGTTTCATGTACCTAGCTTCTGCAATGTGAGATAGGCCTTACGTCCCCTCCAACAAGCTGGCTTGTGGTGCCTCTGTTATTTAATAATGAGAAAACACCCTCAAACATTTACCTAACAGTGAAAATTCAACTTTAATTTCCTCTACTACTCCTAGGCCTTGTCAAAACCACACAAAATACCTCTAAATAGTCCTTATTCTCCTCAACACCCTTCCTCTTGAGTTGCGGCTACCACAAGAGATGTTTTACCAAAGAATTGTTACAGTTTGGATGATTCAAATGACCTCTAGCTCAACCCAATTTATATTTTAATTGAAGGCTCCATAAAATAAAGATGGTGAATTTGTCCAATTTTCCAATAAGTCAATCTTACATGACTTTTCATCCACAAAACTCTAGCTATATAGTAAACAATTCATATCTCAAGTTCTAGACCTCAAATTTGAGTGATTTTCAATGTTCCTAGTTGCTCTCGAAATGATCTATCACTTCAAATCATCAAATGTCCAAAATTACTCATGGTTTCAAAACCACATGCTTGGGTGAAAATCCCATATCTTGGGTCCCAAGCCTACAATGCGCCATGCTCTATCACTTCAAATCATCAAAAGACCAAAATAACTCATGGTTTAACAACCACATTCTTGGGTGAAAATCTCACACCTTGGGTCTCAAACCTACAATGCCCTATTATGGCACTCCATCTTGGCTTGGAGTACCTCGCAAACTATCAAAAATAAACATAAAATAGCTTTTAAATGAATCGATGGATTCAACACCACTTTGATTTTGCAAAGTTGAAACATCAAATTTTTTATTTCAATGAATCCCTATAAGATTGTAAAAAAAGGATAAAAAAATGAACCTAGAAAGTTTTCAAAAAGGTGCACTTCAAGATAACTTGTTAATATTTGAAGTTATTTTTGTTTTAATATAAGATTATTTTTATTTTATTTTGAATAGTTTAAATGTTTACAGTAGCTTACAACTTTTGTACCATACTATTCATAATCCTTAATCTGTATTTTAAATTTTTTGTATCTTTTTGCTTAGTTTGTTAATTCTTTACACCTAATAATATATATATGTAATTGTTTCTATAATTCTTTCTCTGGATTTAGTTGTAAAATGATCCAACTATTCGAATGAATAGTGAGTAGTTGGGCATGCCTATACCTTTGAATGATTTAGTCTCCCACTAATGGATAGAGGATGTAATCAATATATAGAGAATTCATAGATGAGACTCATTTGGTTATTGCTATCAGACTCCACCTTGTTTCCTTTTAGTGGTAAAAAATGTTTGTAAAAAATAGTGTGTTGTTATATATATGTATATTAATATGTAATGTTTTTAGGCCCATGAGATTTAGACAACTTAGAATGGGGAAGATGTGTAGGTGTTAAATATAAGTTAAGAAGGATTGTATGTCACATTTTTAAAATATTTTATTTTAATTTAATTTTATAAAAAAAAATAATTAATTTAATTTATAAGAAAAATGGAATGAGAAGATATAGTGATTAAAATAATGGTTTCTTTACCATAAACTTAGAATATATCAAAATTCATTAACATGGATATTCAACCCATTTTACCATGGACATTATTAACCTATAAATAGACTTTGTTACAATATCATGGATTATAGTTGCCCAAAAACCATAACTCATTTGAAATTCAAAATATTTTATTTTAATTTTAAAATATTTAGATATTATCTTATAATATTTTTAAAATTAAATTTAAAATAAAAAAGGTATGGAGAGATATCGTAACTTACAATAAACATTTTGACTTTAAAAAAATAATAATAAAAAATTAATCATTATAATTATCAATAAAACTTTTTGACTTGCTCAAATTACATAAAACTAAACTAAATAATATAAAATAAAATAAAATAAACATAAACATAAATTTAATAATTATAATTATAAAACCACTTTAGATGGTCTAGAGGGATCAAATCTATTGAGATGCATGGATCTAAGATGCTGTAAACAAAAATACAATTAAATTGAAATTAAATAAAACTAGCAATTGCACTATATGTTGCAAAAGAAACTTCGTAAGGCAATATCATAGGAAAGATTAGCCCATAATAAATAAGAAGCCAATAGCATAAGAAATAGTAGCCTATAAGAAACAATATGTTGCAGAGAAAAAGTAATCCTAAAGGAATGGAAAGAAATTGTTTCTTCCATGGAAGCAAGTCATGGAGGTTTCAAAGATATTGATGATAAGAGTTATCAACCAAAAAATTTTGTTATAGATTTTGAAATAGGCAATTGGGCATGAAAACATATATGTAAACCAACATAATATGTTCACATATATAAAAATTTTGTTATGGATATTGAAATAGGAAATTGAGGGTGAAGATCCTTTGGTGATTAATAATCCAGCATGTAACTCAAATAAGATATAGATATTTTACATACATTCAAGTACAATCTATCTAGCATAGATGTCAACAAAGAGAATTTTTATTAAAAAAAATAGAGTTTACATAGATATTTTAAATACATTCAAGTACGATCTATCTAGCATAGATGTCAATAAAGAGAATTTTTACTAACAAAAATAGAGTTTACTTCAATTTCATCTACATATCTGAGCGGCAATTGCATGCTTATCATAAATTGTATATGAAGAACAATAGTCTTGGTATACAAGGAAGTGAATATCATTTTAATATGGAGACATTTTTGGAAGGAGATATTGTTCTTTATGTTATGGTTTATTTTCTTAACTTCAAACTTGGTTTATTCTCTCTATATACATAATAAAAAAAATACAAAGTAAATTCACAAACTTAAGTTATAGTTTTATATTTCATAATTACAAATCTAGTTTCTTATTAAAATATTTTAGACATCCTATTTTATTCTAAATTGATCAATAATACATAATTATTAGGGTGGTGTTCTATGTGCATTAAAATTTCCATGAGGTCCATCACAGTGTATTGGGTTCATTACAATCTTGGATATATTCTGTGAGTTGTTGTGATTTTTTGCTTATGGCTACAACTTAGTTTTGGTTTTCACCTAGTTATCATGATTCAAAACTTTGTTATCATCTAATATCCTTATAGAATTGTATATATTAGGTGAGTTAATGTGATGTTTTGTTTCCCACAATGGTTAAAAAATCAGTTGTTATACAACAATATTGACTTTCTTCTTGTCTATTGTGTTTATCTTATTAAAATATTTTACACATCCTAGGTTATTCTAAATTTATCAAGAGTATAGAATGATTAGGGTGGTGTTATATGTGCACTAAGATTCCCATGAGGTCCATCACAATGTATGGGGTTCATTGCAACCTTGGATATATTTTGTGAGTTGTTGTGTTTTTTTGCTTGTGGCTACAACTTAGTTTTGGTTTTCACCTAGTTATGATGATTCAAAACTTTGTTATCATCTTAGATCCTTATAGAATTATATATATTATGTGAGATAATGTGATTTTTTGTTTGTCACAATGATTTAAAAATCTATTATTATACCAAAATATTGACTTTATTGTTGTCTGTTTTGTTTATGAACCCCTTAAGAAAACCATAGGAACATTTGATTTTACAGTGTGATCTCCCCAGCATGGGTGGGGTTTTAAAAAATTGGATAGTAAATTGAGTGGTTATTGTTAGAAATTGTTGTATAAGATGGGAAATTTGGATGTTTTGTAGACAATATGGACGTCATAACATATATATTTTTTGAATTTTTTAGTGTCACTGGCCACCATGCATCTAATAGGATCCATTTCAACTCAGAACGTCAATACATCACTGTGCGAATGATAACATGTGACATCCCTAGCCATTCTCTTTTATTATGGATCAAGTTATAAAATAATAACTTCTGAAATCCCTAGCCATTTTATTTGATTGTGAATCAAGTTATAAACTAAAATATACTCTCTCTTTAGAAGTCTCGACATTATATATTGGATGCAGGGAAAATTTATGATAAAAATTATACAAAAAACCCCTTAACTTTGTCTCAACTCACTCTATTATTAATCACATAGTGTCAATTTTGTAAAAATATAATCTACCATAAGGATTGAGTGGGTTTTTTCTTTTGTAAGTTTTGTTTGGAATTGAAAAAAAAAATTTATAAAAGCTAAAATTATGTAGTGAGAAACATTGTTTAAATTTTCATAATAAAAATTTGAGTAAGTTTGACATCATATGACATGAAAAATTATAAAAGCTAAAATTAGGTAATTAAAGATATGTATATAGTTTTTTTGAACAGAAGAAAGAGTATGTATGTAGTTAAAAACTATTACAATTAAGTAATTAAAGGTAAATTTAGTGTTATTTAAGAAATGAGAATTATGAACATTCATTGTTATTGCTCAAGAAAAAATAAAATATTTATATATTTATGTTATTTTCTATATTAATAATCACTTTACCCACGTCAAATTATATAAATTAAATCATGTCGTGTGAAATAATTTGGAAATTTAAAAAGATCACATATTTTAAAAAAAATCATTTATAATTTCATTTTTATATATTAAGAAATAATACTCATGAATAATAAAACAATTGTAACATAAATAATATATAACAAAAAAACCATGTATTTTTGGAATAATAAAATAGTTGTAACAAAAATAATATAGAAAAATAAAAACTATGTATATTTGGATGTATGAAATTTAGATATATTTTATTAAGTGAAATTTTAAAAGAATAATGGTTCTAAACATTTGAAAATAAATTTATTAAATAATTAGTTTAGATCTATATTATTGATGAGAGGGATCAATGAGGTTTGCATATCAATACATTTGATCCCTCTTTGTTTTTGGTAGCTCCAGAGTTAGGCCATCTTAATTCCCCCCTTAGATAAACCACATTCCACATGAATACCATGAGTCAATACCATGGGTTGTTTTTATAGTTTAATAAATAATTTTATTAAATAATTAATTTAGATTTATATTATTGATGAGAGGTATCAATGATGTTTGAATATCAAGAAATTTGATCCCTCTTGGCTCTTGGTAGATCTTGAGTTAGGCCATCTTAATTTCCCCCTTTACATAAACCACATTCCACATGCATACCATGAGTCAATACCATGGGTTTTTTTAATAGTTTAGTAATGTTTTTATTTTTTATTTGACCTAGTTAAAATGTTCATTACAATATGTCAATCCTTTTATTTAATTTACTTTTATTTTAATTTTTGTGTAATTTGACAAAGTCACCAAAACTTAAATTCAATCACTTATTAAAAAAAAACTAAAAACATATATAAAACTTTAACTTGTGAATCTAATGGCCTAAAACATTTCAAACTAAAAGTAAAACTAACAAAATAAAACTAAGCTTATAAAAAAAAATTGACCTATGATATTGAAAACACATCATATTCATGAAATTAATTGTGGATCTACAGATATGGAAGAGATCAAATGTCTTGATTATATATATTTATATGAATAATATTGTAATCAAATAAGAGGATCATTGTAAGGGTTTAAGGGATTAAAGGTCAATAGCTAAGGTATTTGGTAGTTATGGATTAGGTAGTTTAATGGTTAATGGTTGGGTTGTTAACCCTCACCCCTTTAAGAAAAACAATGTGTCCCAAATACCGTACTTCTCCCATGCCAAAGGAACACTTGAATAATTTGAAAAATAGTTTATGATATTAGAGAAGTTGAAATACCTAGTCAAGTTGATGAACGTGAGTGTGCCATTTTATGTTGTAGATAAGAATGTCATTAAAAAATACCACTATGAATTTTATGAGATATGGTTTTCAAAAGGTGGTTCATGAGGCTTTGAAAGGTGGATGGGGCATTAAAAATACCAAATGGCATGACCAATAATTCATAATTTCCTCCATGAGTTTGGAAGGCTATCTTTGGAATGTCAAAATCGTTCATCCTATTTGGTGATAGCCCAAGCCAACATCCCAAGCCAATGTCCAACTTGGTAAAAAATTTCGTATGGTGTAGTTTTTCAAGCATATCATCAACTACTAGGATAATAATTTTCTCATTGATAGTGAGCTTGTTAGTGACACGTGTTCCATTCACCGCATTTATTTAGAACCATGACCACTCGAGATGAATAAGGGTCGGTGTTGGGATGAATAACACCTTATTTAAGGATTTCCTCGATTATTTTTTCAATTTCATTCTTGTGTACAAAAGGATATCGATAGGGGCTACAGTTGGTAGTTGGGTACCCCAGAGAAAAGGGTTGCTATGATCATGTCCCCCCTATGTACAAAATGATATCGATAGGGGCAACATTTGGGTACACAGGAGGAAAGGGTTGCTATGATCATGTCCCCCCTAGAGGGTGGAAGCTCCTTAGCTTTTTCAAATACCCACTAGTGGTGATCTAATACCTGTTCCATATCGAGATGAATGTGTGGAGGAGTGAACTTAATGGCATGGATGGCTTTAAATTTTTCAATCGGCGAAGCCTCTTTTTTAAAAGTTTCTCCAATCGATGTGAGATGATGATAGTAGGATCATCTTCCTAGAGTCCTTGTATTGTATGAGGGTGGTCGTTCTGCTTAAAAATAATATATAACTCCTAGAAGTACATTTTGATAGGGCCCAATTTGAGGATCTATTCAATGCTAAGGAAAATATCACAGCCACCCATTTCAATGAAAATTATGTGCGTTTTGAGGTGACAACTCCCATTTGAAGCTTAATAGTTTCGCACTTCCTTTAGCAGTAAAGTCTTATTACAAAATTTCAAAGGTTCAGATCTGCAAGGAAAATACACTTTGGATCTTTGGAGACACCTATAGAAGGTCATTTTGGAGATCAGATATGTTCTAGGCTACAAGACCTTGAACAAATAAAAATTTCTTGAGAATATAAGAATTCGCATGTTGGAGGCTTATTAAGGCTTAGACTTAGCATAAAAGCTTCAAACATGTGGAGAAAATAACACCGTGAATCATTAACATTTATGAGGCCTTGTTATAGTCTTGTGGAGGTTTGATCTATTAATCTATCGTGGCACCTATTTCTGTGCAAATAAATATATTGGAATGGTGGATATTAAAACTCTAGCTTGGACCGTGACTAAAAAATTAAAGCACAAACTTGTGGAAAAACCTTTAACAAGAATTTATGACATTCAGAGTTGTGCAAGAACGATCATAATCATCTTTTGAAATTTATATAGTGAAGCATTTTTTAAGCTTGGAGAAGCCCTATTAAAGCATCATTGAATATGATCTTGAAGAAGTCTTGAACTTTGATTGTTGGAAGAATTCATGATATATTGACAGTGCATAAAATTGAAGCAATATTCCTAGGACTTTGGAACTGATTGAGTTTGTATTTGTTCGGTTTGTTGGGAGAAATCATTGGAAGAATTCATTGAATACCTACTGCAAAACTTCAAGATTATTTGAAGGAGATCTAGAAGTTATTTTGTAAGGGTTTGGAGCACATTTGAAAATAACACGGAAACCCTTGTTGAAGCATCATTTGGGAAAAAATTATATAGAAACTTGAAATGTAGTCTCATGGGACTTGTGTAAAATACTTTTCAATAGATTAAAAGTATCTTATAGTATCAGATATTGGAGTTAATTATTGACCTTTTCATTGAACATTAATGGCCTTGATGATGTGATTTTGAATGATCCTGTTTGGGTAAAATGAAGAGTCGTGGAGACACCTTCATGAGAAGGCAAGGTTTTCATTGATGAAGTTTCTTGGAGACTAAGTGAGGTTATTATTGAAGATGAAATTGATGACTTTATCAAGGTTGGTTATAGAATATATTGGGATCCTTTAGGAACATAAAATTATCTTGAAAAATTAAAGCTGAAGGTTGGAGCCCTAGAGGTTAAAGCCTCATAGAGACAAGGTTGGTCCCTTGAAAGATATGGTTGGATCCCTACAGGATAGGATTCACGAAGAAACTATGTTGGATCCTGTACCAGAGATAGGGATGGAGCCCTAAATTTTTTTGCCTCAATGTGACAAGGCAGGAGCCTTGGAAATTCCAAGTCGGTGCTTGGAAAAATACTGGTTGGAGCCTGGGAGATTGAATATTGGTGTCTTCATCTAGGGTTGTAACCCTACACATATATTGTACTTGGTTTATTGAGATTAATAAAAGTATTTATTCTTATTATTCATTTTGTATTATAAATATAAATGATATATCTGGTAAATATAGCAATTTTAAATAAATATTGATTCAACCCCCTCTCAATATTTGCAATAATTGGTATGAGAGCCAATACCTTCTCTCAAAGCCCAACATGTTACACATCATTGTATCACCATGACATTTGACTGTTATTATGCGTCTATCACCATCCATATCATACTCTCTTAGAGGTCAAAAATATTCATGTTCGTGAACCAAGTCTTGGAAACTGGAGAAAAACTCTTTAAAACCTTTAAAAGATTACCTGCGCACTTTTTTTGACCATTTTCCATGCATGCCCTGATACTTCTTCTATTAGCCAGGGTGATCGCCACTTTGTTCTGCGCACCCTAGTAAAAATGAAGTAAACGCAAAAAGGTAACTTCTAGAAGCCTAGTTGGTCAAATATTCTAAGTGCTTGGATGGATCTAGGTGTAAATAAAAATAATATTGAAATTAAATAAAAATATTAATGTAGTGTAAAGATGTTAATTCGGTCATAATAAAATAAAAGTAAAAATAAATAAATGAAACTAACCTTATAAAAAAAGTGATCCAAGATATTGAGAACCCATGATATTCATGTGGAATATAATTGTGAAAATTTAAGGGAAACTAGATGCATCTTAACTTAGGAGCTACTAAGCACTCCGAGGGTTTAAATCTCTTGAGATACAAACCTCTTTTAGAGTGAAAAGTGATTGAGATTAATATATTTTTAATGTAATGTAATATTTAACATTTTGACTAAGTCAAATTGCATAAAAAATAAAAATTAAATTAAATAAAATAAAATAATAGTATAATGCAATGTAAAAAATAAAAAACATGATGTTTATTATTGGTATTCATGTGGAATATAGCATATTTAAAAAGATATTAAACCAACTTAGATTCATCTTAAATCTAGATCTAAATGTGTCAGAAGAGGTCAAATCTCTTGATTGTATCTAATTATATGAATAATATTGTAATCAAATAACAAGATCATTGCTACTTTTAAAATTTCAAATTATATATATTTTAGATATATATATTTTTTAATGATGTGAATTGGCTTTATCTTGGATGGTTTTTGGGCATAGTGGTTATTTTCTTCTCAACACTATTTTTTTTAAGTTAAATATCTTGGATGGTTGTTCGGTAGATTGATTATTTTCTTCTCCGCAATATTTGTTTTTAATGTTAATTGGGGTCATCTTGTGTGATTGGGAAGAATTATTGTTATCTACCCCACCTTATTTTATTAGACATATTTACACATCTATCTCATATTGTGCTATAGATTGAGTCTGTAGGCTCAACAAGTTAAAAAAATTCCAATAAAGAAATAATAACATAATAATTGGAAAAACCATTCTCCATTAAATTTTTTTTAACATAATGAAATTAGAAAAATAATTTAAGAGTTATTTATATTACTTTAAAATTATTATTTAAAAGAAATTATAAAATTATTAAACCACATAGGACACAAAAGAAAAAAAAAATCTATCTAAGAGGGATCTTGAATCTCTTGAGATGCAAACCTCTTTTAGAGTGAAAAGAGATTTGATCCCTCTTGGAGTTTTTTATATCGAGAGTTGAGATGGATCTAGGATCGTTTAATTTTCTTCTCTAAATAAGCTATATTCCACATGAATACTATGGAATCTCATAAAATTGTAGCTCAAATACCACTAGTAGCTAGAGCAAATCAAGTTTAACTTAACAAGAAAACCAACAATAACAATAAATTTTTATCTTTATTAATTTAATTTGAAGTTATTTTTATTTTAACATATATGTAGAATTTATGTTTTTATTATTGAAAGGATTTGTCTTTAAGTGCGACTTTTTGGAGTTTCTAAAACAAAATTATGATAATTTGTGTTGTTTAAACTATTGGGTTTGCACAATTTTGGTGTCTAAGATAGAATCTTAGATCGCTGACGCTACCAAATGAATAAATATAATGAGCCTAATTTGGACATTGAAATATAAACAAATGTAAATCTACTAGTGGACAAAATACACAAATTTTTACACAGTATTACAAATAACCCAATCTTATTTATATTAATCCAATTAAATACTAAGAATAATAATGAAGCTACTTTTCACAGTGGAATATAAACAAAAGTAAATATACTAGTGCAGAAAATACACAATTTTTTACAAAATATTTGTTAGGATATTCTGACACATAGGAAATAGTTAAGAATAACTTAGTCTAGCGTAGAGTTAGGTAAATTGTGTTTCTTTACGATGTACATTTGTAACTTATAATTTGACGGTCACGATTTGTAGTGATTCAATGGTTATCTCTCACCTCGGTATTAACAGCACTTGATCTGTGGCTTTGCGCTCGATTGGTCCATGATCTCTATTTAAAGTGCATGGAGGGTCATTTGTCCTATAACCATTTATGAGAGAAACATATGTAAATTTTATTTTATATTAATAAATTCCCTGAAGTGGTCGCGTTGGCTCAGGGCATGGATTGTTTCCCTCTTTGAGGGTTTTAACCACGTGATTATACTGGTGTACTGATTTGTGATCTGTTTATGAGCAGTGACCTTTGGTTCTTGATCTACGGAACTTACCTTGTAAATTCCTACATGGTATCAAAGCTATTTTGAGGGCTGCGTCCATTGTTGATCCAAATCCGAAGCTGATTTGACTGCATGCGAATGCCGTTTTGTAGATCTACTATTTCTGAACATTTTTTGGCTTGGGGAACTACTCGGTTGTGTCTGAACTATCTGTGACAAGGAGAAACGAATTTTGTTTCATGATAAAAGGTTTTCGAGTGCCCAAGTTATGTCTATTTAGATCTGGAGGTATAAAACATCTCTTTTGCAGTTATATTTGTTAGTAGTTCTGCTTATTTCAGTTTTTTTTTTTTTTTTTTAAGGTTTTATTTATTTGCTAGATTTATACCGTCTTCTCTATGTATGCTCTTTCCCCGCATCTTTGTACCATCTCAGGAAATCAGAAATAGTGAAAAAAGTGATAGTTGCCGATAAGGCTAACCAATAATCTAACATTCTATCGTAGGGCTTTGCATTTCAATTTTTTTGCTCATATTTTGTGTTTTTTGTGCAAGAAAAAGCACACACACTGAAGAAGAAGAAGAAGAAGAAGAAGAAGAAGAAGAATAATATTAATATTAATAATAATAATCCCCCCTTCCTCCTTTCTAAAATAACATAATCCTTTTACTATCTCACTTTGTGAGGGGTTAGTTTATGAGAATAGAGGTCTTGGATTCAAGTCTCCTTCTCAAGCTTCTTTAGTAAAACAAAATTTGTTCAAAGGGGCAGATTTTAAAAAAAAAAAGCTGCACTTCATCCCGTTTCTGTAACCATTCGACATCTACAACTCAGTTTTTTCAAAAGGGATAAATTGTTCATCCGAAAGCCATTTTTCGAGCCATTTTTTTTAAACGGCCTACTTTTTCGAGATCTTTCCATTGGAGCAGTTAATTTCAACTTTTCTCAGCTTCAGTTTAAAAAAAAAAAAATGGAAAGTGCATGCCTGGTTATTCTTTTTTTTTTCTAAGTTAGAGTAATCTATTAACAGAGGGAAATATAGTACATCAGTGCCTACGAGGAGGCAATTCGAACAGACAGAGACTAGTTTTTGGCTGCCCTTCTGGAGGGAAACCAGCCTGAGGAACCTTCAACAGAAAAAATCCCGCGCAAGGGATCGGACCTGAGTAGCTTTGACTGAAAACTAAAAACATATACATTATATAGCAGATTATCTGGACCATGACAAAACTCGACCACTGTAATAAATAAGACTGGTCGCTGACAAAAAAGGACCAAAACTGTAAGAAACATAAGAACAGCATGACAATCCCTCAGAGAGGGCAGAGCAAAAACCTGAGAAACAAGAAAAAAGGTCGAGTTATTCATCCGGAGCGACCTCCTCAACCCTGCAACCGTAGTCAGCTGGTGCGCCTTGGGCGTGAGAGCGTTCAGCATTGGGAAGGACCTCAGAAGGCATTTCCGTCTGAAGGGGTGGACCACAAGCTGAATCCTCTGGCATTACCTCCCTGCGCGCGCTTGTCTGAACCCTCGAGTCAAGCCACACAGCTGCCAGGTTGGCGCCATCGACAGGAGCAGGATCTTCCGGAGGGATCTCAGGTGAGGGCTCTTCCATGAAAACAACAGAGATGGTGACTGTAACTCTTGGTCGATTAAGGGCGCAATCAAATGAAAAGAGAGCTGTGTGAGACTGAGCGGGCAACGCATCCCTAGAGGGCGAGTCGAGCCTGCGTCCAGAGCGTAATTGGCGGCCATGGAAGAGATTGTCAGAGGGCAAAGAGATTGCAGACGGAGAAATGGAAGAGGAGGGCGAGCGCCTCCTAGCGGAGCGTGAGGCGCCCCTCCTGCAACGCATCCTTTGCCTCAGACGGGGCATGTTTGCAACAGAGATAGAGCTGAAATGCTGGAACAAAGTCGAGCTAACCAGGGTCGGCTCTGGAGGAATGCTCAGGACCAACGAGGCAGAATTGCAAGAACCAGCAATGGAGATGTGAAGACTATCGTCAGGCTTCAGACAGCAAGTTTTGCGACTCCGCTTCCCTGTGGTGGTGCACTTGTTGGTGCAGTCCTCAACCGAATTACACAGCGAAATCCTCGGTGCGGGATCCATATCATATAGCCCCATGTTCCTGCAGCCAACAACCCTCTGCAATGAATGAGCAATCTTGTTAACCTGGTGCGAATCGCCTTTGCGGCGTTCGAAAATACCTCGGTCCTCAGAATTCATGTCGAGAGGCTTCACCATTATGTTTTTCATTATGAGCGATCAGGTGGTATTTACTGCGATCAGGTGGTCGCGGATGGGTTGGCAGGTGGCCTCCCGTCCTAACGACCTCTGTCCCATCGCCCTTATTCACATTGCTATCACCCGCATCCGGGGAGTTTGCCTCATCCTGTATCAAATTGAGGCACTTCCTCTTTTGGTCTTCATCTTGAATTATGTCCAGCGTCCCTCTTCTGAGATTTCTATCACAGTCTACCCCCAGATTGGCTAGTAAATCTGTGACCTTGTTGCCCTCCCTTCTGATATGCTTAAAAAGGAGAGCCCTGTTTCCCTAAAGCCAGTTCTCCATGATTTCCAATCGAGCCTCCAGTCGCCAGCTGCTAGCAACCTTGCGCGCTTGAGCTCCTTTGAGAAGTTGTGCAGCTATATTTATGAGGATCTGTGAGTCTCCTTCAATCTCAATAGGAAGAAGCCCCTTACGTTGGGAGAGGATAAGACCTTGCCATAATCCCTCCAACTCCGCAGAGTTGTTCGTGTCCCATCCAATGCTTCCCAAGTACACCACCATGGGAGCGCCATCATGATTTATTATAATGCCCCCGAAGCCAGCTTTGCCTGGATTGCCTTTTGAGGCACCATCAAAGTTGAGCTTATAGGTATTCCTAGGGGGGGGGTCCAAGTTGGAGTGAGTTTGTCAGTGTTGGAGTGAGCTTGCTTCTGAGTGTTGTGTTGAATCTTAATTCCCCAGTTCTCCCATATAGCCTTTTCCTTGGCTAGAGTGGGGAAATCCTCAATGCTCCAAGACTGCAAAGCTAAAATTTCCTCAAGATTGAGACAGTAATTACTCCAGATGATGTCTATCGAGGTCCTCTGGTCCTTAAAAATGCACTTATTTCTCTCTTTCCAAATGGTCCATAGGAGAAGGCCTGGGATGATTCGCCAGAGATGATTGAGAAGACCACTCTTGTAGGGATTTTGATGCCAGTCCCGTATAGCTCCATGTATATCTGTGTTAGGTGTACAATTCCTTTGGCACCTGAAGCTGACTTTCTCCCACAGCTGAGTAGCGAGGGGACAAGCATATAGGATATGCTGCTGCGTTTCTTCATTCACCCCACAATTGGGACATATGGAGGGACCATGGAAGTGTCTTTTGCGAATATTGTCCCAAGTAAGAATTCTTTGGTGGCCAAGGAGCCAAAGGAATAAGGCAACTTTGGGCCATACCCCTATATTCTAAATTTTGCCCCAAAGAGAATCCTTGGGCTCAGGATCCATGCTGAGAATCCTATAGGCCTCCCAAGTGGAAAAAGAGCCTTTAAGAGTATGCCCCCATCTTAGAATATCCTTGTCTTGCGATATTCTGATGCAACGAGCTCTGAGGTCATCAGTGATGGCTTTTCTTTCATGCTCAGTGGCACCCCTGGTTATGCTTGCTATTTGTTTCCATTGCCGATAGCCCTGCTTGTTGATGTCTTCCCAGTAATGCTTTACCGTCTCCAGCTATCTCCTGTCCCAATCAGGTTCCGTGGATGGATTAAAAGAAGTGATAAGTTTTGGTAGTTGTTCCCAAGAGTCTGTCCAGAACCTTGCAGAGGTACAATTTCTTATCTCCCAGAAACTATGCTGTTGTATGAGAAGATAGTGCTATTTGGCTGAGTTCGAGATTATGGAACCATTCTCCTCCGGAGTGAGTCTGACGAGCTCTTCCTGGGGTCGGTTTTGAGCATATTTAGCTTTCCATAGAATGGCCCAGGGCTTTTCAGGGGCAGTGAGCCAATTCCACCAGATTTTTGCATTCATGATAGCATTGCTAAGGAGAGGGTCATGTAAGCCAATTCCCCCTTGATCTTTGGGTTTACAAACTATTGCCCATTGAACAAGTGCCCATTTTCGGTTGGTCCCCTTGGAGCCCCAAAGGAAGTTTCGTTGAAGGGCTTTAATCTTATTGAGGACCCATTTGGGAGCCGCCAAAATAGAGAAGAGGTAAAGGGGCATGGCTTGAAGAACGGATTTAATGAGAACTAGTCTGCCAGCAATGTTAAGGGTTCGGAAGGTCCAGGAGGAGAGGCGGGCTTCCAGTTTATCTACTAGCTTGCACCAGGAGGCATGCTTAAGAGGGGAGGCAATGAGCGGAGCGCCCAGGTAGGTAGAGGGAAGGGAGGCGAGGGAGAAGCTGAGGATGCGGGTGATTGCAGATTGAGTGAGGGGTGGAGTGTGAAAGAAGAAGATATGGGATTTAGAATTGTTTATGCTTGTCCCAGACGCATCGAAGAAGTCCTACAGCAGGGATTTTAGCATGGAGGCTTCTTGAACAGAAGGGTAACCGAACACCATATTGTCGTCCATGAACTGTTGGTGGGAGACAGTGGGAGCATTATGGACAGAGATGCCTTGGATTTGCTGGGAGCGGACAGCTGCAGATAGGTGTCGCCCCAGGCCTTCCGCCATCAAAACAAACAGGAAGGGAGAGATGGGGTCCCCTTGTCTAATACCTCTGGTGGGGGTGAAAGTGCGAGAGGGAGTCCCATTTATGAGGATGGAGAAGAATGAGGAGGAAATGAGACTATGGATCCAACGAACGTAGGTGGGAGAGAAGCCAAAAGCCAAGAGCACTTTTTGTATATATGTCCAACTTAATTTGTCAAAAGCTTTGGAAAGATCGATTTTGAGAATCATACCTGCCTGCTTGATCTTCTTGAGTGAATGGATGATCTCATGAGTGTGAATGATCCCGTCCAAAATTTGTCTCCCTTCCACATATCCTGACTGCTCAGGTGAGATGAGCAGAGGCAAGAGTGGTTTTAATCGGTTGGCAATGACCTTAGAGATGACTTTGTAAATCACATTGCATAAAGCAATGGGGCGATATTTGTCCGGTGTGCTAGCTTCTTCTTCTTTGGGGATGAGAGCAATGAATGTTGCATTTAAAGAAGGGAGAAGCCAATGCATAGCTCGTGATTCTTCTACCACCATCCATACGTCCTCACCAATGAGGTCCCAGAACTGGTGGTAGAACGTGGTGGTGAAACCATCCGGGCATGGGGCTTTTCCATCCTTGAGTTGCTTCATGGATAGATCAACTTCCTGCCTGGAAACTGGGCGAAGCAGTAGCTAGTTGTGCTCCTCGGTGATGATTATTGGGATGTTTTGACTGATTTTGTTGATGGCAGGTCCTCTGTCCAAAGGGGGTTCTTTGTGCACTGTTTGGAAATGAGCCAGAAATGCCCTCTCTATCTCTCCCTGTTCTTCCACTTTCTGCCCTTCTTGATTCCTAATGGCCGTGATTGAGTTGTGCATTCTCCTTTGTATTGTTTTTCGGTGAAAGAATTTAGCATTTCTTTCACCTTCTCTAAGCCATCTTACCCTGGATTTTTTCCGCCAGAGGATTTCTTCTTGCTTTGATCGATCGTCCAACTGAGTTTTGAGCTGCTTCTCCCTTGTCATTAGCTCTTCCGTGTAACCAGTCGAAATGATCTGCTGCTGGAGAGCCATCATTTCCACTTTAAGTTTCTGTTGGGCCTGGAAAATGTTGCCAAAAGTGTTGTGATTCCAGTGTTTGATGTGTTGTTTGAGGTTCTTGAGCTTACACTAGAATTGGTACATTTTTTATCCTTCAGGCGGCTTGAAGCTCTTCCACCAAGCATTGATGAGATCCTTGAAGGCGGGATGGGTTAGCCAGAAAGCCTCAAAGCGAAAAGGGCGTTTCCTGGAGTCCCCCAGTCACAGCCACTGTAAGGAGATGGGCCAATGATCTGATCCATTCAGCGGCTGAATAGAAGCAGAGATGTCGCCCCCTAGGTGTACAGCATTATCAGATATTAGAAATCGATCTAGCTTTGAGGTAATGTGTTGGCGGCCCGTTCTGCGATTGCTCCAGGTGTGCATGCCATTGCTGTACTGCAGATCTATTAGCGAATTGTTTTGTATGAAATTCTTGAAGTAGCTACTTTCATGTTCTAGCTTAGCCCTTCCTCCCATCTTCTCCCCTAGGCAAGTGATCATATTGAAATCACCGCCTAGAATCCAAAGAGGATGAGTTTTGGCATTGTTTAGTTCTTCCAATGTGTCCAAGAGGGCCATTTTCCTGCCCACTTCCTGTGGGAAGTATACATTAGAGAGATGACCATGGACATTGGTGCTGATGACGTGAAAGGTGGCTTGAATGAGGTGATGGGAGGCATGGAAATCGGATAGTGTGATGGTCCGAGTATTCCATGCAATTGTTAGCCCTCCAGAGGCGCCCGAAGCATCCACTGCCACAAAGTGACAACCTGGCCAAGCGCTGGAGAGGATTTTACGTAGCGTGCTGCTGTTGCATTTAGTTTCCTGTATAAAGAGGATCTGTGGTTTTTCCAAAATTATCATGTTTTTTATCATTCTTATTTTCCCCGTGCTGTTAAGCCCTCGAACATTCCATGAGATAAGCTTCATAGTTCACTGTGGGGGAGGAGCTTGTAGTACTGAGTCAGCTTGGCATATCTTCCTGATTCAACCAGGATTTTCCCAACCATGATTGTACGCTCCAAGTCTGTTTTCCGGCCTCGTTTCTTGGATTCCTTTATTGATTGATTGCCATCCCATCTGCTTCCTGGCTGTATTCCTAGCTCTTTTTGTCTGAAGGCGCGGGAGATGATTACTTCCAGTTTATCTAGATGTTGATTTGGAATCTTATCAAATTCCTTTCTTTTGCAGGCAAGTTCAAGTTCGAGAATGTCCAGCCCAGTGAGATCAATACTCTCTGGTTCCACCTCCATGTTTTGCGCTTGGTTGCTGCCTTCCATTTGCTGTATTGGTATGCAGTCCACATCCATACCATTTGGCTTCCAATCTGGATCTACAGGGATTCCCTCCATGGAAGGTACTTGTTCCTTCAACTAGTTAGGAGAAGGCTTAGAAGAGGATTGTGGAGGAGTCGGTTTAGATTTGGTGGGTTGGGATGCTGAGTGATCGACAGGAGTGAGGTTCTCCGGAGTGGATGCAAGCGCTTCATAACTATTACTGGTGGAGGGAATAGAGGAGGATTGTGCCATGGGTTTTTTCCCATTAGGGGGTTTCTTATGGGCTCTTCTACGGCTAGTGACCTTTGTAAAGCCATCCGGATCAGAGTTATCAGGAAGATTGGAGGCTTGAGGCTTAGTATTGAGAGGGCAATCCCGAAAAAGGTGTCCATGAACATGAAATTTATGGCATCGGAAAGGTACATGCTCAAAATCAAGAGGTTGGATCCATTCAAATTCATCGTGAAAGAGGCTTACCGAGTCAGGAAGGGCTTGGTCCAAACGCATGTAGACACAAATGCGGGCGTAAGAGGTGTAGCGGCGCAACTTTGTTTCCTCCGCAATTTTGATGAACTCCCCTAAACCCTGAGCAATGTCTTTGAGGGAGTCCTCATCCCAGTATTCCAGGGGGAGCGAATAAAGTCTGATCTAGACAGGGGCCCAGCTGAAATCTTCCTTGTCTGGGTTGAATCTTTCGACACAGTCTCTTAGGTAGAGGCCTGCAGAGTTGAAGAAATATGGGCCTTCATCCAGGACCCTATTTCTATCCTCAATGCAGATGAAGATGGCGGTGAAAAAACCCTTAGGGCCAAGTTGGAGGATGACCTGCTCTTTTGGTTTCCATTTGGCTGCAATCCATCCGTACAAAGCTTTTTCCGTGGGCCAGAAACCTATAAATTTACCTATTAGCGCATGGTCCTTCATGTACTGGATTCTTCCATTGATCCTGTGGCTGGGCAGCTCGATTTTGGGTCTTTCCGCTGCAATCGGCTTGCAAGTGGTCGATTTCCCCTGGGGCTTGTCATTTCTTCCCGAATCTTCTTCTTGTACCTCTTTCTTCTTGGCAGGCACATCCTCTTTTCCTTCAGAATTGCTTTTGTCTTTCGTTTCCAGATTATTTGTGTTTTGGGTTGTTTGCTTGGAAATGACCCCGGCAGCTGGTTTGTCGCTTTGTGAGGGGGAAGAACCTTGAATTCCCCCCGAAGGGCCTGCCATGGCAGGCGTGTCAGCTCCCGTGCTCAGCGAAGCGACCAGAGCGAGCCAGGGAAAGTTGCAGGGTGATTGCAGGTGTCGGCGCTGAGGCAGGGGCAGTGCGAGAACCCTAGCACTCCAGACTCACTCTCATTTCAAGTTCATCCGCTTTCTCCCTATGCATATGCCTGGTTATTCTTAACAGCACCAATTATTTCCAATGGCAACCTCATAAGGTAGATATACTTAGAAGTAAAAGGCTTTATATAATAGCCACAAGACAAGAAACTAAACCTTCCAATGATGATAAAGCTGCTAAATGGAAAAATAAACAAGATCAAGCACGAGGGTTGATAGGAATGTCCATTGCTCAAGATATTTGATTTCATATCCTTGACATTGACACCCCTGATGAGGAACTGGAAAAGTTAAAAAAAAATTTGGCGTTCAAAATCAAATCCGAGCCCACCACCTTGAAAATGAATTTCTTACTTTGGACCACCATAATTTCTCCTCCATTGAAGATTTCTTGTCCAAATTTAAGACCCTCTGAATTCTTTTCGAAGGTTGTAAGATCAAAAAGAATGATGGTAGCCTCATATATTGCATTCTTGCTAAGCTTGGTCCTGCATACTTTGTATTTTTTTCTACCTTCCATTCCACCAAAGAAGCCATCATTTCTTCAGGAACCACCTTCAAGAATCCCTCTTTTGATGCCTTTTGTGATTCTTTGATGAGAGAACAAGAAAAAATTTTACACCTTGTTCTTATCACTATTGGAAATGCTTCTAAGAAAGCCTTAGTATCCCAACAACAACCATATAAAAAGAATCCCAAGAAGAAGTATCCTAAGAAATATGGTCCTAAACCAAACAAGGGCCCTAAGCAATTTCAGCCGCAAAGTGAAAAATCAAATCACCAAAATAATAAGGAAAATAAAAACAAAGGAAAGAAGACAGGGAGACATTGCAACTTTTACAACTGGGATGGCCATATAGAGTCCAAATGTTTTAAGAATATGGAAGCCTTAGTAGCAGCAATAAAGAAGCAAAACATCAATTTGGAACACTTTTCACCTTCATCTTCAAGCATGGCACTTTCTTCTTTTGGTTGTCAAGCATCAAGATTTGGTTATGCATTAAATGTATCTTCTTCTTCTCCTTCTCATGAGTGGCTCATTGATTCTGGAGCTTCTTACCACATGGCTAAAAATAAATCCATGTTTTCTTCTTTAAATGATTTTAACACCAAACATATTTATGTTGGTGATGAAAGATCTCTCAGTGTTGTAGGATCTGGAACCATTCATCTAGATAATGGTCAGTTTAATGATGTACTATGTGTTCCTACCTTTTCATGCAACCTTCTATCTATTTATCAGATAAATCATTTAGGTGAAGGGAAAATAGTAGAATTCTGACCTCATGATGTTGTAATCAAGGACCTCAAATATCCTAAACATATTTTAGCTAATGGCATTGCTGACGATTCCACAAGCTTGTATAAGTTTGACAACTTTGGGTCATCATCTCTTCCCTCTATTATTTTTTCTCATAATGATGATGTGAGCAAAATTTTGCATGAGTGATTTGGTCACTTAAAATATTGCTCACTTCAAACTCTATGTAAGGAAAATATGGTGATGGGCCTTCGTATCGTATCTTACCAGGATGGTGTTTGCTCTAGATGTGTACTCGGAAAACATCATCGCGATAGTTTTGACAAACATGCCTCTTGGCATGCTTCAGCCCCTTCGCAGCTTCTGCAAAGTGATTTATGTGGTCCACTTCCCGTTGTTTCTTTCTCTAGTTGCAAGTTCTTCTTAACATTCATTGATGATTTTTCTAGAAGCACCTAGGTATATTTATTACAACTCAAGAGTGAAGTTTTGAAAATGTTCTTGGCCTTTAAGGCCTTTGTTGAGAAACAATCTGGACATCAAATTCTTAAGTTAAGATCAGACAATGGTGAAGAATATGCTAACAACAAATTTATCAAATTCTGCACTGAGCATGGCATTCAATTGCAACATATTGTTCCATATACTCCACAAAAAAATGGTGTAGATGAAAGGAATAACAGCACCTTAAAATAAATGGACAATTGTATGCTTCTATCTAAATGACTTAGTCTCAATTTTTCGGCAGAAGCCATTAACTGTGCAAATTACATAGTAAATCACAATCCTACTAAGGTTTTAAAGAATATAACTTCAGAAGAAGCTTGGAGCTCAATCAAACTAGATGTAAGTCACTTTCGTGTTTTTTGAAGTGATGCTTGGGCCCATATTCCAGATGCGAAACATAAAGCCTTAGAACCTAAGAGTGAAAAATGTATTTTTGTTGGATATTCTAAAGATGTCAAAGGATATAGACATCTTCAACCCAAATCCAAAAATATAATCATTAGAAGAGATGTAAAGTTTTATGAAAATATATCGACCTGTGATCCTAGTTCGGTGGGTGTGCCACCTTTGGCCTTCAAGCTTGATTTGGCATATGTGCCACCTCTCTCTCTCTCTCTCTCTCTCTTCTATTTTGAATAGAATTCCTTCTAGTTCAGATGATGACAATGAGGGTGAAAATCCTCCTCCAGCTCTTGAAATTGTTCCTTATACTCCACCGCTTCCAAGATGGGTCCGCTCTACTGAGGATGCATCCGGTTCTCTTGCAGGTGACCCTGCCGATCGACGACATACACGTTCTTAGTTTGAAAGAGCCTCTTCCTTATTGGCTCAAGTTTCAGAAAAAATTGATCCAGAAAACTTTGAATAAGCCTCTAGTCATCCATATTGGGATGAAGCTATGAATGAAGAGTATTGTTCCTTATTGGAAAAAAATACTTGGGATCTTGTTCCTCTTCCAAAAGGAAGAAAACTTGTCAAATGTAGATGGGTTTACAAAAAAAAGTTTGGACTAGATGGAAAAGCGGATAGACATAAAGCTCGTCTTGTCACTAAAATTTTTTCACAAGTTGAAGGCATTTACTATACTGAAACATTCTCCCCTGTTGCCAAAATGAATTCTATCTGCATTTTTCTTTCCTTTGCTGCCTCCTTTAAATGGGAAATCATTCAGATGGATGTTAAATTTACCTTTGTACATGCAGATTTGCATGAAGAAATCTACATGGAACAACCCCCTAGCTTTATCCAAAAAGACTCCAGCCTTATTTGTCACCTTAGGAAGTCTCTCTATGGTCTCCAACAAGCTCCTCGGGCTTGGTATGCCAAAATGGATAGATTTCCCTTAGATAATGGCTTTTCTAGGTGTCATTCTGACAACACTGTCTACACCAAGAAGGTGGGTAATTCCTTCACCATCCTCGTTCTTTATGTTGATGATCTTATCCTTATTGGTAGTGATCCAAACCATATAAAGCATGTGAATTCTACCCTCAAAAAGAAGTTTTAAATCACAGACTTAGGACACTTTCATTATTTCCTTGGTCTTCAAGTATTGCAATCCAAGGAAGGCATTACCCTCTCTCAGTCCAAGTATGCATGTGATCTTCTACACCACTTTCACATGGAAGACTGTAAGCCTGCACCTTCTCCCATTCAATCTGGAGTCAAGGTTTCAGTCAACTGTACTACCCCTCATGTTGATGCTACCTTATACTGTTAACTTGTTGGTAAACTTTTGTATCTAACCCATACATGTTGTGACCTTTCCTTTGACATTGGTCTTGTTGCTCGGTTTATGCACAAACCTCATGAATGTCACTGGAAAGTAGATAAAATAATACTTTGATATATTCGAGGTATAGTTTAGTTTGAGATTCATTACAGTGAAGGAGCATCTCCCTTTTTGATTGGTTTCACTAATTCTGATTGGGCTGGTGACCCTGATGATCAGAAGTCCACTGCAAGATATGTATTCACTCTTGGTTCAGGACCTCTTACTTGGTCTTGTAAGAAGCAAAGCTCCATCTCCCTTTCTTCAGTAGAAGCAGAGTATCATGGTGCAGTTGAAGCCAACAAGGAAGCCATGTGATATCATCAGATCCTCCCTCAATTTGGTCTTCATAAACAACATCCAACTACACTTTGGTGTGATAATCAGAGTTCCATTCAACTATGTAAAGATCCATTTCAGAATCGTCATAGGAAACAAATTGAACTCCATATACACTTCATCAGAAAGCTCATTCATGACCGTGTTCTTGAAGTGCAATATTGTCCGACCAATGATCAAGTAGCCAATATCTTTACGAAGGCTCTCATAGAAGCAAAGTTTAACAAACTTCGATCCATGCTTGGAGTTCAGGAAAGTTTTCCTTATGGGAGGGATAGGCTCTAACACCTTCATACTTCTCCTATTGTGTCACTTTTGTAAATCCTTCAATCCTATCCCAATTTTTTCTTAAGGGGGGATGTTAGGATATTTCGACACATAGGAAATAGGCTCCTTTTGTGTCACCTTTGTAAATTCTTCAATCCTATCCCAAGTTGTTCATAAGGGGGGGCGTTAGGATATTCCGACACATAGGGAATAGTTAAGAATAACTTAGTCTAGTGTAGAGTTAGGTAAAGTTTGTTTCTTTACCATGTACATTTGCAACTTATAATCTGACGGTCACGATTTGTAGTGATCCGATGGTTATCTCTCACCTTGGTATTAACAGCACTTGGTCTGTGGCTTAACACCCGATTGGTCAATGATCTCTATTTAAAGAGAATGAAGGGTCATTTTCTCGGTAACCATTTATGAGAGAAACATATGTAACTTTTCTTTTATATTAATAAATTCCCTGAAGTGGCTGCGTTGGCTCAGGGCGTGGACTGTTTCCCACTTTAAGGGTTTTAACCATGTGATTATACTGCTGTATTGATTTGTGATCTATTTGTTAGCGGTGACCTTTCGTTCTTGATCTATAGAACTTACCCTCTAAATTCCTACAATATTGTAGAATAACCCAATATTTGTTATATTAATCCAACTGAATAATACAACACTATAGGGCTCTAGTGCCAGGGATAATGGCCCTCAAATATATCCAAGTACAAGAATAAAAAATACAAGATAATCTGACAGTCTAGATGATGTTGTCGATGATCACAACTTCTTTGTCATATCATGTACACATGTGGCTCCTTCGCTCCTAATATGTAACACTTGCCTCTATCAATGCACCAAATCCTGTAGGCCACTGAAATTGATCTACATAATCTTCCCTTTAACTGATCATAAGTCCATCTATCATCAATAAATAGGGCCTTTTTCCAAGTGTTTCTCCTCAACTCTTTTGGGACTCAATTATTTCCACTATAGTCTTCCTACGTTGCTCTAATAAAGAATAACATAGTGCAGTAGGATTACCACCTATCACCATTAAATATCGCTTCTCCAATGATGAACATGAGTTGTCAACACTCTACTCCTTTGGCAAGCCAAATCTTAAGCTCCAACAACTTACTATCCTAGCATCCAAAAGTTCTTCCCTCCACTCCACTTCTGGATCACACTTAAGCACTTTCACGTTTCCCTCCAATAGTCCTCAAATTTCCAATACCCTTTTCCAATATTTGGCCTATCCTCTAGCAAAAATTCATCATGAAAACATCATAATAGTTGTACTCATGAGCTATTGCAACTGTTGCAGGTCTATTTAAGGCATATCCATACTCCATGCTAGCCATATTTAACCCATTCAACAATCCTTCCTTCCATTGCTTCTTACATCCTTCCATTTCTTGCATGTCCATGTTTCATGTACCTAGCTTTTGTAATTTGAGATAGGCTTTATGTCCCCTCCAATAGTCCCATAACTGGATTGTGGTGCCTCTTTTATCTCATAGAATGTGCGATCCTCCAAAAACAATGCAAAAACACCCTCAAACATGCACCTAAGAGTGAAAATTCAAATCTTGTTTCCTCTATTTCTCCTCAACCTTGTAAAACCGACACAAAACACCTCAAAATAGTCCTTATTCTCCTCAACAGACTCCCTTTTGAGTTGCATATACCACAAGATATGTTTTACCAAAGAATTGTTGCACTTTGGATGATTCAAATGACTTATAGCTAACCTCAATTTATATCTTAATTGAGGGCTCCATAAAATAAACATGGTGATTTTGTCCAACATTCCAATAACTGAATCCTACATGACTTGTCATACAAAAAACCCACCAGCTATGATAAATAATTCATATCTCAAGTTCTAGACCTCAAATTTGAGCAATTTCGATGCTCCTCATTTCTTTGAAGATGCTCCATCACCTCAAATCATCAAATGTCCAAAAATACTCATGGTTTCACAACCACATGCTTGGATGAAAATCCCACACCTTCGGTCCCAAGCCTACAATTCCCTATTGTGGCACTCCAACCTTGTTTGGAGTACCTCCCAAGCTATAAAAAATAAAGATAAACTAGTTTTTTGAGTGGATGTATGGATTCAACACCGTTAAAAACCTTGGGAAAATTTGATTTTGCAAATTTCGCCCATCAAATTTTTGATTTCAATGAATCCCTATTGGGTTCTAGAAAGATTAGATCAAAAAATGAATGAGAAAAGCTTTCAAAAAGGTGCACTTAAAGATAACTTACTATTATTTGAAGTTATTTTTGTTTTAATATAGGGTTATTTTTATTTTATTTTGAATGATTGAAAATGTTTACAGTACATTACAACTTTTGTATCATACTAATCATTATCCTTAACCTTTATTTCAAATTTTCTCTATCTCTCTACTTATTTTATTATTTTTTTACACCTATATATATAATTGTTTCTATCAATTCTTTCTCTAGATTTAGTTGTAAAGTGATCCATCTATCTGAAGGAATAGTGAGTAGTTGGGCATACTGTAACATCCCTCTAAATCATTGGAATTGAAATTTTTTGCAGAAATATTCTTATTTAATTACCATGTTTAATATTTAACCAAAACAGTTGTAATCAAGAATTCGGTACGGTTTTTGTCTAGTTAGAAACTACCTTATGATATATTTCCATAAAATGGTTACAAGTTTTCCATTACACATGCATACGATTTTTTTCTGCACTCACTTAGCGGAATGGAGAACAAGATCGATCCTTGGAAAACACTGGTTAAAGAGGCAAGGACCAGAGTATGTAGTGGAACGAGAAACCATCCAGTTATAATGGAGACCAGCGGGTTGAAAAGGTGAGGATGATAATGTGTAGTTGAATGGGAAATTCGTGGGTTAAAAAGGCAAGGAAAAGAGTATTGATTGATCCTCTCTAGCCACCATCCCACATCCTAGCCACTGCTAACATATTGTGGCATAGTAGAAGTTCTTATTAAGAGCGTTGGACAGACGTAAGTATGTCCAATATGTTTTATTTTAAGAAGCATTGTATGGATTTGCGTGATTATTAACTAATATATTGTTTTGGAAAGAAGGGCATATAAATAAAAATATATTATATAACTTTTCTTAGAAAAGATTATTCGGAAATAGTAAAGAATAATAATTATTTTGTTCATCTTTCTTGGGATGTGACTGAAACAAATACACTATTGATTATTTATTTTTCTTATTTTCCAATCTCATTAAACAAGTTTTATTCCCATATCAAGATGAAATAAATATATGAGAAAATATTTCATGGGAAGATATAATAGTTGGGATTTCCATTTTTGAGGTGAATTATGTAATTGTGGTTAAAGATAATAGCTTATGGAATTAATTTTTAAAAATTTATACGTAGAGAAAACATAAATAATAAGTAATAGGATGTTCTTTTGAAAAATAAAATATCTTTATCTTGTGTGTGAAAGATAAGTCCATTTTGTTAATTCATTTGCAAGAGTTTGAAAAAGTTACATGTTCTCGTGGGTAAAAAGACAATTTATTTTGTGTTTTATATTAGACAATTTGACTTAATTGCATGGTTTGCATGGTTTACTGCATAAAAGGTTAACTTTGTTATTATTTTAAAAATGCCTTCCTAGTGTTAGGATATTCCGAAACATAGGAAATAGTTAAGAATAACTTAGTCTATTGTAGAGTTAAGTAAAGTGTGTTTCTTTACCATGTACATTTGTAACTTATAATCTGATGGTCAAGATTTGTAGTGATCCAATGGTTATCTCTCACCTCGGTATTAATGACACTTGATGCATGGCTT
Organism: Pinus albicaulis; assembly: GCA_034641835.2. Lineage (NCBI taxonomy): Eukaryota > Viridiplantae > Streptophyta > Pinopsida > Pinales > Pinaceae > Pinus > Pinus albicaulis. The sequence goes on from CM076570.1 coordinate 929,386,786, forward strand.
AACACCTGATTGGTCCATGATCTCTATTTAAAGAGCATGGAGGGTCATTTTTCTGGTAACCATTTATGAGAGAAACATATGTAACTTTTCTTTTTATATTAATAAATATACTAAAGTGGCCACATTGGCTCAGGTCGTGGATTGTTTCCCTCTTTGAGGGTTTTAACCACATGATTATATTGGTGTACTGATTTGTGATCTATTTGTGAGCGCTAACCTTTGGTTCTTGATATATGGAACTTACCCTATAAATTCCTACACCTAGTTCTTATGCACAAAATAAGGGTTAATTATAGTACTTTCTTTAAAAGGGTAACCTCTTGAAAGGATTGCATGTCTAGTTCTGACATAGGTGTTGTTACACAGTAATTTGTCACTGTCCCCGCAATCTCCATCTCGCCCATTGGAGGGTCGTTTTTGTGACCAATAAGCAGTGTCATGCCTTGCAAACACCATCATTGCATCCCTTTCCATGAGGAAAACATTCCTTCTGTTGATCATTTCCTGAGCAGACCCCTAAAAACACTTGTTTTTGCATTGGCGCTGGTAGCCCGTTATGTACTCGCGCCAATGGGGGAAAATTAACACTGAGCCCGCACCAATTGGCACTCTGTCCCAGTGTTGTACCCGCGCCACTCTGCTTTTGGAAATTTTTTTAAAAAAAGAGGCGAAGTTTCGATTACAACAACTTCGTGGATGAGTCATCAGGAGTGGTTTCGCCTGCATAACCACGGCCTTCCTCCTTTAGCTAGCAGAACTTCCACTATAGAACCTCCCAAGGATCCAGGCCTCCCTTCCACTATTGTAGGGATCAACCTCCTCCTCTCCTCTATAAATATAGCCTTCATCCATTGATGGGAGAAATTTGAAGAGGCGATAGTCTGCAATATTATAAGCTACGAATCTCCATATCTAGACCCTTCCCAAGTGCCTTTGTGCTGTAAAGAATCCCTTCTTTCCCTTAAGGCCCATTCAAGTGAGGAGACCATTGTTACGAGACTCTGGAGAGGTTTCCCTTTCCTTGGCAAACTTTGCGAGACGTGGACGACCGGAGACCCGTTCGAAGGAAGCTGCGACGTCAGAACTTGGTTGTAACTTCTATTCGTTTATCATTTTAATAGATGACTATGATTATGGTTCCACTCATTTTTCCATCATGTTAATGCGAGTAATGTCCTTTCTGACTGATGTTTAGTTACGTATGCTGGTTTCTATGCTTGTATCTGTTTCGTTTCTTCCATGTGTAGGTGTTCATCCGAGGAGATCGTGGAGGGATTGTGATCTGCCAAGGCTGAGGAACGGGGACGCTTCTTCTTCAGATCCTAACGTTGGAATCCAGGTAGGCTTCTATTCCAAGTCTTTCATTCGTAACTAGGAACCTGCGTCATAGCATTGTTTGATTGTTGCTAGATCCCTGCTGGGCTAGTAGGGATCGCCTCTGTCCGCATAGGGGATTTACCTCATCAACAAATTGGCGACCATACTGGGGATCCAGCTTGTTGTTTGATTTGTAAACTTTAGACGGAGCCTGAAGTACGGCCAGATAGCCTTCGAAACACTTCTGCTTTGCATTAGCGGAGTAGATCAACGCTACTTCAGTCGATCTCCGGTTTGGTTTGCAGACTGAACGACTTGGAGTCTTTGTCTTGCCTTGCCGTTTGTATCTTGTTTTTCCTTGCTTGATGAACCTTCTAGGTTGGATTTTTTGTGTGTTTTTGCTTCTTGGATTGCTTAGCTTGCATTGCTCTGTTTCTGGAGTAGCTTATTTTTAATTTTTGCTGAGAAACTCGACTGGCGCGGTTTTTAACCCGACAGTCGTGCCACTTGGCGCTTTTTGCCTTTGTACAACCCACGCCACTAGCCTTCTGGCGCCAGTTTCATTCTTACAGTCGCGCCACCCCTGTAAGTTTTTTGAGATTTCTCATCTTTGAGCTCTCTGAAGTTGACCAGTGTTTTTCTTCTTGATTTTTCAACTGCCTGAGTGTGTTGGAGTCTTGTTTGGCTGGAATTCACCTCTGTCCTTTGGTTGTTTGCTTCTATCTACCGATTTCACGTTTCAAGCCCTAGGTCATCTAGTAGCTTGGTGTATCGAGCCCTCCTTGGGAGTTTTGGTGTTTGGATTGTCCTGTCAACTATCTGATTGATTCTCCACGTTCTCTGAGTAGTTGTTCATTGCTTCATTGCGATTTTTAGGTGATTGTTTATTTCTTCATTCGAAACTCGTTTGGTCTTGCTTTGGACTTGGATCACACGGTCCGTTGGAAGCCTTTGAGTCTTTCCTTTGCTTTGAGAGACTTCGGTCGATTTGGGAATCTGATTGCTCGTGTTGGTGAGTGAATTGTGTTTGTTTCGCTCTCTTGGATATCATTTCTCAAGTTGCCCCATTCATTTTCAAGTTTGATTAGTGCATATTAGCCATTAAACATTGAAAATCAAAAAAAAAATTCTCTTTTTCTTTTGTTAATTAGTGCAAATTGTAATATTTTCCATATCGCTAGTGATTAGTGTTTTGAATGAAAAGTTGTCAATTGCATTAGTTGCATTATAGAGCTCGTTGTTTGGTTTCCGTTCATTTCGTTTGTATAAAAGCTCTCAACTCTTCTCTAATTAGTTTTCATCGAACGAAATGTTGCATTGTGGCATATAGCTTTGCATTTAGGAGACACTACATACGATAGGGCCTGGAAATTGAAACTTAATTGAAGATCAACCGTAAAATTTATTCAATTAACCTAAGGCAACATTGGAACTTAACGAAACATATTTAGAAGGTCTAGGCTAGAGACGTGTTCCGGCGTCGTTAAACCTAGCAGCTGTCGTTCGCCTGTTGGCTTTAGACAGCGCTAGTACGGACTTGCGCTCCCCGTACCGTCGCGTATATAAAGGGAGACCCCTCTAGGTTTTCAATCCTTTATCCACCGGAAGCCGAGTCCGCCGCCCTATACCCGTGATACACCGAACACAGCATTCGGGGAGACTACCTGCACGTACGGAAAGTCCTTGGTCGATTTCTGTTTCATTTTTGAAACCAAGGTGTATATTGCAGTTCACGGATATTTGGTACACCCGTTGTGCCTAGTTTTTTCCTGAGCAGTCATTTGGTCTTTTCTGACTCCCTAAACTTGAAAAGACCGTCAAGCGCTTGTCCTTTCACGCTTGTGTCAACTCTGAAAGAGATAGAGTCATCTTTTTATCGTTTCTCGACTCTTAAAATATGAAATGGTAGAATTTCTTACTTTCCAATGTGGTAAAATTAATCGCCCACGATTACACACCCGTTTAGACATTGCTTGTTGACCGTTTGATCGTGTGTCTTAACTCGTTTTCAGCCCGTGTGTGGTTTTGAGTTTGATGGCAAATTTTTCAGAGTTCACCAACCAAGGAATCCCCTCAGAAGGGAATCCTGGTCATTTTCCTCCTTTTGGAAATGTTGGTGCTCCTTACATGGCGACGTTGTCCCTTCCCGGGTTAACTGTTGGGTTGCCTGTTTGGTTGTTCTCAACCTCTGTTGTCCCGAATGTCTCCACTACTGTTCAATCAGTTCCTCCACCGGAACAACACCATGTTGATTCCAAGGTGGACCTCTCCCCTTCTTCGCCTGTTTCTGCGTCCTCATCTTCTACTTTGCCTGGTGAAAGCCTGGATTCGAGTAACCAGGTGGCTAAAAAGAAGAAGAAGAAGACAAAGAAGAAGAAGTCTGATAAGCGAGAGGCTAAATGTACGGCTAATGAGGAATCTCCTCTTGATAATCGTTCCAACCCTCCACGAAAAGTCAAGTTCCCTTGCCTGTTGTGCACAGGAGACCATCTTCTTCGAGACTGCCCTGGCATTCCCAAGGTGCTCGAAGTATGGTCCAACGGCCGCCCACCATTGCCTTTGGCTTCCGGGAGTCAAGTTGGGGGCACGTCTTCAGCTGCTGTTGATAAGAATTCTAAGAAGCAGGGTAAGATCACCAATCCCTGTAAGTTGTGTGAAGGGCACCATGCCATTCACCTTTGTCCTTATATGGATGAAGCCAAGCAAGTTTTGGACAACCCGACCAGTTCTACACCACGCCTTCCACCTGGTTATAATCGGCTTTCTTCGAGTCCTCCGCCAGCTGATCCAATGATTGGTCAAGAGTTATCCTTGGTCGATCCCACTCCCCCAGAAATTCAAATTCACGAATCCGTCCCTGACCAACCATTGGTCGTAGGATCGGTTGAACTGGCCCCGTCCGTGGTGCACCAAGTCTTTTCTGTCGAGAGTGGACCTCACACCCCCCATGTCCTTCTGATCTCTTCAGATTCTTCAGACTTGGAGAAAGATTCTCCTGCCCCTGTACTTCAAGAAGCTCCTCCTCCGCCTCCCATCATGGAGGCTACAGAGGATATTCCTCCCACCTTCGAGATGGAGGTCATGGAGGAGGCTTCTGCTTCCGTAACATCAGGGGAAGACCTTCACATTTCGATGGTAGCCCCTCCGAGTAGTTTGGTCGCTTCCTTTGACTGGAATCGATTTGCAGGATTTCGCCTTCCGTCTTATGTGCCTTTCGAGATCACAGTACATGCTCTTGGTCTGGTTGTACCCAGCACCATTATAGACGAAGGTGCCTCTGTTAGTATTCTGTCTTCAACTACCTGGCAAGCTTTCGGTTCGCCGCCGCTTGCACCTGTTACGCAGAATCTATTGACATTCAATAGAAGAACGAGTCAACCGTTGGGGATCCTTCCAAGGTTACCTGTTACTTTGGGAGGCAAAACCGTCCATATGGATGTGATGGTTGTTCCGGGCCCCTTGGATTTCAATCTGATCCTGGGGCGAGATTACACTTATGCCATGGGAGCGCTTGTCTCCTCCCTCTTTCGCGTAATGTGCTTCCCACATGAGGGACGGATCGTGACCATTGATCAGCTTTCGTTCTTTGGTCCTAATGTGGCAACTGGTCCGCCATCACCCCCTCCTGGTTTTTATCCACCTGTCATCTTTGCCCCACCGCAGGTCAACTATGTGACTACTTACCCCGTGCCTGTGCTCAGTGATGATGCCGTTGTGCATAATGTGCTGGGGGCATTGGGTCCTGACTTCCAGGATGTCTCCCTTCCATAAGGAGTGGAACTCTTGGAAGCACTGCCTTCTTGTTCATTTTGATGCAAGCCGGTTCGAGCACAGTTTCCACCTGTGTCAAGCTCTTTAAAAAATGAAACCAGGTTGTCGGAGCATAGTTCATTGTGTTATGTCAAGCTCCTTAAAAAATGAAACAAGATCGACGGAGCATAGTTCCTCCACTTGTGTCGAGCTCCTAAAACAATTAAACAAGTTGTTTGAGGACAATTATTTTAAGTGTGTCAACCTCGTTAAAATAATGAAACACGAGCATGTTCAATTCGACTTTTTGTTTTGAACCTTCACTCCATTTTCAATGGACTGAAGCTTGGGGGGCATGCACCTCGAATTGAGACATCATGCTGGGGGGCATGCCCGTCTTTCTCATTTCAAGCATAGTTTGCATATGTGTGTGTTCATGTGTGCTTTTAAGCTTGCGTAAAAATGAAATGTGTGATTAGATACATTGTGTGAATACATTTCGCATTCGGTCGTTTGTTATGTAACTAATACATTAGATTACATCTGTATTAGACATTTGCATGACATATAGAAAACATCATCACATGTAAAGAAAGATCCATCCAAAATAGTCATATGTATATATATATATATGTGTGTCGAAATGTTTGCACAGTGTGCATCACAAAACGCAAAAAATATACATAATCGTCTTAGTACATCCTGAGACACTGTGTCTCTCAAAAAATAGGTGTGGCATAAACCCTAGAGACTAATCCGCATGGTGCTCATGATAGCACGTCACTGCACGCACTAGGCGCCTCAGGATTCGGTGGATCCGGTTCGGAACTCCCACCGTGTGGCGCTGGTATGCCATCGGTACATCTGATAGTCGGGCATAGTCTGGGATCCCATGGGCAATCCCCTCGAGGTTCTGGATCAGTTCCTCTCCTCCGGTACCTTCCCCCTGGATCTCAGGGGCGAGTTGTGTCCTCCGGGATATTGGAGACATCCCGGCTGGTCTCTCAGGTCCTACATCTGCATGCATATATAATTGTGTTAAGACGAATGTGTATTAACAAAAAAAAAACATATAAACATAAAATCAAAAATATGAGGTCTTACCCAGCTCCTCGTCCCAGTCATCTCCTTCTGGTAATGGGAGATCTGGGTCCCCGGTAAAGTCAGTTCCCGAATAGGGCCAATCTTCCACGACGATCAGTTGGCGCCATAGCCACCTAAAGAACTCTGGCCTCCAGGACATCTGTTGGCTACCTCCAGATCTGGGCATCAGTGCTGCCCAGCGAGCCATCCGTGGCTCTCGTGGTACCGGACTCGCCACTGCGGCCCCTTGGCCCTGGAAGATTGGTATGCGTTCCAGAATGAATGATACCAAGATGGAACCATACCCGAACTGCTTCAGCTTCCCCTGTTTGCACTTCGTGAGCTGTCTTTTCATGTTGATGGTTACTTCTTCTGCCCAGTTGAACAGTAGGGGACCCATGCATTCTGAGGCTAACAGGAGTTGAGTCTTCGTGGCCTCGTGCGGGGCCTGCGATCTAGCAGCCCGCGTAATGGTGTGGAGAACTACTCTCAGTGCTAGATCAGGGATGGTGGAGATGTATACCTTCTTGCTTCCTGATCCTGTTTGTGCCCCTCGGCACACCCGCGCCATTACCTGTTCCATCTTTTCCCCTGATGGTCTACTCCCAGTCAGCACAGGAATTGGACCTCTACGGGACAATCCAGTAATGAAATAAATGTCAGTGACCTCCAATTCTAACACCTGGTCTTGTAGCCTGAACACTTGTTCATTTTCATCCCAGATGCTGATTAGATATTGGAGGAGCTCGGGCTGAGCTCGTAAACATGGCGTGAGGAAGAACTTTTTTAATCCACAGTCTCTTAGAGCGTTCATGCAAGCTTGGCTTTGCATGGCCTCTTCATCCTCATCTCCGTGCTCTCCTTCCTTCCATTCGATTGCCATTTTAAGTGATTATCTGCATTCACATGGTCAAAAACCCCTGATTAGATCTTTGGTGAGCTTCAAATTGCTAGTAATTTGGTGTAAATACCGAAATTTTAGGCGAAAATTAGGTTCAGCCGCTGGCGTGACTGTTTTGCTAACAGTCGCGCCAAGTGGCGCGAGCCCTTTAGTAAAAAGGGCCCAGTGGCGCGGGTCCGTGCCCTATACCCGCGCCAATGGGCCCGGCCCTAAAATTTTAAAAGTGGCCACACAAAGTCAATTTCTAAGGGGAAATCATTAAAAAATGTATGGAAATGAAGAGCAAAGGAGCGCCTCTTACCTGTGACAGACGAGAAGCTGAATGGTTGCCTGGATTGGTCGCAATCACCGTCAGAAGAATCTGCTCCAAAAGGACCACTGTTGCTTTCCACAAGGTAAATAGTAAAAAGTAATTTCATTTTTTACCAATTAGACATATTTATAACTTTTCGACGTTAAAAGAGCTTTAAAAGTTATTTTTGTCGAATATTTGCATATGTTATGTCGAAAATGGATTTTACGCTTGCTTGGTATGTGCAGCAGCAGGTTTTTGCGACTTAAGAAGATGGACACGAGTTGTATTTTATACTTTTTCGGACTCGGTAAATACACGAAAAAGTCACTCTGGAGTCATCTTTCAGCTCTTTTCTGACTCTCTAAATATGAAAAGATCGCCGAGGCCCTTGTCGTTTCGATCTCGTTAAAATGGACGCGAATCGACATTCACCCAGTATAAGTTTAACCCTTTTTCGGGCTGGGATGGATTGATTACGAAAAAGGAATACCCTAGCCTATCGCGACTAGGAGGTTTTCCCGGATATTGTTTTCTACCTTTTCGGATCTGGGGAACTATTTACGAAAAGGGACCTATGGAGTTTTCTTTTCCGCTGTCTTTTCAAACTCTCTAAACATGAAAAGACGCTGAGTTCTTCCTTTGTCAGACTCGTTAAACCCTGATGACATCGGATCTAGTCGAAATGACGTTCTCTGAGTTCCTCCTTCCTAGGACTCGTTAAATGCACTAGGATGGATTCGCCCGAAGGGCGGACTTATATTTCAAGCATATGCTATCCCCTTCAAGCTTGTTATCAAAAATAATTGGGGTACTCGCCAGAAATGGTGGGGGAAAAATGGAACCATCGTCGTTGTCGTCGGCAGTATGTCGCTCTTGAACATGGCACTTGTCTGCATTCGTGTCGGGTTGGGGAAATCTCATCTCGTTGCTTCACTTTGCCTCCGTGGGTTTGGGTAATCCTTTTTGACCTCTCATCTGTTCACTACCTCGTCACCATGACCTATGATCCGTTGATGTCAAATACTGGCAAGTCCACTGTCGTGCCGTTTATATGTTCAAGAGAAGTTGGCCTCTGCAAATATCAACCTTCCTCTGTTTCTCATACGATCTTGATTCACAACAAAAACATCATGTTCCTCTGTCTCGTGTTGATGATGTGGGAAACATTATGGCCCACCTTCGATCAAGGTCACTTCCTGTCGACTTCAACTCATTATCCAAGAAGTTGGTCTAGAGACTCCTTATGGTACCTTGGAGCCTGCATGCCTCAATGGCAGGTTCGTCGCATTCGACGAGAGGTTTACATCATTGGCCTCCGATCGAGTGATTCTGCGGGTGTTTGACGTCAGCTCATCTATTCACACGCCGTAGATTGTACCTGTAGTACCTTGAGAACCATTGTCATTATTGGTGGTTTCTCTCGCGTCGGTTAACAGTTTTCATCATTGGCTGGTAATCCGACGATGTTCTTGCATGTTCGACTTCAGCTCACATATTCACATGCTTGAACTTGTACTCTGTTGGGTCGAGATGGAGCGCAAGACCCTAGATTGTGTCTGTTGTGATCCAGGCTGCGATTGTGGATTATCATCGTTATGTACATGACTCATTGATTGGATGGCTGCGACCATACCTGAGTCTATTTGTTTGATCTTAGTTGGATGGCTGCGCCCATACCCTGGATCCGGATTATAGCATACTCTGTTTCGGATGGCTGCGTCCATACCATTTATATCATGTACTTGAGATATCAGTTGTATCTTTCTGTGCAGGTTTTCCGACGGCGGGCCTTCAGTTGAACATGTTCTCGTAAAGCATTTCACCCCTCTCCCTCTCGGGCCTCATACTTTAGGGGGCATCTGTTACACAGTAATTTGTCACTGTCCTTACCATTCCCCATCCCGCACAATGGAGGACCCATTCTGTGACCTGTGGACATTTTCATGCCTTGAAATCATCATCAATGTATCCCTCTGAACATGAGCTTCATTTTCCCTTGAGACATCTCCTTGCAGAAATCAGGAAAAACAGCCCTTTTGGCATTGGCGCGGGCAAGCAGTTCAGTCCTCGCGCCAATGGAGAAATTAATGCAAAGGGGTCGCGCCACTTGGCACTCTGTCATAGAGCCGTAGTCGCGCCACCCAATTTGGGAGTTGTTTTTTAAATATGGATGGCGGAAGTTGAGTTCTAACAAATTCACAAACCATCACCTATCTTGAGTTGGGAGGTTGGCTGCGGGAGTTCTATGGAGGGAAGTGGTTTTGCCACCTCCCATAGAACCTTCCTTGTTGATAGGGCCAATCCCATAATAATAGGGATCCCAACTCCTCCTTCCCCATCTATAAAAGCTTGCTCAAATCAATGGCAAGCTGGTCTTGAAGTGCCTAAGCTCTGAATCTCCATATTCCCAAGAGCCTTTGTGTTGTAAAGCACCCTCTCTTTCCCTTAAGGCTGACTCAAGTAAGGAGACCATTGTCACGAGACTCTGGAGAGGTTTTCCCTTTCTTTGGCGAGCTTTGCGAGATGTGGACTACTGGAAACCCGTCCGAAGGAGACCGCGACGTCAGAACTTGGTTGTAATCTTTCTTCGCTGGTTATTTAATAGATGATTATGATTATGGTTCCACTCCATTTTCCATCATGTTAATGCGAGTAATGTCCTTTCTGACTGATGTTTAGTTACGTATGTTGGTTTCTATGCTTGTATCTGTTCGTTTCTTCTATGTGCAGGTGTTCATCCGCGGAGATCGTGGAGGGATTGTGATCTGCCAAACTTGAGGAACGGGGACGCTTCTTCTTCAGATCCTAGCGTTGGAATCCAGGTAGGCTCTTATCTCCAGCCTTTTCATTCATAATTAGGAACCTGCGTCATGACATTGTTTGTTTGTTGCTAGACCCCTGCTGGGCTAGTAGGGATCACCTCTGTCCGCAGAGGGGATTTACCTCGTCAACACCAGTGTTTTTAGACTTGTGAGATTGATTCACCGAAGTAGAGGATGACGATGTAGAGGAAGAGAATGAAGATGGGGATGATGGATCACCATTTCCTCCATGTCCTTTATTTGACTTGTCATCACTTTTCTTTCCTCCTGAAGAACATTCTCCTTCTTTCTGATGCTCAGACCCTTCTCCTACAAGCCTGTCATTCCTTTCTTGGTAGAGTATCCTCACCATCTCCGTCACATCCAAGAAAGCCTTCCGGAACACCCATTCTTCTTCTTTGGGATCAATGTCTTCAGAAACTTCTCCTTCTCTTGAAGACATGTTTGAGGATTCCTCTATAGCGCTTGGAGATGATATTAAAGGAGGATTTAATGGCTCACTGGCCCTTCTTGGTTGAGAATTATTTTGAGCTCTAACTAATTGTCCTTCCCCTCTCTTGAGCTTAAGCCTAGTAAGCATCAAAACTTGCAAAAGGTCAACTATATCTTTGCACAAGAACAAATGAAAAGTAAAACTCTAGCTCCAATACCATTTGATTTGAAAATGGAACTATTTGTAATGCTATGCAAGGTATCCATTTCCATGTAATTTAGTGTGCAAAGTGTTCTCCATGACTTGCAGGTTAAACAAAGTAGTTTTGGTAATGTTTCTGAGTTTTATTTGTGAAGATTTGTTATTTAAATTTATTGTTTAACATATCATAGAAAAAATACACAACAAGTAAAATTCACCATAACTTAACACAACAAATTGTTGAGGCAGTTCACCCCTCCTGGGCTACATCTGCCGGTCCAAGGCTCCCCAATGGCATGTCCTTGCTCAATTAAATTTTCTCAAAATGGTTACACAGTGAGAAATATACCTAAATAGGAAAAACCAACTATAAATTTGACTTTAGAATATAGAAAATAGCTAGAAATTTCTTTTGTTTCACCTTAAACAGTGAAATATAACCCAAAACAATGCCTCCTCCATGATGGCCCTAATGGCTCCTTCCTCTTCCCTGAAGAAAAAGCTGTTGTAGATCACTTTTGTTCGCCCTAAAACCTGTTCCAAACTCTCTAGGAGGTCGAAGTGACCCAAAATTGACTAAAATTTCATCTTGTTTGGTTGAAAATTGAGAGAGTTATGACTTCTGCAACAAAAATGCCCAATGTCCCCCAAAAACCCCACTAAAAGTGGGAGAACTCCAGTTAGCTCCACTAAAAAGGTGGATTCTCAAAAAATGGTGGAACCGCACACTAAATTTGGGGGTGACATTTAATTTAACTTTTTTTTTCATGGCACGTTCACATGCAAAAAAGGCGGACTATTTGGGTGGGCGGATAAGGTTTAAAGACTGCAAAATTTAATGTTATCGAAGTGGAAACATAGGTGGCATTAACCACCACCATAACCGTCGGCGGTAGCCCCTAGTCTCTACCACAAGTCACATGTGTGACGGCTTATTTCCTGGAGCTAGCCCCCTTCCAAACTCTGTCGTGTCAACTAATCTTAGCCTGTGGTTTTGAGCCCTGGTTACATTGCTACGGGGCTGGCTCCCAATTCCTCCACCCGATTCAAAGGCTGATGACCCGACTACACGTTCAAACCCGCTCGAATGTTCAAAAAATTGCCACAAACGGGCTGGTTGGGTCCCTCTACCCGAGTTTTTGGGTCGGGGGTTCAAACCCTATGAACCAACAAAATTTTGCACAATATTTTCAACCCTTGGCCTGGGGCCATGTGGCAGCCTCCGGGCAGGCCACGTGGCACCCACTGATAGGCCCAAAATTATGAATAAAAATTAACTTTTCCCATATATATTTTTTTGGAAAAAATGTCTAACTCAATTTATCTGGTCGGGTCCCTCTGCCTGAGTTGTCGGGTCGAGGGTTCAAACCCTATGAACCAACAAAATTTTGCACAGTCTTTTCAACCCTCTGTTACACTAAAAAATTTCACCCTTACATTCTACTGACTGTATGAGCTCATTAACACTCATACTTACCTCCTCTGCAAGTCTTACAACCTTGGTTCCTCATTCCAAGCCCTGAAACATGGAGAAAAAACCTTAAAACTCAAAAAAGCCTTGGGTACGCAGGTAACATGAAGCCTGCTTGCGTTCCTAGCTAGGGTACACAGGTAATGAGAAGAAGAACTGTGTTCTAGAACGCAGTTTTCTAGTGTTATGCCTACAGAACCCCTGTAAGATAAAAAAAGCGCGAAATTAAACTAAAAAAGTTGATTTTTGGTCAATTCTGGAAGGTTCTAGATGAGATTTTTTGGGGATGAGTACGCTTTAGTAAGGTGCATGTATCCCACACCTTAAGGAACTAATCCCTTGATGTGAGGAGCCTATCCCTTTGAAGGAGGATTCTATCCCTTTAAAGGTGGAATCCTAACCTCCTCATCTATTCTATAAAAGGAGGCATTGGGTAGCCTCAAAGGGAAGATTTTGATGTTAAGAAAACTAATGGAGGATTGAAGAATATTTTGATGGGTAGAATATTTGAGTTGAAGTGCTGTTAAGATTTAGACTTCTTTCTGCTGAGCTTTTGAGAGGAAAGATCACATACCTCTTTATGCTCCTGAAGGAAGAGTGCAAGACTTATCAAAGTAGAGGAGACTCCTGCTTTGGACCCCGGGAAGGCCTTTCGAACATCAAGGCTAAGGTTGTAAGGTTCTTCTGTTATTTTAAGATTAATACAATCAAGTTCTATTTTTCTCAATAAATTGTAGTTCGATTGTTTATTTCAATAAGCTGTCGTTTGATCATTTATTTCATAGATTCCTTGATCACTATGATAGATATGTTTTATGATTATTTGTTATACAGGTGCTATTGATATTTTTTTGTTTGTGATTGCAGATCGATGAAAGATGATACTTTCTTGTGACAAAATAGCTCTTGTTGCGACGAAGGATTATTGATGCGACGGAAGCACTACGACCACAAATAAGCATTTGGATCTAAGGTAGGATCGACACCTTCATAGCATTTATTTTTAAAACGAATATATTTAGAGAAAGACAACCTTAGTTGTTCGTTTGTTGCTAGATTGTCTTCTGACACTAGGGAGATCGGTCTTATCCGCAAGAACGATTTATCTGGCCAAAAAATTGGCGACTCCACTGGGGATCGAACCCGGAATCTCTGGTTTCGCAAACCAAAACGATTTATCTTTATCCTGGTTTGGCCGGATAAATTGTTCTTGTGGACAAGATCGATCTCCCTAGTGTCAGAAGACAATCTAGCAACAAACGAACAACTAAGTTTTTCCTTCTCTAAATATATTCGTTTTACAAATAAATGCTATGAAGGTGTCGATCCTACCTTATATCCAAATGCTTATTTGCGCTCATAGTGCTTCCTTCGTATCAATAATCCTTCGTCTCATGAAAAGTATCATCTTTCATTCATGCACAAACAGAAAACGCACCATTAGTATAAAAAATAATCATAAAACATACCTATCATAGTGATCAAGGAATCTATGAAATAAATTATCAAACAACAATTTATTGAAATAAACAATCGAACAATAATTTATTGAGAAAAACAAAACTTGGTTGTATTAATCTTAAAATAACAGAAGAAGCCTACAACCTTAGCCTTGATGTTCGAAAGGCCTTCTCAGGGTCCGAAGCAGGAATCTCCTCTACTTTGATAAGTCTTGCACTCTTCCTTCAGGAGCAAAAAGAGGTATGTGATCTTTCCTCTCAAAAGATTAGCAGAAAGAAGTCTAAATCTCAACAGCACTTCAGCTCAATTATTCTAAAGCTTCAACTCCTCAATCCTCCAATAGTTTTCTTCACTTTAAAACTTAACTTCACTTAACTTAACCCCTTGAGGATACCCAATGCCTCTTTTTATAGAGAAGATGAGGAGGTTTGGATTCCACCTTTAAAGAGATAGAATCCTCCTTCAAAGGGATAGGCTCCTCACATCAAGGGATCAGTTCCTTAAGGTGTGGGATACATGCACCTTACTAAAGCATACTCATCCCCAAAAAATCTCATCTAGAACCTTCCAGAATTGACCAAAAATCAACTTTTTCACTTTGATTTCGCGCTTTTTTGTCTTTACAGGAAGTCCGCAGGCATAACACTGGAAAATTGCATTCTAGAACGCAATTCCTCTTCACATTACCTACGTACCCTAGCTAAAAACGCAAGAAGGTCTCATGTTACCTGCGTACCCTGATTTTTAGAGATTTTTAGGGTTTTTCTTCCAGTTCTGAGGCTTGGCATGAGGAGTAAAGGTTGTAAGACTTGTAGAGGAGGTAAGTATGATTTTCAATGAGCTCATACAGTCAGCAAAATGTCAGGGTGACATTTTTTAGTGTAACAGATTGCCCCCTAAAGTGCGAAGTCTGAAATAGATGAAGATGAGGTCTGTCATTTATGAAGAGTGTAGTACTTTTATCATTTCAAGGATCATCCTGTGGACACCCCAGTCGGAACCTGTAAAAAAATTCAATGCAAAATATATATATGTAATCATATTATTGCTGAGGTAGGCATTCCCATACTCAGATCAAAACTAACTAGAACTAACTTAAATTGTTCTGATACAGGAATGATTTTGAATACATCACAGTATAGACATGTGTAGACACAGTATGGACGCAGCCATCTTTTTATAAATAGTTTACTGTATGAATGATAACAAAATTCCTCGCAGCTTGGATGGTAGAAACTAGATCCAGGGTCTTGATTTCCGCATCTTGAACTAGTACGATTCTATCCATGTGAATAAATGTGTTGAAGTCGAACATAGTAGAAACCACTTGATTACCAGTCAATAATGTAAATTGTTAACAAGTGTGAGAGAAACCACTAGTAATGTCAATGGCTCTAAAATTACTCAGTACAATCCATGAAATGTGAATGAATGAGCTGAAGTCAAACATCTCACGGAATCATTCGATCGAAGGTCAATGATGCAACCTGTCGTCGAAGGCGAGAAACCTGCCATTAAGGCATGCAGATTCCAAGGTACTGATGATTTCTGGATCAACTTCCTAGATAATGAGTTTTCGTCGATAGAAAGTGATCTGTCGTAGGAAAGCCCACAACACGAAATCATAGATCAAGTTTTGAAAATATATTGGCAAGGACTGACTTAGGGATAGTCAAAATGGATGAGAGATATTTTGCAGATGAATGGTTTATTTGAACTGTCCTCTTGAACACATAACGACACTGCATATGGCTTGGTAACAATTGACCCAAAGCTAATACCCAGAAACCGGCTGAAGACTTTCAATGTGGTTTGATTAACTGTTAGGCAAAGGATTTCCCAACCCAGGTGAATGAAAGTGTCGTGTTCAAGAGTTGTTAACGGTTTTCCGAATAATCAAAATGTAACAAACAGGTTCGTTTTTCTCTCTTTTCCCCCACCATTTCTGGCAAGTACCTCTTTATTTTTGACAAGCTTAAGGAGGATAACATTTTCTTGTTTATAAGCTCATCCTTTGGACGAGTCCAACTTAGTTTAAAATTCAAACCCTAAGAAGGAGTGGTTCATTCCTGTTTAGAATTGAACAGGTCCTTTACTGTTAAATTTTAACGAGTCCAGTATAGGAGAAACTCGGTGTTTTTCAATTTTAGGGAGTCAGAAGAAAAAACTTAAGAAAACTCCATGGGTGTACTTTTTCGTAAATTTAGTCTCTCAAGCCTGAAAAAGAATAAAATAATGCGAGAGAGAACTCTATTGATCGTATTTAGTCAACGTATACATTTTTCATAAATAGTCCATTTCAGTCTGTAAAAGGGGTAAACTTATACTGAAGGAATGATCATTCATTTACTTTAACGAGTTCGAATAATCAAGTGCTCGGCAATCTTTTCATGTTTAGAGAGTCTGAAAAAGGCTTAAAAGAGGACTCCAAGGTTTCGCTTTTTCGTAATTTTCAAGAGTCCGAAAAAGTGATAAAAGTATACTCAGTAGTTTCGCTTTTTCTGTAAATTTTAACGAGTTCGAAAAAGTGATAAAAATGTACTCATAGTTTTCACTTTTTCGTAAGGTTTAACGAGCTCGAAAAAGGGATAAAAATATACTCCTATGGCCGACTTTCAATTTAATTTACGAGCAGGAAAAGACGGAAAGAACTCGGCATTTTCATGTGTTTTACGAGAATGAAAGATAGAAAAATAATATTGGGATTTTCATGAGTTTAACGAGTCTTGAAAATAACCGAAATTGACTCAAGATAGGTTTCATTTTTACAAAAGCTTGAAACAGAGAAAAACTATGCTTCAGAGTGGTTTCATTTTTACACAAGCTTGAAATAGAGAGAAAACTATGCTTGATGCCCCCTAAGCGTAACTGCTAGAGCGCATGCCCCCCTAGCTTCATTTCATTCAACTAAGTACACTGCTGGTAATTAATAGCTGGATGGAATGAAGGTTCATTTACGAGATCATATGAAAGACCCGACCTAAAACTGTAAGAAAAATATGCAAAAACTAACCTAAATATGACTTAACATTTACGAGATCTAGTCAAAGACTCGACTCAATTAGGGAGGAATTGTTTCATTTTTTAATGAGATTGACATAGGAAAAGAACTATGCTCATGGCAACGTGTTTCATTTTTTAACGAGGTTGACACAGTAAAAGGAACTTTCCTCTTCTACATGTTTCATTTTTTAACGAGGTTGACATCGTAAAAGAAACTATCCTCGTATCTACTCTCTAAAATCTACCTACATAACCTACTGATTCATTTTTTAATGAGGTTGACACAGGAAAAGAACTGTCCTCATACCTAATTCATTTTTTAATGAGGTTGACTGAGTAGAAGGAACTATCCTCTTAGCAACTGATTCATTCTTTAATGAGGTTGACACAGGAAAAGAACTGTCCTCATACTCACTGATTCATTTTTTAACGAGGTTGACACAGCAAAAGGAACTATCCTCGGACTAAATGATTCATTTTTTAATGAGGTTGACACATGAAAAGAACTGTCCTCAAATTTACTTATTTCTAATATATCAATCTACTCTCTACAATCTATCTACTGATTCATTTTTAATGAGGTTGACACAGCAAAAGAACCGTCCTCATCGCCGACTGATTCATTTTTTAACGAGGTTGACACAATAAAAAGAACTATCCTCAAACTCATTGATTCATTTTTTAACGAGGTTGACATAGTAAAAGGAACTTTCCTCACAGCCACTGATTCATTTTTTTAACGAGGTTGACACAGGAAAAGGAACTGTCCTCAAAGACATGTTTCATTTTTTTTTAAAGAGGTTGACACAGTAACAGGAACTATCCTCATAAACTCACTGATTCATTTTTTAACGAGGTTGACACAGTAAAAGGAACTATCCTCAGACTCACTGATTCATTTTTTAACGAGGTTGACACAGTAAAAGGAACTTTCCTCAAAGACATGTTTCATTTTTTTTAAAGAGGTTGACACAGTAACAGGAATTATCCTCATAAACTCACTGATTCATTTTTTAACGAGGTTGACACAGTAAAAGGAACTATCCTCGGACTAAATGATCCATTTTTTAATGAGGTTGACACATGAAAAGAACTGTCCTCAAATCTACTTATTTCTAATCTATCAATCTACTCTCTACAATCTATCTACTGATTCATTTTTTAATGAGGTTGACAC
Organism: Pinus albicaulis; assembly: GCA_034641835.2. Lineage (NCBI taxonomy): Eukaryota > Viridiplantae > Streptophyta > Pinopsida > Pinales > Pinaceae > Pinus > Pinus albicaulis. The sequence goes on from CM076570.1 coordinate 929,404,700, forward strand.
AGGAAAAGAACCGTCCTCATCGCCGACTGATTCATTTTTTAACGAGGTTGACACAGTAAAAAGAACTATCCTCAAACTCACTGATTCATTTTTTAACGAGGTTGACACAGTAAAAGGAACTTTCCTCACACTACTAATTCATTTTTTAATGAGGTTGACACAGGAAAAGAACTCTCCTCATACTCACTGATTCATTTTTTAATGAGTTTGACACAGTAAAAGGAACTCTCCTCAGACCCACTGATCATGGCTTCCAACTAGAAGAAAGACATGTCAATGGACACACCTTGATCATGGCTTCCAAGAGGTCTTCAGCAAAAGGAAGAATAGTTCTCTGGAAGGAGCACATGTCAAAGGACTCAAATGGGAAAAGAACATCACGTTCAAATAATCCCATAGAGTTTTCCATGTCAATTACCAGATCTAAGTCATAGGAAGTCGAGCAAACAGTGAGAGGCTCGCTTCCATCGGTAACTGAAAACATGGGACTAGTTGCCACATAATTAACCCGTGGTGGGGTAGATACCAATTTAGAAATAGGAACATTTAGGGGTGTCATATTATTGTTAGTCGAAACAAGACTAGGGAAAGAAAGCTGGTCTACAGTCACAATATTGCCATTGTGAGGGAAAGACATCACGCGAAAGAGTGTTGATACAACAGCTTTCATTGCATAAACATAGTCTCGCCAAAGGAGTAAATTGAAATCCAAGGTACCTCGAACTACCATAAGATAAATACAGACAATTTTACCTTCCAAAGTAATAGAAAAATTAGGAAGGATCCCTAAAGGTTCACTAATGGTTCTATTAAAAGCTTTCAGATTCTGCGTAATAGGCACAAGCTGAGGAGAACCCAAAGCTTTCCAAGCAGTTGAGGATAAAATACTAACAAAAGCACCTTCATCTACCTGTGTGCAGTGTATGTCCCTACCACCAAACTTCACAATGATTTGGAAAGGAATGGAGGAAGGAAGACGAGGTTCTGTCAGTCTATTCCAATCAAAGGAAAAGACCTCAGTACTTGGAGGGGGTTCTGTAGAAACAGGTGAAATGCCCCCCGGCGTAGAAGAATCTGATGTAACAAGAAGAACCTGAGCAATATGAAGTTCATTCTCTACAGGGAGAATGGGATCGACCGAATGTGAAATCGAATCGACCACTTGATCAACTAATGGATCATCAACTTGAGTGATATGAGTTTCACTCTCCAATGGAAGAGTGGGATCTACCGTATTTGAAATTATATCAATCACTCCGTCAGTTAAGGGTAGGTTGGGAGAAAGTTTACGGTAACCAGTTGGAAATTCTTGCTATGGAATAGTAAGGTTTTCTAACAATTTTGAGGCTTCATCCATGTGAGGGAAAATGTGAGTTTGATGACTCCCTTTGCATAACTTACAAAGAAACCTAACTTCACCCTTTTTCCTAGGAACCTGACTATCACTGGTTAATGGATCAACGGAAAGTTGATGAGATTTTTCTGACCATACTTCCAAGACCTTAGGAATACTGGGACAATTGATAAGGAAGTGGTCACCCTTACAAAGCCTGCAAGGGTATTTGGGTTTACGATGCATGTTGGAGGTTTTCTCAACAAAACTAACATTTACAGCCATGGTTGGTTGGTTGACTTCTTTCTTATCTTGCTTCTTCTTCTTCTTCTTCTTCTTCTTCCCTTTCTTCTTCTTCTTAGCCACCTGGTTACTAGAGTCAAGGCTTTTACCAAGCGAAGAGGAAGAAATGGAGGAAGAAATATTAGGCGAAGAAGGTGTTGAGGCCCCGAAAATCGTTACATCAACATTGGGGGATAACCACCCGGTCCGGACCTTAAACAGCTCTTTTCTGTTTGGGATGGTGGCTCCGACTGGATATAATGGGACCATTTTCCCGATAAAGAATAGAAAGGGGTGAATGAGTGATTGGTTTAATAATAAGTGATAATAAATGGAGTACTTAATCTATAAGTGAAAACGTAAATGACTATTTTATCCCGGGAAGCTTCTATTCTTAAGTGCAACGTTTGATGATCTGTGTTTGTCAATAGGCATATAGATGAAACTATTCAATAAACAAAGATATTCATTTAAATAATAATTACTTCGTTCAATTAGTTGAACGAAGTAATTGATAAAACATTGTTACACTTATCCTTTTTATATTACTAACATATGAATGATTAAAAGAATAGCAAATTGTAAACATCCAGTAGTGGAAAGTATAAAGACTGCTGTTAAAACACACTCATATATTCAATAATAGCAAGAGTAATAAAACAACAATTTACATAAAAAGAATGAATTCAGACATAGATAATAGTACCATATGAGCTGCAAATCTTTCCCAATGTCAATCGCAATTTGAATTCCTTCTTCCGACTCAGAAATACTTTTAAATAAAGGCAGTAGTGCACATCCACATAAAAGCTTCGTTATCAAAATTTGGAAAAATTGGTCCAGTTTTCATAAAAAAAAAATATGCCTGAAGTACAGTAGTGCAACTTCAGGTTTCAGTCATATACAAAAACTTACGACCCTTTCTAAATACATGAAAGGGTCTATAAATACTAAATTAAACTAACAAACTACAAAATTAAAAGGCTACCAAATTGGTATAACCCGATCTTGAATATATCCTCTTCAGCAATCTGGTAATCGGCATCATGACTCATCATTCTGACTCTTTTCTTTTTGTCCTGAGTTGGCATATCGCTATCATTGGTTCCACTTCTTGAGGGCGGCTGAGACGAGAATTGATTTGAGCAGCATAGGTGGCATCATGTATTTCGGGAATGATACACCCGATTGCATCTGTTAAGCACTTGAGGGCGGCTTTTTGGCTGTATGGTTTTACTAGGAACAACCAATAGGTGTCCCAAGTTAAACTTGTAATTCCTGTAATCAATTTCCCATTCTTTTCTAGCTCTTGACAACATGATTGTTCCAATGTCTTGGGTGATAATAATTTACCTGGAGTACATTGAGAGATCATGTTAGACAAATAGAGAGTATTATTAATTAAGTCAATCAAATTTTTCATAGATAATCTGCATCTAGAAACTTCTCTCTCTGCTTTCATCAACTGGGACTGCCATTCCATGAACAGAATTTCTTTATGGGATTCTAAGATTTTAGGAAAATTTGTTGTCTGTCCCTCATTAGTGTTCTGCCAAGTAAGAAAATCTGTTAAAGTCTCATTGGCTTGTTCTAAGTCCTGCCTGGCATCAACTGATTTGTTTATTAAAGATGTTATTTCACACAGAGGTTCAACTTGGGCAATTTGATGACACAACAATCTTATTTGTGTTATGAGTGCCTTATTAATCTGTATTGCTTCTTCTCTGAAACTGGCAGGCTGGGGAAGATTCTTGAACTTTTCTATTTGAGATGTTAATTGAGCAATTTGCTCATCTTTTGTTTTTACCATTTGTTCATTCATTGTTTTCAATTTTGCTAATGCCTTCGATGATTCTTTCTGCTTCTGAATTGCTGCTGAATCTGCTTTCTGTTGTGCCTCTGATAGTTGTGTTTGTAATGAAGCGATTACTTGATCCTTTTCTTTCAACAAATTACTCACCTCCGATGCCTTGTCCATGGTGGCTGCTGAATAGGCACCAGCATATTGAGACAACTTTGTCAGGTCATCGGAGGGGTTGCATTCTTCCTTCCAAACTACATTGGCTGTTACTGTTTGTTCAAGAAATAGGGAAGGTTGATCAATCCTTCTCCTTTTTCATTGTTGCTTTATTACATCCTTGTGTTTTGGGCTATAGAAAACATCCCACGGAGGAATATCTTCTACCTGCAAAATAATTTGATCTGAGGGATCTTTGGGAATTATTTCTAATCCTGTAGGGGGTAGACCGCTGGTTTCTTTGCTTGAAACCCTTTTTGATATTGTATCCTGTGTATTGGCCGCTTTGGATGTATCGGCATTCTTCGAGCTCTCAAGATTGCTTATAATTGAATCGAATTGCTGCCATTCCTGGAGCAATCTTGGGTCAATCTGAGTGTCAACATTCACCTTCTTGCTGCTCTGCTCTTGCTGCCTTTCCTGTTCCTGATCACGTATTCTCTGTGCTTCCTCTTGTTCTTTCCTCTTTGCCTCTTCCTGTTCTTTCCTCTGGAGTTCCTCCCGCTCTCTTCTTTTAACTTCTTTAGAGATTTTGGATGTAGTAGGGTGTCTGCTGGTAAGCTGCTGCTCAGACTCACTTGATTGTATCATCGGGGCAGTGGCTAACAAATCTAGAGGTAGAGTTTGCAACCTCTGCTCTCTAAGCTTGTTAAATTCAACTAACCCTTCATCATGGTATCTAATCTTAGCTATCTCTTGAACCTGAAATATTGACTCTGCCGAGGAGAAAAGGTCATCAAACTCATCTTCCTTATGTTCAAATTTAGTGAGTTTGGCCTGATCTAGAACATTACAGATGACCTTTTTCGGATCAAAGCGTCTATTAGGCAGAGTGGCAAGTTTTAACATATTAATCTTTTCTACTTCTTTCTCTGCATGTTTATAATCACGCAGAGTATAGACGCCACACCTTCTAGGGAAAGGAGGCTAGACTTGTTTCTTTGAATTTCTGAGAGTCTTTGTAGCTGGTACAGATGTAAGCTGATATGCTATCTCTCGAGCTAAAAGCTTGTCTGGTATATACAAGGGGAGGACACAGGTCTAGCATGGCTGCCAAAAACTCTTATATAAGTGAATTTCTGCTCTCCGAACCAGGTTCCTAGGGCTGTCAAGTCAATCTCTGCTTGAGAGGAGATCTTAGGAGTAGGTCTAGCAAAAATTGCATAATAAATAGGTATCATGAGTCCATTACAGAGTTGATATAGGTGGTGTTTATAATGGGCTTTCCATAATTTCTGATGATATATATGAATGGGGATGGGGTCTTGTGGAGTCCATCTCCAACCTAACACTGGAAATTCGGAATTAAAACAGAGGGTATCTAAAATGAAGGCACTATAGTAAAATGGAGGGATAATTCTGTCAGTAGCGCGGGATTTGCCTCTAAAGTCAAGAATAGCATTTGCTAACTTATCCGATAATATATTCCCCCAATCCATGATTTCACTATTACATGCTGCTTCCATTAAAGGTACCATTTCTATGGAAAATTTTGAAGAATCATGCAATCCCCACATTCAACACATCATAGCTCCAGCATAACAATAAGGAGAACATAAGGAACTGATGGAGTACTTACCCGAAGAATCATGTTTGTGTTTTGCTGGGTTTTGTCTCCATTCTCATATAGGTTCTGAATCAATTTCATTTTCATCTCTAAATTTCTCCAGGAATGCTTTATTATACTTCTTCTCTGGTTCGGGAAAATGGTACATTTGTCTCAAATCATCAGGCTGAAATGAACCAAAAACTCTCCCATCAATAGTGCAGAATATTCTGTTGGTAATTGGAATTTCTTCAATGGCCCATCTTACTACATCTGTATACGGAAGAATTTGCTCCCGAGCTGCTATTCTGTGCAGGTAAGAATCAGCCAAATCCTTCAGAGTAGCGTCAGATTTCTGGCTCGCGTCTGCTGAAGCTTCTACCGTTGTTTGCTGAGGTTCCTCAGCTTCAACCAGGTTGTAAATGCTCTGCCAAGTAGTATTTCCGAGACCAAGACATGTGGTATCTGAGGTTAATCCTTTTTTGCTTGATCCTGGATCGGCGGCATGTTGTTCTGTTACTACAGAAGCTGCAGCTGTGCCTGGTTTCTTAGATTTCTTCCCCATTTGGTCTGAACTTGTTTCTGCGGAGAAGCTCTGCACAAAAGATAAAATGAACGTAATGCGGAGAATAGACGACGAAGACTTATGTCAATCAATAAATAATGGAAAATAATCATAAGACTCTCGCGTATGTAATCTCTGAAGGGATTTTAGGCGTAACTGCTCCATTAATTGGCCGTTTGAACCTGCCAATCTATTAAATGCTCATCATGTCCTTTATTTCCCAAATAGCCTCATTAAACGTGGATTTGATTTTTATTTGGTGGTTGGGCTTAAATCAATTACCATTGTATAGTGAAAAGGTTTTTTAATAATAATTAACATAATATGCTGAGCCGCCATAACAATCCTTTTTGAAAGTCGCGCTTAGCTTTATCGCCATCGGCGATCGGAGGAGAACTTAAGCAGTTTTTTGAGTTTTCAAACAATCCCCGATCGCCGATAGCGATATCGCTTAACTCGCATCAGGAGATTTTAAGGCAAAGTTCTATTGAATTCATATCGCAATCCCCGATTGCCGATAATGATATCGCATCGAAGCAAGGAGAGGGGCCTTCATTGGTGATTGTTTTATTTCCGATTGCCGATGTTTTATAAACTCAAAAGGTTTTATAATGATTTTTTGTTTGTTTTCAGATTTTAAGAGGAATGATGAGTTAATACCAATTAAATTTAAAAGGGACCCATTTCATATTATAAATTTCTAAAGTAAAATTATATGAAATGGGGGGTTGTTGTATAGCACAACAATTGGCGATTCGCTGGAAGAAACAGTTATCTCTAAGAAATATTGGAATATTTAAACTTTCTTTATATAGAAACTTTTATCAAAAAAGAAAGGAAGATTCTAATATAACTAAGTATACATACATTATGAATATAATAAAGGATATTTTGCTAATTTCTCCTCTTGTTAAAATTAAATACATTCTAAGTTTTAAATTGGCCTCTATTGGTTGATAATGATAAAACAAAATACCTTTCCAACTTAGCCTTTTTGATTAACTCCTTTGTCATAGGTAGAGCCTCTGCTGCCAGCAAACGTTCATAGTTTCGACAGGGATACCTTTTAACCATTTGATTATCCATGATCCCTCCTATCTCAGAGTATGATTAAAAGAATGAATTCAAAATATGTTTTCATATTTTGTATTTATTTTCTTTTACACTATTTTGTAAGATAAAAAGCCATTGTCCTGGTTTGGTTGCCAGCTGTTTGACAATGCCATTCACTGGTTGTAATCTAATCGAACAAGCTGGCTCGTGATGAGACCCCTTGTCTTATGCTTATAAGCCATTACCCTGTTTTGGTATGCAGTGTTGGTAATGTCGATTAAACTATTTTCCAATGATCATGGTAAGCAGGCTTGTAATAAGACCCCTTATCTTTATATCAGATATATATATATATATATATTTAGAATTACACTCTGAGTAATCATAAACTTGGATAAATGGGATGGACAACTTCCTCCTTAAGAGAAAATGGATGACAAGAAAAGAGTTGAAGATACTAAGATTGAATCAGTTTCTGTTTTGATATTGATAACCTTTTTGTGGCTAGTTTAAAACATTAAAATGATTTACAGTACTTCTAAATCTTGAGGAGATTTCACAAAAATAAAATGAGTTTTTCAGAAATGTGAATATAACTAATTTTATAGAAATTGTCTTCCCTTTTTCTCTTTAAAGGCTTCTATTTTCAAAAGTCAATATTAAAAGAACTTCTTAAGAGCAACTTTTTAATGAATCAAAGGCCAATAGAAGCTATTTTACAACTTTATTTCCTAATGGTCCTAAAAACATAAATCCTACTAAAACTAAAGGAGAAGGGGTTACCTTCTCAATTGAATAATTTCTTTAATATGAGGCCATTAACAGGAAGAGAGTCCCTCTTTCCTGATAGATCTTGTAACATGAATGTCGAATGGCCTATCTTCTCACTGATCTGAAATGGTCCAAGCCACATCTTTTGGAACTTGGTGTGTTTACCCTTATCTTCATGGGCTTTATCCCATTTCAGAACTAGATCACCAACTTGCAACTGTTTAGAACTAGATGAAGCTGAATCAAATGATTTTTTGATTATCTGCTGATGTTTATCATGAGTAATTTTGGCCTTTTCTCTTTCTTCTTATAATTTTAAAATTTGATCATGTCTGAGTTGGATAGAAGAAGAGGGGCTTTCTTCAATAAACTGAACTAGGGCTAGAGAAGGAAGTGCTAGATTGGTTGGCAGTATTGCTTCTTTCCCATATACAAGATTGAATGGAGAAGTACCTATGGAGGCCTTCTGCGTTATTCTATCAGCCCATAGTGCGAATATTAAAGATTTGTGCCAGTTTTTATGATTCTGTTCAATAGTTCGCTTAATGATTTTAAGGAGATTTTTATTGGTAGACTCTGCTAGACCATTACCCTGGGGATAATAATTTGCAGAATATTTCAGTTTAAATCCTCTTTTAATAGCGAACTCAAACATGGCATTACCAGAAAAATAAGATGCATTATCAAAAACAAGAGCATTTGGGACACCAAACCTAGTAATGATGAATTGATCTATAAATTCTATAATTCCTTCAGAGTTTGTTGTCTTTAACGGAATTGCTTCAACCCACTTGGTAAAGTAATCAGTAGCAGTAAGAATATACTTATGTTGTTTGGAGGACTGTGGAGTAATTTCCCCAACAATATCCAATCCCCATTGTTCAAAAGGTTGCTCAATGTTGACTGGTTGCAAAGGGAAAGCTGATTTTCTTTGTCTTCCACTGGAGGTTTGACAACTTTGGCATTTCCTTACATATTCGTGAGTATCTCTGAATAAAGTGCGCCAATAATATCCAGCATGAATGATTTTGTGAGCTGTTGTATTAGCTCCAAAATGTCCTCCGGCTGGTCCATCATGCAACTCCTGCAAAACCTTTTGTGTTTCAGGTTTTTCTAGGCATCTTAATAAAACTGAATCATAGTTTTGTCTAAAAAGTACATCATCAATGATTATGAAGTTTTTTGCTTTTAATCTAATGGCCCGTTTGTTTTTATAAGAAAGATTAGGAGGTGCATAACCATTTTTTAAATAAAAGATTAAATCCACGTATTGAGATTCAGAATTGGTAATACTTATCTGATTGATTTCTTCCATATGTTCTGTATCACCTGATTCCGGAATGATGGATGCTCCTGCTAACAACCTGCAAAAACCTTGACCCCTAACAATCTTTGCTGGCTTGATTTCTAAGTCATATTCTTAAAGTGCTGTAACCCAATTTGCCCTTTTCTCACCTAATTCCCTTTGGATCAGTAATTGCCTTACTGCAGAAAAAGGAACTATAACTTTTGTATGAGTTTTTAAAAGGAAGGGCCTGTAGTGTTTAATGGCTTTATACACAGCAAAGGCCTGTTTTTCAACTTCGGAGTAATTTAGTTCTGCACCCTGGAAATTTGAACTAAAAAATGAAATCGGTGCTTCCAGGTCATGATCATTAATCTGAGTGAGTACTGCTGCATAAGATGAATCGGATGCGATAGTACACAATGTGAAATGATTAAAAAAATTGGGAGTGTTTAAAGTGGGGGCATTGATTATTGATTGTTTGATTAAATCAAATGATTCCTTTTCCACGGATCCCCATCTAAACACTGAATTTTTCTTAATCATGGTTTGTAATGGTAAAATGATCTGAGAAAAATCAGGAACAAATCTTTTGACAAAGTTGATCTGACCTAAAAATGACTGCATGGATTTTTTGTTATGAGGAAATGGGATTTCAGAAATTTCTTTAATCCTGTCAGGATCAATATAAATACCATCTTTGGAAACAATAAAGCCCAAGAGCTTTCCTTGATTTAGAGCAAAGAAGGATTTTTGGGGATTGAGTGAAATACCATATTTTCTACAGTGTTCAAAAATTTGATTCAAATCATGTAAATGGTTGGACCTCTTTTTAGAAAACACAGTAATGTCATCTAAATAGACGACCACAGTTTTGTTGATCAATCCTTTGAAGGCTATATCCATTGCTCTTTGGAATGTAGCTCCTGCGTTAATAAGTCCAAAAGGCATTTTCTGATAGGCGTAAGTTCCCCATTTTGTTCTGAAAGTAGTTTTGAGTCTATCATCAAGATGGACCAGAATTTGGTTGTATCCTGAAAAACCGTCTAGAAAGGACATTAGCTCAGAACCTGCTACTGAATGGAGTATCTGCTCCATGGTAGGTAATGGAAAATTATCTTTTTGGCTTGCTTTATTCAGATTTCTAAAATCTATACAAATCCTGATGTCACCATTTTTCTTCCTAACAGGCACCATATTGGAGACCCAGTTTGAATGTCGGACCGGAAAAATAATCTTTGCTTTCAAGAGTTTATTGAGTTCTGATTTTATCTGACTCTCTAAGTTTGGATGTATTTTCCTCAATTTTTGTTGAACTGGTTTTTGTTCAGAAAGCATTGGAATAGTATGTTGGATGATTGATGTATCATAAGTTTTTAAGTCATCATACTTCCAAGTGAAGACATGTTTATTTTTTCTCAGTAATCTAATGAATGCTATCCTTTCTTCGATAGAAAGCCCTAGTCCTAAATTGACATTTTGAGGATTCTGCTCAATACCGAGATTTATCAATTCAAATCTTAAAGTAGAACTTTGAAGTTTTGAATTGGTTATTTGTTTAAACCTATCTTTAATATCATAGAGATCTTCCAGTTTGACCACAGGTTTTGGTATTGAGTTTTCCTCATGCTTTTCTTTCATCTGAAGATCATGATCATTTTCATCAATGATCTGATCATTGTAGGACTCATCGGAAATTAAGAAATGTAAGATGTCTTCATCGTGATTAAACACTCGCCAATTGGTGATATTGTCAGGAATTGATGGCCTAAAAATCAACTCTACTGAAAATCTATCTGGGCTATAATCTACGGAAGGTAGGAGCTTAGAAGGAACATTGGCTAACAAGTCAGCTACTGCATTCTGGGATCTGGGAATAGGCGAAATATTGAATGCTAAGAAATGAGATATAAGTTCCTAGACTAAAGACTGATAGTGTTTTAGGTGATTAGAAAGACAATGAATTGTATTTCGAACTTGTTTTATAACAATCTCAGAATCACCAAACACTTTCAAATATTGGACTTTCAGGCCAATAGCTTTATATAGTCCTTGTACCAAGGCCTCATATTCAGCTGTATTATTCATGCATTCAAATTCTAACCTACAAGAAAGCATTGTTTTTTCTCCCTCAGGGCTAACTAGAATACACCCTGCTCCTGATCCTTCACTGGATTTAGAACCGTCAAAATATAAAGACCAAAATAAAGAATTATCAACAATTTTATTTATAGAATTCTCAGTAACATTAACACATCTTGAACTGTCAGTTTGTGAAAAATTTTCAATTTGGGATGTGAAATTGTTTACTAAGAACGGAGATGGTTGGGCAATATAATTGCCGAAGAATGATTCAGAAGAATAATTTCCCAATATGTTATTATTAAATGCAATTGGTCGATTTTCTTGTTCGAACTCTGTGACAGTATGGGTCATGTGTTTCTCCCGATTGATTTTTATTTGATTTGGCTTTCCCCTGTAGGGAAGCCACATATGAGACCAATCGGTAGAAATATATCCATGGAGCTTCTCAGACCAATCCCTGCTCAAAATTAAACCATAAAACTCAAGTATATCAGCGATTAAGATATCAATTCTTTGAACTACTCGTGGATCAGATGCTAACCTGATAGTAACAGAATTTATTTCCCCTACGACTTGGACTTTGGTTCTATCTAACTGCACAATGTGAATTGAAGACTTTTGGGGTTCTATGTTCAGTTTAGAACAAACTGAAGCTGGCATTATATTAGATGATGCCCCTGAGTTAATTAAACAGTTGTGTAGATTTCGATTGTAAATTTCAAAGGTTAAGAGGAAAGGTGGGGTATGGGAATTTGATCTGTCTCCGATTAGAATCGTATCAGTAGCTTCAATTCTACCAGAAGGTGGTTGTCCTGAATCATTTGCAGCTTTAGCACTAGGAAGAGGCGAGGAAGGTACTGCATTTAGTTCCTTAAGAAGTAATTTCTGTTGATGTTTTAACTTACTGAGTTCAAACATGGTGATGTTTGCCTTAGTCTTCTTCATGTCATCAATAATATTGTAATCCATTGAATCCGATACTACCAACGTCTTTGATGTTGAAGGTATATTTGAAGACGATGGTTGGTTTTGAGAGACTGTTGCAGCCGGCTTCCTTGTAGGTGCCTTTTCCTTTGCAGTATTAGTACCTGCACTCCTTTTCTTGGAACTTGCTTGGACAGGTTCAGGGGTACCTTTACTCCTATTAGTCACAGGAAAAGCTTCTTGTTCAGTCTCGGTGTCGGAGTTTGGCAATATGAAGTCCCACATTCCATGGCATTCAACGACTTTCTCTTCTTCAATTTCATCGGATGATGTAATTGTTTCATCTTCTTCTTCTTCTTCAGGGTCTGAATCTGCATTGGATATAACATTTGGTGGTTTTGACTCAGTCTTCTTAAAATTCCTAAATGGTTTCTTTGTTGAAGTTTCTGCTACTTGCTTTTTGATTTCAACCATTTCATTTGACATTGTTTTGAGGACCTTTTGAAGACCCTCCATATCATATGGATATTTGGTGTTTTTCTTCTTTGAATCGTCCTTGAAAGACACTTTCTTGGATTTCCTATCTTTGAGAGTAGCTTTCTTTTCCAAAGCGGTTATACGTTTTTCCACAGCGATGGCTTCTTTCATGTTTTCGAGTAGAGTTGGTTTCGCAGCCCTATCAACAAAAATGGCTATATTTGAAGGTAAGGCTGTGATATACCATTCGCTTCTAACTTGTTCACTTGGCTTGGAATCGGTGGGAATTTTATTCAAGAGCTTATTGAATCGGGAGTTAAACTCCTTAATTAGTTCTCTTGACTCAATTCTTAGATTTGAAAGATCATTAATGAGCGTGGCCAAGGATCTATCGTCGCCATATTTGGTAAGAAATTTTTCCTGACAGATATTCCAACTGGTAATGGATCCAGAGGGTAAGGAAAAATACCAAGACCCAACTGATCCTTGTAACGTGTAGGGGAAAAGTCTCACTACAACATCTTCTTGTGTTACTCCTTTTAGATTAACTGACAACATGAAATTATTTATGTGTTCCTCAGCTAATGTTCCAGCATCTGGATTAAACTTTGGTAACCATTTCTCAGGATACTCTGGTAATGGATGTAATGGTGCAGGCATAGTGACTGCACCAGGACTATTCCATGGGTTTTGAGCCATCTTGGAAGTACCAACGTTCGAATGTGATGGTCCAGGTGATTGGGGAGGAGGTAATAATAAAGACTGTAAAGGTTGTGATGTTGAAGGTGGTGACCCCTGGTGAATAGTAATATGTAATGGGGAAGTGGGTGTTTGACTTCGCACTGGAGATGATGAGATGGAAGATGATGGAGAAAAGGTCTCACTATCAGAACCTTCAGTGTTCTTTTTTGCCTTTTTCCTTTGTGGTAATGGTAACTCAGTTGGTTCAATGCCAAGTTTTTCGCTTTGAAGTCTGGTGAGATGATGAGGTAGGTGAAATTGCGAAGTCTGACTGCCTTGAGATACTTCAGATCTTTGAGGTGATATGGAGAAGCCTTGAAGTTTCTGGATGATAGACTGAAATTCAGGGGATTCCGGACTTAAATGTTATGAAGTATGGTGTGATTGAGCAGTGATAGTTGATTCCTCTTCTTCTCGTTTGGACACTGGTAATTCAGAATGCAAACGGGAGGTCTGAGGTGAGGTGGAGGGTGATTTACTCTGAGAATGGTCTGTAGGTTTTGATTTACTCGCCATTCATAGTTGAGGCCCTCCTTCTAGCGCCAAAAATGTTGAGGCCCCGAAAATCGTTACATCAACATTGGGGGATAACCACCCGGTCCGGACCTTAAACAGCTCCTTTTCCGTTTGGGATGGTGGCTCCGACTGGATATAATGGGACCATTTTCCTGATAAAGAATAGAAAGGGGTGAATGAGTGATTGGTTTAATAATAAGTGATAATAAATGGAGTACTTAATCTATAAGTGAAAACGTAAATGACTATTTTATCCCGGGAAGCTTCTATTCTTAAGTGCAACGTTTGATGATCTGTGTTTGTCAATAGGCATATAGATGACACTATTCAATAAACAAAGATATTCATTTAAATAATAATTACTTCGTTCAATTAGTTGAACGAAGTAATTGATAAAACATTGTTACACTTATCCTTTTTTATATTACTAACACATGAATGATTAAAAGAATAGCAAACTGTAAACATCCAGTAGTGGAAAGTATAAAGACTGATGTTAAAACACACTCATATATTCAATAATAGCAAGAGTAATCAAATAACAATTTACATAAAAAGAATGAATTCAGACATAGATAATAGAACCATATGAGCTGCAAATCTTTCCCAATGTCAATCGCAATTTGAATTCCTTCTTCCGACTCAGAAATACTTTTAAATAAAGGCAGTAGTGCACATCCACATAAAAGCTTCGTTATCGAAATTTGGAGAAATTGGTACAGTTTTCATAAAAAAAAAATATGCCTGAAGTACAGTAGTGCAACTTCAGGTTTCAGTCATATACAAAAACTTACGACCATTTCTAAATACATGAAAGGGTCTATAAATACTAAATTAAACTAACAAACTACAAAATTAAAAGGCTACCAAATTGGTATAACCCGATCTTGAATATATCCTCTTCAACAATCTGGTAATCGGCAGCATGACTCATCATTCTGACTCTTTGCTTTTTGTCCTGAGTTGGCATATCGCTATCATTGGTTCCACTTCTTGAGGGCGGCTGACACGAGAATTGATTTGAGCAGCATAGGTGGCATCATGTATTTCGGGAATGATACACCCGATTGCATCTGTTAAGCATTTGAGGGCGGCTTTCTAGCTGTATGGTTTTACTAGGAACAACCAATAGGTGTCCCAAGTTAAACTTGTAATTCCTGTAATCAATTTCCCATTCTTTTCTAGCTCTTGACAACATGATTGTTCCAATGTCTTGGGTGATAATAATTTACCTGGAGTACATTGAGAAATCATGTTAGACAAATAGAGAGTATTATTAATTAAGTCAATTAAATTGTTCGTAGATAATCTGCATCTAGAAACTTCTCTCTCTGCTTTCATCAACTGGGACTGCCATTCCATGAACAAAATTTCTTTATGGGATTCTAAGATTTTAGGAAAATTTTTTTTCTGTCCCTCATTAGTGTTCTGCCAAGTAAGAAAATTTGTTAAAGTCTCATCGGCTTGTTCTAAGTCCTGCCTGGCATCAACTGATTTGTTTATTAAAGATGTTGTTATTTCACACAGAGGTTCAACTTGGGCAATTTGATAACACAACAATCTTATT
Source organism: Pinus albicaulis (assembly GCA_034641835.2). NCBI lineage: Eukaryota > Viridiplantae > Streptophyta > Pinopsida > Pinales > Pinaceae > Pinus > Pinus albicaulis. Next base: position 929,419,862 of record CM076570.1, read on the forward strand.
TGTGTTATGAGTGCCTTATTAATATGAATTGCTTCTTCTCTGAAACTGTCAGGCTGGGGAAGATTCTTGAACTTTTCTATTTGAGCTGTTAATTGAGCAATTTGCTCATCTTTTGTTTTTACCATTTGTTCATTCATTGTTTTCAATTTTTCTAATGCCTCCGATGATTCTTTCTACTTCTGAATTGCTGCTGAATCTGCTTTCTATTGTGTCTCCAATAGTTGTGTTTGTAGTGAAGCGATTAGTTGATCCTTTTCTTTCAACAAATTACTCACCTCCGATGCCTTGTCCATGGTGGCCGCTAAATAGGCACCAGCATATTGAGACAACTTTGTCAAGTCATCGGAGGGGTTGCATTTTTCCTTCCAAACTACATTGGATGTTACTGTTTGTTCAGGAAACAGGGAAGGTTGATCAATCCTTCTCCTTTTTCGTTGTTGCTTTATTACAGCCTTGTGTTTTGGGCTATAGAAAACATCCCATGGAGGAATATCTTCTACCTGGAAAATAATTTGATCTGAGGGATCTTTGGGAATTATTTCGAATCCTGTAAGGGGTAGACCGCTGGTTTCTTTGCTTGAAACCCTTTTTGATATTGTATCCTGTGTATTGGCCGCTTTGGATGCATCGGAATTCTTCGAGCTCTCAAGATTGCTTATAATTGAGTCGAATTGCTGCCATTCCTGGAGCAATCTTGGGTCAATCTGAGTGTCAACATTCACCTTCTTGCTGCTCTTCTCTTGCTGCCTTTCCTGTTCCTGATCACGTATTCTCTGTGCTTCCTCTTGTTCTTTCCTCTTTGCCTCTTCCTGTTCTTTCCTCTGGAGTTCCTCTTGCTCTCTTCTTTTAACTTCTTCAGAGATTTTGGATGTAGTAGGGTGTCTGCTGGTAAGCTGCTGCTCAGACTCGCTTGATTGTATCATCGGGGCAGTGGCTAACAAATCTAGAGGTAGAGTTTGCAACCTCTGCTCTCTAAGTTTGTTAAATTCAACTAACCCGTCATCATGGTATCTAATCTTAGCTATCTCTTGAACCTGAAATATTGACTCTGCCGAGGAGAAAAGGTCATCAAACTCATCTTCCTTATGTTCAAATTTAGTGAGTTTGGCCTGATCTAGAACATTATAGACGACCTTTTTCGGATCAAAGCGTCTATTAGGCAGAGTGGCGAGTTTTAACATATTAATATTTTTTGCTTCTTTCTCTGCATGTTTATAATCACGCAGAGTATAGACGCCACACCTTATAGGGAAAGGAGGCCAGACTTGTTTCTTTGAATTCCTGAGAGTTTTTGTAGCTGATGCGGATGTAAGTTGATATGTTATCTCTCGAGCTAAAAGCTTGTCTGGTATATACAAGGGGAGGACATGAGGTCTAGCATGGCTGCCAAAAACTCTTATATAAGTGAATTTCTGCTCTCCGAACCAGGTTCCTAGGGTTGTTAAGTCAATCTCTGCTTGAGAGGAGATCTTAGGAGTAGGTCTAGCAAAAATTGCATAATAAATAGGTATCATGAGTCCATTACAGAGTTGATATAGATGGTGTTTATAATGGGCTTTCCATAATTTCTGATGATATATATGAATGGGGATGGGGTCTTGTGGAGTCCATCTCCAACCTAACAATGGAAATTCGGAATTAAAACTGAGGGTATCTAAAATGAAGGCACTATAGTAAAATGGAGGGATAATTCTATCAGTAGCGCGGGATTTGCCTCTGAAATCAAGAATAGCATTTGCTAACTTATCCGATAATATATTCCCCCAATCCATGATTTCACTATTACATGCTCCTTCCATTAAAGGTACCATTTCTATGGAAAATTTTGAAGAATCATGCAATCCCCACATTCGACACATCATAGCTCCAGCATAACAATAAGGAGAACATAAGGAACTGACGAAGTACTTACCCGAAGAATCATGTTTGTGTTTTGCTGGGTTTTGTCTCCATTCTCGTATAGGTTCTGAATCAATTTCATTTTCATCTCTAAATTTCTCCAGGAATGCTTTATTATACTTCTTCTCTGGTTCGGGCAAATGGTACATTTGTCTCAAATCATCAGGCTGAAATGAACCAAAAACTCTCCCATCAATAGTGAAGAATATTCTGTTGGTAATTGGAATTTCTTCAATGGCCCATCTTACTACATCTGTATACGGAAGAATTTTCTCCCGAAATGCTATTCTGTGCAGGTAAGAATCAGCCAAATCCTTCAGAGTAGCGTCAGATTTCTGGCTCGCGTCTGCTGAAGCTTCTACCGTTGTTTGCTGAGGTTCCTCGGCTTCAACCAAGTTGTAAATGCTCTGCCAAGTAGTATTTCCAAGACCAAGACATGTGGTATCTGAGATTAATCCTTTTTTGCTTGATCCTGGATCGGCAGCATGTTGTCCTGTTACTACAGAAGCTGCAGCTATGCCTGGTTTCTTAGATTTCTTCCCCATTTGGTCTGAACTTGTTTCTGCGGAGAAGCTCTGCACAAAAGATAAAATGAACGTAATGCGGAGAATAGACGGCGAAGACTTATGTCAATCAATAAATAATGGAAAATAATCATAAGACTCTCGCGTATGTAATCTCTGAAGGGATTTTAGGCGTAACTGCTCCATTAATTGGCCGTTTGAACCTGCCAATCTATTAAATGCTCATCATGTCCTTTATTTCCCGAATAGCCTCATTAAACATGGATTTGATTTTTATTTGGCGGTTGGGCTTAAATCAATTACCATTGTATAGTGAAAAGGTTTTTTAATAATAATTAACATAATATGCTAAGCCGCCATAACAATCCTTTTTGAAAGTCGCGCTTAGCTTTATCGCCATCGGCGATCGGAGGAGAACTTAAGCTGTTTTTTGAGTTTTTGAACAATCCTCGATCGCCGATAGCGATATCGCTTAACTCGCATCGGGAGATTTTAAGGCAAAGTTCTATTGAATTCATATCGCAATCCCTGATTGCCGATAATGATATCGCATCGGAGCAAGGAGAGGGGCCTTCATTGGTGATTGTTTTATTTCCGATTGCCGATGTTTTATAAACTCAAAAGGTTTTATAATGATTTTTTGTTTTTTTTCAGATTTTAAGAGGAATGATGAGTTAATACCAATTAAATTTAAAAGGGACCCATTTCATATTATAAATTTCTAAAGTAAAATTATATGAAATGGGGGGTTGTTATATAGCACAACAGAAGGTAAAGGGTCAACAGAAGGTTGGTGATGTTGAGATGGTGAACTCTGTTGAGGTGAAGCATCCGGTTGAGGTGGAACAATTGGAGTATTCGGGGCCAACGAAGTTGAAAATAACCATATCGGTAAACCTATTGTAAATCCAGGCAATGACAATGTAGCCATATAAGGAGGACCAACATTTCCAAAGCAAGGAAAAGTACTAGGAATCACGTTAAGAGGGGTTCCTTGGTTGGTAAATTCCGGAGCAGTTGCCATTATATTCAACTTCAGTGAATTTTATTAACAATTTAAAACTAAAATTAACAATTCACAATTCACACCTAAACAATTAAAATTCACAATTCACACCTATGGTCTCTAAAAGTAAAAACAAACAAATTAACACGCGCTATCAAATCTAGGAGTCAAACCACACACAAACAGTAACTTCTCGTACTAAAAACACTAGTGGGTGTTGAAATCCAACATCGTAGAATTTAATACAGAAAGGGCAGTTGGAACAGTTACCCCGACAACCTGCTTAATGAAACAGACCAGTGCAAGTTTCTCCACTATGCCATCTCGAGTGAAGATAACCCTCCAAAGAGTCCAAGTGAGTTTAGTCGACGTTTGCTCCAGGTACAGTGGGATCTTCCCTCCACCGTCACCTTAGGAAAGAATCCTATAGATTATGGTCACTAAGATTACCAACAGAAAAAAATATACCTGGGGGAACAGTCTATGATCCGATACACATGCAAGGGCAGAGTAGCAAAGCTTAATCCCCTTGAAGGCTCCTTGACATAATCCAAGGTTTACCGACAAGTGACGTCAGGCTCCTCGACAATGGTCTATCCGATGTTTACCGTTTTTAATACGTGTATATCTGCTATCGTTCCCAATGAGGAAGGATTGATTACCTCACTGGTTCAAATATGATCTCGTGCTTGACTCTTTTAGGAGGAGCTTCCCAGAGCATACATGCAACAATTGGAATTTCTTCCTACCGCAATATTTGTCTACTTGTTTGTTTTTACTATCTTGGAGAGTTAATTACTCCCTACTCCAAGATACTAGCTTGAGCTATGTTGGTGATAAGAGCCCTAGAAATGTAAAAATTACTAGATGAATTTTAATTAAGCGATGTGTTATTTAGGCTGTTATTACTCAAAAGGGTAAATGGATATGAAACCAATGGTGTTATGACCCGACCCAAAATTGAATGCAATTGAATATGATAGTGTAATCTTTTCAATTTGATGAATCCTAACTAAAGTAAGGAGAGAGTTTCCATATACTTCCAACAATGCAAAAATTGATCACTAAGAGAAAATATAACAAATTCTCTAATGCACTAATTTCATCAAGAAAAACTAATGCAAATCAATCCCAAAACAATTTTTATTTTTGTGTTTTTAAAACAAGCATAAAAACATCTAAATTCAAATCAAAGAAAATTGATCTAAATCTATGATTGATTTTTCAGAATGTAAACTATGCAGTTGTAATCTATGCACAATTCACTTGAAAAGTATGCAAATGTAATCTATGCACATTTTTCATTTATATTCTGAAAATGAGAATTCTAATTATGCAAATGTGATCTATGCAAGAGAATTCTCAAACACAAGATGATTCTAATGTAATCTAAGAACCAATCAAGTGCAAGTCAAGAAAATCAGGTGAGAGTTCCAAAGATCAAAAAACACTCAAAGGCGATTAACACTCATACTCATGCAAAAACAAAAGCAAAAAGATGCAAAATTGTGAAAATACTGAGACAACCCTCCAAGTAATGACCAAAGGAAATCAAATTAAGAATTTCTCAAAAAAGAGACTCAAAACACCCAATTAACTGAATGGAGATTGATGAGATGAAGAATTGGCTGAAAGAGACTCAGAAACAAGAGATTTTTGACAGAAAAATACAGATCTGGGTAGATGCTAAGAATCCTAAATTAAATCTAAACTAAAATAGAAAGAAGAAATCTAAATTTTTTCAAAAATTTTAACAGGGTCCGCAGGCTTCCAGAAGTAAAAGGTGTGGTACCGCACTGGTTACTTAAAGAAGATGTGAAACTGCTCGTACTTTCAAAAGAAGGCAGAGTGCGGTCCCTGGAAAAACTAGAGAAAAATACAAAAGATTTGAAAAATTTCTAAAACAGAGAAAACCTAAACAACCCAGACAGATATCCATCAATCAAAAACCAGGAAAAACTTTTCCTCAAATCAAAATAAAAGAGAACCAAAAACAACAAGTTCTTTCCCCAGTGGAGTCGCCAATTTGTTGGTCGGATAAATCGTTCTTGCGGACAAGACCGATCTCCTATTAGAAAGACAATCTAGCAACGAACAACTGGGTTATTATTCTCTCCTCAATATATTCGTTTTACAATAAAATGCTATGAAGGTGTCATCTCCTTAAATTAAATGTATTTGTACAGTATGCAGTAACACATGTGTCATCGTCATCGCTGCATAGAAATGCGCGCGAAAGTGTCGTCTTTCGTCGACATGCAATCACAAACAAGAAAATATTAAATAGAACCTGTATAACAAATAATTATAAAACATACCTATCATAGTGATCAAGGAATCTATGAAATAAATGATCAAACGACAGCTTATTGAAATAAACAATCGAACGACAATTTATTGAGAAAAACAGAACTTGATTGTATTAATCTTAAAATATGCAGAAGAACCTTACAACCTTAGCCTTGATGTTCGAAAGGCCTTCCCGGGGTCCGAAGCAGGAATCTCCTCTACTTTGATAAGTCTTGCACTCTTCCTCCAGAAGCACAAAGAGGTATGTGATCTTTCCTCTCAAAAGCTCAACAGAAAGAAGTCTAAATCTCAATAGCACTTCAGCTCAATTATTCTAAAGCTTCAACTCCTCAATCCTCCAATAGTTTAACTTAACCCCTTGAGGCTACCCAATGCCTCCTTTTATAGAGCAGATGAGGAGGTTAGGATTCCACCTTTAAAGGGATAGAACCCTCCTTCAAAGGGATAGGCTCCTCACATCAAGGGATTAGTTCCTTAAGGTGTGGGATACATGCACCTTACTAAAGCGTACTCATCCCCAAAAAATCTCATCTAGAACCTTCCAGAATTGACCAAAAATCAACTTTTTCACTTTGATTTCGCGCTTTTTTTACTTTACAGGAAGTCCACAGGCATAACACTAGAAAATTGCATTCTAGAACGCATTTCCTCTTCACATTACCTGCGTACCCTAGCTAAAAACGCAAGAAGGTCTCATGTTACCTGCGTACCCTGATTTTTAGAGATTTTTAGGGTTTTTCTTCCAGTTCTGAGGCTTGGCATGAGGAGTAAAGGTTGTAAGACTTGTAGAGGAGGTAAGTATGAGTGTCAATGAGCTCATATAGTCAGCAAAATGTCAGGGTGACATTTTTTAGTGTAACAATTTCTGAATATGAATTTTTGTTATAATATATCAGATCTAAATAGAACATGGAGCAACAAGCTAATCCACGGATCACCAAAGTGAAAGGAAAAGCCTAGCACCAGAGATCTCTCATCAAAAATGGGATCAAAACACCCTGCAGAACCTCTAATGAAAATAACACAGTTCCTCAATGAAAACTACATTGTAGCTTGAATAACAATGGTGGCCTGATGCCAAGATAAAAATCTAAAGCTCAAACAGTAGAGGCACTCTTCGAGGAGGTTAAAAGACACACTCCATGAGAAGAGGCTCCAATATAAGCTAGATCTTTGCAGATCTGGAATCCCACTTGTTGCAGCTTACAAAAGTAAGAAAACCCTCACTGGATCTGTGTTGCCATTGTAAGTAGAGCTTGGCCCAAAGCCTAATAGTGGATCAAATCAGCCTCCAAGAATCCTCAAGGGAAGAGGTGAAATCCCTGCATAGGAACCCTAAGTGCTAAGAAGCACAATTCTCTACTAAATAGCAGAGAATAGTATTTGTCTAAATAGATAAGATACTCATAAATATAATCAATCAACAACCTTATCTTGTTTCCTTCCCCTTCCTTTTATAAGATGAAAGCCTTTGCAAACCCTAAACCACCTTGATGAGTTAGCTCCTTTCACATTAGGGGCCTCCTTCTAGAACTGCACTGTCCCTTCATGAGATACATTGAACCTAGACAGTGTTGTAGATTTGGTCGAGGTTGACCCAGTCTCACAGCTTAAACCCCTTTCACACCTGCAAGTGATTTATTTACATGGCCCTAATTTATCTTAGTTCACATGGGCATTGATTTATTCAGTCTTTTCAGGAGTTTTACATGTCCTCCTTTATTCATTTATTCATGCAACAAAAAGTAAAACAAAAATGAATATTCCTCTTAGCTTAGGCTAAGTATGAATATTACAGTCCTCCCCCCCAAAATGTTTCGTGTCCTCAAGAAACTGATATGGTAAGAGCTATAGTACTTCTACTCCTTCATTGATGGCATCATCAAGGATCAAGTCCTCATCATAAGCCAAGTGCTCATCAAGCCAATACATCATGAATTGTTCCTCCAGGATCAACATAAGATGTGCATAGTCCATCCCACCAGGAGTGAAAAACTCAATAGAAATAAACACGGTTGGAGTAATGCTCCATCTAAAACATGTATCATGAGGTACAGGTAAAGGTTCCAAAATATGTGGTACATACAAGTTGCCCATCTTCTATACATACAATCCCATAAACAATACAACTATATCATCCAAGTATGGAAGTAAGACTACATATATGCAAACTGAAATCTGAACTTGAGGAGGTGGGTCAAAATCCCACATGTGATGCCAGCGCATTGCATCACTTGCTTGCATGAGATCAAGGTGTGGTAAGTGGCAACCCCACCACACAATTGCTACATGAGTCACCTTAACATGGCTGAATATGATAGGTAAGTTTGGTGCCTTTGGAAAGCACCCATCATGAGAAGGAATCTCCCTTTGCACAATAAGGGAGTGGCCACGTTCAACATCTCTATTGGCCCACCATAAACCATGAGATCCACATGATCTCTCACTCCCTTTAGGAGTCATATCCTACAAAAAAATGGCAAAGGAATGTAATAAATCAAAAAATACAACTTGCTTGGTATGATCAGATCCTTTACCATCATAGTCCTTCATACACATGGAGTTGTGCATAAGCATTTCCCTCCTCTCAAGCAAAGGAAGATTTGGCTGAGGTGACTCTTGCAAAGATTCCATTGGCTACCCCAATCCTCTATAGCTAATGCACTCTTGAAAGTGCTAATGTAATTTCTCTGTCATGCCTTCCCAATCAAATCTCCTCATGATTAGGGTATAGATCTTCATTGAATGCATATGGCTAAGGAAGAATTCTTCATGTGCTCCTTGTAGGATCTTCTGCTTGAGCTTGGAAGCTCTAGCCAAGAAGACCTTACCATGACAATAGATGACTCCCCCATGGACTAAGTAGCCCTCTTCTTGTTGCATGTAATCTAGTATTATACCTATGTGGAGATCTTTGGAATACTCTACAAGCAGTTGAGGTTTCCAATATAGATCCACACTACTCAACAATGACAGCGCTGCTAATACATCCATGGAAGTGCTTGTCATGTGGCTGATCTCATTTTTGACATTTCTCATGCCAAATTTGTTTGTTGGAAGGTTGAGCCTCTCATAGCATAGATTCAGAAAAGAGAGAGGGAGATAGTGATGCAGGAAGAAGATCCCCCTCATTCTTGAGATGTCCCAAGCTCTCCAACACTGTAACTTGGTCTCTCCTTGCTCCAATCCTCCCTGGATCTAGATTTGGAGAAGCACTTTGTGAGGCCTTCCCCACAATATTTGAATCTGGTGGCACCCCAGGTGGCTTGCCACTAGATAGGAATGTCCCTTGCAGCATTCTCATGAACATGAGAGAAGGGACTGTGAGATCCTTGCTTCCACTGTGCAAATCCATCTTTGTTGTTTGTGTGGAAGTACTAGGTGACGGATAAGTGTTCATGCCTTGAATAATTTTTGGTTTCCCACTCTTCAAGTCCACCCACTCCATCTACAAATTTTTCCAATCAGTGGTGACCTTCCCCAAAGTAATCAACCATTGGACACCCAAAATGATATTGGTGTCTAGTATGTCAACCACAAAAAAGTGGTCCATCAAAGTGTAGGATCCCATAGTGATAGAGAGTGAGGGAACATATTGCATGCATTGCATGGTCCTATCTCCTAGGACCAAGACAGAGAATCCCTCAAAAGTATCGGTGGGGATTGCTCTCCTTTGCACAAGATGAGCATCAATAAAGTTGTGGGTTGCCCCACTGTCAATCAAGACAGGTACTCTTTGATTCATGACTGAACCTTGTACTCTTAGGTTCAATTATTTAGGTACTCCCCTCAAAGATGCAAGAGTCCCACTTATTGGATCAAAGGCTCCATTCCCATCTCCGGATGGTGCTGGATCTTCCTCATCATTATTAGCATTTTGACCCCTCCTAGGTTCATCATCTCCATCTTCCTCCTCAAAATCTGAGAAGACTTCTATGTAGTGTGCTTTCCCAGCAGCACATGTATGTCCTGGTGCCCATGACTCTTGGAAAGTGAAACACAATATCTTCTTCCTCAACTCCCTCCTAAGTTCAATATCAAGAGGTTTCTTCAAAGATCTCTCCTTGGAAGGAGCATCTTTTCCTTCCTTCCCCTTAGAAAAGTAAGGGGCCTTGCTCTGGAAAGTTGCCTTTGCTTTTGGAAAGGCATATTGGAGGTATCTTGCCCTCTCAATGGAATCATGCAAATTGATGGGCTTGGTAGAATTAACCAACCCATGAAAAGGTTCCTCCAGGCCATCGATGAACATGTAAACCCTCCTTGCTACAGATAGATCAGGAACCATGACAGAAAATCTCAGAAACTCAGAGATATACGTTTTTGCATCCCCTGATTGCTTCAACTTTGCAAGGCTTATGAAGGGTGATTCAGGATCCTTCATGTAAAACCTCTCCACCAGTCTTCTAGTAAACTCAGAATAGGTAGTCACATTGATATGTCCCAATGTAGACAACCCATAGAACCACCAATTGTGTGCTTCGCCTTCAAAGTGCAGCGCTGAAATCTTAATGGCTTCAATCTCATGGACTTTGTTTAACTGGAAGTAAATATCCAGCTTTTCTACCCATGCCTTGGCAGAACTGGAAGATGATCCATCAAACTTGGGAAAAAATAATTTTCCCATAGAGTGGTGACTATCTCGATTATGAAAGAACCCACCATCTCTATACTGCTGCCTTGGTCTTCTTTTGTCCTTGAGGTGAAAAAAATATTGGAAAATCAAGTGGTCCTTGAATCTCTGACTTTGAGAATCATACTCCACAAAGTAATCTTCAAGGGAAGCTTTCTCTTGTGGTCCTTCATTCTCCATAGCCAAGAAAGTAGGCATAGTGGAGCGTTGTGAAGCTTGTGGGGCTTGTGGCTGGTTCATTGGTTGACCAGTCCAGTGATGAGACATGTTAGAGATTTCCCCCAGATGAAATCTCCCAGGAGATTCCCTCATTCTGTCCATCCTCATCTCTTTTATCTCTTTGGAAAGATCTTGCATGGCCACCAAAAGAGCTCTTGCAAACTCTTCTCCTTCTTTGTCACTTGCAGTCTTAGGGGCTTTACCCTTGTCTTGATCATCAGTAGTATAATCATACTTCTTGTGACTTATGTTTTGATACCTCTTCTCCCTCTCAGTAAGAGGTTCATCTTCTTTTTAATGCAACATGGCTATGATTCTCCAAGGAAGCATAGGTTGTGCCAAGAAAGGAGCTCCGATACCACTGTAATATTCCAAATCTGGAATAGCACAGCAAGCCTACTGAAATAACGCACTCCTGGGAGATTCATGTACAGAAATGATTTTACAGCCCTTGGATCCCTTAGATCATTATATCTTGAGTCTAGATCCAAAGGGCAAGAAAAAAAAATCAAACTAGGTGTGATAAACAGATCTCCCACCACCTAGTCAAGTTGAAAAACACCTTACAAGAGGGGCTGCAGCTATACACAACAAACTGCTTCAGAAATAATGCAGTCTTGGATAGTATGAGTAGGAGGACATCAAATATTATTAACTTATGAGTATACATCAGAAAATCAGAATTATAATGAAGCTATTTCAATATAGAGTAGAATACATGAGACAATAGAGCAAGAAATCTCTAGAAAAGAGGGCTGCAACATATATAGAAACTGCCAAAATGGCTCAACAGTGTTATTTTGAGGAGCTACAGTAGCTAAATATTACAACTCAAATCTAGGACAGATCTTTGGACAAAACATCAAATCCATTTCAGATCTGAGAACTAGATAGTCTTATTTACAAGATCCCCTTGGGGCTTTGACCAAATCATGCATTAACAAGAGTAGATCTGAGTTTTAAGTTGCAGATCTGTAAAATGTTGCAGAAATTTCTGAAGATGAATTTTCATTACAATAGATTAGATCTAAATAGAACATGGATCAACAAGCTAATCCATGGATCACCAAATTGAAAGGGAAAGCCCAGCACTAGAGATCTCTCATAAAAAATGGGATCAAAACACCCTGCAGAACCTCTAATGAAAATAACGTAGTTCCCTCAATGAAAAATACATTGTATCTTGAATAAAAATGGTGGCCTGATGCCAAGATACAAATCTAAAGCTCAAACAGTAGAGGCACTCTTCCAGGTGGTTAAAATACACACTTCATGAGAAGAGGCTCCAATATAAGCTAGATCTCTGCAGATCTAGAATCCGACTTGCTGCAGCTTACAAAAGCAAGAAAACCCTCACTGGATCTGTGCTGCAATTGGAAGTAGAGCTTGGCCCAAAGCCTTATAGTGGATCAAATCAGAAAATACTCCTCCAATAATCCTCAAGGGAAGAGGTGAAATCCCTGCATAGGAACCCCAAGTGCGAAGCAGCACAATTATCTACTAAACAAAAGAGAATAGTATTTGTCTAAACAGACAAGAGACTCAGAAATATAATCAATCAACAACCTTCTCTTGCTACCTTCCCCTTCCTTTTATAATATGAAAGCCTTTGCAAACCCTAAACCACCTTGATGAGTTAGCTCATTTCACATGAGGGGTCTCCTTCTAGAATTGTGATTTCCCTTCATCAGATAAATTGAACCTAGACATCGTTGTAGATTTGGTCAAGGTTGACCCAGTCTCACATCTCAACCCCCTTTCACACCTACAAGTGATTTATTTACATGGCCTTGATTTATCTTTGTTCACATGGGCATTGATTTATTTAGTCTTTTCAGGAGTTTTACATGTCCTCCTTTATTCATTTATTCATGCAACAAAAAGTAAAACAAAAATTAATATTCCTCTTAGCTTAAGCTAAGTGGGAATATTACAGGGTATCCCAAAGTGAAAAAATATATATTGAAACAAGAAGTTGAAACAGCCTGCTCTTTTGCTCTAGTTAGTGCCCTTGCTTCAACCCATTTTGTGACAGAATCGGTGCAAACCAACATGTATGATTTTTGCTGTAATGAAGGATTAATTGGCCCCATAAAGTCTAGAGCCCATTTCTGGAATGGTTCTATTACTATCTAAGGCTGTAACAACATCTCATCTAATTTTATAGGCTGGCCCATCCTTTGGAAACTATCACATCCTTTTGTAAACTTCTTGGCATCCTAGAATATAGTTGGCCAGTAGTACCCTGTTGAGATTAATTTATGTCCTATCCTCTTGTCAGTGAAGTGTCCTCCACAAGGTTCCTTGTGACAAGCCTTTAGGATCTCAAATACCTCATCATCTCTAACACATCGCCTAATCTAGAAATCTGGACCGATGTGATAGAGATTTCCTTCTATCCAGGAGTAGTTTGCACTTTGTTGTTTAATCCTCCTTCTTTCCTTGGAAGACAATTGGTGTGGTAATTTTCCTGTAGCAAGGTAATTGGCTATATCTGCATACCATGGTGAGTGATTAGAGATGGAAAAAAGATACTCATCTGGAAAATAATCCTCAATAGCAGTGCAATCATCAATTATAGTTAATGTAGAAAGGAAATCAGCAACTACATTATCTTTTTCCGGGTTTATCTAAAATAGTAATATCAAATTCTTGTAATAACAATAACCATTGTGTAACTCTACCATTAGTAACAGGATTGTTCATTAAAAATCGAATTGCATCATGGTTAGTGTGTACAAATACTCGGTACCCAGTGATGTAGTGCTGTAATTTGTTGATAGCATGCACTACTCCTAGGAATTCCTTCTCAGTAATAGTGTAGTTGATTTCTACTGGAGTTAAGTTCTTGCTGATGTAATAAATGGCATAAGGCTTCTTATCCTAATTTTTCCCCAAAACAACACCCACAACCATGTCAGATGCGTCTATAGAAATATGAAACGACAATTCCCAGTTTGGTCCTAGTAAAACAGGTGTTGTTGTTACAGAGTTCTTCAACTTTAAAAAGGCCTGCTCACACTTTCCTGTCCACACAAATTCTGCATCTTTCATAAGTAATGAAAATAGAGGAGATGAAATCTTTGAAAAATTCTCTATAAACCTCCTATAGTATCCTGCATGTCCCAAAAAACTGCGTACCTCTTTCGGATTCTTAGGGGTCGGGATTTTTGATATTACCTCAAATTTTGCAGGATCTACCTTGATTCCATCTGCTAAAATGAAGTGTCCCAACACAATTCCCTCAGTCATCATCATGTGCAATTTTTCTGTGCTCAGAGCAACATGAGTTCGTTCACAACATTCCAACACTTTTTCCAAGTTAGCTAATGTTGTCTCAAAGGCATCCTCGTAGGGTGTAAAATCATCCATAAATATTTCAAGACAATCATTCAAAAGATCAGAAAAAATACCTAATATTTCCCTTTGAAAGGTTTTTGGTGCATTGCAAAGACCAAAGGGGAGGACCCTGTATGCAAAAGTACCCCCTGGACAAGTAAATGTTGTCTTATCTTGATCTTATGGAGCAATCAGTATTTTATTATAGCCACTAAACCCATCTAAAAATGAAAAGAATTTTTTCCAGAAAGTGTCCAAGACTTTATCAATAAATGGTAAGGGAAAATGATCTTTTTGAGTGGCCTTATTAAGTTCTCTATAGTCTACACAGACGCTCCATTTTCCATTCTTCTTCGGAACTATAACAAGTGGACACACCCACTGACAATAAAAAACAGGGTAGATGAAATTAACATTAAGGAGTTTCTATAATTCTTCTTTTACTATCTCCTTAAGTGTGGGGTTCATTCGGTGCTAAGGTTGTCTAACAGGTTTGCAATCTTCTTTAAGGTAAATGTGATGAGTGCATAGGGTATGATGGATTCCTTTCATATCAGTATAGTCCCACACAAATGACTTTTTGTATTTCCTTAATAGTTGTATCAGCAATCTGTTTTTTTCAGTAGTCAGGTTAGGATTGATGTTTAAACTTTTTCGAGGTTTTATTTCAATGAGACCGCTAATAGTAAGTGGAGTTGTTTTCAAATGTTCAATAATTACATCATCTTCCTCATCTTCTTCTCCCAAATCTTTAATGGAGGAAACAGGGAGTTAATTACTGATAAAACCATTAATGATATCGTCCTTTGTTTCATCCTTAAATTATTGTGCTTTTCCAAGCGTGATAAGAGGTAGGGAAAGATCAGATTCAGGTGCAAATTCATCCCACCAGGGACTATTCGAATCCATATGAGGTTTTTATGGGGGATAAAGATTCAAGTTCTGAGTGGCTTTTCCATCTAAGATCACCATAGATCGGGACATACATCCGATATATGCATCTGCAGTGGCTAGTCATGGTCTTCCCAAGGTTAAAGGATGACCCCGCAGATTGGATTTGGTTTGTAAAATGAGAAAGTCAGCTCGATAGTTCCAAGAGGCCACGGTGATAACCACATCTTCAATCATTCCTTCCATCTTAACATGGGACCTATCTGCTAGTTCAAGCACTGTAGGTGTAGTTCTAATTCCATGAAGCCTTAGGGAGATGAAGAGGTCTTTAGTCATGACATTAATAGATGCCCCTAGATCAATCAAGTTATTGGTTATAGGATGATTGTCAATATGGACAGTCATTGTGGGGTTCCCTAGGTCATTATATTTGGTCAGCAAAGGCTGATCAACATAATATTAGACAATTTTCCCATGACATGGATAGTAGCAAGGTATTTAGGTTTCCTCCCAGGTCTTTTGATGCATAGATACCTCACTATTTTAGCATAGATAGGCACTTCTTTAAGAGCTTGTAACAACGGAATCTGTACATACAAATTTTGTAGCTCCTTGAGGAATTCAGATTCAGGTTGCAAGACCAACCCAGTTTCAATTAATCATTGAGGGTATGGGGGATTTTGAATGCTAACAGCTGAGTCAGCTACCACATATGTACCAGCCTTACTCGGATTGGATGTTGTAGGAACAACATACCTTCCCAAGATGGCTATTACAGATGTAACAACGGGTGTTGTATCAACTATACATGTGTAACAGCTGCCTCATAATCGTCCATATCGTTCCTGGGTAATTCACTTTCTTCAATAATAATGGGAGTATGCTCATATCTGATTAATTTCCCTGATCGAATTTGAACCTCATTAAGTCTGATAGGAGTTATTATAAGATAAGTCTGGAGGGTAACCAGAGCATCCATGCTCTCGTGTGCCTTATTATTTGGATTGGGGTTAGGCTGCACAGGTAATTAGGGTTGGACAGAAGGTGTAGGATTTTGAATAGAGGGCAGTTGTAACTGTTTTTGTTGCATTGCTATTGGAGGCGGTACTGGACATCGGCTCCAGTTCTGACCCCAAGGATTAGGTTGCAAGGGATATGCATTGGTGGAGGAGATGGCCATTGGTTCCATGGTGAACGAAATTATGTTGAGGAAGGAGTAGCGTACTCCCATGGGTATTGCTGAATATTATAAACATTATTCCAAGGATAAAAAGAAGAAATATATGAAGGAATACTTCTAGGTCGTGGCTGCCATGGTCTCTTTGTTCCGATAAAATAAGAAGATTGAACATCCTCACTTGATTCTTGAAGTACCGCCTTCAGTCTGGGCAAATCAGGACACTGATTTGTAGAGTGCACCAACTGACAGATGTTGCACAGGCTAACATTATTCAGTCCACATTCTCTTTCCAAATGGTTCTTTTTGCATCAGGGACATAATATTGTTAAGGTTGCTTCAACTACCGCTTGTGCCTTCTTTACTTGTACTGTAGTGGTCTGGGAAGAGAGAGTGCTCAGGAGGTCAGTTTTAAAATCCTCGAATAAGTTCCTGATCTCTACTCTGGTTACTCCTCCACTTGTGGACTTCTGTATCCAAAGTGAAGGGTCCCAAACTAAAACTCTCCCCTTGACCGATCCTCTTGAGCTACGCAGGAAAAGCTTCATTATCTCATCAAACATTTCTTGCGATATGTCTCCCTTTCCTATTATGTTCAGATATTCCATAAAATCATATCTTAAACCTCTTAAGAATATTGGCTTTAGAATTTTTGGGTCTAAGTTACTAAACTTAGACCTCTGTAAATTGTAGTGGAATCACTCTAGATAGTCTTCCAGACTTTCCTCCTCCTTTTGTGAAATTCTAAAAATTTCGTCCTTCAAATCCCTGGTTCAATAGTAGTCCTGATACTTAAAGAGGAAGGCCTCTCTCATGTCATTCCATATTCGAATTGTGCCAGAACCCAATCTCATGAACCATATTAGTGCTGCTCCTTTTAAAGTAGTAGGGAATAATTTCAGCTTCTGAGCATCTAAAGTATAGTCATAACCTCTACACAACACATCGAATTCGAACAGAAAGGTATCAGGATCTTCAACAGCCATCCCTTGAAAGGATGGTAGGGATGATAAAGGGGTGTTCTTCATAGGAACCTCGTCCCATGTTACTACTATTGGGAATTCAAAAGTAACAGATCTATCTATTTTTACATTCTGGTTCCCTATGGTTGACTCTTCCTGATGGGATGAACTAGCCTCAGAGTGCACTTGACATTGATAAATAGAAGGATCAGGCTACTCTAGGATCAATTGCTTAACAACACTACCAGCATCCAATTGATGATCAACTGAATTTTGTTCCTCAGGTCCCTTATGATCCCCACTGGTCTTTCGATGTCCTTAGATTCTCAAATCCTAATCAATAATTCTCCACTTTGTTTTAAATCTAGAGTTTTGATGTCAGGAGTGGATATGTTATTCGAAGGATGGTGAGTTCTAGACATGGAAGACGCCGATGGTCCAGGCCTTGATATGGTAGCTTCTTTCTGTGGTCCTGTCTTCCTATTATCTCTGTATGACATGCACTATTCCTTTTTTTCCTTGAAATGAGATCTCCAAAGAATTTTTTCCTTCCCAAATCTGCACTATCATTTTCCTTCTTACAACCCGTCTTTCCTGTAGTGAGTAGAGTGGGAGGGTGTTTGTAGATGTTGATGTTGTCCTACCAGCACACATGGGCCCTATGCATATCAATTCATCCTATAAGTTCTTCATTTTCTATAGCAGTGAGCCCGCCCAAGCTTGTTAGAGCGATGCGCAGGTTCTTACCTCTCGTCTTACCGCCCAACGACTGTATAGCTGAATGTTGCCTAGAAAAAACACCCAAAATTCAATTCCTAAGTGTCCCAACAAGATATTGACGAGCCTGCTCAAGCCTATTAGAGAGCTGCATAGGTTCTTACCTCTCATCTTACTGCCCAGAAATTGTGTTGCTAGAGACACTCTATGAAATCACACGAAAATTGCACTTCTAAGAATCAACTATGATTGATTGGTTCATCATTGCCATCCCCGGCAATGACGCCAAAATGTTGGACTATATAAATCAGTTATTAAATGATTGAACATCACACATTTAACTATCAATCCAGGGATGTTTTTTTATTCCAACGACAATTGCACTATTTGCGTCGATACACCAACCAAAAGTAATTTCAGATAAAAGAAATCGTTGGTGAAGTAAATCCTGGAAATAAATCACTCATGCAGAAATAAAATAATCTACAAGATTGAAATCAGACTTCAATTGATCTTTCTAGCTCGCCACACAATAAGTACCCAGCTGGTGTCTCTATTATCATATGTGTAACAGCATATAAAGTATTGAAATCGAATCAGATATATTCTCAGCTAAACAGAAGAAACAACACTCTATTGATACATAAACCAAAAACAATTACATACACACAACTACTTTAATCACTGTAATCCCTCCTATGAAGGAGGGCCCTTCCTCCCTAGCAAGGTGTAGGTAGAGAAAAAACTTTAATGGAAACTAAATAGAATCATGCATGTAACAACAATAATAGGATAATTTGTATTAATCTAAATACAATTACAAAGCCAAAAAAACGATGTTCTCCCCTAACCTCTCAACCTCTAGGGCCGAGAACTATATACATGAGGATGATTGTCAATATGGACAGTCATTGTGGGGTTCCTTGGGTCATTATATTTAGTCAACAAAGGCTGATCAATCATAAGATCAGACAATTTTCCCATGACATGGATAGTAGCAGGGTCTTTAGGTTTCATCCCAGGTCTTTTGACGCATAGATCCCTCACTGTTTTAGCATAGATAGGCACTTCTTTAAGAGCTTGTAACAGTGGAATTTGTACATGCAAATTTTGCAGCTCCTTGAGGAATTTAGATTCAGGTTGTAAGACCCGCCCAGTTTTAGATAATAGTTGAGGGTATGGGGGATTTTGAATGCCAACAGCTAAGTCAACTACCACATATGTACCACCCTTACTCGGATTGGATGTTGTAGGAACAACAGACCTTCCTGAGCTGGTTGTTACAGATGTAACAGTGGGTGTTGTATCAGTTGTTACATGTGTAACAGCTACCTCAGAATCATCCATTTCCTTCCTGGGTGATTCACTTTCTTCGATAATAATGGGAGTATGTTCAGATCTGATTAATTTCCTTGATTGAAGTTGAACCTAATTAATTCTAATAGGAGTAATAAGATAAGTTTGGAGGGTAACCTAAGCATCCATGCTCTGGGTTGCCTTATTATTTGGATTGGGATTAGGTTGCACAGGTAATTGGGGTCAGACAAAAGGTGTAGGATTTTGAATAGAAGGCAATTGTAACTGTTGTTGTTGCATTGATATTGGAGGGGGTACTGGACCTTGGCCATTTCCTCTCTAGTTCTGACCCCAAGGATTGGGTTGCGAGGGATATTGCATTGGTGGAGGAGATGGCCACTGGTTCCATGGTGAAGGAAATTGTCTTGAGGAAGGAGTAGGATACTTCCATGGGTATTTCTAAATATTATAAACATTATTCCAAGGATAAAAAGAAGAAAGATCTGAAGGCATACCTATAGATCGTAGCTTCCATGGTCTCTTTGATCCGATAAAATAAGAAGATTGAACATCCTCACTTGATTCTTGAAGTACCGCCTTCTATCTGGGCAACTCATGACACTGATTTGTAGAGTGCACAAACTCACAGATGTTGCACAGACTGACACTATTCAGTCCACATTCTCTTTCCAAATGTTCTTTTTTCATCGAGGACAAAATATTGCTAAGGCTACTTCAGCTTTTGCTTATGCCTTCTTTCCTTGTACCATAATGATCAAAGCAGAGAAAGTGCTCAAGAGGCCAGTTTTAAAATACTCAAATAAGTTCCCGATCTCTGCTCTGGTTACTCCTCCGCTTGTGGAATTCTGTATCCGAAGTGAAGGGTCCCAAATTGAAAATCTCCCCTTGATCGATCCTCTTAAGCTACGCAGGCAAAGCTTCATTATCTCATCAAAAATTTCTTGTGATATGTCTCCCTTTCCTATTATGTTCATATGTTTCAGACAACCATCTCTTAAACCTCTTAAGAATATTGGCTTTAGAATTTCTGGGTCTAAGCTACTGAACTTAGACCTCTATAAATTGTATTTGAATCACTCCAGATAGTTTTCCAGGCTTTCCTCCTCCTTCTGTGCAATTCTGAAAATTTCTTCCTTCAAATCCTTGGTTCTGTAGTATTCCTAATACTTAAAGAGGAAGGCCTCTCTCATGTCATTCCATGTTTGAATTGTGCCAGTACCCAATCTCATGAACCATCTTAATTTTTATCCTTTCATTGTAGCAGGGAATAATTTCAGCTTTTGGGCATCTGAAGTATAGTCATAACCTCTATACATCACATCAAATTCGAACAGAAAGGTATTAGGATCTTCAACAACCATCCCTTGAAAGGATGGTAGGGATGATAAAGGGATGTTCTTCATAGGAGCCTCATCCTATGTTACTACTATTGGGAATTTAAAAGTAACAAAGCTATCTATTTTGACATTCTCGACCCCCATGGCTGATTCTTCCTGATGGGATGAACTAGCCTCGGAGTGCACTAGAGATTGACAAATAGAAGGATCAGGCTGCTCCAGGATCAATTGTTTAACAACACTACCAACATCTAATTGATGATTAAGTGACCATTATTCCTCAGGTCCCTGATGATCCTCGCTAGTCTCTCTGTGTCCTTAAATTCTCAGATCCTCATCAATAATTCTCCACTTTGTTTTAAATCTGGAGTTTTGATGTCAGAAGTGGATATGCTATTCGAAGTATGGTGAGGTCCAGACAAGGAAGACACCAATGGTCTAGGCCTTGATATGCTAGCTTCTTTCTATGGTCATGTCTTCCTATTATCTCTGTATGATGTGGACTGTTCCTTTTTTCCCTTGAAATCAGATCTCCAAATAATGTTTTCCTTCTCAAATCTGCGCTCTTCTTTTCCTTCTTACGACCCGTTTTTCCTGTAGTCAGTAGAGTGGGGTGGTGTTTTTAGATGTTGATGTTGTCCTACCGGCACACATGGGCCCTATGCATATCAATTCATCCTATAAGTGCTTCAGTTTCTACACCAATGAGCCCACCAAAGCTTTTTAGACCAATGCACAGGTTCTTACCTCTCATCTTACTGCCCAATGACTGTATAGCTAAAGGCACCCTAAAAAAAACACCCAAAATTCAATTCCTAAGTGTCCCAAAAAGAGATTGGCAAGCCCACTCAAGCCTATTATAGCGCTGCGCAGGTTCTTACCTCTCATCTTACTGCCCGACAACTGTGTTGCTGGAGACACTCTATGAAAACACACGAAAATTTCACTTCTAAGAAACAACTCTGATTGATTGGATCGTCATTGCTGTCCCAAGAAACGGTGCCAAAATTTTGGACGATATAAATCACTTATTAAATGACTAAACAATACATATTTAATTATCAATCCAGGGACGTCTATTTATTCCAATGACATTTGCACTGTCTGTGCTGATACACCAACCAAAAGTAATTTCAGAGAAAAGAAATCGTTGTTGAAGTAAATCCTGGAAATAAATCACTCATGCAGAAATAAAAGAATCTACAAGATTGAAATCACACTTCAATTGATCTGTCTAGCTCACCACACAATAAGTACCCAGCTGGTGTCTCTATTATCATATGTGTAACAGCATATAAAGTATTGAAATCGAAGCAAATATATTCTCAGCTAAACAACAGCAACAACACTCTATTGATACATAAAATGAAATACAATTACATATACACAACTTTAATCATTGCAATCCCTACTAAGAAGAAGGGCCCTTCCTCCCTAGCAGGGCACAGGTAGAGAAGGAAATTTAACAAAAACTAAATAGAATCATGCATGTAACATCAATAACAGGATAATATGTATTAATATGAACACAATTACAGAGCCAAAACAACGATGTTCTCCCCTAACCTCTCGACCTCTAGGGCCGAGAACTATATAGTGGTTACATCAGAAAATCCAAGGATAGACCAGTCATGAGAATCTTACAATTCTCATGTTGTTCAAAATAGAACACATATAGTTATAACCACTTCCTAATAATGTTCTGACTAGAAAATAAAAGATTACAATCGAAACTGCCCTTAGGCTGTTATCCCAAAAATACATCGCTAAATAACTCCTACAGCTATCATAATGGAATCACAGCTATAGTGCAATGGCCAGAGGATAGATACGCAACAATATTGACGAGATCAATCAACGGTACAACTATATCAACATTTTTCCAACAAGTCTATAACATCAGAGTGTAACAGCAGTTTTTCGGCGGGTCTGTAACAACAAGGTGTAACAACATCGCTTTGTTGTAACAACACTATCTGAACTTCTCCTGTGAACTTTTCATTCAGGATCTTTGGTGCTACAAATGACATCTGAAAAGACAACACAAAGACCATCAATCTTCTCCAAACATTCACCATCAATTAGTCAGAAAAAGGTATAATGGATAATAATAATTAGTGAATTGGAAAAGTAATGAAAGCAAGGTGAAACAACACAAGTTAAGGTAAAAAGGTAGGAAAAAAGGGTAAATATATTCCTATTTGTTATGGTTGTGAGACAAAATAAGGAAGATAAGTGTAGGAAAAATGTACAAAAATGACACCCCACAGCAGGGCTGTGATTT
Organism: Pinus albicaulis; assembly: GCA_034641835.2. Taxonomy (NCBI): domain Eukaryota; kingdom Viridiplantae; phylum Streptophyta; class Pinopsida; order Pinales; family Pinaceae; genus Pinus; species Pinus albicaulis. Next base: position 929,442,474 of record CM076570.1, read on the forward strand.
CCGTTTGATGTAAACTTGACCGCTGAGTATGTAAACTCATGGCAAGTGTGGAAATGTTTGGGTAATAGTTGGTCATATTTGATCATGTAATTTTCAAGTGAGTGTACTATAGGTTTGCATAGGATGTAGGTGTCGGCTCATCGCTTAAGGCTTCGAAGAAAAAAGGTAAAGGAGATGGAAGGGTGGCCTTTTTTAGGACACTTGTGGTGTATACATTGTACACAATAGTTGTAGATTATTTTTTATTCTTTTGGAGGAGAAAAAGCTCCTCAGTGGGGAGGAATGATCCAAGTGGCTCTAGAGACACACACGGGACAAAGAAGGCTTCTGAAAGCTCAAAAATCAAAGTGCTTAGAATTACTTTGAACCAAGACTAGAGCGTATATATCGTTATCCTAATCACAATGGTGCAAACGATTCGTCAAACCGAGTTCGTATGTGAAAGTTAGAGATGGTAAAAGTTTTAAGGTTGACTTCGTGATGTGGCATGTTAAGGAGGACACAATTTGGAAGAAATATGGTCACCAAATTCTGGCTAACTCCTGTCGGATTTCGGGCAAAATTGTGGGACATTTAAAAAGACTTCTTCGACCTAAAAAACGTTTTTCAAATTTTGGTGGTTTGTTATTAACAAAAAAAAAAATTAAAAAAAAAATGGGGTGGCAGGCCATGACCCCCGCCACCCCGATCGAACCACCACATAACATTAATTTATATAAAAAATATATTAAATTTGGCCAGCGGGCCATGACCCGCGCTGGACCCCACGACACCCCTCCGCATATTATATATAACAAACATTGTAATAAAAGGGCAGGGTGTTGGTTGTCAACCCTGTTGCCCCTACCCACTACCAGATAACATGGCGGAGAACCGGTGGGTGGGCTTGGCCCACCAATTTTAAAATATTTGTTTTTTATCAAAACAATTCATTCCTATTGCGGGAGGGAATAGGGTTTGACCGCCCAACCTCCTCCCTCCAAAGCAGATCCATAACGGTTGGGCCAAGCGGCTCCCTTGGGGAGTATTCCCAACTCAAATTTTTTTAAACTTGACTTTTCACAAGTGCACCAAGGCCAGGTTGGAGTGCAGACGGACACGCAGTTTGAGGCAGTGATGGTGCATGTAGTTTGAGGAGATCTTTTTTGATGCCAAGGAAATATTTTGATTCTAAGGAGATAAAATTTATCTGTGTCAGAATGTATTGAAATTTATATGAATTTTAACCAGAATTTCATAGGGATTGCGATGGTGCTCCAGATTAGCCTTTTGAACATCAATTTTGCAGATTCCCTATGGGGGAGAATCTTCAGGAATCTTGAGGGAATCTTTCAGATTCCTTGGAGTTAGAAATTAGTCGGTGTCAGAATGAGGTCAACTTTATACTCATTCTTCTCAGAATTCCATAAGGATCTCAATGGTGAGATCTGATTCCTATTTTGAGTTGTATATTTCAAGATTCCCCGTGGAGTAGCATCTTTCAGGAATCTAAGGGGAATCTAAAATATTCCCTATGGCCTAGACTTCGACAGTGTCAAAATTCAAAAAATTAATAGTCGATCCTACACCTCTCGGCAACACAAATCTAGCGGTGAAGTGAGATTTTCCATCTGAGCCGTATATTTTTTAGCCATTTTCCAAGAATGGGGTGATGTGTCAAATTTCAGCATGTGGACAGTCAATTTCTTGCGATTCGACGCCACATTTGCGATGAAGCTTTTAGATCTAGCGATTGAACAACCTATTGTTCAGCGAGCAATATATTTGAGGTATATGAAATGTTTTTCCCACGTACTTCATTGATTAGTGTTGTAGGTTGCTTTACGTCATGTTTCTTCCTACTTCATGTATGATGTGGATTCTTCATGTTTATTTGATATTGTCGATTCCTGTGGATGTAAGATGCATAATATTTATGTGTATTTGATGTGGAATGTATTTATGGTGAGTTGTGTTGTGAGATCACTTTTGTTGCCTTGATGGCGAGATACTCTTTGTCACCATGTGTGAAGTTGTCATGCTGATAGGAGGTTTATTTATGAGTGATATTTCCTTGTAGGGAACGTCTCGTGGAGAGACTTTTTCACTCATGTCAAGGGCACACTTCCATGTATGACAAGTCAGTAGTGTCCGTGTACATCATCACATTTTTCCAACAGCAAATGAAGCGGTCAACACCATCGAGACACTGAGGCCCGGAGATGTAGTCCACCCAGGATGAACTTCATGATTAAACCTCTTGCATTTTTGTTGTATCATTGTTGACATGTGTTCCTCTTGATTATATCTACATGTCTTCATTAATGCTTTCGATAAATTGTAAGTCTAACACATCAGCCAAAGTAAAAGGTCTTGGTTAAAAGGGTATCAGAAATTTACCTAGATGAAACAAACATACAAAATAGAAGATAAATTAGGAGAATAAAAATTGGGGGAATGAGGGGTTACATCCTCTCATGCAACCTTCATCTCATAAAGAAATAATGAATAACTACATAACCCCTTAATTTTCCATTCATTCAATTAAGCCAAATTCCCATTTCTCCCCAATTTTTGGATTTCCAATGATATTGTAATCCCATATATTTTATTTCCACTTTTAGGAACCTAGGTGAGCTTCAATCAAGTAATAATGATGATAACTATGCATAGATTTTAAATGGGTGAGCCTTTCCTTTTTCCAAATGGTCTACCCAAACACCTGTTACTACTACATTTTTTATCCCTACTCCTACTGATAGCCAAAATGTCTTACTAGATAAAATAAGTTCGGATTATAGAAGGAAATTGAAATCTTAATATATGTAAGTGATGTAGTAGAATTAGCACAATGGAACCCAAGGATTCTTAAAATGACTTGTGATAAATCAATGCTTATATTCCAACCATAGATTTGGACAATGCCACTATTTAATTTTTCTGTAGGAGCATATAGGAATTTCTCAATTGTTGCTTTATATTTCTTAATGATTATAATCGAATTTCATGTTAATATAAAGGGTCCATACAAAAATAATGAATTTTTTTTATCTATTTCATCACTTTTTTTAATGTAATGAGATACAAACTACATGAAAACTTCTAATGTTCAATGTTATTGCTCAAATGTCTTCAATGAAAATATATAATATGGATATAATGCAATAATATACGTTAACTACATACTGCTCTTAAAGAGTTCAAAGGTTCTTCCATTAACTAATAGTTCAATCCATGGTGAGTAATACATGACATTATTCAAATAAAAAATGATTCATTAAAGGAAATTGTATTAACGATCACAATTTTTTTATTATTCTCCCTACTTGAATGAATAACATCTTTTAAAATGATTACATTATCTTGTATCTACATATGTTTCACAAAGCTACCTTAATCATCATAAATTATATTTGTTAATAACTTTTTAAACTTTTTGGACCAAATTTTAGTTGTAACCTGGTTTAATGAGTTACATAATGAAATATGACAAAAAAATAATGTAGAAAAGGTTGAGGGAATAAATTATTTAGGTGTAAGATCTAAAGAAGTAGAGCTTGTGTTTCCTCTCAATTTTTTATTATTTTGAACATAAAAATTCTTGCACTTAACATTGTATCTAATAATAGACCAATATCCATAGAAAAAGTGGATGGTAAATCAATCCAAGCCTTACCTATCTCTCTAGAGCTATGCATGCCATTTTAACATTCATTGAAATGTTATGATCATAATGTTGTCTTATTAAATAAGACCCAAATTATTATGAAGAAAAATGGCATCCATTTATTTTTGGATTATCGTGATCATATTGAAGTAAAGTAAAGAAAATAAACAAAAATGACACTAATTGTTTTACAAAGTTGTGTTATCCTTATATCTAATTTATCACATCGCATACATATCTTCAAATTCATTACTCTACACATTAGAAAGACAATATCTAAAATATGATACATTGTTAAACTATATAGACAAGTTAAAAAATAATTATATATATATATGACTGATAATAAATTAATTTTATAGGAGAAGGATTATTTCCAAGTAAAATTAATTTAATATAAATTTAATAAAACATTAGGACATAATTGTTATTAATATTTTATAGATAATATAAATATTTTAATGACTATGTTTAATTTTCAATATTCAAATAAATAAATAAATAATATAAATTTATTGAAAGTTTACTTTCTTCTATTTTCCAATTTATAAATTTATTATATAATTAAATAAATTCAATTATATAAAAAATAATAAGAAATGACTTTATAAAAAATACAAAATTATATTTATTTAAGTAAGATTGTCTATAATAAAACAAAGTTTTAAAATTATCAATTAAATTCTTTATAATTAGTAGGTGAATTTTAGGAATTTAATATCTACACAATATCCACGGAATAGTTGGAATAGTTGAGAGTTGAGATTTATATCAAAGATAATTACATTTTTTTTTATAATTAAGAAACATTGACACGTCTATATGTATCATTGAATTAGTATTACTTATTATTTTCTTATTATCTTTTTCTAGTTACGCATAGTTATCCTAGTTATGTTTATCAATTTAATTTAAAAAATGACATATCTACAAATATTATTGATTTTTTATTGCTTATTAATTTCTACCAACGTTTCCGAGTTCTTTAATTTATATGATTGGTCCTTCTTTCATTTACTATTTCTAAATCTTAAAAATTATTAATCAATTTAAAAAATATATAAAATTTTAATTAAAAACTCACAAAAATGTTTAAAAATAAATAAATTTAGTCAACAAAACACTATTAAAAATCTAAATATTTTAGTAATTTATTTTTCTCAAAATTAAATAACTAATAAAAGAATTACCTTCATCTTCATTACCACTTACTAAAAATATTAGTACCAAATATGCTTTTAATTTATATAAGTCCAAACTCGGTAAAAAAGTTGGAAGTGGAAGAAAAAACCCTTATACACTAGGCGAGCCTTATTTCCCAGTCCATCGGCCCATAAATGCGCCGAGGGAGGAAATCGCCACCGTAGAATGATGCATTGCTTTAATCTGACGGTGGCCATTTCCTCGCTCGGCACATTTATGGGCCAATGGACTGGGAAATAAGGCTCACCTATACACTATAGTCTAATCATCACATTGGATAATACTCATCAATATAAAATTTAATATCATAATGATACGATTTGACAAGGTGACTCGTCACGGCCATCACTTTCACAAAAAGAGCAAAAGGAACGTGTCAATCTTATGAACTAAACTAAGCTTCCCACTCCATTTCCGCTTCGTAGAAAAAGCCACCACTCCATTTTCTTTCCATAAAAAGGCAACCACGCCACCTCACTCAGCTAGCAATTATCTCAGTTGATTTAAAAGGCAGCAGACCGTTACCCATCACCATCATTTTTAGAAAATGACCTGAAAAAACAACGTTTGAACATGAAAAAACAACGCTTAAATATTTTCAAAAGAAAAACACAATAATGAGTTTATTTTTAGAAACAAAAACGGGCATTTACTTCAATTTGGTAGAAAAATAAAAATAAAAAATTATTTCAAAAACAGCGGCAGTCTCTCCATCCTCACTACCATGCAACGGTCATTCCAATTATCTTCGTTGATTTAAAACCTAGCAAATAGTTACCCATCAAAATAATTATCATTCATTAAATAAGAAATCTAGATTTAAAGCTCATGACACAACGATGTGATTATTACAACATTATTCTAAAAATAGCACCTTCCAACTCCACTTCAATTCCTTTAAAAAACACCCACTCTATCCATGTTTCTTTTTTTGGAAAATAGGCCACTCTCTTCATCCTGACACAATGATGATGTTTCAGTTTTCCATAAAAATCTATCGATCCCACCATGTCTTTGGAGAAAAATCAAGTATTCAAGTAGGTCATGTTATATTCAAGTAGGTCATGTTATATTATGTGACAGGAGGTAAGGCGAACAGTTTCCCAACTTCAAAGGAATGGTGGCAGAGCAACAATCACTGTTCTATCTCAGTAATGGATTCTTTTAATTTCAGGTATATATTATTATTTCATTTCCACTCTGCTTTTGTCCTGCATAGACCTTTTTAATTTCATCGCAGTGATTGCGAATTATTTGCTTTTATCTCAAATCTCATGCATTCCATTCTATATTCTATATTTAGTGAATATGTTTTCGTTTATATCTTCTAATTTTATATCTTAAATTTCGCTTTTATATAATTATTATTGTTATATTTTATATATTTTCATTATTAAATTAGATATGAATGTATATCATTTTTTTTAAATAATTTTGGTTGTAATTTTTTTTATTAATATTATATTTTCTATTTTAAAATCATTTTTTATTTATATTTTTTTATAATTTGAAAATTTAGATAATTAATATGTTATTAAGTTTTATATTATGATATATTTTTTAAATAAAATAGTATAATATTTTTTTTTAATTATACATAATATAAAGTAATATTATTTTTCTACTAAAATTTATATTATAAGATTATATAATAATGTAAATGTTTTTTAAGATTAATTTTGAATGTCTTTTATTAATGTTGATGTAGAAATTTTTATGAATTTGAATAGGGCTTAATAGAGTTAAATTAAAATAAGATAGTGTATGATGAAAATATGTTTGAATTATATAATATAGAATGATAATGTTTTTATAATTAAACCTATATTATAAAATAAAATTGTAATGTCAACATTTTTTAAGATCGATTTTCAATATATGATCCTTTAATAATATTATATATATATACATATATATATATATATATATATATATATATATATATATATATATATATATATATATATATATATAGATTGACTTAGAATAGGCTAGGCATGTAGACTAAGTTAGGCTTAGGCTAGAATAGACTACCTTAGAGTATATTAGGTTAGGCTAGGCTAGGCAAGGCTAAAATACAATAGGCTATGGTAGGCTAGGTTAGGTTAGGTTAAAATAGAGTCGGCTGCGGTAGGCTAAGTTAGGTTAGGCTAAAATAGGCTAGAGTAGGTTAGGCTAGGTTTAAAGTATGGTAGGTTAGAATAGTTTAGTCTAAAGTATGCTAGGTTTAAAGTATGCTAGGTTAGAATACTTTAGTCTAGGCTAGGCTAGGCTACAGTAGACTACGCTAGGCTACAGTAGGCTAGTAGGTTAGAGTAGGCTAGAAAAGGTTAGGATAAGATAGGATCAAGTAGGCTAGAGTAGAGTAAGCTAGGTTGGGCTAGGCTGGAGTATGTTAGAGTAGGTTAGCCTCGTGTAGGTTATTCTATGTTAGGCCAGGTTAAAGTAGGCTAGCCTAAGCTAGGCTAAAGTAGGCTAGTAGGCTAGAGTAGACTAAGCTAGAGGCTGCACTAAGCTAGGATAGATTGGGATAGAGTAGGCTAGGCCACACTATTCTAGTGTAGGCTAGGTTAGGTTAGACTAGTCTAGGCTAGGTGAGGCTTGGCTAAACTAGTTTACGCTAGGCTAATCTAGGCTAAAGTAGGTTAGGCTCGGCTAGGGTAGGAAAAAATAGTCTTGTAGGATAGGCTAGGCTAAGCTAGGCTAGGTTATAGTAGACTAAGATAGAGTAGGCTAGGTTAGGCTAAGCTAGAGTAGGTTAGCATATGATAAAGTAGACTAGCCTAGAGTGGGCTAGGCTAGGCAAAGATACATTAGAGTGGAGAAGGCTATGCAATAGTAGGCTAGGCTAGATTAAACTAGACTAAAGTAGGCTACAGTAGGCTAGAAAAGGCTAGAGTAGTCTAGGCTAGCATAAGCTAAGCTAGGCTAGGCTACAGTAGGCTAGGATTGAATATGCTAGAGTAGGCTAGGCTATGATATAATCAGCTAGGATAGGTTATGCTAGGAAAGAGTAGGCTTGGCTATGATATGAAAGAGTGTGCTAAGAAAGGTAGAGTAGGATAGGATTGAATATGATGGAGTAGGGGAGGCTAGGATAGAGTACACTAGGCTAGATTAAGCTAGGATTGAATATGCTAAAGTAGGCTAGGCTAGGATAGAGTAGGCAAGTCTAGGTTAGGCTAGGAAAGAGTAGGCTTGGCTAGGGTAGGATACAATAGGCTCGTATGCTAGAGTAGGCTAGAAAAGTTTATGATAGGATACACTAGGGTAGGCTAGCCTAGAGAAGGTTATGCTATATTAGGTTAGACCAAAATAGGCTAGGATTGGCTAATGTAGGCTAGGCTATGCTAAAGTAGGCTAGTAGGCTAGAGTAGACTAAGCTAGGTAAGATAGGCTAGAATAGAGTAGACTAGAGTAGGCTAGGTTATAGTATGTTTGAGTAGGCTAGGATAGGTTAGATTGGGGTATCCAAGAGTAGGCTAGGCTAGGTTAGGCTTGGCTAAAGTAGGATAGGCTAGGATACACTAGGGTAGGAAAAAGTACTCTTGTAGGCTACAGTAGGCTAAGGTAGGATAGCTTAGAGTAGACTAGGATAGAGTAGGCTAGGCTAGGCTAAGATATAGTAGGTAAGGCCAGGATAGAGTAGGATATCTTGGAGTAGTCTAAGCTAGGATAGGTGTTACCACTGGAAAATCAGACAAGCAAAGATGACATTATTAAATGTGAGGAAGAAGGATTTACAGGGCTGAAGCACATTAGAAGATCTAAAAAAATTCAAAGGAGGAAAACTTGGCGTTCATGACCAAGGCATAACTCAGCCATTGGAGGTTGTGCAGAGACCTCGCTATGCAGGTTTGGGATACGCTGAAGGAGAATGTTCGAAGATGTCAGAAGCTCTCACTACATTGTGGAAACCGTCGAGGAGAGAAAATGATGGGAACAATTCACCATCATCTTATGGCAGTACATATTGTAGAGAGAGGGTTGAGGCAAGCTCTCATTGCCATAATGACATCAAAGGAAAACAAACATTTTTGAACTCACCAAGAAAAAGGATTTATGGGAAATCTTCACCATCATCTCATGGAAGTGCATGTCACAATAGAAGAGTAGAGGCAAGCTCTCATCACCATGATCGCACTAGAGACCACTAGGAAAGGTATAACAAGTCTCGATATTCACAAGTTAATTTTGATTATAAGCATGTTGCTAATCATGAATGTAAATCATGGCATAAGAAAACTTATCATTTTTGTGGGGTACATAACAACGTCATTGCTGAGTGTTGGGAAAGAATGACAACACAAAGGAGGATGAGGCATGAAAAGCCTTCTCCACCACAGGGAAATAAATTGGTTAAGAAGGTCTAGAGAAAGAAAACCTTTTACAGCCATTGCAACCAAAGTGGCCATCAAAGAGCCATGTGTTCAAGGCTACATCCAAAGCAGCACATTAAGGATGAAGCGTCGTTGCATGAACCATTTGAAACAATTGTTCGACAAGAAAACGTGCCACATGGAGATGATCCATTCACTTTGATAAGTGAGAAATGGTTTTTCTAGATATGGTAGTGTGTCATGGCCATGTTTGTAAATCATATGTTGCATTTTTAACTATAAAATTGATGATCTGTTGTCCATCGCTTCTTAAGAAACCATGATATTTTGGCGTTGTTTTGTAAATCATGTGATGCATTTCTTTCATGTAAAAGTGATGATGTGTTTTCCATCACCTCGAAATGCGAAAATGATGTTTTTGGTCTTGTAATGATAGTTGGGCTGTGATTTCCATTTGATGTAAACTTGACCACCGAGTATGTAAACTCGTGGCAAGTGTGGAAATGTTTGGGTAATATTTGGTCATATTTGAGCATGTAATTTTCAAGGGAGTGTACTACAGGTTTGCAGAGGATGTAGGTTTCGGTTCTTCACTTAAGGCTTCGAAGAAAAAAGGTGAAGGAGATGGAAGGGTGGCCTTTTTCAGGACACTTGTGGTGAAAACATTGTACACAATAGCTGCAAATTATTATTGATTCTTTTGGAGGAGAAAAATATCCTCAGTCGGGAGGAATGATCGAGGTGGCTCTAGAGACACATACGGGACAAAGAGGGCTATTGAAAGCTCAAAAATCAAAGTGGTTAGAATTATTTTGAACCAAGACCAGAGCGTAGATCTCGTCATCCTAATCACAACGGTATGAACGGTTCATCAAACCGAGTTCATATGTGAAAGTTAGAGATGGTAAAAGTTCTAAGGTTGACTTCGTGATGTGGCACATTAAGGAGGACACAATTTGGAAGAAATCTGGTCACCGAATTCCATCCAACTCTGGTCGGATTTCGGGAAAAATTGTGGGACACTTAAAAAGACTCCTTCGGCTTAAAAACATTTTTCAAATTTGAGTGGTTTGATATTAACAGAAAAAAAAAAAAAAAAAAAAAAAAAAAAGAAGAAGAAGAAGAAGAAGAAAAAGGTTAAAAAAATGGGGTGGGGGGCCATGATCCCCACCACCCCCATCAGACCACCACATAACATTAATTTATATAAAAAATATCTTAAATTGGGCTAGAGGGCCATGGCTCGCACCGGACCCCACGACACCCCTCCGCATATGATATATAAGAAACATTGTAATAAAAGGGAGGGGTGTTGGTTGTCAACCTTGCCGCCCCCACCCACTACCATATAACATGGCAGAGAACTGGTGGGTGGGCTCCGCCCGATGCGAGCTTGGCCCACCAATTTTAAAATATTTTTTCGTATCAAAACAGTTCATTCCTATTGCGGGAGGGGGCGCGGTTTGACCGCCCAACCTCCTCCCTCTAAAGCAGATCCATAACCATTGGGCCAAGCGACTCCCTTGGGGAGTACGCCCAACTCAATTTTTTTTAAACTCGACTTTTCACCAGTGTGCCAAGGCCAGGTTGAAGTGTAGACGGACACAAACTTTGAGGCAGTGATGGTGCACACAGTTTGAGGGGATATTTTTTTTATGCCAAGGAAATATTTTGATTCCAAGGAGATAATATTTCTCTATGTTAGAATGTATTGAACTTTATATGAATTTTAACCAGAATTTCACAATGAGCGTGATAGTGCTCCAGATTCGCCTTTTGAACATTAGTTTTGTAGATTCCCTATGGAGGAGAATCTTCAGGAATCTCAAGGAAATATTTCAGATTCCTTGGAGTTCGAAATTTTTCAGTGTTAGAATGAGGTCAACTTTATACTCATTCTTCTCAAAATTGCATAAGGATCTCAATGGTGAGATCGGATTCCTATTTTGAGTTGTATATTTCCAGATTCCCTGTTGAGTAGCATCTTTCAGGAATCTAAGGAGAATCTAAAAGATTCCCTCTGGCCTAGATTTCAACAGTGTCAGAATTCAAAAAATTGACAGTAGATCCTACACCTCTCGGTGACACAAATCCAATGGTGAAATGAGATTTTCGATCTGAGCCGTATATTTTTTGGCCATTTTCCAAGCATGGGATGATGTGTCAGATTACAACATGTAGATAGTCGATTTCTTGCTATTCGATGCCACATTTGCGATGATGCTTTCAGATCTAGTGATTAAGCAACCTATTCTTCAGCCAACAATATATTTGAGGTATATGAAATGTTTTGTCCACGTACTTCATTGATTAGTGTTGTAGGATGCTTTATGTCATGTTGATTCCTGCTTGATGTATAATGTAGATTCTTCATGTTTATTATATATTATCGATTCCTGCGGATTTAAGATGCAGAATATTTATGTGTATTTGATGTGGAGTGTATTTATGGTGAGTTATGTTGTGAGATCCCTTTTGTTGCCTTGATGGCGGGATACTCTTTGTCACCATGTGTGAAGTTGTCATGCTGATAGGAGGTTTGTTTATGAGTGAGAATTCCTTGTAGGGAACATCTCGTGGAGAGACTTTTCTGCTCATGTCAAGGGAACACTTCTTTGTATGACAAGTCAGTGGCATCCATGTACATCATCACATTTATCCAACACCAAATGAAGCGGCCAACATCATCGAGACATTGATGCCCGAAGACGTAGTCCACCCTAGACGGACTCCGTTATTAAACCTCTTGCATTTTTTTCGTATGATTGTTGACATGTGTTCCTCTTGATTATATTTGCATGTCTTCATTAACGCTTTCGATAAATTTTAAGTCTAACACATCAGCCAAAGTAAAAGGTCTTGGTTAAAAGGGTATCATAAATTTACCTGGATGAAAGAAACATACAAAATAGAAGATACACGAGGAGAAGAAAAATTGGGGGGTTGAGGGGTTACGTCCTCTCATGCAACCTTCATCTCATAGAGAAATAATTAATAATTACATAACCCCTTAATTTTCTATTCATTGAATTAAGCAAATTCCCATTTCTCCCCAATTTTCGGATTCCCAATGATATTGTAATCCCATATATTTTATTTCCACTTTGAGGAACCTAGGTGAGCTTCCATCAAGTAAGAATGATGATAAATATGGATAGATTTTGAATTTGTGAGCCTTTCCTTTTCCCAAATGGTCTACCCAAACACCTATTACTACTACATTTTTTATCCTCATTATTTCATCTTACTCCTACAGATACCTAAAATTTCTTACTAGATAAATTAAGTTTGGATTATATAAGGAAATTGAAACGTTAATATATGTAAGTGATGTAGTAGAATTAGCACAAGGGAACCCAAGGATTCTTGAAATGACTTGTGATAAATCAACGCTTATATTCCAACCCTAGATTTGGATAATACCACTATTTACTTTTACCGTAGGAGCATATAGGAATTTCTCAATTGTTGCTTTATATTTCTTAATGATTATAATTGAATTTCATGTTAACATAAGGGGTCCATACAAAAATAATGAATTTTTTTATATCTATTTCATCACTTTTTTTAATGTAATGAGATACAAACTACATGAAAATGTCTAATGTTCAATGTTATTGCTCAAATATCTTCCATGAAAATATATAATATGGATATAATGCAAGAATCTACGTTAACTACATACTGCTCTTAAAGAGTTCAAATTTTCTTCCATTAACTAATAGTGCAATCCATGGTGAGTAACACATGACATTATTCAAAGAAAAAATGATTCATTAAAGAAATTGTATTAACGATCAAAACATTCTCCCTACTCGAATGAATAACATCTTTTAAAATGATTACGTTATCTTGTATCTACATATTTATCATGAAGTTACCTTAATCATCATAAAATTATATTTAGTAATGTCTTTTTAAAAATTTTGGATGAAATTTTAGTTCTAACCTGGTCTAATGAGTTACATAATGAAATATGACAAAAAAAAATGTAGAAAAGGTTAAGGGAATGACTTATTTAGGTGTAAGATCTAAAGAAGTGGAGCTTCTGTTTTCTCTCAATTTTTTATTATTTTGAACACAAAATTGCTAGCACTTAACATTGTATCTGATAATAGGTCAACATCCAATGAAAAAGTGGATGGTAAATCAATCCAAGCCTTACCTATCTGTCTAGAACTATGCATGACATTTTAACATTTATTGAAATGTTATGATCATAATGTTGTCTTATTAAATAAGACCCAAATTCTTATGAAAAAAAATGGCATCCATTTATTTTTGGATCATCGTAATCATATTGAAGTAAAGTAAAGAAAATAAAAGAAAATGACACTAATTCATTTACAAATTTGTGTTATCCTTATATCTAATTTATCACATCCCATACATCTCTTCAAATTCAATACTCTACACATTAGAAAGACAATATCTAAAATATGGTACATTGTTAAGCTATATAGACAAGTTAAAAAATAATTATATCATTTTGTTTTTGTTTTTTCATATATATATATATATATATATATATATATATAAACACATTTTATAGTAGAAAAATTATTAACATTAAATTAATATTAATTTATTAAAACATTAGAACATAATTGTTATTAACATTTTATAGATAATATAAGATATCTTACTGACTATGTTTAATTTTAAATATTCAAATAAATAAATAAATAATATAAATTTATTTAAAATTTACTTTCTTCTATTTTCCAATTTATAAATTTATTATACAGTTAAATAACTTCAATTATATAAAAAATAATAAGAAATGACTTTATAAAAAATACAAAATTATATTTACTTAAATAGGCTTGTCTATAATAAAATAAAGTTTTAAAATTCTTAATTAAATTCTTAATAATTAGTAGGTGAATTTTAGGAATTTAATATCCACAGAATAGTTGAGGATTGAGATTTATATCAAAGATAAATACATCCTTTTTGATATTCAGCATAATTAAGAAAGATTGACACTTCTATATGTATCATTGAATTCGTATTACTTATTACTTTGTTATTATATTTTTCTAGTTACACATAGTTATCTTAGTTATGTTTATCAATTTAATTTAAAAAAATGACATATCTACAAATATTATTGATTGTTATTGCTTATTAATTTCTACCAACATTTCTTAATTCTTTAATTTATATGATTAGTCTTTCTTTCATTTACTATTTCTAAATCTTAAAAATTATTAATGAATTCAAACAAATATAAAATTTTAATTAAAGACTCACAAAATTGTTCAAAAATAAATAAATTTAGCCAACAAAAAAATATTTAAAATTCTAAATATTTTTGTAATTTATTTTTCTAAAAATTTAAATAATTAACATAAGAATTACCCTCATCTTCATTAACAACCAAGTCTCCATTAACACCTACTAAAATATTATACCGAATATGCACGTAATTTATATAAGTCCAAACTCGGTGAAAAAGTTGGAAGTGGAAGAAAAAACCCTTATACACTATAGTCTAATCATCACATTGGATAACACTCATTAATATAAAAATTAATATCATAATGATAGGATTTGACAAGGTGACTCGTTACGGCCATCACTTTCACAAAAGGAACAAACAGTTACCGGTCAAAAGGAACGTGTCAATGTTATGAACTAAACGAAACTTCCCACTCCTTTTCCGCTTCATAGAAAAAGTCACCACTCCATTTTCTTTCCATAAAAAAGCAACCACGCCACCTCACTCAACTATCAATTATCTCAGTTGATTTAAAAGCCAGCAGACCATTACCCATCACCATCACTTTTAGAAAATGACCTGAAAAAACAACGTCAAAAAGAAAACACAATAATGAGTTTATTTTTAGAAACAAAAAAGGGAATTTACTTCAATTTGGTATAAAAATAAAAAATAAAAATATTTCAAAAACTGCAGCAATCTCTCCATCCTCGCTACCATGCAATGGTCATTCCAATTATCTTCGTTGATTTAAAACCTACCAAATAGTTACCCATCAAAATAATTATCATCCATTAAATAAGAAATCTAGATTTAAAGCTCATGACATAATGATGTGATTATCACAGCATTATTCTAAAAATAGCACCTTCCAACTCCACATCAATTCCATTTAAAAACACCCACTCCATGCATGTTTCTTTTTTTTGGAAAAATAGGCCACTCCCTCCATCCTGACACAATGATGATGTTTCAGTTTTCCGTAAAAATCTATCGATCCCTCCATGTCTTTGGAGAAAAATCAACCACTGTCTCCATCCTTTCCAGCTTGCTGGGGTCATCAAGTTTACATATTACATCATTATTCTAAAAATAGCACCTTCCAACTCCACTTCAATTCCTTTAAAAAACAGCCACTCCATCCATGTTTCTTATTTTGGAAAAATAGGCCACTCCCTCCATCCTGACACAATGGTGATGTTTCAGTTTTCCATAAAAATCCTTCGATCCCTCTGGGGTCATCAATTGCCGAAAACGACGGGACCAATTGCACGGTTGGATTTATCTGTGAAACAATTGATATATCACTATCAACACGGTTATATATCACTATCAGTATCATAACAAATCAATCGAAAAGGGAGAGACTATTGCTGAAAACGAGAGACCAATTGCCCACTCCTACACGATTGCACTGATAGAGAATCTCTGGGAAAGGGTTATTCAAAAAAAGAGGCATATGGACTTTGAAAGCTTTTTCCCTTTAAATGGTTGTTCAAGAAACGATATATATCCGTTAATAGATATATATCCGTTTAAAGCAACAATATATCAAAATATATAGAAGATTGCAAAAATATTATCATTTGGTCTGGGTGGTTTGAATTCCTCCTCTTCATCATGTCTACGTGTTGTGTGAAATAGGTTGGTTGTCTATGTTATATTATGTAACAGGAGATAAGGCGAACAGTTTCCCAACTTCAAAGGAATGGTGGCAGAGCAACAATCACTGTTCTATCTTAGTAATGGATTCTTTTAATTTCAGGTATATAGTAATATTTCATTTCCACTCTGCTTTTGTCTACTAGCTACATAGTAATGTGCTTTGTCCTTTTATGAAAAACAGAATTTTTAGACAATGCAATAGCTGAGCTATTGTCACAAAATATTACTGTCCCTTTTACCT
The DNA here is from genome assembly GCA_034641835.2 of Pinus albicaulis. Classification (NCBI taxonomy): domain Eukaryota; kingdom Viridiplantae; phylum Streptophyta; class Pinopsida; order Pinales; family Pinaceae; genus Pinus; species Pinus albicaulis. The sequence goes on from CM076570.1 coordinate 929,458,793, forward strand.
ATTCTTGGCATAAACTTCTCAACATTTTTCTCATCCAAACTGCTTGACACGCTGCTGCTGTAGCTGCCACATATTCTGCCTCTACTGTAGATAATGCTACAATGGGTTGTTTCTTAGAAGCCCATGAAATGGCTCCTGAACCCATGTGAAAAACATAACTGGAAGTGCTCTTCCGATCATCAACACTTCCAGCCCAATCGCTGTCAGTGTATCCAACTAAATCTGAACATTCTGAAGCAGTATACAAGATACCAAACCTTTTAGTACCTTTAACATACCTCAGAATTCTTTTTGCTGCTTGCCAATGTGCATCCTTTGTCTTTTCCATGAATCTGGAAATCAGATTAACAACATGCATTATGTCCAGCCTAGTTGCAGTCAAATACATGAGGCTGCCAACTATGCTCTTGTATAAGCTAGGATCAAAATCCTTACTGTTGTCCTCTCTGCTAAGTTTTAATCCCATCACTGTGGGAGTGATTGTTGCTTTACATTCCTGCATGTTAAATCTTTCAAGAACCTCATTAACATACTTTGTCTGTGAGATAAAAATCCCATTTTCATTTTGTTCTACTTCTATTCCCAAGAAGTATTTGAACAAACCCATGTCAGTCATTTCAAATTCTTCTTTCATGACTGTTTTAAAATGTTCAATAAGGTAATCATCATTACCTGTAAAAATAACATCATCAACATACAAAACTACAATCAAGATTTTTCCATCTTTTTCTTTGATGTAGAGAGTGGGTTCTCCCTCACACTTTTCAAATCCATTTTCCAGTAGATATGAATCTATCCCACTGTACCACGCTCTTGGCACTTGCTTTAGTCCATAAAGAGATTTCTTCAACTTGCATACTTTGTGCTCTTGACCTTTCTTTTCATAGCCGAGAGGTTGATCTATGTAAACCTCTTCCATTAACACTCCATTTAGAAACACTGACTTCACGTCCATTTGGTAAACTTTCCACTTGTTTTGTGTTGCTATGGAGAGCATTGCTCTCACGGTTTCCATTCTAGCAACCGTGCGAAAGTTTCCTCATAATCTATTCCATGCTTCTGCTTATAGCCTTTGACAACAAGTCTTGCCTTGTGTCTCTCTATTCTACCTTCAGCATTACTCTTGGTCTTGTAGACCCATTTAACTCCAATGACATCTTTACCTTTTGGGAGTTCAACCAAATCCCAAGTTTTGTTTCTTTCTATGGCATTAATCTCCTCATCCATAGCTTCTATCCATTTCTCATTCTTAAAAGCTTTTTTGAAATGAACAGGATCATCAACATGACAATATAAAGCAAAAAAAGAATTGATACCTTCATTAGCTATATCTTGTTCATAAATATCTTTCAAACTTCTAAATTTCTTACCTCTTTCAGTAGGTGTACAAATGCTTGAAGAAGCACTTGAATTTCCTCCTTATGGTGTGCTTGTCGAAGCACTTTCATTTCTCCTCAAGGGTGTGCTCTACTTCTCTTTTGTTGGTGTCGCTGTTTGGGGATGTATTTCAGCCAACTCATCATCATTTTCATCATGAGATAAACAGTGTTTAACATTCACTGTTTTCTCTATGCTTCCATTCCAAGTTTCCTCTTCAATGAACTGAACGTCCCTGCTCACAATAAACTTCTTGGTGGATGGGTTATATAACCTGTATGCCTTGGATTCCTCACTGTATCCAATAAAAATACATTTCGCCCCCTTGCTGTCGAACTTCTTCCTTAGCTGATCTGGAATTTGTGCATAAGCCACACATCCAAAAACCTTCATGTGTGTGACACTTTTCTTTGTGCCACTCCATGCATCTTCCGGCACTTTGTTCATAACTGCTTTTGTAGGGCACCTATTCAAAATATATGTTTCACAATGTACAGCTTCTGCCCAATAATCATTAGGCAAATTCTTTGCCTTTAACATACTCCTTGCCATGTCCATTATGGTTCTGTTCTTCCTTTCGGCTACTCCATTTTGCTGCAGAGTATATCTAGTTGTAAACTAATTTTGAATACCATTTTCTCTACAAAAATGTAGAAAATATTTAGATATATACTCACCTCCTCTATCAGCCCTTAAGACTTTGATATGCAGCCCACTTTGTTTCTCAACAAGTTCTTTGAAATTGCAAAAATTTTCAAACACTTCACTTTTGTTTTTCAAAAAATAAACCCAATTTCTTCTTGTAAAATCATCTATGAATGTTAAGATATAGTGGCTGTTATAAAGTGATGGAGTTTGCATCGATCCACACACATCTGAGTGGACAATCTCTAAGGGTGCTTTTGCCCTTATGCTTTTCCTGGAAGGAAAACTTTCTCTGTGTTGTTTCCCCAAGATACAACCTTCACAAAGGCTGTCCGGTTTCTCTATCAATGGTAAACCACTTAGCATTCCTTTTCTGTTCAACAAATTTAGGCCTCCAAAGTTGAGATGTCCAAATCTCAAGTGCCATAACCAATTATCTTCTTTTGGTTCGCTTTGGAAAGTCTCTTGTGCAACTGCTGCTTTCTCTTCACCATTCTTCAAATCTGCTCTCATTCTGAGAGGGAACATCCTGTTCCTCGTCATATTTACTTCAGCAATACACTGTTTGCTGGGTGTTTTATCCATGATGGTACAAACATCATCTTCAAAGAAAACATTATACCCCTTATGAACAAGCTGTCCAATACTTAAGAGTTTACACTTCATTCCTGGAACATAATAAACATCTGCTATGGATTTCTTTGCACCTAATCTTGTTAAAACATTCACATCTCCTTTTCCCATAACAGAAACTTTGCTATCAGTTCCTAGTGTGACTTGTGACTACACACTCTCATCTAACATAGAAAACATTGCTAAGTTTCCTATCATATGGTTACTACAACTGGAGTCTAGAAACCATAAGTCTTCACTTTTTTCTTCAGCCATATTACAAGCTAAAAACAAATTATTTTGGCTGCTATTTTCCTTAGTGAAATTTGCACTAGTTCTATTTTCCATATCTTGCTACTTCTTTCTACATTCATTAGCATAATGACCATATTTTTTACAATGGTAACATTGGACATTGGATTTATCATACCTTTGTCCTTGAGCATTCTGTTGACCACTCTGTTGGCTGTTACCTTGGCCGTGGCTGTGATCTTGACTGTTGCACCTTCCATGTGAATGTGAAGGGTTGTTCCTTCCACCTCTGTTTTGGCTTCTGCCTCTTCCTCTTTTGTTTCCTCTGCCTTGCCCTCTTCCTCTTCCGAAAGACATCTGGGTCTTAAAAGCATGTTCTAGAGATGAGTTTTCACTCCTACCCAATCTTTTTTCATGGGTCATCAGTGATGCATGTAGCTCATCCACTGAAACTTTGTGAAATCCTTGGTCTCCTCTATGGTAGTGACAATCACATCAAATCTTGAGGGTAGACTTCTCAAGAGTTTTTCCACAATCCTCTTGTCTTTAAGAGTCTCTCCATGAGATCTAATTTGTGTGACCATTCCAATGACATGAGTGAAGAATGAGTCAATAGTGTCTGACTCTTTCATACAAAGAGTCTCAAAGTCTCTCCTCAGCAACTGATGTTTTGTTGTCTTCAATTTTTCCATACCTTGATAGGCTGTCTTGAGAGTTTCCCATGCTTCTTTGGATCTCTTAGCTACTGCTATCCTCGGAAACACACGTTCATTCACTGCTTGATACAAAAAGAAAAGAGCCTTGGCATATTTCTTCTTATTTCTCTTCAACTGTTCTCTTCCTGCTTGAGTTAAAACATAAAACTCTGCTTCATTTGCTGGCTCTTCAAAGCCATCCTCAACAAATTCCCATAAGTCTTGGGAGACAAATAAAGCTCTCATAGTTATTGACCAGTAGTCATAATTTTTCCCATTAAATTGTGGGAGATGGATATTTCCCATACCCATACCAGTGCTGGCTCGAGCCATTCTGCACTCTTAACTATGATTCAAAAACACTTGACTATGTGTTTAAAATTAACTAACTGTACTGCAACAGTAACACAAAACTGTATAGAGAAATACCTTTGGATTCTTCTTGTCTGAACCTTCACACTGCTGGAGAGGCTTCTGCAATAAAGAACTCCTTTCCTTCAGCTTATTTGACCTTCAAATAGCCTGGACTGCTCTGATACCATGTTGGAATATTGAAAATTCTAGAATTGATAATGGAGAAATTAAATTCTCCCTCTTTAACACAGAGAAATAAATTTCACTCTCAGAAAAAACAGAGTTTTCAACTTAATAAAACAAATTTGTATTCCATAAAAAATGTTTACAAGTTCTTCCTCAACACATAGGGATTACAACTGTTGGACTGTTACAAGACACAGTTCCAAAACACAAAAAAACTCTTCTCTATCTCAAAAAAAAAACTCTGTTGTGAATTTTTATTCACTGTCTCTGTCTATTAAAAAAAACAGCTCTCTGTTTTTTTTATAAAACATACATTGTTGTGTATAATTTTAATTCTGCTCTGTCTTAAAAAAAAAACAATTGCACTGTTGTGCATAATAAAAATATTCTGTGTGTATTAAAAATAATTACAATGATGTTCTATATATAAACAAAATATCTCAAATTCAATTTAATGTCATTCATTGACATATATCAAAAAAAATCACCGCTTGAAAATTCATTTATGGCATCATAAATTATGCCGGCACCACTTGAAAAATTCATTTATGGTGAATTTGGCTTGGTGGCAGAAGTGGTTGTAGATTGGTGGTGCGCTGGAGGTGTGCGGTGGTGCATGGGTGGAGACACCATTTTCTAGTGGTTGCGGGGGTTCCTCTCCGCTGGCTCAATACGGACGGGGTATGGCCCCGCACTAAATGATGACCGTTGATTGCTTGGTCAACCTCCGATTGGTTGGTCAACAGCGGGGGTTCACCACTTGTTAACTTCCGAGCGATTAGTGCTCCCGCTAACCGTCAATCTCCACCAACCTACTGCACCTTTAACCCTGTGCTATTCATCGTCCTACCGCCTGTTAATTCGTTCCGGCAGTTTGAAATTACATTCCAACAATTTCTGTAAAGATTGTTCCAGGGATAGGAAAAAGTTGCGCTCAGCTGGTAAATCATGATCACTGCTCCTCGAATCCTTCAATGTTTGCCTTCAACTCTGCTCTCAAGGAAACCCCTAGTCATTTCGTTTCAGTTTTTATTCTTTTAACCTTTACAACCATCTTTGTTCCCATACTTAGGTCCACTGTGCTTCATTGGAGAAAAACTAGACGATTAAGATTTTGATTATTTCTGATTTTTTTCTGATATTTAAACACTCTAGTAAGGAATTAACGTCTTATCATAAGGAATTAACGTTCAATTCTCTAGGTTCCATCTTAGTCAATTCTCTTAGGGGTCAAACTTCCATACTTTGCGTTACTTTGCGTGTTTTGGGAGAAAAAATAAAATATTGTACATGATTAAGATTTCTGATTATACATCCCAAAATCTATGGAGATTAATGCTGCAAAAGGTTTTTGGTTTTTGAAGTATCCATGCCAAATTCGAAGTGTGTAAGGAATGGGAGGGTGAGGTTGCAACGGTGGAAAAGGTCGATCTCTATGGAACCCAACCCAAACCAATATATATATATATATATATATATATATTATACCTTTCTGGAAAAAGAGGAAAGTATAGTCCGAACTCGAAACCCACTTCTATAGAAAGTACACCTTCTCTATGGAAAATATTCCACAGAAAGGAAACATGACTCCTCCAAATATTTACCTGACCGGACTTCGTGGGACTTCTCTCGGAGGAGCATTTGTAAAGACAATCCTTTGACTTTGGAGCATCTGTTTAATTTATGCCGCTCTTATTAAATCATTGTAGTATGTCAATTCATAATGCACCGTTAAAATTTGCAATTTATTTTGATTTAAGTAGTTTTTACTGTAGTTTCTGTGTAATTGTATTGTAGTTTTATTGTATTTAAATTATTTAAATTTTATTAATTTTTTTTTTTATTTAAATAATATTTTTATTTATGTAGTGTAGTTTGATGTGCTTATTGCTTTTAATTATTAAAATGAGATGGTGTAATTCTTTTATTTAAACAAGATGGGCTGCGTGGCAGCAAGTCCCTGCCCCCAACCAAGCGAGATCTGCGGAAACACCTGCCCCTGTACACATCAAAGTCCATGTGCAGGACTATGATTCGATTGAAACAGTAAAGGCCTCAGATCACAAACCCATCAAAGCTCTTCTGAAAATAAATCTCTGCAGCTCCACACAACCACGGAGTTGGTTTCTCCGCATTTTATTGGGAACTTTTAGTGTGGGGTGTTCAACCATACATGCTCTTCGGTTCTTTACAAAGTCCCTATTATATGGGAAAACGAATGGAAGAAAAGCTATGCACAGAATGATGGAGAAGCCAACTCAGTAAAATGCGGAACTTTTAGAGTAGAGTGTTCAACCATACATGCTCTTCGGTTCTTTACAAAGTCCCTGTTATCTGGGAAAACGAATGGAAGAAAAGTTATGCATAGAATGACGGAGAAGCCAACTCGGTAAAATGCGGAATCCGTGGTTGTGTGGAGCTGCAAGTCCCTACCACCAACCTATTATCTTAATAGTCAATATTATAAGCCTATTATATTAATAGTCAATATTATAAGCTAAGTGCCAACTTGGATTCCACATCAAATTATATGACACAATTAAATAAGAAACGTCCCATTGGATTCTCAACATAATGGTCTACGATGAATTTAACATGAATAATACACCATATAAATTAATAGTCAATATTAAAATCTAAGTGCCAAGTTGGATTTCACATCAATTTAAATGACACAATTAAATAAGAAATGTCCGCTTGGCTTCTCAACATAATGGTCTGGATATTCACATAAGTTAAAAAAATTTAATCATCGGGAACATAAGGAAGAATTTCATAGAACAACATCGTAAAGACATCAAAATAATTTTTCAATACTTAATTGACGCTTGACAAACTTGTGGGAAATCATGCCATGATTGCATGCAACCCACGTTGCAGCAAGTTGAAATGGATTTGAAAAGCTTAGATTGAATCACCACTCCTTTGAACACCTTATTTCTGTTCTAAAACCGCCAAGGGCATGCCCAGCCTCCAACAATGCCCTCGCCCAACAGCGCCCTCGCTTTCCTGCACAGGCTAGAAGCTTCATAGGATATGACTACTAAAGGCTGAAGGGCGCAAATATGACGGTGGCATATCCAGTTCCAGTGGCATACCCATAAGCACATAAAGCACACGTTGAAGAGGCAGCAGTTGATCTAGTTGAAGCAGTCGTAGAATTTGTAGTTGCAGGTCCAGCATAAGTAGTTCCAGTCCTTATGGGTTCATATCCCTAGCCATTTTATCCAGTATCAATAGCACCAGCATAAGGGTGATCCAATACTAGTAGATCCGTCAGCATTATTACTTGCTGCCTGATATAAGAAATCTTCAATCTTTTAGCTTGTGCCTATTATTGGTGGAGGATGACAATTATTGCTGTGGAGACAACCCCTGAGAGAAGAACTACACTCCCCCAGATCTATGACCCAATGGGACCCTGAACAGAGAAGACTACGGTGAGAATTGCCCCATGAGTAGTCACGTACACATTTAGCAAGTATTCTATACGGCTACACATTATATGGGTACCAGGTTCTTGACGCATAACGTTAATCTACCGACGATCAGGAATCACAATAATAATAACATGATCTTCAATTCTCAAGAAAACGATGCTGCTGTTGTTGGGTTGATAGTCGATGATAAATCTGATTACCTAACGCAAGAATACAATTTGTAGAGACTTATAACAAAGAGGGGTATTATAATTAGTTTTTATTATAATAATGGACATCACACTTTGTTTTTAAATCCTAATACAAATTTATGCAAGACCCTCCTGGTTTCTGTTTACTGTCCAAACCTCCATTGCAAGCAGAATGGTGCTTCAAATGCAAGCAGAATGGCACTTCGTCATGCAACGCACCTTTCAATCCCTACTTATTACCTTACTTGGCCGAGTCCGAAGTAAAATGGTTCAAACTCGCAGAGGTAAGGCCGTTCTTTGCTAAATAGTTTTGCACAATTTTGAAACTCGTGTTATGGGTGAAGTAATTAATAAGAAAAGCACGAAACTTTGATTTTGTTTACCTTGTTTTACTTCTTCTCCTTCTCAAAGCCACAAGGAAAGTCTCAGATTTCTAAGACTGAAATGGCTTCCCTTCACATTGTATATGAAGATGATAAAAATAGCTTCTCCTGATCGATATTTTTCAGTAGATGCTAGTGGAGGAGACTTCAGAAACTTGGATATGCTGAATAGCTAATTCATTTTAACAATTTTCCTTCTGTGTCTTGCGATATAATAGAAATGCACAATCTTAGTAATGATTCCTACTTTCTCACTGTTTACTAAATTCTTAGTATTGTCTACTATGATTCATAAAAATTCTTATTATTGTCTACTGTGATTCACAAAACCCAAAACTCTGATTCATAAAAACCAAGCAGAGTTTTGTATTAGAAAAACAATTTAAACAAAAAAATTCTTACTATTGTCTACTGTGATTCATAAAAAATCTTATTATTGTCTACTGTGATTCATAAAACCCATTAAAACCGACTAAACCCTATGAGAAAAGAAAATTTCCTTAGAATTCAATTTTATGTCCACCCACCACTCTGAAAAATAAGTTAAAATCGATTGCATGAATGGAGTATTCATAATAGAGCTCCCTAAAGCTGAAAAAGAAAGCTGAAATAGAAATTCAGTGCTTCTGTGAATTTCCTTCAATAAATAGTTACCAGGTAAATTTTGCTTCAGAAAATAAATAGTTACTCTCAGGAAAAATAAGAAAGGAAAAGCCAGATAAAGAAGAGCATATCGATTTTACGCCAATGATCTTCATTTTTTTCCGAGGCAGTTCACTAGAAACACTGGGATTTATTAGCGTTTAATAATTGCTTCAAATATATTACTAGTACCTGTAATGAAGAAGCGGCTTTCCTGTAACTTTTGCAACTTATCGTCAGAATACATGTAGAAATCAAGCATCAAGCTAGAACTGCAACTTCTCGTGCGAATACCTGTAGAAACGAAGTTGAAACCAGTGAGGTTTTGATGCTCGCTTACCTGTTCTGTTCTATTTGCATGACAATGTTGTAGGTAAAGCATTGTTCTCGTAGCATTCATGACAATGTAGATGGCTCTGCATGAGAATGCATGTGAATGTAGGTGGCGCTACATGAGAATGTAGGTGGCAGTTTTTTAGGAGGAGTGAAATTTTTTGAGGAGCAGTGAAAGTTTGAAAGTGAAGGTCTGGTTATGTATTGTATTTCAATAACATTAAATGTTTTAAACTAATGTCAGCATTAGTTTACCTTTCGCTCTCTTAAAATTTGAATGGGTAATATAAGCTATGCTTACGGCCGAACTAATGCTACAGACTACTTTTCGATTACTATAGTCCCTGCCTTAGCCGCAGGCGGCAGGGACTAATAAGATTCACACCTATGTGGTGTAGTTTTTGGTTTAAGTATTGTTTTTAATTATTAAAATAGATTGGTATAATTTGTCCCTCTCAAAATCATTTTTTCATGGTTTCTCATTCATATCATTAAATTTAATTTCTCCAACCATGTAATTTGGATTAAATGGTTTTTTCCAAAGATATATGTGAATTATGTTTTTATATTTAGTGAATATATTTTCATTTATATATTCTAATTTTATATCTTAAAATTTGTTTTTACATAATTATTATAGTTACATTTTATATATTTTCAATACTAAATTAATACTAAATTAGATATGAATGTAAATCATTTTTTTTAAATAATTTTGGCTGTAATTTTTCTTTACTAATATTATATTTTCTATTTTTAATTAATTTCTTATTTATAATTTTTTTATGATTTTAAAATTTAAATACTTAACATGTTATTAAGCTCTATAGAATAAAATATTTTTTAAATAAAATAATGTAATATTTTTTTTCTTTAATTATATATAATATAAAGTAATATTATTTTTCTACTAAAATCTATATTATAAGATTATATAGTAATGTAAATGATTTTTAAGATTAATTTTGAATATGTGTTTTATTAATGTTGGTGTAAAAATTCTTATAAATTTGAATACGGCTTACTAGCTTTTAATTAAAATAGGACAATGTATAATGAAAAAATGTTTGAATTATATAATATAGAATGATAATGCTTTTGTAATTAAATCTATATTATAAAATAAAATTGTAATGTAAATACTTTTTAAGATTGATTTTGAATATATGATTCTTTAATTATCATATATATATATATATATAAGCTTTTATAGATTTAGATACAATACTAGGCATGTAGACTAAGCTAGGCTTAGGCACGAATACACTACCTTAGAGTATACTAGGTTAGGCTAGGCTAGGCTAGGCTAAAATAGAGTAGGCTATGGTAGGCTAGGTTAGGTCATGATAAATAGGCTACGGTAGGTTGGGGTAGACTAGTGCGCTGGAGAAGGCTAGGCTAGAGTAGGTTAGGCTAGAATAGTCTACACTAGAGTAACCTAGGATATAGCAGGCTAAGCTAGCCTATAGTACGATAGAGTAGGCTAGTCTAGGCTAGATTAGGCTAGAGTAGGCTAGAAAAGGTTGGAATAGGATAGCTTAAGCTAGGCTAGGGTAGAGTAGGCTAGGGTAGAATAAGCTATAATAGGATATGCTACACTAGGATATAGTAGGCTAGGCTAGTCTATGCTAGTATATAGTAGGCTATCGTATGCTAGCGTAGAGTAGGCTAGACTAGGCTAGGCTATAATATACTAGAGTAGTCTAGCCTTGTGTAGGCTAGGCGACGCTAGGTTAGGCTAGGCAAGGCTAGTGGGATAGACTAGGCTAAGTTAGACTAGGGTAGGCTAGGCTAGGCTAATATGGAGTAAGATAAGTTAGGATAGAGTAGGCCAGGTTAGGCTAAGGTAATGAAGGATAGGATAGACTACGCTAAAGTACGCTAGGCTAGGCTAAGCTAGGCTAAAGTAGACTAGTAGGCTAGAGTCGGTCAAGCTAGGTTAGGCTAAATTAGACTAGGGTAGAGTATACTAGGCTAAGCTAGAGTAGACTAGCCTAGAGTAGGCTAGCCTAGAGTTGGATAGGCTAGGCTAGATTAGAGTAGACAAGGCTAGGCTAACCTAGGCAAGGCTAGAGTAAGTTTGAGTGGGCAATACTAGGCTAGGATAAGCTAGGATAGACTAGAGTATGCTAGGATAGATTAGGCTAAGATTGAATAGGCTAGAGTAGGAAAGGTTAGGATAGAGCAGGCAAGGCTAGGGTAGTTGAGGCTCGGTTATCCTAGGAAAGAGTAGGCTAGGCTAACCTACAATAGAGTAGGATAGAGTTGGCTAGGATAGATTAGACTAGGTTAAAGTATGTTAGTGTGGCATAGGTTAGGAAAAGTTAGGCGAGGCTAGGATAAAGTGGGCTATGACACGATAGGGTAGGCTACGCTAGGCTAGAGTAGAGTAGGATATGGTTGGGTAGGCTAGTCTAGGATAGGTTAGAGTAGGCTAAGCTAATGTAGGTTTAAAGTATGCTAGGTTAGAATAGAGTAGGCTAGGCTAGGCTAAGCTAGAGTAGAATATGTTATGCTAGAGTAGAATAGTAGGTTAGATTAGGCTAGAAAAGGTTAGGATAAGATAAGCTCGAGTAGGCTAGAGTAGAGTATGCTAGGCTGGGCTAGGTTGGAGTAGCTTAGATTAGGTTAGCCTCATGTAGGTTATTCTATGTTAGGCTAGGCTAAAGTAGGCTAGTAGGCTAGATTAGACTAAGCTAGGCTACACTAGGCTAGAATAGAGTAGCCTAGAGTAGGCTAGGCTACACTATCCTAGTGTAGGCTAGGACAGGTTAGAGTAAGCTAGGCTATGTGAGGCTTGGCTAAACTAGGCTAAGCTAGGCTAATCTAGGCTAAAGTAGGCTAGGCTAGGCTAGGCTAGGCAAAATTAGTCTTGTAGGATAGGCTAGGCTAAGCTAGGTTAGGTTATAGTAGACTAAGATAGAGTAGGCTAGGCTAGGCTAAGCTAGAGTAGGTTAGGATAGGATAAAGTATACTAGCCTACAGTGGGCTAGGCTAGGAAAAGATGCAATAGAGTGGAGAAGGCTATGCTATAGTAGGCTAGGCTAGATTAAACTAGACTAGGGTAGGCTACACTAGGCTAGAAAAGGCTAGAGTTGTCTAGGCTAGCATAAGTTAAGCTAGGCTAGGCTACAGTAGGCTAGGATTGAATATGCTATAGTAGGTTAGGCTGTGATACAATCGGCTAGGACAAGTTAGGCTAGGAAAGAGTAGGCTTGGCTATGATATGAAATAGTATGCTAGAAAAGGTAGAGTATGTAGGGGAGGCTAAGATAGATTAGGCTAGGCTAGATTAAGCTAGGATTCAATATGTTAGAGTAGGCTAGGCTAGGATAGAGTAGGCAAATCTAGGTTAGGCTAGACTAAAGTAGGCCAAGCTTGGCTAATGTAGGCTAGGCTAGGCTAAAGTAGGCTAATAGGCTAGAGTATACTAAGCTAGGTAAGCTAGGCTAAAACATACTAGGCTAGAGTAAGATAGGTGATATTTTGTTTGAGTATGCTAGGCTAGGTTAGAGTGGGCTATCCAAGTGTAGGCTGGGCTATAATAGGGTTGGCTAAAGTAGGCTAGGCTAAGCTACACTAGGGTAAGAAAAAGTACTCTGGTAGGCTAGAGTAGGCTAAGGTAGGATAGGTTAGAGTTGACTAAGATAGAGTAGGCTAGGCTAGGCTAAGCTAAAGTAGGTTAGGCTAGGATAGAGTAGGATAACCAATAGTAGGCTAAGCTAGGATAGGTGTTATCACTAGAAAATCAGAGAAGAAAAGATGACATTATTAAATGTCAAGCAGAAGGATTTACAGGGATGAGGTACATTGGAGGATCTAAAAAATTTTAAAAATATCTAAGGTCAAGAGGCAAAATAAAATTGCGCACCAATAACACAGGTGAAATGCACCTTTGCATGCACTTTCCTTCGATAGGCACACTAGTCTGCACGGCTTTCCCTCAAAAATTTGTGCGGTCCTAGGAGTAGCGGAAGTCACTTTCCAAAACTGTTTGACACACTTCAGGAAATGATCCTACACTTGAGGCCACCCAAGGATAGCCACCTAAGCCACCTTGGGACCTCAAGGGAGCACACAAAGGAATCAAGTGGCACACAAAGGAATCAACCCTCTCTCTTGGGTCACCATCCACCAATCTACCAAGAGAGGGAAGGAGAATTTGAGTTCACCTATAAATGGTCACCAAGAGATGAACAAAATGAGAGCACATTGTTATGCTGGCCAAATTTCCCATGAGAAATCCAGTAGTCTGCAATCTAGAGCAGTAGTAGAGAGGGGATTTGGTTGTTGGCCATCCAACAACTTCAATCATTTGGGGTAGAGAGAGAGACCTTGCGACAACAACTAAAGGGTAAAAACATCCTTGCACAGGGTATTAGAGCTCCATAGTTCCAAGGATCCTTTGGAAAGTGTGTAACATAGTATATTTCTTCCTAACAATGAGCAATAAGAGGGGACTTTGATTCCCCCATTTTCATTATTTCTACGTTTGACTCTTTATGAGATTTTGTATTTATGTTTATTTTAGTTGTGTTTTTTCTCTATATATGCATACTATACCATGATTTAGTGTGTTCTATATTTTATAGCATGTGTTCACTAACCCACTGACCATCTTTTTTCTGCCGGTAACCATAGCTTGGAGGTAGTGACCACTCCTCCTAAGCACCGATGGATTGGTACACTTGTGAACCAAAACCACAACCACAGGATTGGCGACTCTAATGGCTTTAATTTTTTAGTTAAGTGGTTGCGCTTGTTGTAGGGAACTTCTCTTGACTTTGGAGTGTTGCTAGGACAACTCCCTTTCTTTTCTCCTCTGCTCATTCACCCACAGTGAAAATTTGAAGTTCAGGAGTTTCAGAAACTTTTTGCAAGAAAATTGCATGCATTTCACTTAGACAACCATGCCCGGTTGCACGCGTTCAACGCTGACTAGGGAACATATCTCTTTGTTATTTTCTTCAGTTTCCCAATTGTAAAGTGCCTGGCAGCCCAAAGAAAAATTTCCAGCCATGTGTATGGTGTCCCGAGACTGTTTAGAACTTGCTTTTGGCTGCATTTTGGTACAGCTAGTGGCTAGTTTTAAATTTTGAAGTTTATTTTCACAAAAAACCACATAGTTTAAGTAGGGGGAAATTTAATTGCAATCTGAAATAACTTATTTTTTTGAAAATAGATACCAGAAACACATAGATAATTAGCCGGAGTAAGTGGCCCCAATCCACATATGCTTAGCTAGTTTTCATTTTTTCTAGTTATATCATCAATTTTAGTTTACATTTTTGCACTAGGAGTTGGGACAAGGAATTAATTATTTTAAGAGAAGCAAGTAATATTTGTTGCCTTTGCACCTTTTGGTGACCCTAGGAAAGCATATGGAAGATCTCTTCTAATAATTTTCCATATCCCTTTAGTTAATCACTTAGATTAATTAGGAAATGTTTTAAGGTGCCCACTATCCACACATGATTTGCTTATAGCAATGAAAAATCAAACATAGATTAATACATGACGTGTAAAGGATCACCACATATCCACATCTTAAAAATGTGTGATTGTTCAATTTTTTCTCACACACTTCCACACCATAAGTGAAGTAAATCCACCTTAAAAATAACCTCCCTAAACTCATTAAATCTCCCCACAGGGACCAAAAGAGAAAGTATAGTTCAGGTTAGGACCAATGGGGTAGGCATCCAATAAGCCTCCTTAGTCAGTTTTCATATTGAAACATAGAAGTTGACTTTTTAGGGAGCTTTAAACCTGTCTATCCACCCATGGAAAAGAAAACTCGAGCACCATAGAGACCCGATTCAGAGGGGGTTAAGCTTAGGCCCAGTGTCTGCGATATTATTTGGGGATACCTAACCCATATAATACTAGGTACTGGTAGCTAATTTACCAAGAAGCTCAAGACTCGAACGCTCACATGGGACGATGGTACTTAGTGACCAAATCTATGGCATCATTCCCTATAGGTGATGGTGCAGGAAACACTAGATCCTCTACCCATTACCTTGGTTGATTCTTTGTCTGCTGTAAGGCGTTGCCATTTCTTTCAGGACGTTAGCCCCAGTACCCACCAGAAGATATCTTCACAAAGCCCAGTAACGATTGAGAGTGTGAGGACGTTTTAGGTCTCTAGGATTTTGAGTATCACGCACCAAAACAACCAAAACCAATTTTTTTGATTGATTGATCCCATAGGAATAATTTAAAGGAAAATTTTTATTTTTTTTCACTTTTCTTTATGTATGTTGTCACCATTTTTTCTTTGATACTTCACCTCTCATAGAATTGAAGATTTTTTCCAAAACCATACCTAGTTGACACCATAATGGACCCAACGGGACCTCATCGATCTAGATATATTTTAGACCTCCCCCCATTACCCAGAGGAGTTCCTAGCTTTTCGCCTTTTAGGCATCAAAGACGGAACACCACCAACCTTATTGGTTCATCCTTCATAGGGACATATTTATTTGGGAACCCTCGAGGGTCACCCAACGCCACACCAGTGGAAACACCCACAAGGTCACCACATACCACTCCTCCCACAACCCCTAGGGGGCAAAGGAGCGCTACCCATTCTGGGAACTAGCTAAAAACACAACCATGTACGTCACAAACAAACCCCATATCTAACTAGAACACTGTGTATTCACAGTCTGCAATGGCTCTCAACCCACATTCATCGTTTTTATCATCATTGAACTTACTCGATCTAACCAAGTTAACGAATGACCCTATTGCAGACAACCCAAAATGGCCCCCCATGCCCACGAAGCTCCCTTCAGAGATCCCAAAATTTTAAGGGAAGTAAGCAGAAGACCACAGAAATCATGTAATGAATTTCCACTTATGGTGTTCGTGGAGCAACATCATTGATTACACTGTTCGGCTAAGAATTTTTTAGCGTACCTTAACCAGACCAGTTGTGAAATGGTATGTAGAGAAACCTTCTGCTACACATGGAACCTTTAGTGCCCTCTCTATTGTGTTCCTTACCTATTTTTCAGTTACCCATCCACCATGATTCAGGGATGGAATAACTGGTCCATTTTAGGTAGACCCCAGCCATCCACATCTCAGACCATCTCCACGAAGGTCAGCGATGACATAGTTTATGGAAAGAAAAACTCGACGATCGAATTCTATTAGACCTATTCCTGAAAACTCTCACTTCAGATATTTCAAAGGATGTAGCCACCCAAAAGCCCACATCCAAAGATGATGCCATCAATAAAGCCCAGCAGCTCGAGATGATATACACATAGTTAGGATATGTTTACAATATCTTGCCTAACTCCCCGCACCTGCAAACTTACAAAGAATTTCCAAGCGTGTCGAACACCGCAAACGGATTTATTGGGTCACTAACCTAAAATCACCTAAGCAGCAGTGTCCAATACCCCGATTATGCATATGATCCTAACCAGAACATCTTGCAAGCCGGCTACCAAAATCATCATGCACCTTCGCAGAACATGACCAATAGGGTGTAGTCATATCATCACCAGCAAGGAGGACCATACACTCTAGCACAAGGGACCTAGTACACGGCTAGAAATATTGGTGGAAGAAGTCCCCCCCAGCAATCATTCATAAATCAGGGACCGAGACCACAATATTCCCAATCCCCAACACAAAACCCACCAATGCAGAATAATGCATAGGTGAAATTTGTGCAACCTTCCGAGTCACAATTGCGCCAATTATATAATTAGGATAATCCTAGTTATCCTCCAAACACGGAAAGGAAAAAATCAAAAAACAAACAAAAGGGAAATCTTGGACAGGGGGGAAACAACCAACAACGCCCTCTGCTATCTCAGACCGGGGGAAACTCCAGCTGAAATCAAAACCATGAAACAAATAACTCCCAAGTGTAGAACAAGATGGATAATCTTTAGACCAACCACTCTTGCACCATATGTGGTGAATATGGCCATTAAAATCACCAATGTCTTGATCTCCCTGCGTTGAATAAGCGTCAGGGTAACCAAGGACAAGGGGGATCCTCATAGCAGACAATCATCATGCAGGAGCCCTTCCCCCACCAAGGGATAGTTACCACCCACTAGCAATAAACAACTCCCGGCGATTCCAGAAAAAACAACCACAAAATCTACATGACTAACGAAGAAATGTTTTTCAGACACAGAATCGAAATTAAGATACCCCACCAGAAATTAATTCGTCAGGGGCTAGCACGAGTGCACCAATAGCACTGTTGACCATATCAAAGATACCTATTTAACCCTTGCCAAAAAGGGTTAAGGGGCCAAATAGGCAAGCAAGAAACCACTCCAAGGCGACCCATAATGACAGTATTATGGACGATTTATCTCAATCTCCTACGGCCATGTAAGCCTTGGAAATTTTTCAATCATGCCCAAAGTAAAGGAAAACCCTAATTTCCACATTAGGCACCATCTACCTTGCCAATTCACGCTTGATGGCTTTCGATTTAGATAAAGCCACCCCTAGGCTTCCTTTGATGGTCGCCTTCCAGATACCGGTGTTAGTCCAAAATATCTCTATTCACCGCTATATCATTGACGAGGGTGCATCCACATGCATGACGTCAAAGAAGGTTTTGCAGAAGTTAGGGTCTCCCAAACTTAAACCAGCAAACATCACACTCAGAGCATATGATGGGTGCCCATCTGCTCCCATTAGTCTCTACTAAAATGTCCCATTTTGCTTGGCCGGAAAGACGGTCCTTATAGACATTGAGGTCTTGCATGCCCAGTTAGATTACAACATACTCGTTGGGAGGAGTTATATGTACGCCATGACAATCATATCATCCTCCATTTTCTGAACCATGATGTTTCCCCACAAGGATCAGATCATTATTGTCGACCAATTGAAATACCATAAAAAGCGACCCATGACACACGCCAATGGTGTCCTACCCTACGTATACACATACATTGAGATGCTTACACAGTACAAATAATATGGCCCTCACGAATTGAAACTGTCATTTATCCTAGGCTCATTCCTAGGAGATCCCCCTGTCATACCAGAATCACCTGCTGATATCAAAGAGGCTCTGGTGTGCATGATGTATACATCAAGCACCAACACCAGCCATGAGACAAAGAAGATTAGTAATGATACTAAGAAGTATGCTACACTGGCCTCTCTTTCATATGTCATCTCCCAAACTCCTTTCCTATACCCCCACCTGTTTTGTGTCACAATAGGTCTTGGAAACAGTAGTGTTGCCAAATATATCTTTCGCAATACTAGTTTGGTACTTAGTCCTACCTACCTCAACCGGAGCAACAAGCATCACCTCTATAGGGTTAATCCCCCTCACTCCTGAGGAGACCCCACCTATTAAAATAGTGGTCGCCACTAAACCACCCAAGGAAACTCCCGTCGCAAAACCGGTTGTCACAGCCAGGAAAATCGATAAAAAGGGGAATAAGGTAGAAAATCCCATCATAAAACAAGAATTACAACCTTGCGCCATATGCAACATAGTAGGCCACCCTACCCATATCTTCGTGGCACTGGAAGAATTAAAACCACTCCTTATCCTTGTGGTAAATATTGCGGTGACAAGTTCCTGTAAAAAGGAACCAGCGGCCAAAATTCAGGGCAAGGCATTGCGTACCAACCACAAATGCGCCATTTGTGACATTTATGGGAATTACACCTATCATTTCCTAGAATATCATGATACGTGGATGCCCTACATGCCATCGAGAAATCATACGAAGAGTATCCCTCTATGCAGTCACATGGAGAAGAACCTTGCATAATATTGTACATGCAGGAAGCATGACAGTCACCAAAACTTCTGTCGTTCATCCCCCCTCCCCTTATCAAACGTTGTGTGCTCTACGATGCACGAAATTAGTTCATCACTGAACGTGCAACCCTAGAATTGTTTCAGCGGTGGTATCCATTTAATGTAGTATACTGCACTAACCCTCTAGCCATCCAACATTATTGTCAGGTGTGTGGTGGTGACCACCCATTGTGCCATTGCCACTACATCCCTCGATTCCACTTAGCACTAACGATGCTATGCACTGTCATCGTTTGCCTCTCCCTTGAAGACAACTCTGACACGAAATCCATGGATAGCTCGAAAATGCAAGAGGATGTGACAAGTAGGTACGTTCTCTTCCTGTCAGCTGAAAAGAAACCTATCGGGGAATCCTTATTTACCTCACCCCACCCTCCACAAACAATACCAACATGTGCTTTGTGTAATCAATGCAACCATGTGGTCAGCACTTGCCCTGACCTAGAAGCGCTACACCGTTGATACCTGATCATGTTGCCAAACGAAGAGGATGGGAGAACCCATGTAAGGATTTTTTGCCTAGTATGTCAAGGAAACCACCATGAGCAACGATGTACGTATATCCCTCAGGTGTGCCCTATAATTGACATGATACATTTATTAGAGATGAACCACGAGGATATCATCAATCCAGAGCTCAAAAGCCCTAATAAAAGGAATATCGCCCAAAGGCAATCTACTCCATTCACATTCCAGCACATTGGGCAAGTTAAGAAGATGCATACCCCTAGTATGGCCCATGTCCAACCTAGGCCAACATGCAGGCTATGCGATAGATTCAACCACCATGTCAATCAGTGCAAAGAACTGAAGCACCTTGCGAAATTTTTTCGCATAGTCTCTTTCCTACCGCAAAGACATCTCTTTAACCAAGAGAAGATCACTAACTACTATTGCCAGATTTTCTCACACTTTCATCATACAATAAAATGTAATCATCTCCCAAATCTTAGAGAGGCAAGAGCAGCATTAATTCTACACTCCCCAAGAGAGATAGACTTACCCGAGCCAAAAATTTGGAAATGGCAGCAGATAAATCTCTCCCCCACACCTTATCCTTTCCGAGTGTCCACTTCAGGGACGAATAGTAGTGTTGGTCCCCACATAAGCTAATCAGTTGGCACATTTGTACCATGCACCATTTTCACCGACCATAACCACGAAATAGAGTAATTATCGTTAATGAAAACATTCAAGCACCTTTGTACCAGGCACAACTTCCAAATTCCATAAACTTCCCAACCTAAGGAGGAAACTAGCCTTGCTCTCACGCAATATGCCACGATGGAGATCCCCCCCCCCCCACCAAATGCTAATGATACGATACATCACGTACGATTCATATCATCATGTATCAGAACCATGACTCGGGTTGTTTGCTCATCAGTCATAGGCATCGAGTCAGCTGCAACTACGAGAGTAGTTGTACCAACGACTGTGCAAACCCAATCCGTCTGAACTCTATCGACCACGTTTGGTTCCACCATATCTATGATGGAATCATTTTCATGTCTATCAACCAGCTCCGTTAGGACTGAACCTATTCCTCACGGCCCTGCACAGACGCAATCCCCCTTAGGATCCTTATTTCATTCAAATGAGGACATACTTGAAGCCATGATGGAACCTGATTATCCATGGGATGCAATGCATCACCACTCATTATTTCTCCTTGAAATAACATTCATACCTAACAAAATAGGAAGCCAGGAGATTTATGCAATCGAGTCAAAATATTTCCTTCCACTAGAGAAAGTCGATTGGTTGAAAAACCCCATTCTGATGCCCGACGCGTTCGAAGAAGGGAACATGTTGAATGTTTCACCTACCATCAAGGTGAATATCTCTAGGAACCCTGAAAAAGTCGAAGAATTCGCATTGGGGGCAGCATGTTCACTTGAAGAGATAACCTCTTACACCTAGTTGTTGCAAGATTATTGAGATATCTTCGCATGGGATTACTCGGAAATTCTCGGGCTTACTCCCACCATTGTGGAGCACCATATTGACACCTGGCCTGACATACCACCAATACATCAAAAACAACATCAGTTCTACCCATCCAAGGCATGAGCGATTAAATGATAAATCGATAAGCTTCACAAAGCCGGGTTCATTTACCCCATCTCTTATACATCGTGGGTTTCCAACCTTGTTCCTGTCATGAAAAAACAAGGCACCATATGCTTTTGTACCGACTTCTGTGATTTGAACAAAGCTTTTCTGAAGGAAAACTACCCTGCCCCATTCATCGACCAAGTCATTGATGCTTGTGTGGGACATGAGGCCCTCTCCTTCATGGACAGTTTCTCTGGGTACAATCAAATTCAAATCTGCCATACTGACCAGTAGAAGATCGCATTCACTACCCCCTGGGGCACATTCGCATACAGGGTAATGCCATTCGACCAAAATAATGTTGGAGCCACCTTCTAGAGGGACATGAATTATAAATTTCATGATTTGGCTCACCTTATTCTCGCCTACTTGGATGACCTCACTGTTCGATCCAAGAAGTGATTAGACCACCTCGAGGATCTGCGACTAGTATTCCAACGATTTCAGCAATACAACCTACGCTTGAACCCCCTCAAGTTCATCTTCTAAGTCACAGCAGGAATAATTTTAGGTCTTGTCATATCCCAGCAAGGAATTAGAGTGGACCCCCTCAAGGTCCAAGCCATCAAAGAACTACCTCCACCTCAAACCCTTAGGCAACTACAAAGATTGCAAGGAAAGGCCAATTTTCTGAGACGCTTCGTCCCAGATTACACCACTTGTGCTCAAGGATTCCTATGTCTCCTTCGTTAGGACATCCCATTCAAATGTGATGGCCAAGCCCAACAAGCATTCGATGCCCTAGAAGACACCTTATCTTCAGCACCACTAATCAGTCCCCCAGTCTACATCAAGGACTACATCATGAATATATCAACATTTGAGACCTCTTTGGCCAGAGTATTGATCCAGAAGGGCCCAGATGGGAAGGAGCATATAATCTATTACGTTAGTAAAACCTTATCAGGCCCAACATTTAGATATGAGCCCGAATAAAAGACTACCCTAGTGCTAATTCACGCAATCCAAAAACTTCGCCACTACATCATCTTAAAGACCACAACAGTCATTACATATATTAATCCCATCAAACATCTGCTCACATTTCATTTAATGAACCACAAATATGGTCTCTGGATAGTCATTCTGCAAGAATATGACTTACAGTTTCGCTCTCCCAAGACCAAAAAGGCATTAGAGTTAGAAAAGTTCATTACGAACCTCCCAAGTCACACCAAAGGATCAGCAGTCAACGATTCATTACTGGACAAACATCTCTTCCTCGTAGCAACCAGAAACTCTTGGTATGAATATATCCTCCTCTTTTTACGAACCCAAAAGTTCAGACCCCATATTATTCATAACGACCATCTGCGCATTCGCCATCAAGCCCCTCGATACCTCCTTATGCGATATGTCTTATACGGACAAGGCGTTGACACCATATTACGTCAATGCCTCACCCATGACCAAGCTGAGCAAGCCCTTAATTACTGCCACAGCAAAGCTTGCGATGACCACCTCTCCGGAATGGACACAAACAAAAAATTCCTACGGGTAGGATATTTTTGGCCCACTTTATTTCATGATTGAATTTCAGTGGTCAAGAGGTGCGAGCGATGCCAACGGTTTGTTCACAACGCAAGAGCCCCTCTAGCCCCCCTGCACCCGATCATATTCAGTGGTTCTTTCTGCAAATGGGGGATTGAATTCATGAAATGCATCATCGTCGGGCAATAAAAAATACATTATTGTAGTTGTTGATTATTTCACCAAGTGGGCAGAAGCTCTGCCCACATAGGACAACACCGTAGAAACCGGTGCATGATTTATGTTTAACCATGTCATTTCCCGGTTCGGTGTACCCAAGGATTTAGTCTCCAACCACAAGAAACAATTCAAAAATGAATATTTTCAGGATCTATATCACCATCTCGGATTCACACATGAATTTTCATCACCATGCTACCCCCAATCCAATGGGCAGGTAGAGGTTGTGAACAAAGTACTCAAAACAATGTTACAATGGATGGTGAATAACCACAAAACAAGATGGCACCACATGATTTTCTGCACTTTATGGGCATACTACATGGCAGTGAAAACATCAATAGGGTTCATACCCTTCCACCCAGTGTACAGGGTCGAAGCCGTGATTCCCATAGAATGCGAAATCCAAATTTTACACACTACCATCGAACTCCTCGATGACACCCAACCTCTAGAGAAATGCTTAGTATAACTAGATGTTGGAACACCTAATCCTACATGGGTAGGTGTGGAATGCGAAAAGTCACAATGGAGTCCAAGTGACCTTGGAATGTGAAACCAAGAGTCACACCATTGTATTATAAATGTACATCATGTATAATGGAAAAAATAAGAGAGCCACACGCTTATCATTCATTGTGTGTTGAGCTTCTTGTGTGTGTGTTCATCTTCCTCATACACCATGTGTGTGCTTAACATGGTGTTTAACATGGTATCAGAGCAGGCGATTGCTGGCCCTGCTCCAAATTGAGTGAGCCATTTGTGTTTATGGCATGTGCATATCTGCAATTTTGCAGCATTTAGAGAGTTTTTGCAGCAGTGATTTTGACATTTTTCCACATTCAGAATTGGTTTTGGAGAAGAGCATCATTCAAAATCCTTGGCAGCATTCAGAAATTGGTTTAGAGACGCAGCCTTGTGCATCTGAAGGTTTTCTCACTGCTTATTTTTCCATTGAAAAATCTCTGCATTTTAAATTCTGCACCATTTTGGAGCTGCTGGAAAAGTGTTTAAAATAAGTTTCTGGAAAATTTCTGAGTTTTTCCATTGAAAATTTCTGCAATTCTGAGTTTTTCTGCTGCTGGAAAATATTTTCTTCTGCTGGGCTATCGGAAAAAAATTTAGGTTTTATTGGCAATCTGCTGTTGCATTTCAATACTTGAAATTTGTACTGCTGCCTTCATTTCTACATTTTGTCCATTTTGCTGTGTATTCAGAAGAAAAATTTGCCTGTTGTTTCAAAAACTAAAATTCCTCTCTGTTGTTTTGATTTAAAAAATAAAAATAAAAATTCCTGCACCTACCGCTCTACCCTCACTTCTAACACTCTCCCAAGTTTACAGTATGCTCCCTCCATACTCTGCTCAATCCCACGACCCTGCGCACGATCCAACCCCTGCGCTACATAATCATACAGCTCTATCGATTCTCCCCATCCTAAATCCCTATACCCACACCTACCCAAACGCTCTGCACATCCTAAACTCCTCACCATACGTGCTCCAGATTCTATTACGGCATACACCGCTCGGCCTCACCCTCCCTGCAACTAAATGCTCGACCTCCCAAATCTGCCCCTCCCAACCTCTCAAAACCCTGCTCAAAACACTACATCGATTCCCTATCTACTGCTCACACCCCTCGAGCTATCCCTCTACCTGCAAATGCACCCCCTTAACCTGCGTCCCTACGCTGCTCATACCCCGGTTCTCTCCTTCCTCCCACCACTCACGGCATCACACTCCAATCATGGCATCACACTCCTTACCTCCCACACAGTCATTTGACTCACTCGCCATGGCCCTCCCTACGCACCTACCTACCCGCCCACAACACTGCTCTCACAACGCTTCTACCTACCTCCCTTTCAACTTGGCCATTCGGCCTTTCAATTTTAGAAATCGACTTTTAATAAATCTCCCTCCGAATTTTAATTTGAATTTTAAATTTTTTCCCTCCCCATTCAATACCACTCTCCCCCCATTCAATTTAAAATACCGCCCTCCCTATATTTATACCTCCCCTATCTACAATACCGCCCTCCTATTTAAAATAGCGCCCTCTCTTTTTTAAATTCACTCATTATATTTTTAAATTTTTTATTAGTCCCCTCCCCATTTTTAATAATTCCCCTTCCCATATAAATATCCCTCCCATGTTAATTCCTTCCCTTTTTTAACATTTCCCTTAGTTTTCCCACTCCCCATCCCTTTTTAATTTATTAAATTCCCTCCCTATTTAAATTTTTTTTTAATTAATTTTTAATTTAAAAAAAAAAAAAAAACAGCAAAGAGAGAGAGGAAAGAGAGTTATGAATAGCAGAAAATGGAAAATGGCATATGAGGAGCACATGGACTGAAATTTGTAGATTTACATTGTGATTTGTGGCATTTATTTGAAGGGTGTTTTTTTTGAAGAATTTCACATTTGAAGACAAGTTTTCCATCATTTTAAAACAGCTATTTGAAGAAGAGAAATTAGCTGCCCCAAGGACCTTTTGCACAGTTGTTTTTGTTGCACATTCATACAAATATTTTTCAGTGATATTTTATTGAGCTGACATTGTATTGTGAGTAAATATTGCTTCTTCATAGTTGCAATCAGTCTTTGAGTTGTTGGAAAATTGTTGATATAAGTCATTATTGATTTCCCTCCATCATTTGAGGAGCATATTTTGTACTTTGAGATTTCCATAGTTGGAAATTCTTTTGAGTCATTTGTATTCGTTGTTGCATCACATTGTAAACGGGTGCATTTTCGATTAAAGCCGACACCCTTTCATTTTTTGAGCCTAAGTTGTTGAAATGGCCAAAATCAATGAGGCATTAGTGTTTTTGAATAACCTCATTCATTCCAATGTTGATGACATGATAAAAATGAGCAAGGATGCTCTTTGTAATATTCATATTTGTTTACAAGATGCACAAGAAAAGATTGAGTTTTTGCAGTTGGAATCTCAGCTTCAACATGATGAACTTCAGCAAAAGAGTCACCATTCTGAACATGTTTCTATTCAGAAGATTGTGAAGGATTCTCATCAGAAGAAAGAAGATAAAGTTCCAGTTGATTCACATTCAGTTCCTTGTACTAGAGCAGATGTACATGTAGATGCAGCAGTTCAACCTGCACTTCTCAAGCCCATCATCAGACCTTGGGAAGAGCTTGTCCACAACAAGCACAAAACTGGTCTTGGATATGACAAGGATGTGTCCTTTCATATTCCAGACTACACCAAGCCCATCATATTTCAGAGTGCCGGATTCTTGTATGACAGTTCACCTGCAGCTGTTCCAGATCCTGTTCCACAACAACAACAGATTGAGAAATGCCAACATTGTGATCGAGTTGGCCACATGAAAGATCACTGTTTTGATCTTCATCCATGCAAGCACTGTGGTCGGCACACTCATTCTTCAGACAGATGCTTCAGAAACAAGCCTCCTGCAAGAACCAAGATTCATCTTGGATGGATCGCTTCTTGGCAATGGGCATCAGCAACCAAGAAGATGTTTACGACACATGTTAGAACTTGTTCACGGATATTGAGCAAACTTGCAGTTGAGTTTTCGCCATCATCTCACCTTGTCCCTGACAGGGGGGAAAATGGTGGTTATGTACAAGCTTCAACAACAGATCAAGCGAGCCTGAGCCACAATCTCTCATTCCATGTTCAAAGTTGTAGCCAGCAGTTCAAGCGAGCATGAGCCACAATTCGTCATTCCAGATTCAGAGATGTAGCCAGAGACACAGATGCCCATGAGCATGCCTTCGGTTGGTGGATAACCTAAAACCATCATCTTTGGTTGGTGGACAACCTAAAACCACCACAGGTAGTAGACCTCCCTTCTTTAGGTCGAAGGTCTCCCTTTCATATATGAGGAACACTTCCTCTAGCAGAAGCCTTCAGCTTAGCAGCCTTCAGCTTCTTGCCAGCTTTGGTTGAGTTCCAGGAAATGCTTCAAAGCATTCCAGAGTTGTTGGTAATCCTAAAACCATCATAGGTAGTAGACCTCCCTTCTTTTAGGTTGAAGGTCTCCCTTTTTTATGAGGGACAATTCCTCTAGCAGAAGCCTTCAACTTATTTCCAGTTTTGGAAGAGTTCCGGGAACTGCAACAAGTTTTGCGTTCCAGTGTTTGTGATCATCCTAAAACCACCTCTTTTTTCGAACATTTCAGAGAGTGGATTCAGCCAGGCGCTTTCATGTATACTTTGCAGATTTGTATTACAACTCTTTTCTTGGACTCACACAAACCCCTTCGGATTAAGGGGGGATGTTGGAACACCTAATCCTACATGGGTAGGTGTGGAATGCGAAAAGTCACAATGAAGTCCAAGTGACCTTGGAATGTGAAATCAAGAGTCACACCATTGTATTATAAATGTACATCATGTATAATGGAAAAAATAAGAGAGCTACACGCTTATCAGTCATTGTGTGTTGAGCTTCTTGTGTGTGTGTTCATCTTCCTCATACACCATGTGTGTGCTTAACATGGTGTTTAACACTAGAGTTCGTCGATGAAAGTCAACAACAGTCGCTCCAACACAATGAGGATGATAAAAAGCGGGTGAAAGCATCGTTCGATCGTAACATCAACCCTTGTTCATTTACCGAGGGAGAGTTAGTCCTCCGCTACGATGTCGCAAAAGAATCCATAGGACCAGGAATTTCAAAACCTTGTGGAAAGGACCCTATGTCATAAAACATTATCTCCTAAAGGGGGAATACATATTGACAGAGCTGGATGGAACATGCCTGAGAAGCCTTTTCAATGGTCTTTACCTCAAGAAATTCTACCCATAAGGGCCAAGACGGCTCATCCCTAGAGTCAAAGTACATAGACCAAAATTTATTTTGGACCAAAATTCTTGTCACAAAAAGCGCTCTAGTGTCACAATGGATTTTCAACCCAAACATTACTTTGGATTCGTTGATGGAGCATCACGATGGTCTCAAAGTTTAGCATTACCTGCTTGAGTCATCTATCACCCTGACCGATCACAATTCTTCACCAATGGAGTATGCATCAGTTCAGTGACTAAAAATAAGGAAGAATATGACTCCATCATTGGGCTCATGTGCAATGCCTTCAATGAAGGAATTCACCACTTGAATATCTACCTAGATTCCCAGTTGGTGGTGTCAGAGTTAAGCCAAGAATTTGACGTACTAGATTCGCATTTGTTTAGAAAATATTTGTGTGAAAAAGGATTAAGCGGCCAATTTGAGCACATTACATTCACACATGTGCCAAGAAATCAAAACCAAATAGCAGATCGCATAGCTAACCATATCCTAAACCAGAATGCACCTCAGATAAACCATCATACATAAAAACAAAAAACAAAAAACACATAGATATCCATCATCACAATACATAATCCATAAACACATATCAGGAGGGGAGGCACCATATAGAGATGAAAAAATATCTCTCTCATATATATGTGTGTGTGTGTGTGTGTCTCTCTCTCTCTCTCTCTCTCTCTCTCTCTCTCTCTCTATATATATATATATATATATATATATATATATATATATATGTATGTATGTATGTATGTATGTATGTATGTATGTATGTATGTATGTATCAAAAATTATATGTCTGAGTACAAAAAATAGACCGTGTCTCAGACTCATAGGTCAGCCAAAAAATACACATGTGCAAGTTGAAAAAAATAAGGGAGGCATCCTCATAAATGGTTCTTTCCTTATGTACAAAAATCCTCTAGGGTTGTGCCCCTCAAGGTTGGGAACCTGGACCCATGGATGTTTTCGATACCAGCATTGGGGCCGCTGTCAAGACTGAGACCACCACTAGGTGCAAAGTCAGTCGATAGCCCCTCTCTTGGGCCATCAGTGTCTCTAACCATATATCATCAACGTCATCCACAAACCCATAGGTGGGCATCCCATGGTTCAAGTGGTCCACTCGACCCCAAGCATCCTCCAGACAACATGCCCTGACCTCTAGAGTAGCCATCTACTCTGTCATCGCTACAACACAAGCCTCCACTGCCTCAACGCGAGCAATCGCCACAATGCACTTGGCAGCAGTCGAGCTGCTACCCTCCCCTGAGGGGCCAGCCTCGCCACCAAGTACTCCACCCTAAGGCTGCACCGGAACCCATCCCTATCCCCCGACAAGGATTGGAGCACCTTGAGGCCTCTGGATTGGATTATGCCCAACCAACCGAGCCACAGGACGCCAAACCTCACCAGCATCTGAAAGAGTAACAAAAATATGTCAGTCTTACCATAATACACATATAAATCATAAATACTCAAATAAATTCAAAATAAAACATAAAAAACATACATGCTGGCCCCCATACATATCCCACAGGAAGACCCATGTGTGGGTCTCCAAAGAAGTCCATCCTAGCATAGGGGTAAGGCAGGAACATTTGAGGATTGGCCTCAAACCAAGGCTCTATAGTGGCGTTATAGTAACACCCCACCCAACCACCCCCGCCGTGAGGCATCATGGGGGCCCACCTCCTTATGTGAGGCTCTCGAGGACCCCCTATAGGCAGGGTCACTGTAGGCCTTAACAACACCACCCTCTCATACATAATAATA
Source organism: Pinus albicaulis (assembly GCA_034641835.2). Classification (NCBI taxonomy): domain Eukaryota; kingdom Viridiplantae; phylum Streptophyta; class Pinopsida; order Pinales; family Pinaceae; genus Pinus; species Pinus albicaulis. The sequence goes on from CM076570.1 coordinate 929,488,150, forward strand.
GACAGGATGCTAGCATACGTGAACAACTTAGATCCATCACGGATCTTCAAGAGCTAAGCCAACATCCCATCGTAGCAGTGATGGGAAAAATAATAAAAGTGTCCCTTAGCTGGTGCAGAACATCGATCTGTGGGCACAGTGCCCAATGAGGTGGTGATGACCCCTTCAATCACACGGTCACTGCCAGAGCACACTGCTCGGAAAATTCGGTCAAAGAGGAAATCAAAATACACCCTTCCGTGAGAGGCACCCTGCCATAATGGTTGGTCGACAACCACTGAATATCCACTGTCCTAGGAGGAAGCAGATAGGGAAGTGCCACTGTGACAGTTGAATTTGGTATTAACTAGTTGTTAACTAGTAAATTGACATTTTAGTTATTATTTTAAAGAAAAGACTAAAACATTTATTGTTTTTTGGAAAAGTTTTTTTTTTTTTGTTATTATGAAAAATAAAAATTGGTTATGGAAAAACAGTTCCATAAAAAGTAAAAAGGCCGATGGTAAAAGTATTCCAAGAACTGAGAGGTGGTTGGACAGTTTGAACAGTTACCTTCTCCTCTGAGGATAAAAAGAATATCCCAGTGAGGAATAGGGGTTCTTTTCATAAACTAAGGAGAGAGTGAGGATTTACTAAGCTGGTAGAGACCAGTGGAAACCACTTAGCAATTCCTGAAAATTTCTTATACTGACTAGACTTGGAGTCTTGAGGTCACAGCAGAAAACACTGTCAACCTGTACCTCTCAGGTGGGAGCACAGGGGAAAGAGAATGACGTAATCGCCTCTCTTGACGATTGGGTGGACATCATCAGCAATTTGCATAATTAGATAAGTATATGTTCATACTTTTTGGTAAATTACACAGGAATTAATATCATGATATATGTTTATGTGTCTTTCCAGCCTCATTGAAGGCTATACTGTGGTGAACAAATGTTGAAAAGAAAGGAAAACTGAGACTATTTATGAATTAAAAGGTTCTGTGATTCTTTATGAGTTAAAAGGGTTATGTGAAGTATTTATGATTTTTAGTAATTTAAATGTACTTCTGTAAATTACATATGAAAAATGAATAATATGAATCTGAGTTTGGTAATAAGGTTTGCAAGAAAGAAATGTTTTAAGGGATTACAAGGATAACAAAATTAAGTTGCTACAAAAGTAGTATATTGTTTAGAAAGCTACAATCTGATATATTTCTATTTAAAAAAACAAGAAAACATGAATATCTAGAAAAATGGACAAAATTCTATTGCATACATATTATCTAAAGTTAAGCTTAAAGAAAAAACTAAAATTGTAGAACCCTGCCTATGAAAACTATTTAGGATTGAACTGTCTGTTGGGGAAATGAGGTGGAACCTCAACCTAGAACATGTCATTCCTAAAACTATACTCAAACAAGTAACACGGTGGTACAGTCACCATACAAGGAAGAATAGAGAAAAAACCCTGTGGTGGAAAATTAAAATGCAAAGATAAAGGTTTAACATGTTCAGAATTAAATAGTACGCAGATAGACCTCGACATTATAAGCATAGATAAAACAAGATAAGAATCATTAAAGATATGCAACAGAGAAGAAAAAATAAACAAACTAGCTAAAGGCTCAATAGTCTCCCAGAAAAAAAGTTAATAGGAAATATCTTTTACTGTATATAAGCAGTGAGCGTGAACCATCCAAAACCCCAGTGAGATTAAAATGGTGGATATGGTTCCAATTTGGGTTGGACTGCAGAATTATATCCATCTCCGGATAAAATCTAGGGGTGAAACTGGTTCAGGCATTCCTCCATTCCTTTGTAAACACTAGAGGCATCAGGATGGTGGCCTTAAAACCCTTAAACAGTTGCAGTCTAAACAAGCATCAAAGCAGTGCAAATGAGGAAAAGAGGATAGGTAAGTAGGTTTTACCAAAATCAGGTTTCTTACTGAGAAATCCACCATTGATCACAAGAGATCGGACAACGTGTTGAGGGTCAGGTGGCCCATAAAATATCTTACCCAATCCCAAATAAATCTCACAACTAGCGCCACATTAATATGCCAGTACATAACAACTTCAGTATGGTACAAACAGTAATTGAGGCATTTAATAAAATTGAAATGAGCACAACCGTAGTTTAGTGAATAGTTGGGGTTTGGTGGTAAATGAAATTTGTTAAGTTTAATAAGTGTTATTAAGATGTAAGCCGAAAACCTCATATCTATGGTTAACAATTTTTCAATTGGAGAAATAATTTAGAAAAGTTAATAGTTAAGCTAAAGTGTAATTTTTTTTTTAATCATGTATGTTACAACCTCAATTTGAGGCAGTAACTCGGTCACAAATATATATCCCTCTCGTGATGGATAACTAGCTCAGACCCCCACAACATCATAACCTTGCACAGTTTGTTCCAATATCGGATCATGTAGCGCAATAGAAAATCCTGTGATTGTGAGAGATCATTCTCCAAGAATTTGAGAAGACCTCATCTCGCCAACTACTGGAGCGCATTTGCATCACGTGCCACAACGACCTAGAGGTCAGTCTAGTCCCTCTCTCTCCACAACATCCTATCATCAAACAAGCCCACATAAGTGACATCAAAAACACCAAAAATTTCCCAAAAAAAAATATTCAAAAACTGCTTTGCGCGCCTATTTCTTAGACAGGCGCACTAGTTGCGTGCATGTTTCTCACACAGGCACAGAGATTGCACGCACAAGGCCTTTACAAGTGCGTCATTTATTTGCAAAACTTCACGTGTCATGTGAGTATTTTATACCTAGTAAATAGGATAAAAACCTCTATTCACCAAAAAAAACAAGACATAATAGAATGAATAAAATAAATTATGGAGTTTAATTAAATTTAGCCATATTTCCATATTTTTGCATCTATTTCAAAAATTATTATTGTGGTGATATATGAAGATGAAAAAAAATTACTTTTAATGAACCATAAATTGTGTTATGTGGTAGAATAAGTAGTTAAATAATTGTACCATGAAGTGAAAATTGTAACGTGTCCTATACATAGCCCCATATACATGAGCTGAAACATCGCACTTAAATTTCATACCTTTAACCTATTATGTCCATTCATGTTTGTTATGTATATATATGACTCTATGTAAAATAACGAATATTTTAATTAAAATAGAGTTATCTCTTTATTTATATGTAAATTGTGATGAATATGTGTGTTTTCTCACCCTTCCCTTTTTATTCATGGCTCATATGAGAATAGTGTTTTCAATTTTAATATTTTCTATCTTTTTACGTGTTATTCCATATTTAATATTTAATGTTTGATATTTGTGTGATATATCTCATGAAATATTTGGCCTTGTCCACATGACTCGAAATCTAGCAAGCCTCATGCAAAGCTTCACTAGGAAAATTCAAACCTCATGGAAAAAAGGATTTCCTAGAGCTTCCACCTTAGTATCCCATCTCCATCTAAATAGTTGTAATTAAACTATAAATTAGTTTTACCCATATAAAAATCATGTTAATGATGTTGAACAAGAAAAATTCAAGGTGATGAAGAAGTCTAGTGACAATGATAGGGTACTTGTAGATCTAGTAGGGATAGGATATTTATTACAAAAGTTCAAGGAATCAATTATTAGACCAATTAACCATATTATAAAGTTTTAATAAGTTATGTTTTGATATATTTTCAATAATATGACATGAAATAACATGTAGAAATTGGAAGAAACAACATTATAATGATAAATGAGAAAATATTAGGACAATCAATTAGATAGGAAAAGAATAAGGTTTGCAATTAAGTTTTTATGGATGCAACACATAAAACAACAAAATTTTGACATTGGCCCCAAAATAAGGGTTATATATTGAAATAAGTGTTAATTTTTTATTTTTATTCATTACTTTATGCAATCTATAATAATGAGGAAATAACACATTAATCAAATTCCTTTTCACAAAAATTTAAAAGAACCCCAACCTTCGATATACATAATTTTGGAGAGAAGAGAGAGAAAATATTTATAGAAGAGAGATTGATGACCACCATCTATAAAAGTTCCTTGATATAAATTATAAATGGAGTTACCTAGGAAAAATTAAATGGAGATTTTCTTGATGAAGAGGGTGAGAGGGATAAATCCTCTTCTTACAAACCCTAGAAACTTCCTTAAAAGGGAGATTTTAAATCTAGGAGAAGAATAATTATGAACTCTCATGAAGGATTTGAAGAAAACAAATTTTCATCGCATAAGAAGTTGAGATTTCAATATAAACATAAGAACCTTAACCATGGTAGACATACAAAAAAATAGCTCACATTAATAGCATGTAAACTATAAGATATGGGCAAAGATTATCCATGTGGCTCCAAAGATAGACACAAGACAAATATGGCTTATGAAATCTCAATATGATGAAGAAGATGATTTTACTCTCATCTATTTTCAGATTCAGAGGAGACCTCTCCAAGGAGGTCGAGAGGAATCAAAGTGTTCAGAATGATTTCAAACTAGGACCATATCGTAGATCTCGTCGTTCTGATCGCAATGATGCGAACGGTTCGTCAAACCAAATTTGTATCTGAAATTTAGAGCTGGTCAAAGTTCTAAGGTTGACTTGGTGATGTGGTAGGTTAAGGAAGGCACAATATGGAATAAAACCTGTCACGTGATTCTATCCAACTCCAACCAAATTCCAGGAAAAATTGTGGGACACTTAAAAAGAATCCCTCGGCCTAAAAACCGATTTTCAAATTTGGGTGGTTTGTTTTTAAAATTAAAAATAAAAATAAAAAAATATAGTGGCAAGACATGACCCCCGCCACCCCCATCGTTCCAATGCATAACATTAGTATATATAAAAAATATATTAAAATAGACCAGCGGGCCATGGCCCCCGTCGGACCGCATGTCACCCCTCCGTATATGATATATCAAAAACGTTGTAATAAAAGGGAGGGGCGCGGGCTATCAATCGTGCCGCCCCTACCCACTACCATATAACATGGTGGAGAACCAGTGAGTGGGCCTCCTGATGCGGGCCTGACCCGCCGATTTTAAAATATTTGTTTGGTATCAAAACAATTCATACCTATTGTAGGAGGGGGAGAGGTTTGACCGCCTCACCTCCTCCCTCCAAAGAGGATCCATAACTGTTGGGCCAAGCGGCTCCCTTGGGGAGTTCACCCAACTCAAATTTATTTAAACTCAACTTTTTACTAGTGCGCCAAGGCCAGGTCGGAGTACAGACAGACACACAGTTCGAGGCAGTGATGGTGTATGCAGTTCGAGGGGATCTTTTTTGATGCAAAGGGAATATTTTGATTCCAAGGAGGTAAAATTTATTTGTGTCATAATTTATTGAAATTTATATTTGTTTTAACCTGAATTTCATAGGGATCATGATGATGCGCACAAATTTTCCTTTTGAACAACGGTTTTTCAAATTCTTTGTGGAGGAGAATCTTCAAGAATCTTGAGGGAATCTTTCAGATTCCTTGGAGGTCAATATTCACTCGTGTCAGAATGAGGTCAACTTTATACTCATTCTTCTCATAATTTAGTAAGGATATCAATGGTGAGATCAGATTTCTGTTTTGAGTTGCATATTTCCAGATTCCCTGTGGAGAATCATTTTTGAGGAATCTAAGGGGAATCTAAAAGATTCCCTATGGCCCATATTTCAACAGTGTCAAAATTCGGCAAATTGAAAATCGATCCTACACCTCTCGATGACACAAATCCTGAGGTGTAGCTAGATTTTCCATCTAAGCCTTTTTTTTGGCCATTTTCCAAGCATGGGATGACTGTGTCGGCTTTCAACATGTGGACAGTCAATTTCTTTCCATTCGATGCCACGTTTGCAATGGTGCTTTCAAATCCAGCGATTGAGAAGATTATTCTTCAGCCAACATTATATTTGAGGTATATGAAGTGTTTTTTCCATGTACTTCGTTGATTAGCACTATAGGATGCTTTAGCCTTTATGTCATGTTTACTCCTGCTTGATGTATGATACAGATTCTTCATTTTTATTTGTTGTTGTCAATTCCTGCAAATGTAAGATGCAAAATATTTATGTGTATTTGATGTGGAATGTATTTATGGTGATTTATTTTGTGATACCCCTTTTTTTTCCTTGATGGCGAGATACTATTTGTCACCATGTGTGAAGTCATGCTGATAGGATGTTTCTATATGAGTGAAATTTACTTGTAGGGAATGTCTCATGGAGATACTTTTCCTCTTATGTTGAGGGCACACTTATTTGTATGAAAGGCAATATAATCCATGTACATCATCACATTTTTCCAATGCCAAATGAAGCAGCCAACACCATCGAGACACCGACGCTTAGAGACATAGTCCACCCTAGACGAACTCCGTTATTAAACCTCTTGCGTTTTTGTCGTATGATTGTTGACATGTGTTCCTCTTGATTATATCTACATGTGTTAATTAATTCTTTCGATAAATTGTAGTTGTAACACATCAGCCGAAGTAAAATTTCTTGGCTAAAAGGGTATCAAAAATTTACCCGGATCAAGTGGTATCAGAGCAGTCTTCTTGGTATTGTGAATTTCACGCATGAGCCATTGAACATGAAACAATGGAGGATGTCAAATACATGTACAAGAACATTCTCAGGGTGTCCAAGAAAGAAAACATGTTGTATGAAGCTTATGATAAACAAGCAACAGATAACGCTAAGTTGAAAACACTTCTACAAGAGGAGAAGGAGGAAAAACATCAATTGAGCTTCAGTTGCAAGCCATGAAAAAGGAATTTGAAGAATTGAAGCACAACGACAAAAGTCCTCAAATAGATCATGATGAATTAATGACCCTTCTAGAAGGCCAGAAGAAGGAGAAGCAGCGATTGCAGCTTCAATTGCAAGCCACGATAGAGGCAATGGCAGAATTGAAGTGCAATGACAGAAGGCTTCAAACATATCATGATGTATTAAAGACACTTCTACGAGAAGAGGAGGAGGAGAAGAAATTATTTTAGCTTCATCTACAAGCCAGGACAAATACCTTGGAGGAAGTGAAGTGCAAAAAAGGCTCAGAGAAGCCCTCTTCACATGTTTCAAAATTGACATTTGAGGTAAACAGTTGTGATCATTCTTCAGTTTCATCTTCACATGATATTATTTCTTTTGGAAATGTGGAGATCCCCATTATAGGAACCAACATGAGACTCCTTACTAGGATGGGGTACAAAGGATGAGGACTTAGCATTCATGACCAAGGCATAACTCAACCATTGGAGGTTGTGCAGATACCTCGCTACGCAGGTTTGGGATACGCTCAAGGAGAATGTTCGAAGATGTAAAAAGCTCTCACTACATTGTGGAAACCGTTGAGGAGAGAAAATGATGGGAACACTTCACCATCATCTTATGACAGTGCATATTATAGAGAGAGGGCTGAGGCAAGCTCTCATCGCCATAATGACATCAAAGGAAAACATACATTGTTGAACTCACCAAGGAAAAGGATTGATGGGAACACTTCACCATCATCTCATGGAATTCCATGTCGCAATAAAAGAGCAGAGGCAGGCTCTCATCGCCATGATCGCACTAGAGACCACTGGAAAAGGTATAACAAGTCTCGATATTCACAAGTTCATTTTGATTATAAGCATATTTCTAATCATGAACGTAAGTCATGGCATAAGAAAAATTGTTGTTTTTGTGGTGTACATAACAATGTCATTGCTGAGTGTTGGGAAGGAATGACAACACAAAGGAGGATGAGGCGTGAAAAGCCTTCTCCACAGTAGGGAAATAAATTGGTTAAGAAGGTCTGGAGAAAGAAAACCTTTTGTAGCCATTGCAACCAAAGCAGCCATCAAAGATCCATGTGTTCGAGGCTCCATCCAAAGCAGCACCTTAAGGATGAAGCGTCATTGCATGAACCATTTGAAACGATTTTTCGACAAGAAAATGTGCCACAGGGAGATGATCCATTCACTTTGATAACTGAGAAATAGTTTTTCTAGATATGGTAGTGTGTCATGGCCATGTTTGTAAATCATATGTTGCATTTTTAACTATAAAAGTGATGATCTGTTGTCCATCAATTATTAAGAAACCATGATATTTTGGCCTTGTTTTGTTAATCATGTGAAATGCAACAATGATGTTTTTGGTCTTGTAATGATAGCTAGGTTGTGATTTCCATTTGATGTAAACTTGACCACTGAGTATGTAAACTCGTGGCAAGTGTGGAAATGTTTGGGTAATAGTTGGTCATATTTGAGCATGTAATTTTCAAGGGATTGTACTATAGGTTTGCAAAAGATGTAGGTTTCAGCTCATCGCTTAAGGATTCGAAGAAAAAAGCTGAAGGAGATGGAAGGGTGGCCTTTTTTCAGGACACTTGTGGTGCAGACATTGTACACAACATTTGCAGATTATTGTTGATGCTTTTGGAGTAAAAGCTCCTCAGTGGAGAGGAATGATCCAGGTGGCTTTAGAGACACACATAGGAAAAAGAGGGCTTCTGAAATATAAAAATCGAAGTGGCCAAAATTATTTTGAACCAGGACCAAAGCGTAGATCTCATCATCCTAATCGCAACGGTGCGAATGGTTCATCAAAACAAGTTCGTATGTGAAATTTAGAGATGGTAAAAGTTCTAAGGTTGAATTTGTGATGTGGTAGGTTAAGGAGGACACAATTTGGAAGAAATATGCCCACCGAATTCCAGCCAACTCCTTCCAGATTTCGGGCAAAATTGTGGGACACTTAAAAAGATTCCTTCAGCCTAAAAAATGATTTTCAAATTTGGGTAGTTTGTTATTAAAACAAAAACAAAAAAATTAAAAAAATGGGGTGGCGGACCATAACCCCCGCCACCCCCATTGGACCACCACATAATATTAATTTATATGACAAATACATTAAATTGGGCCAATGGGCCATGACCCACACTGGACCCCACGACACCCCTCCGCATATGATATATAACAAACATTGAACTAAAAGGGAGGGGCACAGGTTGTTAACCCTGCCGCCCCTACCCACTACCATATAACATGGCGGAGAACTGGTGGGTGGGCTCCGCCTGATGCAGGCCCCACCCACCAATTTTAAAATATTTGTTTCGTATCAAAACAATTCATTCCTATTGCAGGAGGGGGCAGGGTTTGACCGCCCGACCTCCTTCCTCCAAAGCAGATCCATAAATGTTGGGCCAAGCAGCTCCCTTGGGGAGTACGCCCAACTCAATTTTTTTTAAACTCAAATTTTCACCAGTGCGCCAAGTCCAGGTCAGAGTGCAGATGGACATGCAGTTTGAGGCAGTGATGGTGCACGCAGTTTGAGGGGGTCTTTTTTTATGCCAAGGAAATATTTTGATTCCAAGGAGATAAAATTTCTCTGTGTCATAATGTATTTAACTTTATATTAATTTTAACCAGAATTTTGCAAGGAGTGCGATGGTGCTCCTGATTTTCCTTTTGAGCATCGATTTTGCAGATTCCCTGTGGAGGAGAATCTTTAGGAATCTTGAGGGAATATTTTAGATTCCTTGGAGTTTGAAATTCGCCGGTGTCAGAATGAGGTCAAATTTCTACTCATTCTTCTCAGAATTTTGTAAGGATCTCAACGGTGAGATCAGATTCCTATTTTGAGTTGTATATTTCCAAATTCCCTGTGAAGTAGCATCTTTCAAGAATCTAAGGGGAATCTAAAAGATTCCCTATGGCCCAGATTTCAACAGTGTCAAAATTCAAAAAATTGGCAGTCGATCCTACACCTCTCGGTGACACAAATTCAACGGTGAAGTGATATTTTCCATCTGAGCCGTATTTTTTTTGGCCATTTTCCAAGCATGGGATGATGTGTTGTATTTCAGCATGTGGACAATTGATTTCTTGCTATTCAACACCACATTTACGATGGTGCTTTCAGATCTAGCGATTAAGCACCCTATTCTTCAGCCAACAATATATTTGAGGTATATGAAGTGTTATTGCCACGTTCTCCATTGATTAGTGTTGTAGGATGCTTTATGTCATGTTGATTCATGCTTGATGTATGATGCGGATTCTTCATGTTTATTTGCTATTGTCAATTCCAGCGGATCTAAGATGTAGAATATTTATGTGTATTTGATGTGGAATGTATTTATGGTGAGTTATGTTGTGAGATCCCTTTTGTTGCCTTGATGGCGGGATACTCTTTGTCACCATGTGTGAAGTTGTTATGCTGATAGGAGGTTTGTTTATGAGTGAGAGTTCCTTGTAGGGAACGTCTCGTGGAGAGACTTTTCCGCTCATGTCAAGGGCACACTTCTTTGTATGATAGTCAGTAGCGTCCATGTACATCATTACATTTTTCCAAAACCAAATGAAGTGGCCAACACCATCGAGACACCAAGGCCCGGAGACGTAGTCCACCCTAGATGAACTCCGTTAATAAACCTCTTGCGTTTTTTTTGTATGATTGTTGACATGTGTTCCTCCTGATTATATCTGCATGTATTCATTAATGCTTTCGATAAATTGTAAGTCTAACACATCAGCCGAAGTAAAAGGTCTTAGTTAAAAGGGTATCTGCAGATTATTGTTGATTCTTTTGGAGGAGAAAAATCTCCTCAGTGGGGAGGAATGATCTAGGTGGCTCTAGAGACACACACAGGACAAAGAGGGCTTCTAAAAGATCAAAAATCAAAGTGGTCAGAATTATTTTGAATCAGGACCAAAGCGTAGATCTCGTCATCCTAAACGCAATGGTGCAAATGGTTTGTCAAATCGAGTTCGTATGTGAAAGTTAGAGATGCTCAAAGTTATAAGGTAGACTTCATGATGTGGCACGTTAAGGAGGACACAATTTGGAAGAAATCTAGCGACCGAATTCTGGCCAACTCTGGTCGGATTTCGGGCAAACTTGTGGGACACTTAAAAAGACTCCTTTGACCTAAAAAATGTTTTTCAAATTTTGGTGGTTTGTTATTATAAAAAAATTAAAAATTAAAAATGGGGTGGCGGGCTATGACCCCCGCCACCCCGATCGAATCACCACATAACATTAATTTATATTAAAAATATATTAAATTGGTCCAGTGGGCCATGGCCCATGCTAGATCCCACGACACCCCTCTGCATATGATATATAACAAACACTGTAATAAAAGGGAGGGGCACGGGTTGTTAACCCTGCCACCTCTACCCACTGCCATATAACATGGCGGAGAACTAGTTGGTGAGCTTCGCCTGATGCAGGCCCGACCCACCAATTTTAAAATATTTGTTCGTATCAAAAAAATTCATTCCTATTGCGGGAGGGGATGGGGTTTGACTGCCGGACCTCTTCCCTCCAAAGCAGATGCATAACCATTGGGCCAAGCGGCTCCCTTGGGGAGTATGCCCAACTCAAATTTTTTTAAACTCAAATTTTCACTAGTGCACCAAGGCCAGGTTGGAGTGCAAAAGGACACGCAGTTTGAGGCAGTGATGGTGCACGCATATTGAGGGGATCTTTTCTGATGACAATGAAATCTTTTGATTCCAAGGAGATAAAATTTCTCTCTGTCAAAATGTATTGAACTTTATATGAATTTTAACCAGAATTTCGCAGGGAACATGATGGTGCTCCACATTTGCCTTTTGAACATCGGTTTTGCAGATTCCTTGTGGAAGAGAATCTTCAGGAATCTTGAGGGAATATTTTAGATTCCTTGGAGTTCGAAATTCGCCAGTGTCAGAATGAGGTCAACTTTATACTCATTCTTCTCAGAAACTCGTAAGGATCTCAATCGTGAGATCGAATTCCTATTTTGATTTGTATATTTCTAGATTCTTTGTGGAGCAGAATCTTTCAAGAATCTAAGGGGAATATAAAAGATTCCCTATGGCCCAGATTTCGACAGTGTCAGGATTCAAAAAATTGATAGTCGATCCTACACCTCTCGGCGACACAAATCCAACGGTGGAGTGTGATTTTCCATCTGTGCTGTATATTTTTTGGCCATTTTCCAAGCATGGGATGACGTGTCGAATTTCAACATGTGGACAATCGATTTCTTGTTATTCGATGCCACATTTTCCATGGTGCTTTCAGATCTAGCGATTGAGTATACTATTCTTCAGCCAACAGTATATTTGAGGTATATTAAGTGTTGTTTCCACGTACTTCATCGATTAGTGTTGTAGGATGCTTTATGTCGTGTTGATTCCTGCTTGATGTATGATGCGGATTCTTCATGTTTATTTGCTATTGGCGATTCCTGTGGATGTAAGATGCATAATATTTATGTGTATTTGATATGGATGGTATTTATGGTGAGTTATGTTGTGAGATCCCTTTTTTTACCTTGATGACGAGATACTCTTTGTCACCATGTGTTAAGTTGTCATTTTGATAGGAGGTTTTTTTATGAGTGAGAGTTCCTTGTAGGGAACGTCTCGTGGAGAGACTTTTCCGCTCATGTCAAGGGCACACTTCTTTGTATGAAAATTTAGTAGCGTCCATGTACATCTTCACATTTTTCCAACAGAAAATGAAGCGGCCAACACCATCGAGACGTCGAGGCCTGGAGACATAGTCCACCCTAGACGAACTCTGTTATTAAACCTCTTGTTTTTTTGTCACATTATTGTTGACATGTGTTCCTCTTATTATATCTGCATGTCTTCATTAATTCTTTTGATAAATTGTAAGTATAACACATCAGCCGAAGTAAAAGGTCTTGGTTAAAAGGGTATCAGAAATTTACCTGGATGAAACGAACATACAAAATAGAAGATACATGAGGAGAAGAAAATTTGGGGGATTGAGGGGTTACGTCCTCTCATGCAACGTTCATCTCATAGAGAAATAATGAATAATTACATAACCCCTTAATTTTCCATTCATTCAATTAAGACAAATTCCCATTTCTCCCCCATTTTTGGATTTCCAGTGATATTGTAACCCCATATATTTTATTTCCAATTTTAGGAACCTACGTGAGCTTCAATCAAGTAAGAATGATGATAACTATGAATAGATTTTAAATTTGTGAGCGTTTCCTTTTTCCAAATGGTTTACCCAAACACCTGTTACTACTACATTTTTTATCCTCATTATTTCATCTTACTCCTACTGATACCCAAAATGCCTTACTAGATCAAATAATTTTGGATTATAGAAGGAAATTGAAATGTTAATATATGTAAGTGATGTAGTAGAATTAGCACAAGGGAACCTAAGGATTCTTGAAATGACTTGTGATAAATCAACGCTTATATTCCAACCATAGATTTGGATAATACCACTATTTAATTTTTTTGTAGGAGCATATAGGAATTTCTCAGTTGTTGCTTTATATTTCTTAATGATTATAATCCAATTTCATGTTAACATAAGGGGTCCATACAAAAATAATGAATTTATTTTTATCTATTTCATCACTTTTTTTAATGTAATGAGATACAAACTACATGAAAATGTCTAATGTTCAATGTTATTGCCCAATATCTTCCATGAAAATATATAATATGGATATAATGCAAGAATCTACATTAACTACATACTGCTCTTAAAGAGTTCAAAGTTTCTTCCATTAACTAATAGTGCAATGCATGGTGAGTAAGACATGACATTATTCAAAGAAAAAATGATTCATTAAAGGAAATTGTATTAATGATCACAAATTTTTTATTATTCTCCCTACTTGAATGAATAAAATCTTTTAAAATGATTACGCCATCTTGTATCTACATATTTTTCATGAAGCTACCTTAATCATCATAAATTATATTTGATAATAACTTTTTAAACTTTTTGGATGAAATTTTAGCTCTAACCTGGTTTAGTGAGTTATATAATGAAATATGACAAAAACAAATATAGAAAAAATTGAGAGAACCACTTATTTAGATATAAGATATAAAAAAGTGGAGCTTGTGTTTCCTCTCAAATTTTTATTATTTTAAACATAAAAATACTTATACTTAACATTATATCTAATAATAAACTAACATCCATAGAAAAAATGAATGGTAAATCAATCCAAGCCTTACCTATCTCTAGAACTATGCATGACATTTAACATTCAACAACTTTAAGATCTCTCGGAGAAGCATTTGTAAAGACAATCCTTTGACTTTGGAGCATTTGTTTAAGTTATGTCGTTTTTATTAAGTCATCGTAGTATGTCAATTCATAATGTACGGTTAAAATTAAAGTTCAAATTTCCAATGTGTTTTTGGCTTCTCCACTAGTATAGGGAGATCTAAAAAGTAGTTTTTACTGTAGATGTAGTTTTTGTGTAATTGTATTGTAGTTTTATTTTATTTAAATTACTTAAATTTTATTACCAATTTCTTTTATTTAAATAAAATTTTCACTAATGTAGTGTAGTTTGGTTTGAGTATTGTTTTTAATTATTAAAATGAGATGGTGTAATTCTTTTATTTAAATAAGATTCACACTTATGTGGTGCAATTTGCTCTGAGTATTGTTCTTAATTATTAAAATAGGTTGGTGTAATTTGTCATTCTCAAAATCATTTTTTTATAGTTTTTCATTCTTATCATTAAATTTAATTTTTATGATTAAATAGGTTTTTCCAAAGATATATGTAAATTATGGTTTTACATTTAGTGAATATGTTTTCGTTTATATCTTCTAATTTTAAATCTTAAAATTTGCTTTTATATAATTATTATAATTATATTTTATATATTTTTATTATTAAATTAGATATGAATGCATATCAATTTTTTTAAATAATTTTAGTTGTAATTTTTTTTATTAATATTATATTTTCTATTTTTAAATTATTTTTTATTTATAATTGTATTTATAATTTTAAAATTTAGATAATTAATATGTTATTAAGTTCTATATTATAATATATTTTTAAAACAAAATAATGTAATATTTTTTTTCAAAGTAATATTATTTTTTTACTAAAATATATATTATAAGATAATATAATAATGTAAATGTTTTTAAAGATTAATTTTGAATATGTGTTTTATTAATAATGATGTAAAAATTCTTATAAATTTGAATAGGGCTTAATAAGGTTTAATTAAAATAAGGTAATGTATAATGAAAATATGTTTGAATTATATAATATAGAATGATAATGCTTTTATAATTAAATCTATATTATAAAATAAAATTGTAATGTAAACACTTTTTAAGATCGATTTTGAATATATGATTCTTTAATAATGTTATCTTATATATATATATATATATATATATATATATATATATATATATATATATATATATATATATATATATATATATATATATATAAGCTTTTATAGATTTAAATTGACTGAGAGTAGGCTAGTCATGTAGACTAAGCTAGGCTTAGGCTAGATTACACTACCTTAGAGTATACTACGTTAGGCTAGGCTAGGCAAGAGTAGGCTTAAGTAGGCTAGGCTAGGCAAGGCTAAAATAGAGTAGGCTATGGTAGGCTAGGTTAGGTTAGGCTAAAATCAGCTAGAGTAGGTTAGGCTATAATAGTTTACGCTAGAGTAACCTAGGATAGAGTAGGCTAAGCTAGCCTGTAGTAGGATAGAGTAGGCTACTCTAGGCTAGCTTAGACTAGAGTAGGCTAGAAAACGATGGGATAGGATAGGTTAAACTAGGCTAGGATAGAGTAGGCTACGATAGACTAAGCTACAATAGTATAGTCTACACAAGGATATAGTAGGCTAGACTAGTCTAGATTAGTATATAGTAGGCTATAGTAGGCTATCGTAGAGTAGGCTAGACGAGGCTAGGCTATAATATACTAGAGTAGGCTAGCCTATTGTAGGCTAGGCTAGGCAAGTAGGATAGAGTAGGCTAAGCTAGACTAGGGTAGGCTAGGTTAGGCTAAGATGGAGTAAGTTAAGTTAGGATAGAGTAGACTAGGCTAGAGTAGGCTAGGTTAGGCTAAGGTAATGTAGGTTCTAGGCTAGTCTAGGCTAGGCTAAGTTAGGCTAAAGTAGACTAGTAGGCTAGAGTAGGTCAAGCTAGGCTAGGATAAATTAGACTAGGGTAGAGTATACTAGGCTAAGATAGAGTACGATAGCCTAGAGTTGGCCAGGCTAGGATAGAGTAGACAAGGCTAGGCTAGGCTAGTCTAGACAAGGCTAGAGTAGGTTTGACCAGGCGAGACTAGGCTAGGATAAGCTAGGATAGGCTAGAGTATGCTAGGATATATTAGGCTAAGATTGAATAGGCTAGAGTAGGAAAGGTTAGGATAGAACAGGTTACGCTAGGTTACGCTAGGCTCGGTTATCCTAGGAAAGAGTAGGCTAGGATAACCTAGGATAGAGTGGGATGGAGTTGGCTAGGCTTGATTAGATTAGGTTAAGCTATGTAAGCATGGCCTAGGTTAGGAAAAGTTAGGCTAGGCTACGATAAAGTAGGCTATGACACGACAGGGTAGGCTAGAGTAGAGTAGGATATAGTTGGATAGACTAGTCTAGGATATGTTAGAGAAAGCTAAGCTAATGTAGGTTTAAAGTATGCTAGGTTAGAATAGTTTAGGCTAGGCTAGGCTAGGCTACAGTAGACTACGCTAGTCTACAGCAGGCTAGTAAGTTAGAGTAGGCTAGAAAAGGTTAGGATATGATAGGCTCGAGTAGGCTAGAGTAGAGTATGCTAGGCTAGTCTAGGTTGGAGTAGGTTAGAGTAGGTTAGCCTCGTGTAGGTTATTCTATGTTAGGCCAAGCTAATGTAGGGTAGCCTAAGCTAGGCTAAAGTAGGCTAGTAGGCTAGAGTAGACTAAGCTAGGCTACACTAAGCTAGGATAGACTAGGCGAGAGGAGGCTAGGCTACACTATCCTAGTGTAGGCTAGGATAGGTTAGAGTAGTCTAGACTAGGTGAGGCTTGGCTAAACTAGGCTAGGCTAGGCTAATCTAGGCTAAAGTAGGTTAGGCTAGGCTAGGCTAGGGAAAATTAGTCTTGTAGGATAGGCTAGGCTAAGCTAGAGTAGGTTAGCATAGGATAAAGTAGATTAGCCTAGAGTGGACTAGGCTCAGCAGATATACACTACAGTGGAGAATGTTATGCTATAGTAGGCTAGGCTAGATTAAACTACACTAAAGTAGGCTACACTAGGCTAGAAAACACTAGAGTAGTCTAGGCTAACATAAGCTAAGCTAGGCTAGCATAAGCTAAGATAGGATTGGATATAGTAGGCTAGGATTGAATATGCTAGAGTAGGCTAGGCTATGATATAATCAGCTAGGATAGGTTATGCTCAGAAAGAGTAGGCCTGGCTATGATATGAAAGAGTGTGCTAGAAAAGGTAGAGTAGGATAGGATTGAATATATTAGAGTAGGGGAGGCTAGGATAGAGTGTGCTAGGCTAGATTTAGCTAGGATTGAATATGCTAAAGTAGTTTAGGCTAGGATAGAGCAGGCAAGTCTAGATTAGGCTAAGAAAGAGTAGGCTTGGCTAGGATAGGATACATTAGACTCGTATGCTAGAGTAGGCTAGAAAAGGTTAGGATAGGATACACTAGGGTAGGCTATCCTATATAAGGTTATGCTATATTAGGCTAGACTAAAGTAGGCTACGTTTGGATAATATAGGCTAGGCTAGGCTAAAGCACAGGGGATTCACTGGGGTTCAATATCATACCACGTCGGTTCATATTGGGGGATATATTTTGAGGGAAAAATGGAATAATATATTGGGGGATATATATGGGTTAAAGGGTTTTAATATTGGCAAGTATAAAAAATGGAGCTCAAATTTAATGAAAAAATATAAAGGGGTTTACAAAATGTTAATGAAAAAATAGATACCTACAATATATAGTGAAAGTAGGGTTTTTTTTAATTGGGAAGGTGTATTGGGTTCGTATTGGTAGGGGGTTAAATAATGTGATTTTCAGAGGCATTTTCCAATATGTAGTCAAATTAAGGGTATTAATATGTCACGAACACACGCGATATTTCATAGGTTCATTGAGTGAAGGCCCTGTGGGCTAAAGTAGGCTAGTGGGCTAGAGTAGACTAAGCTAGGTAAGCTAGGCTAGAATAGAGTAGGCTAGGTTATAGTATGTTTGAGTAGGCTAGGCTAGGTTAGAGTGGGGTATCCAAGTGTAGGCCAGGCTAGGTTAGGCTTGGCTAAAGTAGGCTAGGCTAGGCTACAATAGGGTAGGAAAAAGTACTCTTGTACGCTACAGTAGGCTAAGGTAGGATATGTTAGAGTAGACTAGGATAGAGTAGGCTAGGCTAGGCTAAGCTAGATTAGGTTAGGTTAGGCTAGGCTAAGCTAGATTAGGTTAGGCTAGGATAGAGTAGGATAGCCTGGAGTACACTAAGCTAGGATAGGTGTTATCACTGGAAAATCGGAGAAGCAAAGACGACATTATTAAATGTCAGGCAGAAGGATTTATAGGGCTAAGGCACATTAGAGGATCTAAAAAATTTCAAAAATATCTAAGGTCAAGAGGAAAAATAAAATTGTGCACCAATAACACAGGTGAAATGCGCCTTTGCGCGAACCTTCCTTCAATAGGCAAGGTGGTCTGTGTGGCTTTCCCTCAAAAATCCACGTGGTCCTGGGAGTGACAGAAGTCACTTTCCGGGACCACTTGAAACACTTCAGGAAATGATCCTACACATGAGGCCGCCCAAGGAAAGTCACCTAAGCCACCTTGGGACCTCAAGGGAGCAAACAAAGGAATCAACCCTCTCTCTTGGGTCACCATCCACCAATGTACTAAGAGAGGGAAGGAGAATTTGAATTCACCTATAAATGGTGACCAAGAGATGAAAAAAATGAGATCACATTGTTATGTTGGCCAAATTGCCCATGAGAAATCCAGCAATGTGAAATCCAAAGCAACAATAGAGAGGGGATTCAGTTGTTGGCCATTCAACAACTTCAATCCTTTAGAGTAGAGAGAGAGACCTTCCGAAAATAGCTAAAAGTTAAAAACGTCCTTGCACTAGGTCTTAGAACTCCATAGTTCTAAGGGTCCTTTGGCAAGTGTGTAACGTAGTATCTTTCTTCCTAACAGTGAGCAATAAGAGGGGACCTCGATTCAACTGTTTGCATTATTGTTACGTTCGACTCTTTATGTGATTTTGTTTTTATGTTTAGTTTAGTTGTGTTTTATCTCTATATATGCATACTATACCATGATTTAGTGTGTTCTATATTTTATAGCATGTCTTCACTAACTTGCTGACCTTTTTTTTCTGCCTGTGACCATAGCTTGGAGATAGCGACCACTCCTCCTAAGCAATGGTGGATTGGTACACTTGTGCACCAAAATCAGAACCATAGGATCGGTGACTCCACTGGCTCTAATTTTTTTTATTAAGTGGTTTCAGTTGTTGCAGGGACCTTCTCTCTGCTTTGGAGTGTTTCTAGGACAACTCCCTTTCTTTTTTCCTTTGCTCATTCAAACACAATGAAAATTTGAAGTTTAGGAGTTTCGAAAACTTTTTGAAGGAAAATTGCATGCATTTCACTCAGACAAACGCGCCCAATTGCATGTGTTCAACCATAACATGCATGCAAATTTCGCGCCCGTGTGAAACATTTGCACGCGAAAACTAGAGAACATATTTATCCACTATTTTCTTCAATTTCCCAATTGTAAAGTGGCTAGCATCCCAGAGAAAAACTAGAAGCCTTGTGTATGGTGTCTCACGACTGTTTAAAACTTGGTTTTGGCTGAGTTTTGGTATGGCTAGTGGCTAGTTTTAAAATATAAAGTTTATTTTCGCAAAAAACCACATAGTTTAAGTAGGGGGAAATTTAATTGCAATATGAAATAACTTATTTTGTGAAAATAGACACTAGAAACACATAGATAATTAGCTGGAGTAAGTGGCCCTAATCCACATATGATTATCTAGTTTTCATTTTGTCTAGTTAGATCATCAATTTTAGTTTAAATTTTTGCACTAGGAGTTGGGACCAGGAATTAATTATCTTAAGAGAAGCAAGTAATATCTGCTACCTTTGCACCTTTTGGTGACCCTAGGAAAGCATATGAAATCTCTCTTCTAATAATTTTACATCTCCCTTTAGTTAATTAGGAAATGTTGTAAGCGGCCCACTATCCGCACATGATTTTCTTATAACAAGGAATAATCAAACATAGATTAATAGAGGACATGCAAAGGATCACCGCATATCTACATCTTAAAACTGTGTGATTTTTCACTTTTTTCTCACACACTTCCACACCATAAGTGAAGTAAAGGCACCTTAAAACTAACCTAACTAAAATCATTAAATATCCCCACAGGGGCCATAAAAGAAATTATATTTTAGGTTAGGACCAAGGGGGTAGGCATCCAATAAGCTGCCTTGGTCAGTTTTCATCTTGAAACATAAAATTTGACTTTTTAGGGAGCTTTAAACTCATCTATCCACCCACGGAAAAGAAAACCTGATGCAGGGGCATTAGACACTAGCCAGCAATGTAGGAGTTTTGTCCACATGTTGTGGCTAGGAGGGATCAAAATCATTCGAATTTGTAGCAGCAAGGTGTCAATACCTTAGCTGCCTGTTGCATTTAGGTCAGTTAGAGTCAGTAGAAGTCGAATAGTTTAGGTTCAACCCATCTGTCCTGTTTCAGTTATTCGAATAAAATGTAATTAGGCTTTTGATTTACCAAAAATGGTCCTCACAGAGGAACCGAAGAGACACATAATTATACATATAAAATGTATTCCCCGGATGCATAGAGGGGAGGAGATTCTCACAATAAATATTGTGTATTTGTTAAGAATTTTTTCTCTCCGTTGAATATAATTCGATGTTTGTTGATCATCTGTGTGGAATAGTAGATATACTGTCTCTGCGTGTGCATTATCTTGATTTCGATGTATTTGAGCTTCCAGCTTTGTGGTTATTCGATGAATAATTTGTTGTGTTGAACCTCTGAAAGCCTCTCTCTATCCATGGTTGAGCATATTCTATATTGAGTCTCTTGAGTGTTTTATTGATGTGCCCCCTGTGAGAAACCAAGTTGATTACAGTAACCTTGACACCAGGCATAGAATTGTGTGGCCAGTAGTGTTGGATTACACACAACACCGTGAATTCAATTGGTAGAGGATACCCCGCCCGCGCGAAATAGTTCATTTTTTGTGAACCGAGAGCGTTGTCCCAAGGTCCGAACCTGAGTTATTGAACCGGAGTGAACGAAAAGCATGGCATTAACCCCAGTGGAACTCCAGTCAAACACTGTATGAAACCGGGAGCAGTTTTGATCGCACCGCTTTTGGTACGGAAGGGAAACCACTCAAACCCACATGATCCTGTGAAAAGTTTCCATGTCGATGGAGAGATACCACCCTCATCACGTGCCATCGTGCGTTAACTATAGACCGTGGACTCAAGGTGATATCTACATCCGCCGTTGATCTGGAGGCAGGCTCATCGAACGGTGATCGCACTCAGAAGTAACACGGAGGTTAATCAAAGGTATGGTGTGTATTCAATTGACATCCACCGATTGTATGTGTGGGCCTGGGGCCTAAAGTACATTAAGTATTCCATTGGTAATATAGTCGGGTTATTCACATAAGCCCAGAAGTATTTAACCTTAGTTATAAGGTTCGGCGGTATAATTAAAGCTCGGGATATATTTAAGATTTCCGAGGTCTTAACATTGGAATGAGCATAATATGACAGTTATATGTATATGACTGTGCATGCGGGATTAAAGAGCACAAGTGACAATATATAGAATTTTCACTCAGGCGGCGTGGACAGAGTGGAGCTAGATACTAGCTCTCCTTGGGGGCCTGATTCAATTTTGTTGCTGTCAATTGTGGTATCAGAGTTGTTTTTGAGTTATTTTGCAGAGAATTAACATGGAAATCCAAGTTGGTAGAGGTGCTAACAGAAGGAGAGGCAGACCTATTGCCAATGCAGAAGTGTTGGAGACCTTGCAGAGGTTCGAGGCCAGAATGGATGCCATGGAGTTAGGACAGCCCAGTAATCCTGAAGACATTAGTGAACCTGAAACAGAAGAAGCTGGAGAAGATGCTGAGATTCCTCCTGAGATGAGGCTCCTCAGAACTATTCTGGGGTCTGCAGTTAAGCCCAGGATTAAAGTGTCGAGTTTTGCAGGAGGACTAAGTCTAGAAGAGATGGTGGAATGGATTAATGAAATGAACAAGTGCTTTGACTATGAAGAAATGAGAAAAGATAAGAAGGTCAAGTTTGCAGTAACAAAGCTAAAGGGACATGCTGCACTTTGGTGGGATGGAGTGCAAGCAGAAATAAGGAGAGCTGGAAAACAGCCTATCAAAAGCTGGACCAGAATGATGGCTAAGCTAAAAGGTAAATTCTTGCCTAGTGATTATCAGCTAACATTGTTTAGGCAAATGCGGAACCTGAGACATAGGTTGCTGACAGTAAGGGAATACACAAAAGAATTCTATAGAGTAAGCATAAGAGCTGGGATATTTCAGGACACACCAGAGAAGACTGCCAGATATGTGAATGGTCTCAAGCTAGAGATCCAAGATGAGATTGGTCTTCTATCTCCTAAGACAGTTGAAGAGGTCTATCATATGGCCTTGAAAGCAGAGGAGAAACTCTTGAGAAAGCAGTCTGCCAAAGGAAGAGGTACTTTCCATGGAAAGGGAAGTCAGGGTGGTAGAGGAAAGCCTGCTACACCTAGAGATGGAGCTAATAGTAGCTCACCTCAAAATGCATCTACAGAGGGTGATGTAAGAGGCAAAAGGAGTTCTTACAGAGGAAGAGGAGGCAGAGGCAGAGGTAGAGAATTGAGGTGCTATAGATGTCATCAAGTGGGACACAAGCACTATAATTGCCCAGAGAATATGGGTGCTAGTGAAAGAAATGTTGTTGTTTCCCAGGCTAGAGAAGAGGCAGAAATTGAAGAAGAAATCCTACCAGAGAGGGGAGAATCCTTGGTGGTCAATAAGGTCCTGTTGAAACAAACCAAAGAGGTCACTGAGCCTGCACAAAGGAAGACTTTGTTTAGGAGCATATGCAAAGTCCAAGGGAAATGCTGCCAGCTAGTCATTGATAGTGGCAGTGTGGAAAATCTGGTTTCCACTGAGGTGATAGAGAAGTTGAAGCTGAAGAAAAGGGAGCATCCAACTCCCTACAGGGTGTCCTGGCTGCATAAAGGGCACCAGCTGATTGTAAAAGAACAGTGTGAGATAGAGTTGCAAATGGGCAACTATAAAGACAAAGTCCTGTGTGATGTGATGCCCATGGATGTGTGTCACATACTGCTGGGTAGACCTTGGTAGTTTTACAGAGCAGCAGTGCATGATGGCAAGAAGAACACTTACAAGTTCCTCAAGGATGGGGTACATCATACATTGATGTTACACCATTTTTTGGTCATCTAACTTATTATCATTAGATGGACCCAAGTACACCATGTAAGACCAGTTTTACCCTAAGTAAAACCACTTTCACTATGTTAAAATAGGAAACCCCAAAAGGAAATATTAAACAAACCCATATTTGTTTGATTTTCTTCCTCATGGAATAATTAATTAAACCATAATTTAATTATTATTCCTACCATGTTTAACCCAAAATCAACGAAATTAATTAGATAAACCTTTATTTATCTTATTAATTTCTAGGAATAATTATTTAAATCTTATTTAGATAATATTCCTTGTTAAATATGACCAAATCACCCACAAATAATTAAATAAATCATTATTTATTTGATTATCTTCCAACCACTTCCTTAAAAAGATAAATAAATCATTTATTTATTTATTTTTGACTAATCAAGGGATTTAACCCAAGTCAAAGACCCTTTCCCTCCAACAAATATAATAAAGTATTCCATAAAAGGTGGATCTAGATTTGGTTAACATTATTTTAATCATGCACCAAGATCTAGAATGACCCAATATTTTGTTATAAATAGGAGGGTTTTCCCCATCATTCTTCACCTTTTGTTGCCCACTAGATCACTCTGGATCTGTACACTTGGTCTCATTTTTCATCATTTTGCTCCCATTGAGCTTCATTTTTACATTGGGTTTTCTACATCTACAAGAGAGAGAAAGCTTAGATCTGAAGTGCTGAGGACTACAAAGAACCCATCCCATTGAGGAGAGCTGGATACACCTTCTTGTTTTCCTCCCAGGTGCCCTGTAATATAAAAATTCTTTCAAAAATTGTGTTCTTGTCTTATCTGTTGGATGCATGGAGCAAACCCTTTATTTTACTGCTTAATGTCTTTCCATACATAGATCTGGTGTTTTGCAGCTATTTTCTTGTCTAACTAATCGCATATCTGAAGATATTGGCAGCCACTTTTGTTGTTAGGGCTATTAGTTATGCGTAGCTAAAGTGGTCCTTTTTCGTACACTTCGACAAAGGATTCATACTAACAAATGGCGACTCCACACGGGTTTTAAATTACGACCGCTGTCGTTTTTCATATTCCTGCATATCCAGCTACTTCAGGCCCTAGGGCTTCTTTTTTAGCTGCTTAGTTTTTCTCTTTTCATGTCATTTTTCTCACATAAAACCCTAAAAACCTAAAATTTCTAACTTCCGTGTGTTTCCGGCCCTATTGCGCAGGTAAGCGACACCAGCCGCACCTGAGACGGCAATTTTTCAGAAAATCTGCCGCCGAAACAGCCGGAACGGGGGGGTCGCACCTTTTGGCCCAAAACTCCGCGACTCGGGACCCCCGCGCGGTCGCACCGCCCATTTTCTCGCGACCTCGCACCGAAAACAGTTTTAAACTCGCGACCGCCGGGGCCAAGGTTGATTTTTCTCGCAATTTTTCCGGGTTCTCGCTCGCGTTCTCTCCGTCGTGTCTTCCGTGCCTCCTCTCGTCTCACCCCCGCCCCACCAAGATCTAATCTCGTTTTTACTCATCTAAGTGGGAACCCGTTGTACCCCTTAGGGCTTTAGTACCCTCTCCACTTCGTGGAAGATTTTTAGTCGTTTTGTACCCGTCGGTTTTTCGTAGCCTACCCCTCTTTTCCAGATCTGTTACCTCCCTTTCAGATCCATTGAAATCAGCCTCTTTTCCTTTCAAATCACCTCTTGTCGTTTTGTTTGGACCTCCTTTGAAGGCCTCCGCCTTGCTCCCTCCGGTTTTTGCTGATTTCCTTCCTTTTTCCAGCCACCTTGCCTCTGTCTCTTGGCTATGATCTGCACCTCTTTCCTGCAGCTTTATCCTCCAGATCCCTGTCCCTCTCGACCCTAGATCTGTTGAGCTCTTTTTATGTGTGTTTTGACTAGATTTTTCCCTTTCTTTTCAGCATAGTTTTGAGAGACCCACCTTCTTGGGTTAGATAGATGCACAAGTAGCTGTTATTTTTCTGTTATTTCAGCATTATATTCTGTTCTCTGTAGGTTTATTTTCAGCTACGCAACACACTTTTTTCTTGCTCTCAAAACGGAAAGGGTTTAAAAATTAAAATTAACGCACGCCACACACTGACCCTAAGCGAAGAAGCGCCTAGTTAACACCGCCTGGCAAAGACTCTAAAATCAATTGTCACTGCACCTTTTCTGCCCTTGACCTCAATTGATTCTGTCCCTTTCTGCCCCTGTCGGTTTCCTTCTTCCTGTCATCATTGCGCCCCCAAGGCACCTTTCCCGGAGACTTCTTGGCCTTCACCCTCAGTTTCCGGTTGATCGACCTGCTCCGCACCGCCGTCGTCGAGCCAGTCCACCTTCAAGTCCGCACTCCGACTCCTCCCCTGATTCATCAGGTCTTCCTTCTCCTCCTGGTTCTCCCCCTGTCACCTTCACCATGTCTGGTCCAGGGCCTCACGCTAACGGTTCCCCCGGCCACAATGTCGGCCCTACTACTAGCGGAACCGCCACAGGAACTTCCCCGGCCACCCCTGTGCTGCCGTACATTGCAGGCCTCAGCCTCCCCGATTTCCATCAGTTGATCAATGACCCCATTCACCACAATGCTAACTGGCCCGCTATGCCAACCAAGCTACCCTCAAACATCCCTAAGTTTGAGGGCCTTAATGGAGAAGATCCAACCAACCATGTCCGATCTTTCCACATGTGGTGTTCCTCCAATTCCATTACCGATGACTCCATCCGTCTTCATTTGTTCCAACGCACGCTTACCGGCGAAGCTTCTAAATGGTATGTTGAACAAGCCACCTCTACCCATACCACCTTTGAGACTCTTGCCTAAGCCTTTTTGTCGTACTTCCAGCTCCCTCTCCGATACGATACTGGCACAGAGCTCTTGACTTCTTTTAAGCAAGCCTCTTCAACACGCCTTTCTGCCCATGTTCAGGAATGGCGACGAAGACGGAGCTTATGTCGAGCCCCTCCCTTCGAAGATCGGGTTTACATGGACTGGATCCTGCGCACCCTTCCCGCTCCCATCGGCAAAGATGTCGCCTCTCATTTTCCTCAAACTAAAGAAGCCGCCCTCCAAATAGCTTTGAAATATGACCTGATCTACGCTCAATCTGGTTATGTTTATACCGTTCTTCCTGACATCCCCAGGCCCGGTGGCACTAACGCCCCGGGGGCATCTCATTCTGCCGACGGTATCATTGGAGCCCTTTCCCATCCATACGCTCAACCCCCTATGGGCTATGGTCTCCCTCAGGGAGGGGCCAGCTCCTCCGGCACTCTTCCCCCTCCCGGTAGCATGTATCTAGGATACGGCATGCCTCCTCCTTTTGCCCAACCTCCTGCTTACTCCAATGTTGCCCAACCCACCCATTACCCTTATCCACAGCCTGGTGCGCCAGCTCCTCCAGCATATGCACTTCCTCCTCCCTTGCCTCCTCAACCCCAGCAACAGCACCTACAGCCCCCTCCAGGGCAAGTATTTGCACAGCAGGGCATGACTAATCCCCCTTCTTCTCAAAGAAGGCGGAGAGGCAACCAAAACCAATCTGCCCCTGGTACCCGAGGACCCAATTCTGGTGTGGACCCTAACACTAGCAACCATCAACAGGGCAGTCAGCCCAAGCCGGACAGGCCGCTTCGCACAAACAAGCCATGTTCGTGTTGCGGTGTTTATGGTCATTACACCCACGACTGTCCCCTCTTACCCCAGATGCGGCAGATGTGGGAGTCTCAAGCCACATTGCGCGGACAACACGCTTCCCCTCATGCTCCTCCTAATGTGGCCACTACCCAGCCAGCTGTGTTTACTGATCCTTTCCCTCAACAAGGATTTGTGGCTACCCAACCGCCCGACAGCCAGGTAGCCGTCCCCCCTTCCATTTCTGGTTCCTCTGATTACCAGATCCTTATGATGCACTCCGATCCTGCCCCATCCGTCGATCTTCACCTTCAAACTCGGTCTCGTCAGTACCCCAAGCCTCCTGCTCAGTCTGCCCCCGAGCCTCCCTCTTCAGGTTCTACAGAGCCTCTTTCGACATCCAGTGGTCCCTTACATATCCCTCAACCCAAAGTTGAGGTCCCTACCAAGATCCCTAAGGGACCATTACGTCGAAATGCTGCTTCTGTTCGAGCTGCTCATTCGTATAGCATAGTAGATGATCTGGCGCAGTCTCCTGCTACCATTTCCACACTGGAACTCCTCCAGTCGTGCCCTTCCCAAAAGAAGGCTCTATTATCTGCCGTGGGCGCTGTAGATCCTGCTGATGACCAAATGATTATTTTTGACGCCACTCAATCGGACCATCCTCCCCTCCCTCCTTCCATCGCCTTCCAAATCCCAGTCAAAATCCGGAACGCCAACGTGTCCCGGTGCATAATTGATGAGGGGGCATCCACATGCGTGATGTCCGCTTCGGTTTGGAAGCAACTCGGATCTCCTGAACTGGCCCCTTCCACGATCACCCTTCGAGCGTGGGACGGCCATGCCTCCCAGCCCATTGGCCTGTTTCATAATTGTCCTATCACCCTCGCCGGTAAGACTGTTTGCGTTGACGTCGAAGTCATCGACGCCCCGCTAGATTACAACATTCTATTGGGGCGAAGCTACACCTATGCTATGTCCTCTGTCCCATCTGCGGTATTTCGCAAGATGTCTTTCCCCCATAACGGAAAGATAGTCACCATTGACCAGTTGACATATCATGAGCCAAAATCTCAGACCTCTCCTGAGACGACTATCTCTTCTGTAGCCAACAAGCAAACCGTTGATTCCTTGACCAGTGTCTGCCCCGGCGTTTACAAAGATTTCTCCCTGCTTGGAACTTTCCCTAACCTGCCTCCTCCTCCCATCACTGATCCCAGCTCCTCGAATGTTTGCATGATGCAATCGTCTCAGGCTGCCCGTAAGCGGCCTGCCTCGGCTAGTCAGCAACCTCCCCCTCGCCCTCCGCAACCTGCTCCTAGCCATTCATCTCAGCCAGCCGGACCTCCTCCTTCTGGCCCTACCCCTACAGCTGGTCTCCCTGAACCCCTTTACCCTCCCGGATCAGTTCCTCCTGGCCTTAACCATCTCGAAGCCGTCCCTCCTGGTCATTACCCTGCTGGGCAGATCCCTTTCCTAGCTCCCCCTCCCGGAGTATATTCTGTCCCCGTCATGGCCACCCGCTCTCTCCCTAACTTGACCTTGGGCATACCGGTCTGGTACCTTGATCCCCCAGCCGCCACCCCTCCTGGTCATCCCAAGCCCTATATGGCTTTGACACCGGTTCAACCGGTCCCCCTAGCTTCCTCCGTTGCCTCTGTGCCCCCAGCACCTCCACAGGACCCTTCTCCTGTCGTCACAGCACCCGGGAAGAAAGGCAAAGCCCGCAAGGGGGCACCCAAAGACAAGACTACCACGACTGACCCGGCCCCTCCGCCGCCCGCGAAGCCTTGCGCTTTATGTGATGTCACCGGTCATGCTACCCATGCTTGTCTAAGTTACCCCGTATTCAGCCCATGGTGAAAGTCGCGTTCCCCGAGTCTACGGTCCCTGAAGCTTCCACTCCTTCTTCGTCTGTAACCAAGAACCCCAAGACTCTCCGCACCAACAAACCCTGTGCTTTGTGCGGCATCCATGGCCATTACTCCCACCATTGTCCTCACCTGACGCACTACCACGCCTCTTTAGAGGTAATCCGAGAGTATGAGGTTGAACAAAATCAATCCGCCTCTCCTATCCTCGCGCAGTACGCTTCAGGTCACCCTGAGGATCCCCCCGCTCCCATCGACATTCCCCCCCCCTGATGTTCCGATGACGGAGTCTCCTGTAACCATCCTTTACCTATCTTCCTCTGCGAGACACTCGGAGCCTAGCCCGTCTACATCCTCCCCTATTATGTCCCTTGATCACCCTATTCCTCCTCATACCCGAGATCCCTCCACTTGTGTCTCTGTTGACCTCCGCAGCCCGAGTCCTCCCCATGTTTCCGATAGCCCTCATACACCACCTTGTCTGAGTCTTGGTCATCCTGCCCCTTACACTCCTTCCTGCGGTTGCCGCCCGATGACTTCTGTGTACTCACGCTGCCGTCATTTCCTTTCATCCCCTCATTTATTGTCTTGTCACACCATTCTTCCAGACCCCCCGTCCACACCCTTTATCGGCTACGCCAATGGTGCAAGTCGCTACTCCAGGAATCTAGCCTCGGCAGGTTGGGCCATCTTCACCCCCTTGCATGCCCTTGTTCTTTCTAACGGGGTATGCATTGGTTCTGCCACCAAAAATCAGGCCGAATATGATGCAGTGCGTGGTCTGTTAGTTGATGCTCTCTTTCATCGTATCCTCCATCTGCACGTTCGTTTGGATTCCCTACTTCTTGTAATGCAACTAAATGGTGTTTATCGTGTGCATAACCCTGTGCTGTTTAGACGCTATTTACGAGTGAAAATCTTAATACGTGCGTTTGAAACCATAACTTTCAACCATGTACCTCGAGAACATAATCACTATGTAGATAGTATTGCAAACCATGTTCTAGATTGGCATTTATCACACACATTTCATACAAGACAATAACATTAAATCAACCATCAAAAGACGATGCATATCCATAATATGTGTCGCAAAACATATGTTTAGAGTCCATCTACTCTGATACATACGACATTCCCATAGCATGTTACAAACAAAACCCCAAAACTGGGGGCACCACCTGCCCCTACATACATCATAGGGGGCACCACATGCCCCTACCCCTAATCACTATCTGGAGGCTCCCGGGCCAATGGCTCTGCCCCTGCAGCATGTAGATCACGCATAGCCTGACCGGCCATCGCCATGTGCCGCATGACACCTCGCCACTCCGAGGGGAGACCAATACATGGCTCTATGTATTGGTCGTCTAAGTCCTGCCACCCGCGCTCTGATACTTCGGTCAACAACCTTTCGCATCTACGACGGATGTCCTCCAGCAGGGCGGCTGCATCCTCATTCTGCGCCGCTCTCGACCCACTTGGACCTGTAGCCCCAGACGCTGCCGGTCGTCCCATATATCCGGCCGGTTTTACTGGTGCTACATCTGCATACCAAAATTACATGAATCAGTATCATCAATTACTATTCAAAAACTTTACCATGCCCACACAAGAGTAGCAATTTGTCACTTACCATCGGGCCCCCAGACTCGACCAGGCGGAAGTGGCAGATCCGGATCCCCACAGTAGCTCATCCCACTATAGGGGTAGTCGTCTATGTACAGCGGCATCTGATCCCAATGGGCAAAAAACTCTGGTCGAAACACCCGCCCGACCGCCCCTCCTCCTCCTCTGCACAGTAGCCGTCCCCAACAGCGCATCCTAGGCTCCCTCGGGCCCCCATCTGGAAGCTGTACACGAGGCCTCAAGGTCAGGATCTTCTCAAAGAAGAAGGCGCACAACAAAGTCACATATGAGCAGTCATGATTCACCTGCCACCTGCATAGCGACAACTGTCGCTTTAGCGACACCAATAACATCTGGGCCCACCCAAAGTAGGTCCCAGCCAAAACACTTCCCACTATCATCATCTGCCCCCCAGTGATGTGATGGAACGCCTGGGTGCCCAGGATTCGCAGCACTGCTGCGGCCACTGCACGGGTTTCTAGCCTCTCTAGATCCCCGATCGGTATTCGAGTCCCTTTGACTTGGAGACCCAGTCGACAATGACGTTCCACCAACTCCATGATATGCCGCCCCCGCGGCAACACTGGCTGAGTGTTTCCCACCATCCCCAGTGGCGGGAGACCAGTCAGGAAGTACACGTCCTGGACCGTCAGTTCGATCCTGTGCCCCTGCACCACAAAGATCTCCTGATCTGGATCCCAATAACTGATAATCCGGGCCAGTAACGGTTCCCCTGCTCTCATCAATGGGTTCTCCAAAAACTTGAGAACCCCAAATTTGGCCAATACACGGTGGACGCCCTGATCCGCCTGGATCTCTGTCCGAAGTGTCCCCAGATCTCTCTCCCTCCAGTTGACCCGTAACTCTGCCATACCTGCACAAACACATCATTTTTGTCAGCGTACAGATCGGGAAAACCATAACCAAACACCAAAACCCAACTTCCAGCCATAAAACGGCACCAAAACTCCTTCAACTCCCAGGTCACAGTTTTCTGCTCTTTTCTGGACCAGGTCACACTTTTTGCCCTGATACCTGCGTCCTAGGTCGCACTTTTTGCCCCAAAAAGTGGGACCCGGCCGTAGAGATGTAGGAGGGGTTGTTCCTGGATTTCTGGGCCCTAAACTAAAAAAGTAATCCATCAAAATGCAAGAGAACAGTTAGACCTCCTACCTGCAACTGACGAATCGCGATTCCAACGGTCGGTTTGTCCGCTACGTTCGCCGCAAGATTTAGGGCCTTCTCTCCTCTCTACATTCACCACAGCAACAATAGCAAATGAGTGATTTTGGAGGGAAAACCGCCTTATTAAAAGAGAACCCATGTTTCTTCTTTCGACTGCCGTGAACACACCGTAGCCCCGTTCGACGAACCGTCTACACCGTTGGAAAGCTCTCACCAAACCCTCAAATGGGTATCTGTCAGTTTTTTGAGATCTGACACTCCACCAGGGCACATTTTGTCCAAGAAGGGTCACCTCACCCCTCCTTAAAATCGAATTTCCTCACTTATGACACTTGTAATTGGGGCACCATCTTGCCCCCTTACTTGTCTTCGTTCGTGTTGATTTTCGTCATGAGTTCCCATTATGTACTCATGTTTCCACGGTCCCCCATCGGGGCCTTTACTGTGTGGCAGCACTATCGAGTCGCCCTTGTTTAGAGCATCCAAGTTGAGTCATCATTCCCTCCATGGAGTCTATACCGAGTCCCTTTGTACCTCACTATAGCCCTCCATCCGTCATTGATTGGTCTCTCTCTTGTGTCGCACATTATGACCTTCAGTTTCACTGTCCCCCATCCCTGATGATGTTGTGTCAGTCGCTGCCATGTCATTCATTCCCTTTATGCTCTAGCAAGGGAAGTCGTCCATTAGCTACTCAGTCCTTTCCACTTCACCATCATCATTAGTGTCAGTCTGTCCGTCGCTCTACTGTTTTCTCTCGTGCCTTAGTTGGGGACCTCTCACTCCCTCAACTGTGGCGGACCTCCTTCTGTCGACTTCAGCACTTTCATTCCAGAAGTCAGGTCTAGAGGGCGGTGTACCTTGGTTCCAGCTTCCACTCTTGTTCGGTGCCTCGGATCAGGCCAAGGGATCTCTCATTTCCCTTTGACTTGATTGTTTCTCCAGCTCCTGCCAGCATGATCGAGATTCGTATACTTGATGGTCCAGTGATCCAGCAGCAGCTCTTGATGATTCCCGGGTGTGTGTGAGATGTCTCAACCCTCATGCGGGGGTGGCCCTGCAGGTAACCCCCCACATGCCCGGATGACCTCTTCTTTGCAGCCTTCGATGCAGCTCCAGATATTTGATGATGTTGGCCATAGCCACTTGCAGCACCTCTTCGACTTGCATGTATCAGTCAGATTCTATGAGCCCTTCCCCATGTACAGGGGGCATTTCGGTTGTATTTGTATCTCATGTACTCAGATATTATTGTACAAGTCCTGGCTGTTATCCTAGGCACAGCATGTATGTGGGATTCCTTATTTCATTTTTATCTGGCTCATGATTATGCCAGCTGTATTTTATAGTTCGGTCCCTTGTTTACTGGACACTATTCTTTTGTACTTTGTCTCGGCGGGCATAGGTATGCCTCCCCCGCCGCCTTCAGCACAGGTACCCTCTCATCAAAAGAGACTTGTTGCACCTGCGAGTCTCGTCTCCTCAGGGTCTAGTTCTTCAGCACACTATCTACCTCACCTTTCTCTCTCTGACATCCCTTTTGTTGTCTAGTGATTGTGTTCTTACAACGTACTTCGGTCATACGATTTGCTCCTGACACTCGCACGCTGGGGGGCAATCTGTTACACCATTTTTTGGTCATCTAACTTATTAATCATTAGATGGACCCAAGTACACCATGTAAGACCAGTTTTACCCTAAGTAAAACCACTTTCACTATGTTAAAATAGGAAACCCCAAAAGGAAATATTAAACAAACCCATATTTGTTTGATTTTCCTCATGGAATAATTAATTAAACCATAATTTAATTATTATTCCCAGTCATGTTTAACCCAAAATCAACGAAATTAATTAGATAAACCTTTATTTATCTTATTAATTTCTAGGAATAATTATTTAAATCTTATTTAGATAATATTCCTTGTTAAATATGACCAAATCACCCACAAATAATTAAATAAATCATTATTTATTTGATTACCTTCCAACCACTTCCTTAAAAAGATAAATAAATCATTTATTTATTTATTTTTGACTAATCAAGGGATTTGACCCAAGTCAAAGACCCTTTCCTTCCAACAAATATAATAAAGTATTCCATAAAAGGTGGATCTAGATTTGGTTAACATTATTTTAATCATGCACCAAGATCTAGAATGACCCAATATTTTGTTATAAATAGGAGGGTTTTCCCCATCATTCTTCACCTTTTGTTGCCTACTAGATCACTCTAGATCTATACACTTGGTCTCATTTTTCATCATTTTGCTCCCATTGAGCTTCATTTTTACATTGGGTTTTCTACATCTACAAGAGAGAGAAAGCTTAGATCTGAAGTGCTGAGGACTACAAAGAACCCATCCCATTGAGGAGAGCTGGATACACCTTCTTGTTTTCCTCCCAGGTGCCCTGTAATATAAAAATTCTTTCAAAAAATTGTGTTCTTGTCTTGTCTGTTGGATGCATGAAGCAAACCCTTTATTTTACTGCTTAATGTCTTTCCATACATAGATCTGGTGTTTTGCAGCTATTTTCTTGTCTAACTAATCGCAGATCTGAAGATATTGGCAGCCACTTTTGTTGTTAGGGCTATTAGTTATGCGTAGCTAAAGTGGTCCTTTTTCGTACACTTCGACAAAGGATTCATGCTAACAATTGATACCCATGGAAGAAGGAGAACCATCAAGCAGAGTGGCTGATCCAAAGACCCTGTTGTTGAGCGGGAAGAAGTATCTACAGGAGATTGAAGAAGAAGAGGTAAGCTTTGCTCTATTTTGCAAGCCTAAGGTAGTTCTTACTTCTTCATTTCTGATTTTCCAATAGAAATCCAAAAGATGTTAGACAGTTATTGTGACATTGTTGTGGATGATTTACCTGATGAGATGCCACCTGTGAGAAAGATCAGCCATTAGATAGATTTTATCCCAGGCTAAAATCTACCAAATAAGGCAGCCTACAGAATGACTCCCACAGAGAATGAGGAAATCAGGAAGCAATTAAAGGAATTGGTGGACAAGGGGCTGATCAGAGAAAGTTTGAGTCCATGTGCAGTACCAGCAGTATTGAGCCCAAAGAAGGATGGAGGCTAGAGAATGTCTACTGATTCCAGAGCAATCAATAAGATAACAATCAGGTACAGATTCTCTTTGCCCATATTTGAGGATTTAATGGATTTTTTGAGTGGTGCTAAATATTTTTCAAAATTAGATTTAAAAAGTGGATATCATCAGATTAGAATAAAGCAGGGTGACGAGTGGAAAACTGCCTTTAAAACGAATGAAGGACTGTATGAATGGATGGTAATGCCTTTTGGGTTGTCAAATGCACCTAGTACTTTTATGAGACTTATGAATGAAGTGTTGAGAGAATTCATTGGTAAATTTGTGATAGTGTATCTGGATGATATATTAGTTTTCAGCAAAACTAAAGAAGAACATTTAAGGCATCTCAATTATGTCTTGAAGAAGCTGCACCAAGAGAAACTGCTGATAAATTTAAAGAAATGCTCATTCATGAAGGAAGATTTTGTGTATTTTTGTTTTTTTGTCTCTACAGAAGGATTGAAGATGGACCCAGAGAAGGTTAACGCAATTGTGGAGTGGCCTTCACCCAGAAATGTTTTTGAGGTAAGAAGTTTCCATGGACTTGCCAGTTTTTATAGGAAATTTATAAGAAACTTCAGTAAGATTAATGCACCCATCATTGAGACAATAAAAAAGAGCAAACAACCATTTAAATGGACTGCTAAAGTAGAGAGAAACTTTAAACTTTTGAAGAAAAAGATAACTTTAATTCTGCCTGATTTTACTAAACCATTTCAAGTGAAGTGTGATGCCAGTGGCGAAGCCATTGGAGCTGTGCTGAGTCAGGATGATAGGCTTGTAGCTTACTTCAGTGAGAAGTTGAATGACACTAGAAGGAAGTATTCCTCTTATGAGAAGTAATTCTATGCAGTTGTTCAGGCATTGAAAAATTGGAGGCATTATTTAATGTCCAAAGAATTTGTATTATACTCTAACAATCATTCTTTGCAGTACATTGTACATCAGCCCAAGTTAAATAATAAGCATGCCAAGTGGGTTGAGTATCTCCAAGGTTTTAACTTTGTTTTGAAACATATAAGTGGCCAAGAAAATAAAGTAGCTGATGCTTTGAGTAGGAGGCACATGCTTGTTCAAGAAACCAATTTTGAAATTGTAGGATTTGACTTTCTCAAAGAAATATATAAAACAGATCTTGATTTTAAGGAATAATTTGAAGCATGTTGTAACCCTGTTCTAATATATAGGAGCCAGTGGCTGGATTATTTCTTGCAGGAGTACTTACTATTCAGGAGAAACCAACTATGTGTACCAAAATGTTCCATGAGGGAAAATTTGATCAAGGAGAAGCATAGTGGTGGACTTGTTGGACACTTTGGTACCGATAAAACTTATGAGAAGCTGAGTCACTTCTATTATTGGCCCAAGATGAGAGCAGAAGTGGAAAAGTTTGTGAAGAATTGCAAAATATGCCAATATGCCAAGGGAAGGAGCCAGAATGAAGGATTGTACACTCCCTTGCGTATTCCAAAAACAGGCCTTGGGACATGGTGAGTATGGATTTCGTTCTAGGATTTCCCAAGACTCGGAGAGGGAATGATGCAGTCTTCGTTGTAGTGGAAAGATTTTCCAAGATGGCACATTTTATTCCATGCTATAAAACTAGTGATGCCACCCATGTTGCTAACTTTTTTTTAAAAGAAGTTGTTAGGTTGCATGGGTTGCCCAAGAGTATTGTTTCAAACAGAGACATCAGATTTGTGGGCCATTTTTGGAGGACACTGTGGAAGAAACTTGGTACCAAACTGAGTTTCAGCTCAGCTTATCATCCTTAGACTGATGGACAAACTGAGGTAGTGAATAGAAGTCTGGTAAATCTGTTGAGAAGTCTTGCAGGAGAGCATCCCAAGCAGTGGGATCATGTTTTTCCCCAGGCAGAATATGCATATAATGACTCACCAAAAAAAAGCATAGGGTAGAGTCCATTTCATATCATTTATGGAATGCACCCCAGAGGAATATCAGAGTTAAGAAATCTTGGAAAAGAAGAGCTGAGTGCTGATGGTGAAGAATTTTCTTCAGAAATCCGAGCCATACATGAACAAGTGAAACAACAACTACAGGGCAACAACATAAAATAAAAAGGCAGAGTAGACTTGAGCAGAAGAGAAGTCCATTTTGAAGTAGGAGATCTGGTTTTGGCACACTTGAGAAAGGAGAGATTCCCAAAGAAGCAGTATAACAAACTGAAGTTTAAAAATATTGGGCCATCCAAGATACTTAGAAATTTTTCTGCCAATGCTTATGAGATTAAATTGCCTCCTGATGTTGGAATATCTCCCATTTTTAATGTTACAGATTTGTACAAGTATGAAGATGAGGGTGTAGAAGAAGAACTAGTAGTCATAGAACAGATTGAATGGGTAAAGTAGCTACCTCCAGCACCACCATTGCAACAAGAGAAGATATTGGACAAAAGAACGTTTAGGAAGACCAGAAGACAAGATTACTTTCAGTACTTAATCAAATGGAAGGACCAGACAGAGGAAGATGCCACTTGGATGACTGAAGGAATGTTGCAGAAGATAGGCAGATCAGTGGAAGAGCTCATGGAAAGGAGTCCATGAAAGAAAATTGCCCTCGGGAGTCTGATGCAAGGGCATTAGACACTAACCAGCAATGTAGGAGTTTTGTCCACATGTTGTGGCTAGGAGGGATCAAAATCATTTGAATTTGTAGCAGAAAGGTGTCAATACCTTAGCTTCCTGTTGCATTTAGGTCAGTTAGAGCCAGTAGAAGTCGAATAGTTTAGGTTCAGTCCATCTGTCCTGTTTTAGTTATTCGAATAAATTGTAATTAGGCTTTTGATTTACAAAAAACGGTCCTCACAGAGGAACCGAAAAGACACATAATGATACGTATAAAATGTATTCCCTGGATGCATAGAGGGGAGGATATTCTCATAGTAAATATTTTGTATGTGTTAAGCATTTTTTCTCTCCATTGAATATAATTCGATGTTTGTTGATCATCTGTGTGGAATAGTAGATATACTGTCTCTGCGTGTGCATTAGCTTGATTCGATGAAGAATTTGTTGTGTTGAACCTCCGAAAGCCTCTCTTTGTCCATGGTTGAGCGTATTCTATATTGAGTCTCCTGAGTGTTCTATTGATGTGCACCTATGAGAAACCAAGTTGATTACAGTAACCTTGACACTGGGCATAGAATTTTGTGGCCAGTAGTGTTGGATTACACACAGCACCGTGAATTCAATTGGTAGAGGATACCCCACCCATGCAAAATATTTCATTTATTATGAACCGAGAGTGTTTTCTCAAGGTCTGAACCTAAGTTAGTGAACCGGAGCAAATGAAAAGCATGGTGTTAACCCCGATGGAACTCCGGTCAAACACTGTATGAAACCAGGAGCAGTTTTGATCGCACTGCTTTTGGTACGAAAGGGAAACCACTCAAACCCATGCGATCCTGTGAAAATTTTCCATGTTGACGGAGAGATACCACCCTCATCGCATGCCATCACGTGTTAACTGTCGACCGTGGACTCGGCGCGATATCTGCATCCGCCGTTGATCTGGAGGCAGGCTCATCCAACAGTGATCACACTCAAAAGTAACACGGAGGTTAATCAAAGGTATGGTGTGTATTTAATTGGCATCCACCGATTGTATGTGTGGGCCCGGGGCCTAAATTACATTAAGTGTTCCATTGGTAATATAGTCGAGTTATTCACATAAGCCCAAAAGTATTTAGCCTAGTTATAAGGTTTGGTGGTAGAATTAAATCTCGAGATATATTTAAGATTTCTGAGGTCTTAACATTGGAATGAGCATAATATGACAGTTATTTGTATATGACTATGCACGTGGGATTAAAGAGCACAAGTGACAATATATAAAATTTTCACTAAGGCGACGTGGACAAAGTGGAGCTAGATACTAGCTCTCCTTGGGGGCCTAATTCAATTTTGTTGCTGTCAAAACCCGAGTGCCATAGAGACCCGATTCAGAGGGGCTTAAGCTTAGGCCCAATGCATACAGTATTATTTTGGGCTACCTGACCCATATAATACTCGGTACTGGTAGCTGATTTACCAAGAAGCTCAAGACTCGAACGCTCGCATGGGACGATGGTACTTAGTGGCCAAATCTAGGTCATCCTTCCCTATAGGTGACGGTACAGGCAGCACTAGATCCTCTACCCATTACCTTGGTCGATTCTTTGACTTATGGAAGGCATCGCCAGTTATTTTGGGACATTAGCCCTAATACCCACCAGAAGAAATTTTCGCAAGGCCTAGTTACAATTGAGAGTTTGAGGGCGTTTAAGGTCTCTATGATTTTGAGTATCACGTGCCAAAACAACCAAAACCAATTTTTTTGATTGATTGATCACATAGGAATAATTTAAAGGAAAATTAACTTTTTTTTTCGCTTCGCTTTATATATGTGGTCACCATTTTTGATTTCATACTTCAGCTCTCATAGAACTGAATATTTTTTCCAAAACCATACCTAGTTAACACCATAACGGACCTAATGGGACCTCGTCGGTCTAGACATCTTTTAGACCTCTGTAATGTTCCCAAATTTTAGCTACAAAGATAAATGGAACATTAGAGTTAGCAGTATCTTTATCTGGTGAATAAATGGGTAGAAAAGCCCATAAGTCTCCTAAGGAGAAATAAAAACACTTCAAGTGTGAAAGGAGAAATTCCTTGCAGGTTTATAAAACACCTCCATGTGTGAACAGGGATAATATCAGGTTGATTTAGTCTCCTTTGACTAAGTAAACAGCGCAGATGTGGAGGAGTAGGGATCAAGGAAGGAATAACGCAGTTTTGGAGGGAGATGAATCTCTGGATGGAAATGACCTAATTGGGTGGGGCCAAGGGCAAGAAAACTCACATTTTATTTAGGAAGAGGATGGTAGAATTATTCCTTATGTTTTTAGATTATTATTTTGGTCTGCTTATACTTTTTCTTCCTCTTGCTGTTTAGCAGGGTTGTTGTGTTGTTTGGCACCGAGTGTTCCCGAGCGGGAATCCCACCTCTTTCCTTGAGGAGCCTCTTGGGAGATTTTGCATTCATTTTCCACATCAGGTTTTCAGGCCTAGCTTCATCTTACTTCATCAGCATAGTTTCTGTAGGTCATTGTTCTGTGTTGCAGGGTGCAGCAGTGGAAGGGATTGGAATCCCACTTTTCTGAGCTAGTTTCTCATAGGAGGGAGGTTTTCTTCCATTGGGAGATCTGTTTGGAGAGGTCTTGAGCTCATTTCAGATATGTGGTATCATACCACACATTTCCCCACATTCCCAGCACTATTCCATCTAGGGAATTCATTATTTTTGGAGGCAGCTTCACTGGATGGTCTAGTGGCTTCTTTGCAGTGTTTCCTTGTGATTGAGAGGTTCATCCTTTCATGGGAGGAAGCCCTTGAGGGATCTACATCAGATCAGATATCTTTCAGCCTTCTACACTCTTATTCTTTAGTGTTGTAGTGATTATTCAGTAATTTTCTGAAGATCACATTTGTATTCAGAGTGTATGACAAGAAACCCTTTCCGGGTTTCCTTGTAATTGTAATAAGGAGACTAGATCTCATTTTTTGAGCATGATTGTCTAATATATGAGAATATATATTTGTATTCTTAATTTATGAGTTGAAACCCTCTTAATATTGAGTATTTTCCTTTGTGCATAATTTCTGAGTAGCAGTGTTTGGGGTTTTAGTGTTTTTCAGCTACACTATGTGGTGGGAGGTCTATTTACCTCACCTAGTTTTCTTTGTTTCTGATCTCCTCTTGGATTTAGATTATAGATGGATATATCTAATGGATCCAAGTTATGGTTTACATTTTTATGGCATATATTCCTGGAAATGCATTTTTCTATGAATGCATTGCTGAGAATTCCATTATTGGAATATTTTAAGATATTCCCAATATTGCTTATTTTCCCTATTTTTGGATATTATAGTGGTATCAAAGCTTCAATCTTGGCTCAGCTTGTGGATCTCAGGCCATTATACTTTAAGGAAAATAATATATGGATAGAAAAGAGAAGGCTCCACTTTTTGAAGGGAGAAAGGAAGACAGGCTTACAAAGCTTCTTCCAAGATCTATGCAAAGCTTTTAAGGAGAGCTGAAGAAAATAAGAATGGAGATGGGATCTCCAGAGGAGTTTGGATGTAGAGATAGATCTATATTTGCACATGGTAAGTGTGAGCATGCAACTACACACCATGATGCACAACGCAATCAAGTGCCCAGATCTATCTTGAGATGGATGAAAGGAGGGAGAATGCCTAAGAGAAAAACTCTTAGTGAATTGTGCAGGAATATGAGTCTAAAACTGAGAGGTTTAAAGATCATACCAATTTCCCAGAGTTTTGCAAGGTCCAGGTGGAGAAAATAAAGCAGCAGAATGTAGATAGATTTCTTCTATCTACTTTTGAAGGTTCACCTACATGTTCAGCTAGAGCATGGGTGAAGGAGCTAGACTCCTCTTTATAGCAACACCACATTTCTGAAGAGGAAGCCATCAGAATTGTAGTGTTTCATTTCAGAGGTAAGGCCTATGCATGGTGGATTTTTGAATTTTGTTCTTTGAAAAATGAAAATACTTCCTCTTATGCAAGATTCATTAAAACATTGGTGGGAAGGTTTGATGGGAAACTTCCAAAAACACATGTACAGGAGCAAGAAAAACTTGAGAAAACAAAAACCTTGCATGTAATGGAGGAAACTAAATACCTCACTCCACTTCAGAAAACCAGGAGAGAAGCTGACATCTTGCATTATACATTGTTAGAGGCAAGACCTCTATCTCACATTCCTAAACAAGAGGGCATGGGGATCTCTTTCTCACAAAGGGATCAAATTGTTGATAGGTTTCCCATATACATTGATGGAGATGAGGGCAACAACGCTGTCACATCTAGAGCACATCTAGTACCTCATGTAGAGGGAGGAGGAGCACATGCTCCAACCGAAGGGATTCTTGTATCCTTGCAAGAATTTCCCCAGGATCTCATACATGGAGGTCCAAGCACAATCAGTGAGCAGCATGATTGTGAAGCATTGCAGATGGAAGGAGGAGGTAAGAATGAAGAGCAGCATCACTTGATGAGAGGCACACACCCTTCTCTATTTCAGAAAGCTAATGCAAGGAAGAGGCGAACATATTTGCGCTGTGAGGGCAAGGGCAATGTCACCCAACCATATGTACAGTCTACTCTTGGCATTGATGTCTCACTACATGGGGCAATTCCACCTGGGAGGCCACCAGATCTAGAGTTGATGAAAGACATCTTGTCTTTGGATTCATCACTCTTGGATTTCGAAGAGGTGAAGAGTTTGGAGGAGAATTTTGGCATGGGGGATGTCAAAGTAGTAGGCAGAAACATGAGGAGAGCTTCACATACCAGATCACCAGCGTTCTCTTAGGAGGATTGATCCATATTGGAGGTCTCAACTCTTGGCAGAGTACTCCAAGGATCTAGGTGCTTGCATGATTCTGGATGACCTTGATGGTGATGAT
Source organism: Pinus albicaulis (assembly GCA_034641835.2). Taxonomy (NCBI): domain Eukaryota; kingdom Viridiplantae; phylum Streptophyta; class Pinopsida; order Pinales; family Pinaceae; genus Pinus; species Pinus albicaulis. The sequence goes on from CM076570.1 coordinate 929,530,355, forward strand.
AGATACATGGTGGAGGATATGGTCATCTATTCTCATGGTAGAGTCTTCTTGACTAGAGCTTCTAAGCTCAAGGAGGAGTTGCTACATGCAGCACATGAGGACTTATTTTCCAAGCACTTTGATGCATATCTCTCCTTGGAAAAGGAGTTTATTTGGGAGGGCATCCAGTGTGATATATTTCAGCATATGGAGAGATGCATAGCCTGGATGGTGATAGAGAGGATGTCACAGCCACCTTCCTACTCATTGGGAGTGAGGGAGAATTTTCAATTGATCCATTTCAGCTCAAGGACAAAAGTACATGGTAGAGGAGGTATACATTTGCATTATTATTTGCCTTTCTTTACTTTATATGAGCAGCATGTTGTATTAAGGAGGATCATCCCTTCTTATACTTTATATTATGATGTACTTGAGGCTAATTTCATCATTGAAGTTGACTTTCTTGTTTGTGGTTTGTGGGGGAAGCCACATAATTGTTGGTGTGCATCATTGACACCAAATTGTATATCCTTGATCCCATCTTATGAGATGAATGTGGCAGCAAACAAGTGGCTGGGAAAGTACTTGTTAATTTTTTTTGTTGATGTAGGCAAAGGATGCACTGCGCTGGTTCCATTGGTGGGACTATGAACCACTCTCCGGTTGTCATATGACATCTTGTTTTTATTGCATTTCGCTTCCATTTATTGCTGATATTTTTATATTCATGGGAAGCACTGTTTGGAGAGTGCTGGAGGTATTAGAGATGCCCATTGGGAGCATGATTCTCCTCACTTTACATGTTGTGCATTTCAGGAGAAACCATGGACAAACCATGAATGCCACATCACACTTTCTCCCTTCTTGTGGGAGGAACCACTTGAAGAACTTGAGGAGGCACTTCATGGTTGAATTGTTTGATGGGGGAGCTTGGGTCATTATTGAAGGCTATGTTATTTCAACCCAAGGACAAATGCAGCCCCATGTTTACTATAAATGGAGAGAGAAACCATTTGGATGGCAGAATCCAATCTCTCCATGCAGCCCCAACACATTGTATAAAACCAGGGTTGATGATTCTTTTGATGAGCTACCTAGGATGGCTCATTTCATTTGGATGATAACATGGGTGAGGGAGTCACTAATTCACCATATTTTTCATCACTCCTACTTTTTGGAGGCCATGGGATAGCAAGCAGGTTTCCATTCACACTTTCCACCTTTGATTGAGGAGGGCCATTTGGTTTTGAACACTTGGGAGGAAACATTGGATGGTAGTTTTATTGCAGATTATCTTGATGCGGTGATGGAGGCCATTGATGGGATGCCACAAGAGGAGGAGGGGAGAAATTTTTCTCTCCATATACAGTTGCTTGAGGACAACCAAAATATTTTGGAGGGGAGGACTGTAATGTTCCCAAATTTTAGCTACAAAGCTAAATGGAACATTAGAGTTAGCAGTATCTTTAGCTGGTGAATAAATGGGTAGAAAAGCCCATAAGTATCCTAAGGAGAAATAAAAACACTTCAAGTGTGAAAGGAGACATTCCTTGCAACTTAATAAAACACCTCCATGTGTGAATAGGGATAATATTAGGTTGATTCAGTCTCCTTTGACTAAGTCAACAACGCAGATCTGGAGGAGTAGGGATCAAGGAAGGAATAACACAGTTTTGGAGGGAGATGAATCTTTTGATGGAAATGACATAATTAGGTGGGGCCAAGGGCAAGAAAACTCACATTTTATTTAAGGAAGAGGATGGCAGCATTATTCCTTATGTTTTTAGATTATTATTTTATTCTGCTTATACTTTTTCTTCCTCTTGCTGTTTAGCAGGGTTGCTCTGCTATTTAGCACTGGGTGTTCCCAAGCGGGAATCCCACCTCTTTCCTTGAGGAGCCTCTTGGGAGAGTTTGCATTCATTTTCCACATCAGTTTTTTAGGCCAAGCTTCAGCTTACTTCATCATCGGAATTTCTGCAGGTCATTGTGCTGTGTTGTAGGGTGCAGTAGTGGTAGGGATTGGAATCCCACTTTTCTGAGCTAGTTTCTCATAGGAGGGAGGTTTCCTTCCATTAAGAGATCTGTTTGGATATGTCTTGAGCTCATTTAAGATCTATGGTATCAAACCACACATTTCTCCACATTCCCAACACTGTTCTAGCTAGGGAATGCGTTATTTTTAGAGGTAGCTTCAGTGGATGGTCTAGTGGCTTCTTTGCAGTGTTTCCTTGTGATTGAGAGGTTCATCCTTTCATGGGATGAAGCCCTTGAGGGATCTACATCAGATCAGATATATTTAAGCCTTTTACACTTTTATTCTTCAATTTTGCAGTGATTATTCAGTAATTTTCTGAAGATCACATTTGTATTTAGGGTGTATGACCAGAAACCCTTTCCGAGTTTCGTTGTAATTGTAATAAGGAGACTAGATCTCAGTTTTTTAGCATGATTGTCTAATATATGAGAATATCTATTTGTCTTCTTAATTTATGAGTTGAAACCCTCTTAATACTGTGCATTTTCCTTTGTGCATAATTTCTGAGTAGCAATGTTTGGGGTTTTAGTGTTTTTTACCTACACTAGTTGGTGGGAGGTTTGTTTACCTCACCTAGTTTTCTTTGTTTCTGATCTCCTCTTGGATTTAGATGATAGATGGATATATCTAATGGATCCAAGTGATGGTTTACATTTTTATGGCATATATTTGTAGAAATGTGTTTTTCTGTGAATGCATTACTGAGAAGTCCATTATTGGAATATTTTAAGATATTCCCAATACTACTTATTTTCCCTATTTTGGGATATTACAACCTCCCTCATTTACCGGGAGGATTTCCAGGGCTTTCGCCTTTTAGGTGTCAAAGACAGAACACTACCACCCTTATTGGTTGATCCTTCATTAGGACATATTTAGTTGGGAACCCTCGAGGGTCACCCAACGCCACACCAATGGAAACCCCCATAGGGTCACCACATACCACTCCTCTCACAACCCCTAGGGGGAAAAGGAGTGCTACCCATTTTGGGAACCAAGTGAACACACAACTGGGTACGTCACATAAAATCCCCATATCTAACTAGAACACTGTGGCTTCACAATCTTCAATGGCTCTCAACCTAGAGTCACTGTTCTTAGCATTTTTAAACTTACCCGATCTAAGAAATTTAATGAATGACCTTATTTCACACAACCCAACATGGCCCCCCATGCCCATGAAGCTCCCTTCAGACATCCCAAAGTTTGAACAGAAGCAAGCTGAAGACCCCAAAAATCATGTAATGAATTTCCACTTGTGGTGTTCGTCGAACAACATCATTGATGATACTGTTCGACTGAGACTTTTCTAGCACACCTTAACCGGACCAGTTGTGAAATGGTATGTGGAGAAACCTTCTGCTACACATGGAACCTTTAGCACCCTCGCTACTACATTCCTTACCTATTTTTAGTTACCCATCCACCATGATTCAGGGATGGAATTACTGACCCATTTTAGGCAGACACCAGTCGTCCACATCTCAGACCATCTCCACGAATGGCAGAGATGTCGTATTTTGTGTAAAGCCAAACTCAACGATCGAGTTCTATTGGACTTATTCATTTAAACTCTCACTGAAGAGATTTCAAAGGATGTGGCAACCCAAAAGCCCACATCCGAAGAGGATGTCGTCAATAAAGCCCAACAACTCGAGCTAATATATGTGAAGTTAGGATATATTTACAATATCATGCCTAATGCCCCATGCCTGCAAACTTACAAAGAATTTCCAGGCATTTCGAACACCGCAGACAGATTGATTGGGTCACTGACCCAAAATCACCTAAGCAGCAGTGTCCAGTACCCCGGTTACGCATATGATTCTAACCAGAGCATTCCTTAACCTGAATACCAAAATCATCATGCACCTTTGAAGAACATGACAATGGGGCACAGTCATACCATCACCAGCAAGGAGGACCATATCCTCCTGCACAAGGGACCCAGTATGAAGCTAGAAATGCCAATGAAAGAACTCCCCCTAGAAATCATTCATAAATCAGGGACCAGGACCACAATATTTCCAATCCCCAGCACAAAACCCACCAATGCAGAATAATGAACAGGTGGAATTTGTGCAACCTTCCCATGCACAACTGCGCCAATTATATAATCAGGAGAATCCTAGTTATCCTTCAAACACGACAAGGAAAAAATCAAAAAACAAACAAAAGGGAAATCCTGGACAGGGGGGAAACAACCAACAACACCCTTTGCGATCTCAAACTAGGGGAAAGTCTAGCCGAAATCAAAACCAAGAGCCAAATAACTCCCAAGGGTAGAACAAGAGGATGAATCTTCGGACCAGCCACTCTTGTGCCATCTGTGGTGAATATGGCCATTACACCCACCACTATCCTGATCTCCCTGAGCTGAAGAAGCTTCATGGTAACTGAGGACAAGGTGGATCCTCACAGCAAATAGTTGCCATGCAGGAGCCCTTCCGCCACCAAGGGACAGTTAGCACCCAATAGCAACAAACAAATCCTAACAATTCTAGAAAAAACAACTATGAAATCTACATTACTGGCGAAGAATTTTTTTTTCAGACACGGAACCGAAATTATGATACCCCACTAGACACCAATTCATTAGGGGCTAGCATGAGTGCACCAAAAAAACCGTTGAATATATCAAATATACTTATTGTACCCTTGGAAAAAATGGTTAATGGGCCAAATAGGCAAGCAAGAAACCACTCCAAGGCAACCCATAATTAGAGTACAAAAGATGATTTAGCTCAATCTGCTGCAGCCATGTGAGCCTTGGATTTTTTGCAATCATGCCCAAAGAAAAGGAAATCCCTACTTTCCGTGTTAGTTGCCATCGACCTTGTCGATTCGTGCCTGATGGCTTTCGATTTAGATAAAGCCACCCTTGGGCATCCATCAATGGTCACCTTCCTAATACCGGTGTCAGTCCAAAATATCACTATTCATCTATGTATCATTAACGAGGGTGAATCCACACGCATCATGTCCAAGAGTGTTTGGTAGAATTTAGGGTCTCCTAAACTTAAGCCATCATACATCACAGTTAGAGCATATGACGGGTGCCCATCTGCTCCCATCGGTCTCTACCAAAATGTCACGGTTTGCTTGGCCAAAAATACGGTTCTTATAGACATTGAGGTCTTGGATGCCCAGCTAGATTACAACATACTCCTTGGGAGGAGTTATATGTACGCCATGACAGCCATAACATGATTTGTTTTACGAACCATAATTTTTTCCCACCAGGATCGCATCATTACTGTCGACCAATTCACATACCATGACAAGTGACCCCTGACACACGCTGATGGTGTCCTACCCTATGTAGACACATCCATTGAGATGCTTACATGGTACAAATAATATGCCCCTGGCCAATTCAAACCATCGCCTATCCTAGGCTCATTCCTAGGAGATCCCCCTGTCATACCAGAATCACCCACTGATATGATAGAGGCGCTGGTGTGCATGATGTCTAAATCAAGCACCGACAATAGCTAGGGGATAGATATTAGTAGTAATGACACTGTGGCATCTGCTACACCAGCCTCTCTTTCGTACGCCATCTCCCAAACTCCTTACCTATACCCCCCACCTGGTTTTGTGCACAAAAGGTCTTGGCAACAGTAGTGTTGTGAAATATATCTTTCGCAATACAAGTTTGGTACTTAGTCCCACCTACCTCAACCGGAGCCATGGTAATCACCTCTACAGGGCTAATCCCCCTCACTCTTGAGGAGGCCCCACCTATTAAAACAGTGGTCGCCACCAGACCACCCAAGGAAAATCCCGTCACAAAACCAGTTGTCAATACCAGGAAAACCGATAAAAATGGGAAGAAGGTAGAAAATCCCATCATACAATGGGAATTACAACCTTGCGCCATATGTGACATAGTAGCCCACCCTACCCATATCTACCAAGAGTTGGATCAATTAAAACCACTCCTTAGCCCTGCGGTAAATATCATGGCGACAAGTTCCCATATAAAGGAACCAACCACCAAAAGTCAAGGAAAGGAATTGTGTACCAACCACGCATGCATCATTTGTGACATTTATGGGCATTACACCTATCATTTCCCAGAAATACTGCCATACAGGGATTCCCTACATTCCATCAAGCAATCATACCAAGAGGATCCCTCCATGCAGTCACATGGAGAAGAACCTCACATGATATTATATATGCAAGAAGCATGATAGTCACCAGGATGTCTCTCGTTCATCCCCCTCCCCCTATCGAACATTGTGTGCTCTGCGATGCACTATATCACTTAATCACTGAATACGCAACCCTAGAATTTTTTCAACAGTGGTATCTAGTTAATGTAGTATACTGCACTGACCCTCTATCCATCCAACATTCTTGTCAGGTGTGCAGTGGCAACCACCCATTGTGCCATTTCCACTACATTTTTGGATTCTGCTTAGTGAAAACTAGTATATGCACTTCCATCATTCGCCTCTACCTCAAAACATCTCTGACATGGAAAACATGGAAATGTCGACAACATAGGAGGATGTGAAAAGTAGGTCCATTCTCTTCCTATCAGTTGAAAAGCAACCTGTCAAGGAATCCTTAGTTACCCTGCCATGCCCTCCACGGAGAATACCAACATGTGCTTTGTGTAATCAACACAACCATGTGGTCACTACTTGCCTTGACTTAAAAGTGCTACGCTGTTGGTACCCGATCACATCGCCAAACAAACAGGATGGGAGCACCCATGTAAGGCATTCTTGCCTACTATGTGAGGGCAACCACCATGAGCAGCACTGTATGTATATCCCTCAAGTGCACCCTCTTATTGACATGATACGTTTATTAGAGACGAACCAACAAGATATCATCAATATAGAGCTCAAAAGCCCTAATGAAAAGTAGATTTCCTACAGGAAATCTGCTCCATACCTATTCTAGCACATTGGGCGAGTTAAAAAGACACATCGACCTAGTCTGACCCATGTCCAACCTAGGCCAACATGCAAGCTATGCGACAGATTCTACCACTAGGTCAATCAGTGCAAAGAACTAAAGAACCTTGCAAACATTTTTCGCATAGTCTCTTCCATATTGCAAAGACATCTCTCTAACCATGAGAAGATCACACACAGCTATTGCGATATTTTCTCACACTTTCACCATAAAATAAAATGTGATCATATCCCAAAGCTTAAAGGGGCAAGAGAAACATTAATTCTACACTCCCCAAGAGGGCTAGACTTACCCAAGCCATAAACTCAGAAATTTCAGTAGAGAACTCTCTCCCCCATGCATGATCCTTTCCGAGAGTCCACTTCAGGGACAAAGAGTAGTGTTGGTTCCACACAATATACTCGGTTGGCACAATGGTACCATGCACCATTTTCACCGGCCATAACCACGAAATAGAGGAATTCTTGTTAATGGAAACATTCAGGCACCTTTGCACTAGGCACAACTTCCAAATTCCAAGAAGGAACCTAGCCTTGCTCTCACGAAAGATGCCGCGATGGAGATCCCTCCCCCACCAAATGCCGATGACACGATACATCACATATGATTCATATCATCATGTATCAAAATAATGACTCGGGATGTCTGCTCATTATTCATAAGTGTCGAGTCAACTACAACTATGAGAGTAATTGTATCAACGACTGTGCAAACCCAATCCGTTTGCACTCTGCTGACTGCATTTTGTTCTACCACATCGATGATGGAATCATTTTCATGTTTTTCGACCTACTCCATTAGGACTAAACCTCTTCCTCACAGCCCTACACATATGAAACCCACCTTAGGATCCTTATTTCATTTAGATGAGGACATCTTTGAAGCCATGGAAAAACCCGATTATCCATGGGATGCAATGCATCATCGCTCGTTCTTTCTCCCTGAAAGAGAATTTAACCTTAACAAAACATGAAGTCAGGAAATTTATGTAATTGAGTCAAAATATTTCCTTCCATTAGGGAAATTCGATTGGTTCAAAAACTCCATTCTGGCGCCTGCTGAATTCGAAGAAGGGAACATGTTGAACATTTCACCTACCATCAACGTGAATATCTCCAGGAACCCTGACAAAGTTGAAGAAATTGCACTGGGGGTAGCATGCTCACCATAAGATATAACCTCTTACAACCATTTTTTGCAAGAGTATCGAGATATATTCACATGGGATTACTCATAAATGCCCAAGCTTAGTCCCACCATTGTGGAGCACCATATTGACACTTGGCCTGACGTACCACTGGTACGTCAGAAAAAACATCAAATCCACCCATCCAAGGCATAAGTGATTAAATGAGAAATTGATAAGCTTCTCAAAGTCGCATTCATTTACCCCATCTCTTATACATATTAGGTTTCCAACCCTGTTCCCGTCATGAAAAAATAGGGCACCATACACGTTTGTACCGACTTCTGTGTTTTTAACAAAGCTTGTCCAAAGGAAAAATACCCTACCCCATTCATCAACCAAGTCATCAATTCTTGTGTAGACATGAGGCCCTCTCATTCATGGACAATTTCTCTCAGTAAAATCAAATTCAGATCCTCCATACTGACTGGTACAAGACCACATTCACTACCCCCTGGGGCACATTCGCATACAGGGTAATTCCATTCGGCCTAAGAACATTGGAGCCACCTTCCAAAGGGCCATGAATTATATCTTTCATGACTTGGAGCACATTATTCTCACCTACTTTTATGACCTCACCATCTGATCCAAGAAGCGATCATACCACCTCGAGGATCTGTGACTGGTATTCCAACGATGCCGATAATACAACCTACTCTTGAACCCCATCAAGTGCGCCTTCTACATCAAAATAGGAATACTTTTAGGTTTTTTCAAATCCTGACAAGGAATTAGAGTGGACCCCTCAAGGTCCAAGCCATCAAAGAGGTACCTCCACCTCAAACCCTCAGGAAACTACAAATATTGCAAGGAAAGGCCAACTTTCTGAGGTGATTCATCCCAGATTATGCCACTTGCTCTCAAGGATTCATATATCTCCTTCGTCAGAATATCCCATTCAAATGGGATGACCAAGCCCAACAAGCATTCAACAACTTGAAATATACCTTGTCTTCAGCATCGCTGATCAGTCACCCAGACTACAACAAGGACTACATCCTGTATCTATCAGCTTCTGGGACCTCTTTGGCCAGAGTATTGATCCAGGAGGGAACAGATGGGAAGGATATCATAATCTATTATGTTACAAAAAACTTATCAGGCCCAGCATTAAGATATGAGCCCGAAGAAAAGATTGCCTTAGTGATCATTCATGCAGTCCAAAAAATTCACCACTACATCATCTTAAAGACCACAACAGTTGTCACAGATATTAATCCCATCAAATATCTTCTCACACATCATTTAATGAACCACAAATACGCCTACTGAACATTCATTCTGCAAGAATACAACTTACAATTTCACTCTCCCAAGAGAAAAAAGGCATTAATCTTAGCAAATTTCATTACGGACCTCCCAAGTCACACAAAAGAATCAACAGTGAACGATTCGCTACCAGATGAACATCTCTCCCTCGTAGCAACCGATGACCCTTGGTACGGAGATATCCTCCTCTTTTTATGAACCCAAAAGTTCAGATCGCATCTTCCTCATGATGACTGTCGGCACATTCGCCACTAGGCCCCCAGATACCTCCTTATGGGAGATGTCTTATACCGACGGGGTGTCGACACCATCTTATGTCGATGCCTCACAAGGTGAGAAAGCCCTTAATTACTGCCATAACGGAGCTTGCGGCGACCAACTTTCCACAATGGCCAGCACCAAAAAATTCGTACGGGTAGGATATTTTTTTCCCACTTTATTACGTGATTGCATTTCATCACTCAAGAGGTGAGAGTGATGCCAATGATTCGCTCAGAAGGCAAGAGCCCCTCCAGCTCCCCTGCAGCCCGTCATAGTCACCAGTCCTTTCTGTAAATGCAGGATTAACTTCATGACTTGCAACCTAACATCATCACAAAATCACAAATACATTATTGTAGTTGTCGATTATTTCACCAGTGGGCAAAAGCTCTGCCCACATACGATAATACCGCAGAAACCGTTGCACGATTTATGTTTACCCATGTCATTTCCTAGTTCGGCGTAACCAAGGAGTTAGTCTTCGAACACAAGAAACACTTTGAAAAAGGAACTTTTTTAGGAGCTATCTCACCATCTCAAATTCACACATGAATTCACATCACTATACTACCCCCAATCCAATGGGCAAGTAGAGGCTCTAAACAAAGTGCTCAAAAAGATGTTACAACAGATGGTGAATAACAACAAAACAAACTGGCACCACATGCTTTTCTCCACTCTGTGTGAAACATCAACATGGTTGACACCCTTCCACCTGGCTGCGATTCCCATAGAACTTGAAATCCTGAATTTACACACCGCCATCAAACTCCTAGATGACACCCAGCCTCTAGAGAAACGCTTAGTAAAACTAGAGTTCATCGATAAAAGTCGATGATAGTCGCGCCAACACAACGGGGCCCACAAAAAGTGGGTGAAATCATTCGTTTGATCGTAACATCAACCTTCGTTCATTTACCGAGGGAGATTTATTCCTTCGCTAAAATGTCGAAAAATAATCCCTAGGGCCAGGAAAGTTCAAAAGCTTGTGGAAAGGACCCTACATCATAAAACATTGTCTCTTAAAGGGGGCATACATCTTGACAGAGCCGTATGGAACATGCCTGAGAAACCCCATCAATGGTCTTTACCTCAAGAAATTCTACCCATAAGGGCCAAGAGGGCTCAGCCCTAGAGTCAAAGTACACAAACCAAACTTTATTTTCGACCAAAAGACTTGTCACAAAAAGCACTCTAGTGTCACAATGGATTTTCAGCCCAACCATTACTTTGGATTCACGGATGGAGAATCGCGATGGTCTCAAAGTTTAGCAGCAGTCGCTTGAGTCATCTATCACCCTTATTGATCGCCATTCTTCACCAATGGAGTATGCATCAGTTCAACGACAAACAGTTAGGAAGAATATTACGCCATCATTAGGCTTATGTGTGACGCCTTAAATTAAGGCATTCGCCACTTATGTATATACCTAGATTACCAGTTGGTGGTGTCGTAGTTAAACCAAGAATTTGAGGTACGAGATTTGTGTCCGTTTAGAAAATATTTGAGTGAAAAAAGATTAATCCCTCAATTTGATGACATTACATTAACACATGTGCCAATAAATCAAAACCAAACAACATATCACATAGCTAACCATATCTTAAACTAGAATGCATATTGGATAAACCATCACACATAAAAACAAAAAACATAAAAAAATAGATATCCATCAACACAACGCATAATCCATAAACACATATCAGTAGGGGACACACCATATAGAACTGAATATATATATATATATATATATATATATATATATATATATATATATCAAAAAATATATTTCTGAGTACAAAAAGTAGATCATGTCTCTGACTCATAATTCAGCCAAAAAAGACAAATGTGAAAGTCAACAAGAATAAGTGAATCATCCTCGTAATGGGTCCTTTCCATATGTACAAAAATCCTCTAAGGTTGTGCACCTAGACCCACTCCTGCTCCCAGTACCAACATTGGGGCCATTGCCAACACTAAGACCGCCACTCGGCACAAATTCGGCCAATAGCCCCTCTCTTGGGCCATCAGTGTCTCTAACCATATATCATCAAGATCATCCACAAACCCACGAGTGGGCATCCCCTGGGTCAAGTAGTCCACTTGACCCCAAGCATCCTCCAGATCACGTGCCTGGACCTCTAGAGCAACCATCTACTCCGTCACCGCTGCAACACAAGCCTCGGCCGCCTTGGTGTGAGCAATCATCGCAGTGCACCCGAAAACATCCAAGTTGCTACCCTCCCTTGGGGGGCCAGCCTCGCCACTGAGTACTCCACCCTGAGGTTGCACTGGAACCCCTCCCTATCCCCTAACTGGGAGTGGAGCGCCTCGAGGCATCCAGATCGGATGGTGCCTAACCAACCAATCCATAGGATCCCCGACCTCACCGACATCTACAAGAGTAACAAAACTATTTCAGTGTCACTGTAATACACATATAAATCATAAATTCTTAAATAAATGTAGAATAAAACACAGAAAACATACCCGCTGGCCCCATACATATCCCGCAGGAAGACCCATGTCTGGGTCTCCAAGGAAGTCCATCCCAGCATAGGGGTAACGTAGCAACATCTAAGGATTGGCCTCAAACCAAGCCTCTGTAGTGGCGTTCCAGTAACACCCTACTAGACCTCCCCCACTGCGAGGCATCACGGGGGCCCACCTTCTCATGCAAGGCTCTTGAGGACCCCCAGCAGGCACGGCCACCGTAGGCCTCAGCAACACCACTCTCTAGTACATAATACTACACAGGATGCTAACATATGTGAAAATTTTAGATCCATCATGGACCTTCGAGAGCTAAGCCAACATCATGTCGTAGCAGTGACGGGAAAAATCAAAAAAGTGTTCGACCCTCAGCCAAGACAGAACACCGATCTGTAGGCTCGATGCCTGATGAGGCGATGAAAACCCCATCAATCACACGATCACTGCCAAAGCACACCACTTGGCCAAGTTGATCACAGAGGCAATTAGAATACACACCTCCGTGAGAGGTGCCCCGCCATAATCGTTGGACGAGAACCTTTGAAGATCCACCCCCGTAGGAGGAAGTATATAGGGAAGCGCCTCACCCTCGGACAGTAACCTGGTCACAAAATATATATCCATCTCGGGATGGATAACCAACTCACACCCCCACAACAGCATAATTTTCCACCTTGTGTTGCAACATCAGATTAGGTAGCGCAGTAGGCGATCCTGTGATCGTAAGAGGTCATTCTCCAATAGTTTGAGAAGACCCCATCTCACCAACTGTTGGCGTTCATTGGAATCACATGTCACAATGACCCGAAGGTCAGGCCAGTCCCTCTCTCTCCACAACATCATGTCATCAAAAAGGTCCACATCAGTGACATCAAAAACACCAAAAATTGAAAAACTTCCCAAAAAAAACTTCAAAAACTGCTTTCTATGCCTGTTTCTCACACAGGTGCAGATATTGTGTGCACAAGGCCTTTACAGGCATGTCATTTACATGCAAAACCTCACGTGTTGTGTGAGTTATTTGATACCTAATAAATAGGATAAAAATGTCCATTCACCAAAAAAACAAGACATAATAGATTGAATAAAAGAAATTATGGAGTTTAATTAAATTTACCGATATTTCCATAACGTTGCATCTATTTCAAAAATTCTTATTGTGGTGATATATGAAGATGAAACAAATTTACTTTTAATGAACCATAAAATGTGTTATATGGTGGAATAAGTAGTTAAAAAATTGTACCAAAGTGAAAATTGTAACGTGTCCTAAACATTTCCCCATATACATGAGCTGAAACACCGCACTTAAATTTCATACCTTTAACCTATTATGTCAATTCATGTTTGTTATATATATATATATTTAAAATAGATAACTCTATTTTAATTAAAATATTCATCATTTATTTTACATAGAGTCATTATATATATATATATATATATATATATATATATATATATATATATATATATATATATATATATATATATATATAATGACTCTATGTAAAATAAATGATGAATATTTTAATTAAAATAGAGTTATCTCTTTATTTCTATGTAAATTGTGATGAATATGTGTGTTTTCTCACTCTTCCCTTTTTATTCATGACAACGATGTACAATTCTGTCAAATACATTATGTTTTTCATATGAGAATAATGTTTTCAATTTTAATATTTTTCTATCCTCTTACGTGGTATTCCATATTTAATGTTTGATATTGGTGTGATATATCTCATGAAATATTTGGTCTTGACCACAATACTCGAAATATAGCAAGCCTCATGCAAATCTTCACTAGGAAAATTCAAACCTCATGGAAAAAAGAGATTTCCTAGAGCTTTCACCTTAGTAGCCCATCTCCATCTAGATAGTTGTATTTAAACTATAAAGTAGTTTTACCCATACAAAAATCATGTTAAGGATATTGAACAAGAAAAATTCAAGGTGATGAAGAATTCTAGTGACAATGATAGGGTACTTGTAGATCTAGTAGGGATAGGATATTTATTACAAAAGTTCAAGGACTCAATCATTAGACCAATTAAGTATATTATAAAGTTTTAATAAGTTAGTTTTTGATATATTTTTAATAATATGACATGAAATAACATGTAGAAATTGGAAGAAAAAATACTATAATGATAAATGAGAAAATATTAGCACAATCAATTAGATAGGCAAGAATAAGGTTTTCAATTAAGTTTTTATGGATGTAACACAAAAAACAACAAAATGTTGACATTGGCCCCAAAATGAGGGTTATATATTGAAATAAGTGTTAGTTTTTTATTTTTATTCATTACGTTATGCAATCTCTAATAATGAGGAAATAACACATTAATAAAATTTCCTTTTCACAAACATTTCAAAGAACCCCAACCTTCGATATACATAATTTTGGAGAGAAGAGAGAGAAAATATTTATAGAAGAGAGATTGATGACCACCATCTATAAAAGTTCCTTGATATAAATGATCAATGGAGTTAACTAGGGAAAATTGAATGGAGATTTTCTTGATGAAGAGGGTGAGAGGGATAAATATTCTTCTTACAAACCCTAGCAACTTCCTTAAAAGGGAGATTTTAAATCTAGGAGAAGAATAATTATGATCTCTCATGAAGGATTTGAAGAAAATAACTTTTCTTCACATAAGAAGTTGAGATTTCAACATAAACATAAGAACCTTAACCATGGTAGACATACACAAAAATAGCTCACATTAATAGCATGTAAACTATAAAATATGAGCAACGATGATCCAGGTGGCTCCATAGACACACACAGGACAAAGAGGGCTTATGAAAGCTCAAAAATCAAAGTGGTCAGAATGCTTTCAAAGTAGGACCAAATCGTAGATCTTGGCGTCATGATCACAATAGTGTGAATGGTTCGTCAAACCGAGTTTGTATATGAAAGTTAGAGTTGGTCAAAGTTCTAAGGTTGACTTGGTGATGTGGCAAGTTAAGGAGGACACAATTTGGAGGAAATCCGTCCACCTGATTCCAGCCAAATCCAATCGGATTCCAAGAAAAATTGTGGGACACTTAAAAAGACTCCTTCCACCGAAAAACCAATTTTCAAATTTGGCTGGTTTGTTATTTAAATAAATAAATAAATTGGGTGGCGGGTCAAGACCCCTACCACCCGCATCGGACCACCACATAACATTAATATATATATATATATATATATATATATATATATATATATATATATATATATAATATATTAAAATGGGCAAGGGGGACCATGAACCCCACCACCCACATCGAACCACCGCATAACATATATATATATATATATATATATATATATATATATATATATATATATATATATATATATATATAATATTAAAATGAGCAAGGTGGGCCATGACCCCCACTGGACCGCACGACACCCCTCCACCTATGATATATCACAAACGTTATAATAAAAGGGAGGGGCGCGGGCTGCCAACCGCGCCGCCCCTACCCACTACCATATAACATGGCAGAGAATCACTGGGTGGGCCACCCGATGCAAGCTGGACATGCCAATTTTAAAATATTTGTTTCATATCAAAATAATTCATACCTATTACAGGAGGGGGCGGGGTTTGACCACCCAACCTCCTCCCTCCAAAGTGGATCCATAACTGTCGGGCCAAGCGGCTCCCTTGGGGAGTCCAACCAACTCAAATTTATTTAAAATAGACTTTTCACTAGTGTGCTAAGGCCAAGTCGGAGTGCAGAGGAACACGCAGTTCGAGCCAGTGATGGTGCACACAATTCGAGGGGATCTTTTTTGATGCCAAGGGAATCTTTTGATTCCAACAAGGTAAAATTTCTTTGTGTCATAACATATTGAACTTTATATAAAGCTTAACCATAATTTCATAGGGACCTCAATGGTGCGCCTAGATTCACCTTTTGAACAATGGTTTTGCAGATGCCCTGTGGAGGAGAATCTTTAGGAATCTTGAGGGAATCTTTCAGATTCCTTGGAGGCCAAAATTCATCGATGCCAGAATGAGGTCAAATTTATACTCATTCTTCTAAGAATTTCGTAAGGATATCAATGGTTAGATCAGATTCATGTTTTGAGTTACAGATCTCTGGATTCCCTGTGCACTGGCATCTTTGAGGAATCTAAGGGGAATCTAAAAGATTCCTTATGGCCCAAATTTCGACAGTGTCATAATTCAGCAAATTGACAGTCAATCCTACACCGCTCGATGACACAAATCCAGTGGTGCAGTTAGATTTTCTATTTGAGCCTTATATTTTTCGGCCATTTTCCAAGCATGGGATGACAGTGTCAGATTTTAGCATGTAGACAGTCGATTTCTTGCCATTCGATGCCATGTTTGTGATTTTGGTTTCAAATCCAGCTATTGAGAAGCCTATTCTTCAACCAATAGTATATTTGAGGTATATGAAGTGTTTTTTCCATGTACTTCATTGATTAGCATTGTAGGATGCTTTATGTCATGTTGATTCTTGCTTGATGTATGATGCAGATTATTCATGTTTATTTGATGTTGACGATTCCTACAGATGCAAGATGCATAATATTTATGTGTATTTGATGTGGAATGTTTTTATGGTTATTTTTGTTGTGAGATCCCTTTTTTTCCTTGATGGCAAGATACTCTTTGTCACCATGTGTGAAGTTGTCATGCTGATAGGAGGCTTGTTTATGAGTGAGAGTTAGTTGTAGGGAACGTCTCGTGGAGAGACTTTTCCACTCATGTCGAGGGCACTCTTCTTTGTATGACAAGTCAACAGCATCCATGTACATCATCAAATTTTTACAACACCAAATAAAGCGTCCAACACCATCGAGACACCGAGGCCCAAAGACATAGTCCACCCTGGATGAAGTCCTTTATTAAACCTCTTGCATTTTTGTCGTATGATTGTTGCATGTGTTCCTCTTGATTACATTTGCATGTGTTCATTAATTCTTTCAATAAATTGTAATTATGACACATCAGCCAAAGTAAAATTTCTCGGTTAGAAGGGTGTCAAAAATTTACT
Organism: Pinus albicaulis; assembly: GCA_034641835.2. Taxonomy (NCBI): domain Eukaryota; kingdom Viridiplantae; phylum Streptophyta; class Pinopsida; order Pinales; family Pinaceae; genus Pinus; species Pinus albicaulis. The sequence goes on from CM076570.1 coordinate 929,547,554, forward strand.
CGGATCAAGATGGAGTAAGCTAAGTTAGGACAGAGTACGCTACGTTAGGCTAAGGTAATGTAGGTTAGGCTAGGCTAGGCTAAAGTACATTATGCTAGGCTAAAGTATACTAGTAGGCTAGAGCAAGTCAAGCTAGGCTAGGCTAAATTAGACTAGGGTAGAGTATACTAGGCTAAGCTAGAGTAGCCTAGCCTAGAGTAGGATATCGTAGAGTTGGCTAGGCTAGGCTAGGCTAGTTAGGCAAGGCTAGAGTTACATAGTAGGTTTGACCTGGTGAGACTAGGTAAGGATAATCTATGATAGGCTAGAGTATGATAGGATAGATTAGGCTAAGATTGAATAGGCTAGAGTAGGAAAGGTTAGTATAGAATAGCCTAGGCTAGGTTAGGCTAGGCTCGGTTATCTTAGGAAAGAGTAGGCTAGGATAACCTAGGATATAGTAGGATAGAGTTTTCTAGGCTAGATTAGACTAGGTCAAAGTATGTTAGTGTGGCCTAGGTTAGGAAAAGTTAGGCCTGGCAAGGATAAAGTAGGCTACAACACGATTGGGTAGGCTAGGCTAGGCTAGAGTAGAGTAGGATATAGTTGGATATGCTAGTCTAGGATAGGTTAGAGTAGGCTAAAGGTAATGTAGGTTTAAATTATGCTAGGTTAAAATAGAGTAGGCTAGGCTAGGCTAGGCTAGAGTAGAATACGTTAGGCTACAGTATGCTAGTAGGTTAGAGTAGGCTAGAAAAGGTTAGGATAAGATAGGCTCAAGTAGGCTAGAGCAGAGTATGCTAGGTTGGGGCAGGCTGGAGTAGGTTAGAGTAGGTTAGCCTCATGTAGGTTATTCTATGTTAGGCTAGGCTAAACTAGGCTAGCCTAAGCTAGGCTAAAGTAGGCTAGTAGGCAATTGTAGACTAAGCTAAGCTACACTAGGATAGAATAGACTAGGCTAGAGTAGGCTAGGCTACACTATCCTATTGTAGGATAACATAGGTTAGAGTAGGCTAGGCTAGGTGAGGCTTGGCTAAACTAGGATAGGCTAGGTTATAGTAGACTAAGAGTAGGATAGGCTAGGCTAAGCTTGAGTAGGTTAGGATAGGATAAAGTGGCTAGTTTTAAATTTTAACGTCTATTTTCGCAAAAAACTACATAGTTTAAGTAGGGGGAAATTTACTTGCAATATGAAATAAATTATTTTTGTGAAAATAGAAACCAGAAACACATAGATAATTAAGTGGAGTAAGTGACCCTAATCCACACATGCTTCGCTAGTTTTCATGTTTTCTAGTTATATCATCAATTTTAGTTTAATTTTTTTCACTAAGAGTTGGGACCAGGAATTAATTATCTTAAGAGAAGCAAGTAATCTCTGCTACCTTGGCACCTTTTGGTGACCCTAGGAAAGCATATGAAACCTCTCTTCTCATAATTTTCCATCTCCATTTATGTAATCACTTATATTAATTAGGAAATGTTGTAAGCCGCCCACTATCCACACTTGATTTCCTTAGAGCAAGGAACAATCAAACATAGATTAATAGGGGATGTGTAAAGAGTCATCGAATATCCACATCTTAAAACTGTGTGATTGTTCACTTTTTTCTCACACACTTATACAACATAAGTGAAGTAAAGCCACCTTAAAACTAACCTAACTAAACTCATTAAATCTCCCCAAAGGAGCCACAAGAGAAATTATAGTTCAGGTTAGGACCAAGGGGGTAGGCATCCAATAAGCCGTCTTAGTCAGTTTTCATATTGAAAGACAGAAGTTGACTTTTTAGGGAGCTTTAAACCCGTTTATCCACCCACGAAGAAGAAAACTCGAACGCCACAGAGACCCAATTCAAAGGGGGTTAAGCTTAGGCCCAGTGCATGCCGTAATATTTGGGGCTACCTGACCCATCTAATACTTGGTACTGGTAGCTAACTTACCAAGAATCTCAAGACTCGAATTCTCATGTGGGGCGAAGGTACTTAGTGGCTAAATCTATAGCATCCTTCCCTATAGGTGACAGTGCATGCAGCACTAGATCCTCTACCCATTACCTTGGTTGATTATTCGGCTGCTAGAAGGTGTCGTCAGTTCTTTCAGGACGTTAGCCCCAATACCCACCAAAAGATATCTTCGCAAGGCCCAGTTACAATTGAGAGTGTGAAGACGTTTTAGGTGTCTAGTATTTTGAGTATCACGTGCCAAAACAACCAAAACCAATTTTTTTGATTGATTGATCACATAGGAATAATTTAAAGGAAAATTAACTTTTGTTTTCACTTTTATTTATGTATGTGGTCACCATTTTTACTTTGATACTTCACCTCTCATAGAATTGAATATTTTTTCCAAAACCATACCTAGTCAACACCATAATGGACCCAATGGGACCTCATCGATCTAGACATGTTTCCCTTTAGGCATCAAAGATGGAACATCGCCACCCTTATTGGTTCATCATTCATCGAAGAATATTTATTTGGGAACCCTCGAGGGTCACCCAACACCACACCAGTGGAAACCCCCACAGGGGCACCACATACCACTCCTCCCACAACCCCTAGGGGGTAGAGGAGTGCTACCCATTCGGGGAACCAGGTAGATGCACAGTCAGGTATGTCATAGAAAAACCCCATATCTAACCCGAACATTGTGTCTTCATAGTCTGCAATGGCTCTCAACCCACAATCATCGTTCTTATCATCGTTGAACTTACCCAATCTAACCAAGTTAATGAATGACCCTATTGCACACAACCTAACATGGCCCCCCATGCCCACAAATCTCCCTTCGAACATCCAAAAATTTGAATGGAAGCAAGTGGAAGACCCCTAAAATCATGTAATGACTTTCCTCTTGTGGTGTTCGTCGAAAAACATCATTGATGATACCATTCGGCTGAGACTTTTCCAGCGCACCTTAACCAGACCAGCTGCGAAATGGTATGTGGAGAAACCTTCTACTACACATGGAACCTTTAGCGCCCTCGTTACTACATTCCTTACCTATTTTCAGTTACCCATCCACCATGATTATTGGATGGAATTACTGACCCATTTTAGGAAAACACTAGTCGTCTACATCTCGGACCATCTCCATGAATGGCGGTGACTTCGTAGTTTGTGTAAAGCCAAACTCGACGATCGAGTTCTGTTGGACCTATTCCTAAAAAATCTCACTGCAGATATTTCAAAGGATGTGGCAACACAAAATCCCACATCCAAGGAGGATGCAATCAGTAAAACCCAGCAGCTCGAGCTGATATACATGCAGTCAGGATATATTTACAATATCCTGCCTAACGCCTTGCGCCTACAAACTTACAAATAATTTTCAGGCGCGTTTAACACCGGAAATGGATTGATTGGGTCACTAACCCAAAATCACATAAGCAGCAGTGTACAGTACATTGGTTACACATATGATTCTAAGCAAAACATCCCACAACCCAGCTTCCAAAATCATCATGCACCTTTGTCGAACATGACCAATAGGGTGCAGTCGTACCATCACCAGCAAGGAGGACCACACCCTCCTACACAAGGGACCTAACACATGGCTAGAAATGCTGACAGAAGAACTCCCCCATAGCAATCATTCATAAATCAGGGACCGGGACCACAATATTCCCAATCCCTAAGAAAAAACCCACCAATGCAGAATACTGCACATGTGAACTTCTTGCAACATTCTTAGGAAAGCCCATGCCAATTATATAATCAGGAGAATCCTAGTTATCCTCCAAACACGGCAAGTAAAAAATAAAAAAACAAACAAAAGGGAAATCCTGGACAGGGGGGAAACAACCACAACACCCTCCGTAATCTCACACTGGGGGAAAATCTAGCCGAAATCAAAATCAGGAGCCAAATAACTACCAAGGGAAGAACAAGAGGGCGAAACTTCGAACCAACCACTCTTGCGCCATCTGTGGTGAATATGGCCATTACACTCACCACTGTCTTGATCTCTCTGAGCTGAAGAAACTTCAGGGTAACCGAGGACAAGGGGGATCCTCACAACAGACAACCAACATGTAGGAGCCCTTCCCCCACCAAAGGACAGTTAGCACCCAACAACAACAAAAAAAGTCCCAACGATTCTGGAAAAAACATCCACGAAATCTACATGACTCATGAAGAAATGGTTTTTTAGACACGAAGCCAAAATTATGATACCCCACCAGAAACCAATTCGTCAAGGGCTAGCATGAGTACACCAACAACATCGTTGGCTATATCAAATATACCTATTGAAACCTTGCCAAAATTGGTCAAGGGTCCAAATAGGCGAGAAGGAAACCAGTCCAAGGAGGCCCATAATTACAGTATTGTGGACTATTTAGCTCAATCTCCCGTGGCCATTTCAGCCCTGGAAGTTTTGCAATCATGCCCAAAGAAAAGGAAAGCCCTACTTTTCGCATTAGGTGCCATCGACCCTACCGATTTTCCCTTGATGGCTTTCGATTTAGATAAAGCCACCCCCTAGGTTTACTTCGATGGTCACCTTCTAGATACAAGTTTCAATCCAAAATATCACTATTCACCATTGTTTAATTGACGAGGGTGCTTCCACATGCATAATGTCAAATAAAGTGTGGCAGAAGTTAGGGTCTCTCAAACTTAAGCCATCAAACGTCACACTCAAAGAATACAATGGGTGCCCATCTACTCCCATCAGTCTCTACCAAAATGTGTCGGTTTTCTTGGCCGAAAAGATGGTCCTTATAGACATTGAGGTCTTGGATGCCCAGCTATATTACAAGATACTCCTTGGGAGCAGTTATATGTACGCGATGAAAACCATAGCATCCTCCATTTTCTGAACCATGATGTTTCCCCGCGAGGATCGGATCACTAATGTTGACTAATTGAAATACCACGACAAGTGACCCCTGACACACACTAGTGGTGTCCTACCCTATGTAGACGCATCCATAGAGATGCTTACACGGTACAGATAATATGGCCCTAGCCAATTCAAACCATCATTTATCCTAGGCTAATTCCTAGGACATCCCCCTATCATACCAGAATCACCCGCTAATATCACAGAGGCTTCAGTGAGCATTATGTCTACATCAAGCGCTGACACCATTCAAGAGATAGAGATGATCAGTAATGACACTGAGGCATCTACTACAGTGGCCTCTTTTTCATACGCCATCTCCCAAACTCCTTTCCTATACCCCCCACATAGTTTTGTGTCACAACAGGTCTTGACAATAGTAGTGTTGCCAAATAAATCTTTCACAATACCAGTTTCATACTTATTCCCACCTACCTCGACCGGAGCCATAGAAATCACCTCTATAGGGTTAATCCCCCTCACTCCTATGGAGAACCCACCTATTAAAATGGTGGTCGCCACCAGACCACCCAAGGAAACTCCCGTCGCAAACCAGTTGTCACAACCAGGAAAACTAATAAAAATGGGAAGAAGGTAGAAAATCCCATCATGCAACAGGAATTACAACCTCACGCCATATGCGAGCTAGTAGGCCACCCTACCCATATTTTCCCTGAGCTGGAGGAATTAAAACCACTCCTTAGCCCTGCGGTAAATATTGCGGCGACAAGTTCCTATAGAAAGGAGCCAGCCACCAAAACTCAAGGCAAGGCATTGCGTACCAACAATGCATGCGCCATTTGTGAAATTTATGGGCATTACACTTATCATTTTCTAGAAATAACATGATAAAGGATGCCCTACATTCCATTGAACAATCATACCAAGAGGATCCCTCCATGTAGTCACATGGAGAAGAACATCGCATGATATTATACATGCAGGAATCATGATAGTCACTAGAACGTCTCTCGTTCATCCCCCCGATCAAATGATGTATGCTCTATGATGCACGAGATCACTTCTTCACTGAATGCACAGCCCTAGAATTGTTTCAGCAGTGGTATCTAGTTAATGTAGTATATCGCACTGACCCTCTATCCATTGAGCATTCCAGTCAGGTGTGCGGTGGCGACCACCCATTGTGTCATTGCCACTACATCCCTCGATTCTTCTTAGCACACGCATTGCCATCGTACGCCTCTCCCTCGAAGATGGCTTTGACACAGAATCCATGGACATCTCGACAACACAGGAGGATGTGACAAATAGGTCCATTCTCTTCCTGTCAGCTGAAAACCAACTTGTCAGGGAATCCTTAGTTACCCCGCCCTTCCCTCCACGAAGAAGACCAACATGTGATTTGTGTAATCAATGCAACCATGTGGTCTCCATTTTCCCTGACCTAGAAGTGCTACATCATTGGTACCCGATCACGTCGCTAAACGAACAGGACGGGAGAACCCGTGTAAGGATTTTTTGCCTAGTATGTGAGGGCAAAAACCATGAGCAGTGCTATATGTATATCCCTCAAGTGTGCCCTCTATTTGACATGATACATTTATTAGATATGAACCACCAGGATATCATCAATCGAGAGCTCAAAATCCCTAATGAAAGGTAGATCGCCCACAGAAAATCTACTCCATACCCATTTCAACACATTAAGCAAGTCAAGAAGACGCATCGACCTAGTATGCATAGTATCTTCTCTACCGCAAATACATCTCTCTAAACAAGAGAAGATAACCGTATTTTCTCACACTTTCATCATACAATAAAATGTGATCATTTCCCAAAGCTTAGAGCAACAAGAGAAGCATTAAGTCTACACTCCCAAAGAGAGCTAGACTTACTCAAGCCATAAACTTAGAAATGGTAGTAGAGAACTCTCTCCCCCATGTCTAATCCTTTACGAGCATCCACTTCAGGGACGAAGAGTAGTGTTGGTTCCCACAAAATATACTCATTTGGAACAGTGGTACCGTGCACCATTTGCACCAGCCATAACCACGAAACAAAGGAATGCCCATTAATGGAAACATTTAGGCACCTCTACACTAGGCACAACTTCCAAATTTCGAAAAGTGCCCAACCCAAGGAGGAACCTAGCCTTGCTCTCACGCAAGCTACCACAATGGAGATCCCTCCCCCACCAAATGCCTACGACATGATACATCACATACGATTCATATCATCATGTATCAGAACCATGACTCGGGTTGTCTGCTCATCAGTCATAGGTGTCGAGTTAGCTGCAACTACAAGAGTAGTTGTACCAACCACTGTTTTAACCAAATCCATCTGCACTTTTTTTACTATGTCTGGTTCCACCAAATTGACGATGGAATCATTTTCAAGTCTATCGATCAGCTCCATTAGGGTTGAACCTCTTTCTCATCGCCCTGCACAGACACAATCCCCCTTAGGATCCTTATTTCGTTCAGATGAGGACATCCTTGAAGCCATGAAGAAGCCTAATTATCCATGGGATGCCATGCATCACCACTCATTCTTTCTCTCTGAAAGAAAGTTCAACCCTAACAAAACAGGAAGCTAGGAGATTTATGCAATCGAGTCAAAATATTTCCTTCCATTAGGGAAAGTCAATTGGTTCAAAAACCCCATTCCGACACTCGACGCGTTCAAAGAAGAGAACATGTTGAAAATTTCACCTACCATCAAGGTGAATATCTCCAGGAACCCTGAAAAGGTCAAAGAAATCACACAGGGTGAAACATGTTCACTAGAAGAGATAATCTCTTACACCTAGTTGTTGCAAGAGTACTGAGATGTCTTCACATGGGATTACTTCGAAATGTCTGGGCTTAGTCCCACCATTGTGGAGCACCATATTGACACCTAGCCTAACGTACCACCAATACATAAGAAAAAATGTCAACTCCACCCATCCAAGGCAGAAGAGATTAAATAAGAAATTGATAATCTTCACAAATCCGGGTTCATTTACCCCATCTCTTATACATCATGGGTTTCCAACCCTATTCTCGTTATGAAAAAACAGGGCACCATACATGTTTGTACCAACTTCCGTGATTTGAAAAAAGCTTGTCCAAAAGAAAACTGCCATACCCCATTCATCGACTAAGTCATTGATGCTTGTGCAAAACATGAGGCCCTCTCCTTCATGGAAAGTTTCTCTCAGTACAATCAAATTAAAATCCGCCATACTTACCGATACAAGGCCGTATTCACTACCCCCTAGGGCACATTTGCATATAGGGTAATTTCATTCGTCCTAAAGAACACTAGATCCACCTTCCAGAGGGCCATAAATTATATCTTTCACGACTTGGCACAACTTATTCTCGACTAATTAGACAGCCTCATCATCCAATCCATGAAGCAATCAGACCATCTCGAGGATCTGCGACTGGTATTCCAACGATGTCGGCAATACAACCTACACTTCAACCCCCTCAAGTGCGTCTTCTGCATCACAAAAGGAAGACTTTTAGGTTTTTTTGTATCCCATCAAGGAATTAGAGTGGACCCCCTCAAGGTCAAAGCCATCAAAGAGGTACCTCCACCTCAAACCCTCAGGAAACTACAAAGCTTGCAATGAAAGGCCAACTTTCTAAGATGCTTCGTCCTAGATTACACCACTTGCACTCAAGGATTCTTGTGTCTCCTTCGTCGAGACATCCCATTCAAATTGGATGACCAAGTCCAACAAGAATTCGACGCCCTAAAAGACACCTTGTCTTCAGCACCGCCGATCAATCCCCCAAACTACAGCAAGGACTACATCCTGTATCTATTAGCATCTGAGACCTCTTTGGCCAGAGTATTGATCTAGGAGGGCCCAGATGGGAAGGAGCACATAATCTATTATGTTAGAAAAACCTTATCAGACCCAACATTAAGATATGAGCCTGAATAAAAGACTGCCCTAGTGCTAATTCACGCAGTCCAAAAAATTCACCACTACATCATCTTAAATACCACAAAGTCATCGCAGATATTAATCCCATCAAATATATTCTCACACGTAGTTCAATGAACCACAAATACGCTTGCTGGATAGTCATTCTACAAGAATATGACTTACAGTTTCACTCTCCCAAGAGAAAAAAGGTGTTAATCTTAGCAAAGTTCATTACAAACCTCCCAAGTCACACCAAAGGATCACCAGTCAATGATTCACTACCAGAAAAACATATCTTCCTCGTAGCAACCAACAACCCTTGGTATGAAGATATCCTCCTCTTTTTACGAACCCAAAAATTTATACCCCATCTTACGTGTGACGATCGTTCGCGCATTCGCCACCAGGCCCCCCGATAACTCCTTATGGGAGATTTCTTATATTGACGGGGCATTGACACCATATTACGTCGATGCCTCACCCATGACCAAGCTGAGAAAGCCCTTAATGACTGCTAAAATGGAGCTTGCGATGACCACCTCTCTGGAATGGCCACCGCCAAAAAAGTCCTATGGACAGGATATTTTTGGCCCACTTAATTTCAGGATTTCCATTTAAATAGTCAAGGGGTTCGATCAATGCGAACGATTCTATCACAAGGCAAGAGACCCTCTAGCTCCCCTGCACCCCGTCATAGTCACCGGTCCCTTCCACAAATGGGGGATTGACTTCATGACTTACAAACCAGCATCACCGGGCAATCACAAATACATTATTGTAGATGTCTATTATTACACCAAGTGGGCTGAAGCTCTGCCCATATATGACAACACCGCAGAAACTGTTACATGATTTCTGTATAACCATGTCATTGCCCGATTCGGCATACGCAAGGAGTTAGTCTCCGACCATGGGAAACACTTCAAAAACGAAGCTTTTCAGGAGATATCTTACCATCTCAGATTCACACATGAATTCACATCACCATACTACCCCCAATTCAATGGGTAGGTAGAGGCTGTGAACAAAGTACTCAAAAAAATTTTACAACAGATGGTGAATAACCCCAAAACAAATGAAAAAATCAACAAGGTTAACACCCTTACACCGGGTGTATGGGGTCGAAGCTATGATTCCCATAGAATGAAAAATCTAGAATTTACACGTCGTCATCAAACTCCTCTATGACACCCAACCTTTAGAGCAACGCTTAGTACAACTAGAGTTCGTCAATGAAATTTGACGACAGTCCTTCCAACAAAACGAGGCCCACAAAAAGCAGGTGAAAGCATCGTTTGACTGTAACATCAACCCTCGTTCATTTATCTAGGGAGAGTTAGTCCTCCACTACAATGTCGCAAAAGAAGCCCTAGATCCAAGAAATTTTGAAACCTTGTGGAAAGTACCCCACATCATAAAAAATTGTCTCCTAAAGGGGGCATACATCTTGACAGAGCTAGACAGAACATGCCTGAGCAACCCCATCAATGGTATCTACCTCAAAATTCTACCCATAAGGGCCAATAGGGCCCAACCCTAGAGTCAAAGTACAAAGATAAAGCTTTATTTTTTACCAAAATACTTGTCACAAAAAGCACTCTAGTGTCACAATGGATTTTCAACCCAACCATTACTTTGGATTCGTTGATGGAGCATCATGATGGTCTCAAAGTTTAGCAGCATCTGCCTGAGTTATATATCACCCAAACTGATCACCATTCTTCACCAACAGAGTATGCATCAGTTGAGTGACAAAAATTCAGGCATAATATGACGTCGTCATTGGGTTCATGTGGGATCCTTCAATCAAGGCATTTTCCACTTGCATATCTACCTAGATTCACAGTTGGTGGTGTCAAAATTAAACCAAGAATTTGAGGTACGAGATTTGTGTCTATTTAGAAAATATTTGCGTGAAAAAATATTAAGACATCAATTTGATCACATTACATTCACACATGTGCCAAGAAATCAAAACCAAATAGTAGATCACATAGCTAACCATATCCTAAACTGGAATGCATCTCGGATAAACCATCATACATAAAAACAAAAAACATAAAAAACATATATATCCATCAGCACAACACATAATCCATAAACACATATCATTAGGGGACACACCATATAGAGCCGCAAAAAAATCTCTCTCATATATATATATCAAAAAATATATGTCTGAGTACAAAAAATATATCGTGTCTCTGACTCATAAGTCAGCCAAAAAATACACATGTTCAAGTCAACAAAAATAATGGAAGCATCCTCATAATGGGTGTTTTCCCTGTGTACAAAAAGCCTCTAGGGCGGTGCCCCTCCAGGCTACACACATGGACCCATGGCTACTCCCGTTACGAGCACTGGGGCCATTTTCAAGATTGATACTGCCACCCAATGTAAAGTTGGCCGGTAGCCCCTCTCTTGGGCTATTAGTGTCTCTAACCGTATATCATCAAGGTCATCCACAAACCCACTGGTGGGAATCCCCTAAGTCAAGTAGTCCAATCGACCCCAAACATCCTCTATATTGTGTGCCCTAACCTCTAGAGCAGCGATCTACTCTGTCACCGCTGCAAGACGAGCTTCTGCCGCCTCGGTGCGAGCAATCATCGCAACACACTCGGTAGAAATCAAGCTTCTACCCTTCCCCCGAGGGGCCAGCCTTGCCACCAGGTACTCCACCCTAAGGTTGTACTGGAAACCCTCTCTATCCCCCGGATGGGAGTGGAGTCCCTCGAGGCCTCTGGATCGGATGGTTCCCCACCAACCGAGCCAGAGGACACCTAACCTTGCCAACATAAGAGTAACACAACTATCTCAATGTTATCATAATACACATATAAATCATAATACTCAAATAAATGCAGAATAAAACATAGAAAACATACCTACTGGCCCCGATACATATCCCGCAGGAAGACCCATGTCCGGGTCTCCATGGAAGTCCATCCCTGCATAGGGGTAAGGCAGGAACATCTAATGATTGGCCTCAAACCAAGCCTCTGTAGTGGAATTCTAGTAATGCCCTACCTGACCTCCTCCACCGCGAGGCATGACTGGGGCCCACCTCGTCATGCGAGGCTCTCGAGGACCACTAGCAGGCATGGCCACCATAGGCCTCAGCAGCAGCACCCTCTCCTACATAACACTACATAGGATACTAGCTTACAAAAAAAACTTAGATCCATCACGAACCTTCGAGAGCTGAGCCAACATCCCGTCGTAGCAATGACGGGAAAAATGAAAAAAGTATCTGACCCTCAGCCAACGAAGAACACAGATTTGCAGGCCCAATGCCTGATGAGGTGATGATGACCTCGTCAATCACACGATCACTGCCAGAGCACACCACTCGGTCAAGTCAATCACAGAGGCAATAAGAATACACCCCTCCGTGAGAGGCACCATGCCACAATGGTTGGTTGAGAACAGCTAAAGATCCACCCTCCCAGGAGGAAGTGAATAGGGAAGCGCCTCACCCCGAGGCATTAACCCGGTCACAAAATATATATCTGCCTCAGGAAGGATAACCAGCTCACACCCCCACAACACCATAACCTTGTGTTGTTTGTTCCAACATTGGATCAGGTAGCGCAGCAGAAAATCCTGTGATCGTAAGAGGTCATTATCCAAGAATTTCAGAAGACCACATCTCGCCAACTACTGACGTGTATTGGCATCATGTGCCACAACGACCCAGAGGTTAGGCAAGTCCCTCTCTGTCCACAAATTCCTATCATCAAACAAGCCCACATCAATGACATCAAAAAAACCAAAAATTGAAAACCTTCCCCAAAAAAATTTCAAAAATTGCTTTGCGCACCTGTTTCTCAGACAGGTGTGTTAGTTGCACACCTATTTCTCACACAAGCACAGATATTGTGCGCATATTTCCTTTACAGGCGTGTCATTTATGCGCAAAACCTCATGTGTCATGTGAGGTATTTGATACCTAATAAATAGGACAAAAACCTCTATTCACCAAAAAACCAAGACATAATAGATTGAATAAAAGAAATTATGGAGTTTAATTTAATTTAGCCATATTTCCATATTGTTGCATCTATTTCAAAAATTCTTATTGTGGTGATATATGAAGATGAAAAAAAAAATACTTTTAATGAACCATAAATTGTGTTATGCGGTGGAATAATTAGTTAAAAAATTGTACCATGAAGTGAAAATTGTAACGTGTCCTAAACGTAGCCCCATATACATGAGCTAAAACATCGCACTTAAATTTCATACCTCTGACCTACTATGTCCATTCATGTTTGTCATATATATATATATATATATATATATATATATATATATATATATATATATATATATATATATATATATATATATATATATATATATATATATAATGACTCTATGTAAAAGAAATAATGAGTATTTTAACTAAAATAGAGTTATCTCTTTATTTGTATGTAAATTGTGATGAATATGTGTGTTTTCTCACTCTTCCCTTTTTATTCATGGAGACCATGTACAATTGTGTCAAATACATTATGTTTTTCATATGAGAATAGTGTTTTCAATTTTAATATTTTCTATCTTCTTACGTGTTATTTTATATTTTATGTTTGATATTTGTGTGATATATCTCATGAAATATTTGGTCTTGTCCACATGACTCAAAATCTAGCAAGCCTCATGCAAAGCTTCACTAGGAAAATTCAAACCTCATGGAAGAAAGAGATTTCCTAGAGCTTTCACCTTAGTAGCCCATCTCCATCTAGATAGTTGTAATTGAGCTATAAAGTAATTTTACCCATATAAAAATCATGTTAAGGATATTGAACAAGAAATTCAAGGTAATGAATAAGTCTAGTGACAATGATAGGTTACTTGTAGATCTAGGAGGGATAGGATATTTATTACAAAAGCTCAAGGAGTCAATCATTAGACCAATTAAGTATATTATAAAGTTTTAATAAGTTAGTTTTTGATATATTTAAATAATATGACATGAAATAACATGTAGAAATTGGAAGAAACAATATTATGATGATAAATGAGAAAATATTAGGACAATAAATTAGATAGATAAATAATAAGGTTTGCAATTAAGTTTTTATGGATGCAACACAAAAAACAACAAAATGTTGACATTGGCCCCAAAATTAGGGTTATATTGAAATAAGTATTAGTTTTTTATTTTTATTCATTACTTTATGAAATCTCTAATAATGAGGAAATAATACATTAATAAAAATTCCTTTTCAAAAACATTTCAAAGAACCCCAACCTTCAATATACATAATTTTTGAGAGAAGAGAGAGAAAATATTTATAGAAGAGAGATTGATGACCACCATATATAAAATTTTCCTTGATATAAATGATCAATGGAGTTACCTAAGGAAAATTAAATGGATATTTTCTTGATGAAGAGGGTGAGAGGGATAAATCCTCTTCTTACAAACCCTAGCAACTTCCTTAAAAGTGATATTTTAAATCTAGGAGAAGAATAATTATGAACTCTCATGAAGGATTTGAAGAAAGTAAATTTTCATCACATAAGAAGTTGAGATTTCAATATAAATATAAGAACCTTAACCATGGTAGACATACAAAGAAATAGCTCACATTAATAGCATGTAAACTATAAAATATGAGCAACGATGATCCAGGTGGATCTAGAGACACACACAGGACAAAGAGGGCTTATGAAAGCTCAAAAATCAACGTGGTCAAAACGCTTTTGAACCAAGACTAGATCGTACCTCTCATCGTCCTGATCGCAACAATGTAAATGGTTCGTCAAACCGAGTTCGTATCTGAAAGTTAGAGCTGGTCAAAGTTCTAAGGTTGACTTGGTGATGTGGCACGTTAAGGAGGACATAATTTGGAAGAGATCTGACCCCCTGATTCTGGCCAACTCTAGACGAATTCCAGGGGAAATTGTGGGACACTTAAAAAGACTCCTTCGGCCTAAAAACTAATTTTCAAATTTGGGTGGTTTGTTATTTAAAAAAAAAAATGAAAAAAATGGGGTGGCGGGCCATGACCCCCGCCACCCCCATTGGACCAAGTGTATGCCAGGATAGGCTTTAAATTGAATAAGAGTAGGCTAGGCATGTAAACTAAGCTAGGCTTAGGCAAGAATATACTACCTTAGAGTATACTAAGTTAGGCTAGGCTAGACAAGAGTAGACTAAAGTAGGCTAGGCTAGGCAAGGCTAAAATAGAGTAGGCTATGGTAGGCTAGGTTAGGTTAAGCTAAAATAGGCTAGGGTAGGTTGGAGTAGGCTAGTTTGCTGGAGTAGGGTAGGCTAGAGTAGGTTAGGATAAATAGTCTATGCTAGAGTAACCTAAGATAGAGTAGGCTAAGCTAGCCTATAGTAGGATAGAGTAGGCTAGTCTAGGCTAGATTAGGCTAGAGTAGGCTAGAAAAGGTTGGGATAGGATAGGTTAAGCTAGGCTAGGCTAGAGTATGCTAGGATAGCCTAAGCTATAATAGGATAGGCTACACTAGGATATAGTAGGCTAGACTAGTCTAGGCTAGTATATAGTAGGCTATAGTAGGCTAGCATAAAGTAGGCTAGACTAGGCTAGGCTATAATATACTAGAGTAGGCTAGCCTAGTGTAGGATAGGCTAGGCTAGTAGGATAGAGTAGGCTAAGCTAGACTAGGGTAGGTTAGGCTAGGCTAAGATGGAGTAAGCTAAGTTAGGATAGATTAGTGTAGTGTAGAGTACGCTAGGTTAGGCTACCGTAATGTAGGTCAGGCTAGGCTAAGCTAGGCTAAAGTAGACTAGTAGGCTAGAGTAGGTCAAGCTAGGCTACGCTAAATTAGACTAGGGTAGAGTATACTAGGCTAATATAGACTAGGCTAGCATAGAGTTGGCTAGGCTAGGCTAGGATAGAGTAGACAAGGCTAGGCTAGGCTAGTCTAGGCAAGGCTAGAGTAGGTTTGAACAAGCGAGACTAGGCTAGGATAAGCTAGGATAGGCTAGAGTATGCTAGGATAGATTAGGCTAAGATTGAATAGGCTATAGTAGGAAAGGTTAGGATAGAGCAGGCTAGGCTAGGTTAGGCTAGGCTCGGTTATCCTAGGAAAGAGTAGGCTAGGCTAACCTATGCTAGAGTAGGATAGAGTTGGCTAGGCTAGATTAGACTAGGTTAAGGTATGTTAGTGTGGCCTAGATTAAGAAAATTTAGGCCAAGCTAGGATAAAGTAGGCTACGACACGATAGGGTAGCCTAGGCTAGGCTAGAGTAGAGTAGGATACAGTTGGATAGGCTAGTCTAGGATAGGTTAGATTAGGCTAAGCTAATGTGGGTTTAAAGTATGCTAGGTTAGAATAGAGTAGGCTAGGCTAGTCTAGGCTAGAGTAGACTACACTAGGTGATAGTAGGCTAGTAGGTTAGAGTAAGCTAGAAAATTTTAGGATAAGATAGGCTCAAGTAGGCTAGAGTAGAGTATGCTAGGCTGGGCTAGGCTGGAGTAGGTTAGATTAGGTTATTCTCCTGTAGGTTATTGTATGTTAGGCTAGGCTAAAGTAGGCTAGTAGGCTAGAGTAGACTGAGCTAGGCTACACTAGGCTAGAATAGACTAGGCTAGAGTAGGCTAGGCTACACTATCCTAGTGTAGGCTAGCATAGGTTAGAGTAGGCTAGGCTAGGTGAGGCTTGGCTAAAATAGGCTAGGCTAGGCTAGGATAAGGAAAATTAGTCTTGTAGGATAGGCTAGGATAAGCTAAGCTAGGTTATAGTAGACTAATATAGAGTAGGCTAGGCTAGGCTAAGCTAGAGTAGGTTAGGATAGGATAATGTAGACTATATTAGAGTGGGATAGGCTATGCAAAGATACACAAGAGTGAAGAAGGTTAGGCTATAGTAGGCTAGGCTAGATTAAACTAGACTAAAGTAGGCTACACTAGGATAGAAAATGCTAGAGTAGTCTAGGCTAGCATAAGCTAAGCTAGGCTAGGCTAGAGTAGGTTAAGATTGAATATGCTAGAGTAGGCTAGGCTATGATACAATCGGTTAGGATAGGTTAGGCTAGGAAAGAGTAGGCTTGGCTATGATATGAAAGAGTATGTTAGAAAATGTAGAGTAGGATAGGATTGAATATGCTAGAGTAGGGGAGGCTAGGATAGAGTAGGCTTGGCTAGATTAAGCTAGGATTGAATATGATAGAGTAGGCTAGGCTAGGATAGAGTAGGCAAGTCTAGGTTAGGCTAGGAAAGAGTAGGCTTGGCTAGGCTAGGATATAGTAGGTTCATATGCTAGAGTAGGCTAGAAAAGGTTAGGATATGATACACTAGGGTAGGCTAGCCTAGAGAAGGTTATGCTATATTAGGCTAGACTAAAGTAAGATAGGCTTGGGTAATGTAGGCTAGGCTAGGATAAAGTAGGCTAGTAGGCTAGAGTAGAATAAGCTAGGTAAGCTAGGCTAGAATAGACTAGGCTAGAGTATGCTAGGTTATAGTATGTTTAAGTAGGCTAGGATAGGTTAGAGTGGGGTATCCAAGTGTAGGCCAGGCTAGGTTAGGCTTGGCTAAAGTAGGCTAGGCTAGGCTACACTAGGGTAGGAAAAAGTACTCTCGTAGGCTATAATAGGCTAAGGTAGGCTAGGCTAGAGTAGACTAAGATAGAGTAGGCTAGGCTAAGCTAAGCTAGAGTAGGTTAGGCTAAGATAGAATAGGATAGTCCAGAGTAGGCTAAGCTAGGATAGGTGTTATCACTGAAAAATCGGACGAGCAAATATGACATTATTAAATGTTAGGAAGAAGGATTTACAGGGCTGAGGCACATTAGAGGACCTAAAAATTTTAAAAAATATCTAAGGTCAAGATGAAAAATCAAATTGTGCACCAAGAAAAAAGGTGAAATGTGCCTTTGTGTGCACTTTCCTTCGATAGGCAGAATGGTCTATGTGGATTTCCCTCAAAAAGCCACATGGTCCTGGAAGTGGCGGAAGTCACTTTCTGGGACCACTTGACACACTTCAGGAAATGATCCTACACTTGAGGCCACCCAAGGAAAGCCGCCTAATCCACCTTGGGACCTCAAGGGATCACACAAAGGAATGAAGCGGCAGACAAATGAATCAATCCTCTCTCTTGGGTCACCATCCACCAATGTACCAAGAGAGGGAAGGATAATTTTAATTCACCTATAAATGGCCACCAAGAGATGAACAATATGAGAACACATTGTTATGCTGGCCAAATTTCCCATGAGCAATACAGGAGTGTGCAATCCAGAGGAGCAGTAGAGAGGTGATTTGGTTGTTGGCCATCCAACAACTTCAATCCTTTGGAGTAGAGAGAGAGACCTTGTGACAATAGCTAAAGGTAAAAACGTCCTTGCACTGGGTCTTAGAACTCCATAGTTCTAAGGGTTCTTTAGCAAGTGTGTAACGTAGTATATTTCTTCCTAATAGCGAGAAATAAGAGGGGGCTAGGCTATTTTAGGCTTAATTAGGATAGAGTTGGCTAGGCTACTATAGGATATGCTAAAGTAGGTTAGGGTAGCCTAGGTTAGGAAATGTTAGGCTAATCTAGGCTAGTATAGGATAGAGTAGGTAGGATAGGATAGGTCAGGCTAGGTAAGGATATAATATGATTAAGTTTGCTAGGCTAGTCTAGGATACACTGGAGTAGGATACGCTAAAGTAGGTTAGGCTAGGCCAGAATAGGCTAGGCTAGGATAGATTAGATTAGAGAAAGTTAGTATAAGATATATTATGATATGCTAGGTTAGTGTAGGATAAGATAGAATAGGCTAGGCTAGGCTAAAGTAGGCTATGAAAGATTATAGTAGAGTAGAGTAGAGTGTCGTAGGCTACGCTAAGCTAGCCTAGGCTAGAGTAGGATAGACTATAGTATGTTAGGTAGGGCTTGGCTAGAAATGGTTATAGTAGGCTGGTGCACTAGAGTTGTCTACATTATGCTAGCTAGAGTAGATTGGTTTAGAATTGTCTATGGTAGAGTAAGTGAAGATATATTCGGCTAAATTAGGCTAAAGTAGGATAGAGTAGGCTAGGCTAGGTTAGCTTAAGCTAGAAAAGGTTACATTAGGATATGCTAGACTAGGCTAGTTTAGAGTTTCCTAGGCTAGACTAGGCTATAGTAGAGTAGGATAGGCTAGGTTATGTTTGAGTAGGCTATAATATACAAGGATAAGTTAGGCTAGGCTAATGTAGGCTTGGATAAAGTAGGCTAGTTTGTTAGAGTAGTCTAAGCTATGCTAGGTTATAGTATACTAGGCTAAAGTAAGGTAGGCTAGGCTAGGATAGAGTAGATAAGGCTAGGCTAGGCTAGGGTATAGTTTTCTAGGCTAGGCTAGAAAAGGCTAGAGTAACATAGGCTAAGTTAGGATAGGGTAGCATAGGCTAATCTAGGCTAGGCTAGAGTAGGCTAAACTAGGCTATCATAGGATACGTTAGGTTAGGATAGGATTAAAAAAATTAGAGTAAGCTAGGCTAGGAAAGTGTAGGATAAGCTAGGCTAGGCTATTCTAGGCTAGGGAAGAATAGGCTAAGCTAGGATATGTTAGTATAGACTAGGCTAGAGTACACCTAGCTAGGCAAGGATTGAGTATGTTAGGGTAGATTAGGATAGGTTGTTGAGAATTTTGTAGGGAAGTTTTTAATTCAAATTATCTACTTGATAATTACTTGTGAGATTACTTCTTTCCCTCATGTCTTTTCATCTTAACTTATTATATCTTTCATCAATTCAATTATGAAAATACAAGAGACACATATCTAGGCTCTTCAATCCAGGGCCAAAACCTCTGCCCCTTGGAGTGGAAAACCCATAAGAAATTCTTCTTATATATTTTCAGATGACAAGTACCATGACCATGACACAGACCCTTGATCTTTGTATGCCTCCAAGACCTTGTCACTACTTCTTTTTTGACACCTTGATCTGATTCTTCCTTTCTGCATTGTCCTGCATTGTCCTGCACCAACCTTAAAGAACTCAATCTCTAGTACTTGGTATCTCCTTAAATCACTTGGCTTGATCTTGTATTTTTCTAGGATTACCCCTATCTTGCTTTATACCCAAGATAGTGGTACATACATCTGTACCAATCCTTTACATGCAGCCCTAGACTGAACTTATGAGATGTCTTCTTTGCCCTGTAAAGATATCCCTTTTTCTGCCTTATGTACTTCGCTGAACAACCCTTATATAAATTTACACTTCACTATAATTATGTTATTACACATTAGCCTTATTCCTGCAACTTTGTATCAACCTTAGTCCTACAGCTTCACACTAGTTTCAGGCCTGCAACTTTGCACTAGCTTCAATCTTGAAATTCCACACTTTAACATAGACTTGCAGCTTTGTGGATATGTATTACTCCATCTTCTTTCTCTCAGACTTATCCGAAAGTTCTTGTTACAAATAAAATGTAGAGCTACCTTATATATAGTGACATTATTCCTCTATTTAGGCTGACCGTTTGATCTATTTCTAGGTCAACTTGTTCACGGGTATGTAGGTTGACTAGTCCTCAACTCATAGCCTATCTAGAGGAGATATTCACCACTAATATTGAGCACCATATTGAGTCATTTATTAAATATTAATATGACAAGGTATTGAGTCATACAAGACTAATATTGCTTCATATACATGACTCTAATTAATACATTTATGACAATATGACAAATCTATAAAAGACATCAAGAATAAGTCTTTTAACCTATAATAAAATTCCTTTCTCATGAAACCCATGAAGCAAGCTTTAAAAAAATACATTTTATTATATTTGTCTTCTTCATTACAAAAATACATAATTACATAGTCAATATGAAGACCGAAACTAGTTACACTTTCCAACACTCCCTCTTAACTAGGGTGGTATTCATACATGCACATGGTCACTTTCAATTTAAAGAATCTGATAAGAAGAATCGGATTGATAATCGCATTTGTATAACATGATATCAACAAAAAATTTCCTAGTGAAAGGGCTTGACTAACAGCCCCATCTCTCAATGAGACAGTGGTATAAAATGCTGGCGAGACACATGAATTATAGATGCAATAGTCATTGTCTCTCCAAGGTACATACTCCACCCAGGTGTTCCTAGATTATGACCTTCTTGGACTATTCTTCTCTTCGGTTGCCAAACCTCAAGGAATATTGGTCCCCGACTACTCTTATCTTGAATTTCCTATCTCATTCTCAAAGAGTATCAGATGCAAGATGATTACCCAATCCTTCATTTTTTCTTCCATGTGAAAACCAAAATTATGTGTCTATCCATTCTCTCCACATGGCCTTCACTAGCACTTATTGTTGTTAGTACTAGTCTAGTGCATGACACATGAATTATAGAATCATATAAGTCACTCCATCTTAACTCAGGAAGAAAATACTTCAAGTTTCTTCAGTGTAAGAAACTTGCCACCAAGCTCCCTCTCAACCAGGGACCTACATCAGTAATGGTGAGACACAAACCTGCTCACTAAGAATTCCTTCCCTCGATATCATGGATTTTGATATTGAGGAATCTTCAATTTTTGGCTTCATAGGACACAAATCATCCATCACTTTCATCCACGAGTCTTGTAAACCATAAGAAAGTGATTCATGATTCTTTCTCATATGGTATACCTTTATGCCATGCTGCTTTCCTTCGAATCATCTCCCAAGGATCTTACATCCTTCCACATGATTGGTAGCCCTGCATAAACTTATCCAAATAAACATATACATATGAATTTTTAAATCAAAAGTTACCTTAGTGATGATATTTCACCATGACATCTTCCTATAGGTATCGACATCCTCTATTTGTATTGACACATCTCCGAAAGATATGTTTTGTCAAGGGTCTTCTTGTTTAACATACTTCTATCGGATTCCACATATCCTTGTTTAACATACTTCTATCGGAGTCCACATATCTTCATAGGAGGTATCCTATTCACATCTTCTTGGCTTCCGGATGATCACTGCCTCTTGACACGGTTGCACTTCATGATCTCTTCCTTTATTTCCCCACACAGATTTATTCCCAGGAACTTCCAGTATCCAGTTCCTTATCTGTATAGAACCACCTCATATTCCATATCAGAACATATTTTTTTTATATGTTAGTGGAAAACTATGCACTAGAAGAGATCCTTCCTCCTTTGATCATACTTCTAAAGATAGAAATTCATTACCTACAACCATATGACATGACTTCACAACATCCAGTGTGAGCACATAGATATATGTATGTACCTCATCCTTTTCCTTTTGAGTCATCCTGTAGAAATTTTACTAGAATGAAGAACTTCATTCCCTTCACTTGCTTCATCAACATGTCATCCTATCGTAATCCCATAATTATGTAACATAGAATTCTAGAGTAAACCTTTTTCTTTAACTCTAACCAGTGAATCCATAGAGAACTCCATTTAGAAAATTTCAGCAATTTTTTCCATATTGATTATTGAATGATGACCCTTGATCTTGATGACTACCTTCCATCAATGTTTGTTATTAGTGAGGTTTATAGGAGCTACTTCTTCAAGTGCTCCTTCCATGCTTTTATCATGATGATATCAATATACATTACCTCCTATCATATTATTTTACAACCAACAAAAATCACTTAAAGAGAAATATGATCTCAATCATAATAGAGATCTTTCACTTCTTCTTCCTTAGATTTCTTTGCATTAGGTTCTTCCATTTCATTTTTGACATGGGATTATTCCTTTTTTACTCTTGTAATTCCAAGATTTAGGAAAATATCTTGGATAATTCCCAAGTTCATTACATCCAAAGCATCGTAATTTTTCCATATATCTTCTTCTATTTTGACGACTAAATTTTCCGAATCTTCCTTTCTTCCAGGACATGGCTGCAAAGGCTTAATTCCCCTCACTTGATCTATTTTCAACTTTGGCTTGTAATATTATTTCCTCTATTTTACATAGAGACCATAGATCATGGAATGGTGTTGCTTCTTCTATCCCGTATAAGCTTGAAGTGAAGTTTCCCCATTCTTCTGGTAGAGCATTCAGCACCACTGTAGTCATATCACTATCAGAAATTACTTCTCCCAATTCCTGTAGTTGGTCTCTTATTTCAGAAATCCTCATAAAATATGAAGTTAATCCTTCATCTCTTGAAAATTTAATCTTGTATAGTTCTTGTCTCAGAGATATTTCTTCTCATGCAGTACTCACAGACAATAGCTCCACCAATTTCTCATATATTTCTTTTGCAGTTTTCAGTTTTGATACATAAGGTATCAGTGAGTCCATTATGGATTCTATGAGAATCCTCTGGGCTCTAATTTCTCCTTTCATGTATTTAGCATGAGCTAGATCATCTTATTTTGATGGTTCAATTGTAGATCCTTCGATGTAGCCCATAACTTTGTCTTAGATTAGATTCAAATGTGTCTTCTTCTTCCATGTGCTAAAGTTTGATGACCCAACCAATTTGTTGCTCTCGTTACAATAAGTCATTTTGACAGCTTTAGATAAGGTCATAAATACTTACTTGAGTAGTATGACTTCCTCCTTCTAGCAGCTTCCTTGATGAAGATGAAGTTAGGAACTCCTCCTTAGGCTAAGTTCTCCAATGTAGATGTTCAATAAATATGATGGAAATATCTTCAATATAAATCTTTGATGGAAAATTTTATATTCTTGAGAATCTTCCTTGCAAACATAATTTATCTTTCAATGTAGACTTTGATTCTTACTTCTTTGAGTGTCTTTTTTTCAAGTAGCCCTCTTCTTCAGCACCTTAACTCTGATACCATATTGAGAATTTGGTAGGGCAGTGTTTAATTCAAATTCTCTACATGATAATTACTTGTGAGCTTACTTCTTTCACTTATGTATTTTCTTCTTAGCTTATTATATATTTCATCAAGTCAATTATCAAAATAGAAGAGACATATATTTATGCACTTCAAGCCAGGGCCAAAAACTCTCCCTCTTGGAGAGGAAAACACACAAGAAATTCTTCTTGTAGACCTTGAGATGACAAGTAAGATGACCATGACACAGACCCTTGACCTTTGTATGCAACCAAGACGTTGTCACTGCTTCTTCATTGACTCCTTCATTTGATTCTTCCTTTCTGCACTATCGTGCATCGCCCTACACCAACCTTGGAGAACTCGGTCTCTGGTACTTAATATCTCCTTAGATCACTTGGCTTGATCTTGTATCCTTCTGGGCTTATTCTTATCTTTCTTTATACCCAAGACAATGGTACATACTTCTGTACCAATCATTTAGATGCAGCCCTAGACTGAACTTATGATCTATCTTCTTTGCACTGTAAAGATATCCATTTTTTTTCCTTATGTACTTCACTGAGAAACCCTTATATTACTTCACACTTCACTGTAATGATGTTAATCCACATTACCCTTATTCCTGCTAGTTCGTATCAATATTAGTCCTGCAACTTCACACTAGTTTTAGTCCTACAACTTCGCACTAGCTTCAGTCATGAATTTCTGCACTTTAACATAGACTTGCAGCTTCATGGATATGTATTACTCCATCTTCTTTCTTCTCTCTAGACCAAGTTCTATCCTCAGAATTATAGCAGATGTATATTACCCAATTTACCTCAGACTTGTCTGAGATTTCTTATTACAAATGAACCACAAATATACCTTATATATAGTGACATTCTTCCTCTGTTTTAGGCTGAACCTTCAATATTTTTATAGGCCGACTGTTCAGGGGTATGTAGGTCGACTAGTCCACAGTTCATAGGCTTTCTAGAGGAGATATTCAACATTTATCCTAAGCACCATATTGATTCATTTCTTTAAGTTTAATATGACAAGGTCTTGAGACATACATGACTAATATGGCTTCATCTACATGATTCTAATTAATATATTTATGGAAAGATGACAAATCCCTAAAAGAAATCAAGAAGAAGTCTTTTGACCTATAATAAAATCAATTTCTCATGAAACCAATGAAGCAAGCTTAACAAAAAAATGCATTTTATTATCTTTGTCTTATTCATTACATAAATACATAATTACATAGTCAATATGAATATCGAAAGAAGTTACACTTTCCAACATAGGCTATCATAGGCTAGGATGGAATATGCTAGAGTAGGTTAGGCTAGGATAGAGTAGGCTATGATAGGATAGGATACAATAGGCCAAGCTAGAATGTTATAGGTCAGGCTAGGCTAAGAGAGAGTAGGGTAGGATAGGCTATGAAAGGACAAGATAGGATAGAGTAGCATATAGTTTTCTAGGATATTCTAGGCTAGGCTAGAGTAGGTTAGGCTAACAGATGTTAAAGTATGATAGGTCAAGCAAGTTTAGGGTAGGCTGGGTTAGAGTAGGCTATCATAGGATATGATAGGCTAGGTTAGGGTAGGATAAAGTTGTCTAGGCTATTATAGGCTAGGATAGAGTAGGCTAGGCTAAATTTTGCTAGAGTAAGTTAGGTTTAGCTAGGTTATGCTACACTAGGCTATAATGGGTTAAAGTACGCTATGCTAGGATTGGCTAGAGTAGGTTAGACTAGCTTAGGCTAGGCTAAGCTATACTAGGCTAATATAGAGTTTGCTAGAGTAGAGTAGGCTAGGTTAGATAGGCTAGTCTAGGATAGATTTGGTTAGACTTGGCTAGGCTAGTCTAGGATAGGTTAGGGTATAGTAGGCTAGGCTATAGGTGGCTAGAGTAGAGTAGGATAGGCTAGGTAGGCCACGCTAGGATATAGTAGGTTAGAGTAGACTATGTTAGTCTAGGCTAGGCTAGATGTGACTATGGTAAAGTAGGTAAGAGTAGGCTAGGTTAGTCTAGGCTAGGCTAAAGTAGATTAAAGTGGGCTAAGCTAGATTGGTTAGAGTAGGCTAAGCTAGGATAGGATATAATAAATTAGAGGAATTCAGGCTATGCAAGGTTAGATTTGGCTAGATTAGAGTAGCTTAGTCTATGTATGCTAGGCTAGAGTAAGCTATTCTATGCTAGGACAAAATAGTCTAGGCTAGGCTAAGCCAGAGAATGCCTGGTTAGGATAGGATAGAGTAGGCTAGACTAGGTTAGAAAAGGTTAGACTATGGGCTAGGTTGGGATAGGATTGCCTACAATAGTTAGGCTATACTAGGCTAGGCTAGAGTAGACTTGGCTAGGCTAAGCTAGAGTAGACTAGGAAAAGCAAGAGTTGTTAAGTTCCTATATTAATAGTGTAGTCCCTTATTATGTTAGTGTAGCCCCCCTTATTGTTATTGTTGTACCCCTGAAACCCCCATATTGTTTTTATTGTTCCCTTACATTATTATTGTTAGGTTGGATAGGGTTACATTGTGGCCCCACTAGGATTACATTGTGCCCCCATGGACTCCTATATATAGAAAGGAGGTTTTATCATTTGTATCATCCAAGAATTTTTCATTCATGTAATGTATTGGAGGTTTCCCCCTCGAAGTGGCCTATTTCTAAGGCATTGATATCTCTTTTCTTCTATTTTTGGAGCTGGTTTCCCAACATTTGGTATCAGAGGTTTTGGATTCTAGGGTTTCGCTACTCCAAATAGGTCATCGTGGAATTTTCGCTATAAATTTTTTTCTACGAAGGTTCAGAAGCTGAAATTTTTAGAGTGCGAAGCTGAAATCCTGAGGAACA
This sequence comes from Pinus albicaulis, assembly GCA_034641835.2. Lineage (NCBI taxonomy): Eukaryota > Viridiplantae > Streptophyta > Pinopsida > Pinales > Pinaceae > Pinus > Pinus albicaulis. Next base: position 929,573,876 of record CM076570.1, read on the forward strand.
TCATCACAAAATTTTAGATCTTGGTTCACAATATGTTCGGAGATATGATCTGTGGAAGTTAGGTCATTTTGCAAGCTCCTGAATTTCACTTAAAAATGTCATCACGAAATTTTCGCTATAAATATTTTTCCACGAAAGCTCTGAAGCTAAAAATTTTAGAACACGAAGCTGAAATCCTGAGGAACATCGTCAAAAATTTTCAGAGCTTGGTTCGCAATATTTTTGGAGATATGATCTGTGGAAGTTAGGTATTTTTCAGGCTCCTGAATTTCATCCCAAAGAGGTGATCGTGGGAAAATCTTCATAACTCTCTCTCTGAGCATCGGATTGGAATTCTGTAAAAATTAACTGGAAGTACACAAACTGCAGTTTCCTATCTATAAATTTTAGAGCCAAAGGAGCAAAAAGTAACACGTGGCAAGTCGTACAAGTTCGCTCTACTGAACCAGTCCATAATTAGGTCATTGTGGGAGATTGGAAATAACTTTTCCTTAAAGAATCCAAATCAAGTCAGACATATGGAATTTGAAATAAGCTTCAGAGGAATACTACAGGGCTGAATTTCAGATATTGAGGATCTGCAAGTATAGAGATAAGTCAATTTCAATATTGAGCTCCTCACAAGCAAGTAAAAGGTGTGTATTTGGTTTTTAAAATTGCATAACGTTTGTTTGAAAATAGTTTGAAGTGATTCCAAGGGCATATTTTAGAATTTTTATCAGTATTGGGTTCTATAATGCCTCTAAAAAATAATTCCATACCCATTAAGCCCTCAAAAATCTATATTATGACGCATGAAGAGGAAGAATTGCAATATGAGATATCAAAATTATGGTACCAAGTGCAACAAATTTCGATCTTACGAAGAGCAACCGAAGATGACATAGATGGTTTAAAAGCAGAAATGGAGGCTAAGTTGGATGGTTTGAAGGATCAAATAATAGCTAATATGGATGATAAATTGGTGGAAGATCACATCGAGCATCAACAACAAGTTCTCCAACTCTCAAAGGATAACCTAACTTTGGTGCAGAATCTAATGAAACAAAAGGAAGATCAACATCACATCAAAAGAAGTTATGAAGCAGTCATAGAAAACAAAGAACTTCGACAGAGTACGATCAATTTCGGTGTCTCAACAAGTGGAAGAGAATTCACCAACGTGAAGATTCCACATGGGAGGATGAAATTTTCTACGAAGCATCAGGAAATAATGTTCGAGCGTTGAGGACAACACTTGTTTGAAGGAGAGGGGCATGTTAAGTCCCTATATTAATAGTGTAGTCCCTTATTATGTTAGTGTAGCCCCTCTTATTGTTAATACATGCCGTGTAGCTTCATATTGTTATTATTGTTCCCTTAAATTATTATTTTTAGGTCGGCTAGGGTTACATTATGGCCCCACTAGGATTACATTGTGGCCCCATGGACTCCTATATATAGAAAGGAGGTTTTGTCATTTGTGTCATCCAAGAATTTTTCGTTGATGTAATGTATTGGAGGTTGCCCCCTCTAAGTGGCTTATTTCTAAGGCGTTGATATCTCTTTTCTTCTATTTTTGGAGTTGGTTTCCCAAAAAGAGTAGATTAAGCTAGGCTAGGCTAGGCCATCTTAGCCTAGGTTGGAGTAGGCTAGGCTTGGCTAGGCTAGAGTAGACTAGGATAGGATAAATTAAGCTAAGCTACACTACATGAGTCTAGGCAAGGAAAAACTAGGCTATGTTATGCTATGTTATGCTAGGCTAGGCTAGGCTAAGCTAGGTTTAGCTAGAGTATTCTAATTTTGGCTAGAGTAGGATAATTTTGGCTAGAGTAAGGCTAGGCTAGAGTAGGATAATCTAAGATTGGATAGAGTATGTTAGGTTAGGTTATTGTAGGGTAGAGTAGGATAGGCTATGCTAGAGTAAGCTAAGATAGAGTAGGCTATGCTAGAGTAAGCTAACCTAGAGTAGGCTAGGCTTGCCTTAGTTAAGCTAGGCTAGACTAGGCAAGCCATGGGCTAGGATAGGCTATGTTAGGCTAGGCTAGGTCAGAATAAGCTAGGCTACGGTAGGTTAGACTACCCTAGGCTAGTCCAGGCTTTGCTAGACTATGCTAGTATATTGTAGGTTAGGCCAAGATAGCCTAGGCTAGTGTAGGCTAAGCTATGCTAGAGTAGGTTAGGCTAATCTAGGCTAGGATAAGCTAGAGTAGGCTAAGTTATGCAAGAGTAGGTTAGGATAGGCTAGGCTAGGCTCTACTACAATAGGTTAGGTTAAACTAGTTTGAGTTGGGTTGGTACTAGCTATGCTGGATTGGGTTAGGCTAGGCTAGGTTGGAATATGATAATGTAGGTTAGGCTAGTCCAAGCTAGAATAGGATAATGTTGGTTAGGCTAGATTACACTAGAATATGATCATTTTGGTTAGGATAGGCTAGGCTAGGCTAGGCCAAGTAAGCTCAACTTGGGTAGGGTAGTCTATAGTGGAGTAGGATAAACTAGGCTGTGTTAGTGCAGGCTAGGATAGAGTAGGCTAGGTTAGGGTAGAGTACGCTTAGATAGGCTAAAGTAGGGTAGGCTAGGCTAGAGTAGGCTAGACAAGGCTATGCTAGTGTAGGTTGGGCCAGTGTATGTTAGGCTAAGATAGTGTAGGCTATAGTAGGCTACAATAGGCTAGAGTAGGCTAGACAAGGCTATGCTAGTGTAGGTTGGGCCAGTGTATGTTAGGCTAAGCTAGTGTAGGCTATAGTAGGCTACAATAGGCTAGAGTTGGGTTGGCTAGGCTAGGCTAGGCTAGCTTAGGCTAAATAAGCTAGGCTATGATAAGAAAGAATAAACTAGGCTAGGTTATATAACATTAGGCTAGGATAAGGTATGCTAAAAGGGGGCTAGTCTAGAGTAGGATATGCCTTGCTAGGCTAGGCTAGAGTAGGTTAGGATAAGATGGAATAAAGTATGTTAAGCTAGGATATAGTAGGCTAACAAGGCTATACTAGGGTAGGATAGCCTAGGCTATGCTAGGTTAGGTTAGCTAGGAAAGAGTAGGCTACACTAGGCTAGACTAAGCTAGTGTAGGCTAGGCTAGGCTAAAGTAGGCTAGGCTAGAGTAGGCTAGGCTAAAGTAGGCTAGGCTAGAGTCGGCTAGGCTAAAGTAGGCTAGGCTAGAGTAGGCTAGGCTAGGGTAGGCTAGAGTAATGTAAGATATGATAAGATAGGTTAGGCTAAGCTAGGAAACGCTAGAATAGGTTAGGCTAGGCTAGAGTAATGTAGGTTAGTTATAGAAGACTAGGCTAGGCTAGGCTAGCCTTGCCTAGCCTAGATTAGTCGAGGATAGGATAGGGTAGACTAGGCTATACTAGGCTAAGCTAGGCTAGGAAAATATAGACTAGGAAAGTGTAGGCTAGCTAGTCAAGTGTAGGATAGGCTAGGCTAGACTAGGCTAGTGTAGGCTAAGCTAAGATAAAGTAGGCTAGGAAAGGTTATCGTAACGTAGGATAGGCTAGGCTAGTTTAGGCTAGGATAGGCTGGTGTAAGCTAGGCTATGCTAGGTTAGTGTAGGATGGGCTAGGCTAAAGTAGGCTAGGATAAAGTAGGCTAAGCTTGAGTAGGTTAGGATAAAATAGGCTAGAGTAAAGTAGGATATGATAAGCTAGGCTAGGCTAGGCTAGGCTAGATTATTCTAGGATAGATTAGTCTAGTATAGGCCAGTGTATATAGAGTAGGCTAGAGTAAAGTAGGCTAGGCTAGGCTAGGTTAGGCTAGGCTAGGCTAGGTTAGGCTAGGCTAGGTTAGGCTAAGTTATACTAGGCTTGGATATGCTAGGCTAGTGTAGGCTAAGGTTGGTTTTGCTGGGCTAGGCTAAAGTAGGCTAAGCTTGAGTAGGTTAGGCTACGATAGGCTAGAGTAAAGTAGGATATGATAAGCTAGGCTAGGATAGGGTAGAATAAAGTAGGATATGATAAACTAGGCTAGGCTAGGCTAGCCTATATTTGGCTACGATAGAGTAGGTTAGGCTAGGATAGAGTAGGTTAGGCCAAGATAGAGTAGGCTAGGATAGGTTAGAGTGGGCTAGTCTAGGCTAGTGTAAGATAAAATAGGGTAGAGTAGTCTCAGCTCAGTTGAAGTAGGCTTGGCTAGGATAGGCGAGGCTAGGCTAGGTTAGAGTAGGCTAAGTGTAACATACCTCCATCTCATACTAAAGAACAATTACTTTTGCTTTAACAATACTAAAATTCAGCATGACTCTAAAATATTATTATTATGCATCACTTTTTGTACCCCATATCCATGTACTATACTATGATTATATATTATTTATTTTCATTTTTTTTCAAGGAATATATTTTGGATTCTAAATATTAACAATTTGTTAATTTAAGTTTTTTCTATATATGGTTATTTTTTTAAAGTATCACATTACTATCCATTGACATTGTTTGTTGCATGTGACATAAATTTAATTTAATATGATTATAATTCATCTACATGAACTCCTTGTAGAAAATCACTTCATTTATATTCTTTCTCCCTCTAATTAATTTCAAATTGTATACTTTCCATTCTAAGGATTTAGTCATTATAATGTCTCGACTCACATGACTCGCATCCTTTTTTAGGGTTCCCTTGACTTCAGGTAAATTATAAACAAGTAATGGTTAAAATTAATACTATAAGTAAGGGTTATTCCCTTATATACTATTCTCTCTTCCTCATCATATATTCTTTGCCTTGGAAATGTTCAATACAAGCATAGTTATCTAGGTTATCAATTTGAGCCTTCATCAATTCTAACCTTACCATACTATATTTGTTGTATACCAAATTAAATCTTCATTATAGTTTTCAAAATACACCCCTTTGGAGACACTAATACATATGGGATATAGGTCATATTAAGGGATTGGTACTAGGTTATAATTTTTGGTATCTTCAAATTTGGTGATTCCCATTCCACGCGATCTTTACATGGATTAAGGACTGTTGCAATGCCAACAATAGACATTGAAAGTTTAAATTTAATGGTGGGGATTGTTAGAGTTATTCAAAATGACTAACCATAATTTAAACCCTAATTTTACCTATTCTACTTGGTTCATGTGGCCATGACGTTTCTCTACAACTTGGTAATGTGTCTTAGCTTTTCCTAGTCATGTGTTTTTTCTCACAACTAGATATTTTGTTGGAAATTTTGGTTATAGATAGGAGTGTTCATCCTTCACTCTTGGAGATTAGGTATTTCATTTTTATTTCACTAATACCATTTTTTTAATATCATTTATTCTATTTTTCCTTGCTTCTTCGATATAATTTGTAATGCTTCTTACTAGTTACTCCCTGAAATTGCTAGTGTGGGTTCTTTTATCTCCTGTATATCAATTTTAATTCTAGGGTTTGATATTAGATATGTCGATCTAAGGGAAGTTACTCGTTGCACTGAAATTTTTTATATTCATTAAAAAAAAAATCTATTAGTTTCATTCTACTTTAATCATCATCCTTTCTTATAGAAAAGGAGAAATTTGAGCTAGAGTTCATTCCTTCTTTACATGACGACTATGAAAATTTACATGTTAATTTTATTTCTCATGCAACGTTATTTTTGAAATACATTTATTTAAAAATTTTAAGCATATGTCAGTTATTAAGTTGATTTTTTTTACCTATACATTAGGGATATAATACCTCCATTATGGACCCTATTAGGATCATTCAAGAGTGATGGGGCGACTGTTTTATTTTTTGTTAGAGTTGATAATGATTTTTTCTAATATAACTCGAAGGGTTATCAATTTGTTTTGTAAAATCATTCGTTTCAATGGTTGTATTTCCGAGAATAGTTTTTTTATTTTATAAATAATTTTCGGGGTACTTTTCTATCTTTAAGGTTTTATTCTTTCCCATACTAGCTAGCATAATCTTTGGCACTAGTAGCTTCGAATAGCGAAAAACATCATTTTTATTTTGGTATCCATAAATACCCATTTGAAATTTTTTTATTTATATTTCATGATACTAATTCTTTCTTTGGTTGTAGGTATGGTTTGTAGAAGGGAAAAACACTTACATCATACATTCCAAGTTTCTTTACTTATCACAATATTTGACTCTAGTTTTCATTGGCCTACAAGTGGTCTCTTCCAATATACTAATCATTTGTATTAAGCTACTATAGCGTACACCTATACTTAGATGTGTGATTTAAAACCAATTTCATGAATTTTATATTTTCTTTTATTCAAACCCAACAAGGTTTCAGATTGCATTCTTAGACATTGAGACCATGATATTGTACACAATAATACTTGTTTAGGCTTTGTGCTTGCCTTTATATAATATATGGTTTTCATTTATGTTAACCCATATTGTTCCTTTCAATTGAGTGTGGAACCTTTCAAAGGAACTCCATGAATTGATTAAAATGGCTAAAAATATGCCTAGAAACAGAGTTTCAACTCTTAAGTTGAAATCCAATGTCTCAAAAATAATAACATGTATTAGCAATAAAATTTTGCTTGCATTTATAGCAAAATTCTTAACAAAATGCACAAAAAACATATTCTTTATTTATTGCAACCTATTCTAGATATGAAATATGAACCAATGGACCTTCCTAGCTATTCAAATTATGAATTTAATCTCTAATAGTTATCGAATATATACTTACCACGGGACTTTCCAATTCCTATGGTTACATGCAAACCTTACACACACATAGCTTATATATATATATAGTTGGTTAAAATTTTATATTGCAATAATTTCAAGAGTTATAAATTGGAATTTCGTATAGCATTCTTATAATGTATAGTTTATTGCAATTGTTCTTCTATACGATAATTTTGTATTTATCTTTTGACTATTATACCACTGTATTCGATAAAGTTGATGTATTATATCTTGTATAAATTTTATATAAAGGATGTTGGGAATCATGAGTGTCGTTAAACCAAAACTTGTAGGCATTAGCAAACGATCACATCACCAAAGATAAGGATCCATGAGAGGTGGTTACTCCATGTCAGAAAACACACAAGGAGCATTAGTTTATCCAATTCCCAATAATATCCTCACCAACGCAGGTCAGGTGTGTATCGAACACGTGGCATACACTCTGATACCACTTGTTAGAAATCAAAATTATCGTTATACCAAAACCCGCAGGTATTAGTCATTGATCACAACACCAAAGGTAAGGATCCGCAAGAGGAGGTGTGTCCATGTTGCAAAACACATTGGGAGAATTGGTTTATCTAATGTCAAATATGGTTTTTATGTTTTTCTTAGCCATGATATTAACAATAATATCAATGGTTCCTTTGATGTATGGGAGGGTAAGTAGGCCACAAGAGGGAGAGGATTAGAATTGGCAGATCTAGGGTGAGTGAGAAAATGGAAAGCTTTAGATATTTTAATAGAGGAATAGACATGGGATTTCAAAGCCTTAACCAAATGGAATTTTTTGGCTGAAAGAAACAAACGAACAAATATTTGTAGATATTGGGAGATGAGGGTTTTGAGAACTCCTGAGTTTTTGGATTGGTGGTGATGAGAAAGGGCATGGAGATAACAATCATTATGTGTCTTTTTCTTTAAACTTGATGGGAGGGGGGGCCATTAGGGAGGTGAATAATGAGAAAATTTAAGAACAAAAGCGATTTATTATATTTTATTTCCATAGTGAACTTGATATGAGGGGAGATTCTATTAAGTTCGAATGAAAGGTGTCAAACACGGGTCAACCATGTTGCCAAATGATAAAGGTGTCATCAACAAACCAAAACCATCTCTTTGTTGGAAATATTGTCATTGATGGCAAAGGAGGCGGCAGAGGTAGAGATAGGCAGAGGTTAAGCAGTGGAGGCAGAGGTCGAGTAGCAGAAGCAGAGGCAGAGGAAACAAATACAGAGGCAAAGATAAAACGGTTAAGCAGTGAAGGCAAAGGTCTAGTAGCAGAGGCAGAGGCAGAAGTAGAGAATACATAGAAAGAGAAACAGTTGAGCAGCAGTGCAGAAGACGCTATAATGGTTTGTAATGAATCGGGGTTTAAGTTAAAATTTGAGATCACGGTTTATAGAGCATTCGAAAGAGGAGATTTCACATTCTGCCGTGTAATTTCATTCAGTATTCATTGAGAGGTGAAGTACACAGCTGCTGTGCATAACCAATAAAGAGAGGGTTTGCTCTCTGTTTAATGAAACTGTGGGCCTTTTGATATCTGTGTATAATCGGGATTTTGGGCGAATGGAGAAGTTAGAACGAGAATAATACATTTCATATGTATGCCTTGATGAAGCACCGAAGAGTAGAATGCCATAGGTACAGGTAGCACAAGATTGAAGGGCAAAGGTTTGAAACTGTTCGATACAATGGAACAGTGAATAGCGTGGCCAATTCATGTAATGGACCAGTGTCGTAGAGCCAAATCGAGATCATGGGGGATTTTTACATCTCAATGGAACCATGCAAGGAAAGAATAAACAAGAGCGATGGTCTAGAAGGCAGAACTTCAGTGGTAGAGCAATGGAGTAAGCATAGCCATGGCACAGTAGAAAAAATAAAAATTGAAGTTATAAAGAAGGAACGAAACCTCAAGCGCAACTGAACGGAACCATGAGGTATGAAAAGTGACAGTGGGTTTGAAACACCTAGAGGTTTTCATCGTACCGCTTTTGTAAGGAAAGCTGTATTTCCAATTCGAACAGGATCAATGCCATCGACTGACACGTGGACTTAAGCAGTTTGGTAATACCGCCCTTATCGCATGCCATCGTGCATTAACTGTCGACTGTGGACTCCGCGCGAAATCGATGTACGTCGTCCGATCTGAGGTGGGTCCATCGAACGGTGGTCGCATGTCAATCAAAGCGGAAGTTAACCACTGGGTCCCAGTTCATCGCTTAAGTTCGGAGGACTAAACTTCGTGCAATCTAACTGCACGACCACCATTGATCTGCCAGAGGGGAACGTGATAAGACCACAGCCGCTGATTGAGAGGAGATTCCACGCAATACAGTTTGATGTTATAAAGGTTATAAAACCGCGACCATGCTTATGTTGGGCACTAAATAAAAGCCACGGTTTATTAATAGTTTGAACGCTTGACTCGGGGAATATGCATACATGGTGATATATTTATATATTGTGCTAAATTTGAAACCTATATGAAATGAGGTGCGTTCTGGGCATACGTTAAATTGAATACATGGGTTTCACATTTGGTTGGGGAACATATATATATGATGATATATATACTACGCTGGTATTTAATATAGTGGGTTTGTATACAAGGAGAGGATTTTAATTGTATTTCGAGCGCATTATAAAGAAGGCCAAGATTATAATATAAGATATATATATATATATGGTCTGTGTGCGTTGGAATAAAAATACCAAAGAGTATATTATATGTATTGAGGGTTTATGACCTGTGAAGGAAAACTCCCGCCGCAAGAAGAGTAGTCAGATTTAAAATTGGATAAGTACAAAGGTGTGGCAGGTGTTTTGTCAAGAGAATTTTAATTTAATATCTCAAATCTCCCATGTGAGATATTAAAGGATTATGATCTATTTGCTTAATTTTCCAGCTCAGAATAAAATAATGTAGTGAGATTGCCTGGATTGGGGAACTAAAATTGTAAAACAGGTATATATATATACAGCAAATACACAACTACAGTGAACTTGGTGAATATGGACCTGACAGAGGTAAAAAAATATTGCAGAGTTGAAGAGATGTGCAGCAAAGGGATTCAAAAGTGCAGAGAACAGGTGTACAAGCACAGAAAACTGGAGAATATGCAGAAGAAAGTGAACAAAATATGTAGGACAGTTGCATGACTGCTACAAAAAGGAAAAAATTAGCAAGCAAAGGGCTGATTGAAGCTTATATTCTGAAATTGAAAATGTAAATGTTTAATTGTTTTATATTGTTTGTGATTCAAAGGCAAGTATCCGAAGGAAAAGAGAAATCCCACTGCAATATTGAAATTTATACATATTGTTACAATTTTGTTTAATGAGTTGGACAAAGGAATGAGAAGGCAAAAGCCAAAGAGTCATGGTTGTTCACTCCAAATTCCTTGTGGCATACAAACAGTCATGTGATGAACTCTATATATAATATCATCTAGATATGCATACAGAGAGAGAGAGAGAGTAAGTATAGATAATGCAGAATACAGAAGATTGAGGCAGAGAACATAAGGAAGAGAGGAGCAGAAAGAGATGCTAAAGAATAGAGCTGATATCTGAGGTAAATTAGCAAACATTTCTTTTGAAAGAGTAAGGAAGTTGGAACTTCCCTATCAATTTGTAGCTTGATAGATGTCGGTTGTAGCTGACTGAGGTTGAAGCCTCCTGTAGGTTGGTGCTTGCAGAAAATTGACGGGAGTTGGAGCTTCCTTGCAAGTTGTTGCTTGCAGAATTGAGGTTGGAGCCTCCTATAGGTTGGTGCCTACAGAAAATCAGTGGTGAGAGCGAGTTAGAGCTTGCCTTCACATCACAACAATAATAAGATGTGGTTTCCTCCCTTTATGGGTTTCCACTTATATATGTTGTCTCCATGTGTGTTGCCTATGTGTTGATATGATTTACCAAATCTTCTTAATGTTTGCTGCTCTCATAAAAAAATTGATATCACATTAATTTAATACTTGCTGCAACATATTAAGACTATTCATATATTAAGTTTGGTTATAAAAGTAAGTTGTAAATAAGTTGATGAAAAATTTAAAAAGCTCATGTATGTGTTAAACTGATTCACACCCCCCCCCCCCCCCCCTTTCCCACCCCTCTCAGTTTAACTAAGAATTCAACACTCTTAGTTTTCAACATGGTTAATATATGTTGAAAACATAGGGTTTTTTATAGTCATGATCTTTGTATTTAATTCCATGGTTAAAAAATTGTCAAAATTTTAATTTTTTTCTAAATAATGATATTTTATCTAATCTATGATTGAAAACAATTATAAGTATTTTAACTTTAACACCATGGCAGTAAATTGTTGAATTGTTAAGGCTTTTCAGAGACTTGATATTTTATCTTTAATGTCATAGCTAAAAATCATTGGAATCTTAAGGACTTTTGGAGTCATGATATTTGATCCTTAACGCCATTGCTAAAAAATGTTGAAAATTTACCTTGAAAAAAAAAGACAATATTTCAGAATCAACACTATTTTATTTCAGGGTTATTTTTGCACCAAAAAAAATCGGTTTTTATTGGCTTTTATTGTCAATTTTAAAAAATGTTAAAAATTTAACCTTTTTTTTTTAAATAATAAAATTATTCAAGTATCCAAATTTTTAATTTTCGGGTTCTTTTTCATGTTTGTTGTGGGTTTTTTGGCTAGAGTTCTCATTTTTAGTTTCCAGCTCCCACTTGATAGTTTTCATTGTTAACTCTGAAAACTATTATAGGACAAAATGAAAATAAACTACAATATACATATATAAACTATGTGTGTAGTCGTTGCAAGTAACTACAGGAATTGGAATATCCAATGGTAAGTATATAATCCAAATCTATTATAAACAATAGGGTATATATTCAATTGAAAGGAAAATTACAAGTTAAAGAATATTCCAACGATATTTTATATAAAAGCATGTGCAAAGCCTAAAAAATATGTCTCTACAAGGTCGTGGTCCCAAGGTCTAAGAAATCCTATAGGTTTGAATGAAAAAAAATAGAAGAACCCTGAAATTGGTTCTAAATCACACATCCAAGCATAGTTGTATAATATAGTAGATTTAGAAAAAATATGAGTAAACTGGAAGAGCTGATGCATAGTCGAACGAAAATTGGATTCAAATACTGAGATAAGTAGAAACCCTTAGAACATATGGATTAAGTGATTTTCCCTTCTAGAAACCATATATTCAACAATGGAAATAACACAATAATTAATATCATGAAGCCTAAATTAATAGATTTCAAATGGGTATTTTTAGATACCAAAATAAAAATGATGGTTTGTATTATTTGAATCATACCTTAATATCAAACATAGGTGTATCTTCTCTAGATATACGAGTGCCAAAAACTATGCCAGCTAGTATGGGAAAGAATAAGGCCCTTAAAGAAATCAAAGTATTATGGCAATCATTTATAAAAGAAAAAAATATTCTTCGTTCCAAGGCCATATAAATGAACAACTATATGAAAAAATTATAACCCTTAGGGCTATATTGGAAAAAATCGCTATCAAATTGAAACAAAAGCTCAAAAAATTTCCTTATCACTCCTCAATGATCCTAACAAGGTCCATAATGGAGGTATTTTGTCCCTAATTTAGAGGAAAAGAGATTCAAATCAAGAAAATACATATGAATGAAATTTTAAATAAGGGTCTTGTGAAAGTAACCCTAAAGGATAAAGGAAAAAACCTTGTAGATTCCCTTAGTCATTGCGTAAACACGGAACAAAATCCATCATGAATCACTCCCTCTCTATAACAAAGTATGATGGTTAAAGTAGAATGAGAATAATAGAGAAAAAGTTTAATGAGTACAAGAAATTTCAACATAATGAGTGAGTTACCTCAGATTCATAGCTCCAATATCAAACCTTGGAATTTAAATCAAGACAAGGTGCATAAAAGAACTCATATAAGAAATTATAGGGAATACTTAAGAATATGGATAGAAAAATGAGTACGAATAATTACAATTTGTATTTAAGAGGTAAATAAAAATGGCAGAAATGATATTAGTGAAATGAAAATGAACTACCCATTCTTTGACAGAAAAGGATGAACACTCTTATTTATAACTAATTTTTCCACCAAAATATCTAGCTATGAGAAAAAAAACATGGCTACCAAAATCCAAGACACTCTACAAAGTTGTAGAGTGGTGTGTTGGTCATGTGATCAAAGTGAAAAGACTGAAATGTGGTTGTAAATTAGGGTTATATGTTTTGAATAACCCTAACTATTTCTATCATTAGATCTAAAATTTCAATATGGTCAGTTTTCAGTGTGACCGTCTTGAAGCCCTATTAACACTCGTACAAAATGGCTAATTAATTAATAAAAAATTGATTAGAAATTGCATATAAACAACTATTTTTCGGTCGGTGACCAATAGTAGCTAATTTACATTACCTTATAACATGGCCAACTTTTAGTCATTTTTAGATTAGTCACTAATTGTTGGTTTCAATTTTAATTTCATTAATTTTAATGTCTAGTTATTTAGTCATCAATTTAGTCATTGATCTAGTTATTAATTTCCACAATTAATGACTAAATATACAACAAAATATATTACTAAATGGTCACTCCAGAAAACAAATTAATGACCAAAATTTTGGTCATGTTATTTACAATATCTTATAGGATAATCCACTAGTAATCCCCCAAATAGGATTATTTTGGAATGTAATTTTCAGATTCCTGTTGCTATATGATTCTTAAATGGAAAATCCACATTGAAGTCCAACACCAAACTTCCAATTTGAGGGAAAACCTATGGCCATCCTCAATCACTCAAAATCAAAACATTAGTGATCATTCTAAATAAAAGATAAAATAAGTGTAGTTTTGATATGTTTTTCATCTTTACATGCAAAGAACCAATATTTTTCCCATATTTACTATACTTGTAATTTTCAAGATATAACACATCGATTGATATTTTACAGAAAATAATTTATTCAATACAAATAAGAATTTAACATATTACAATAATACCACCAATCTTGATCCTTAATTAGTTCAAACTAGTTAGCAAAAAAATTTCAAGAAAGAGCAACAAGTAGAAATAACAAATCTATCAATTAATAATCAATCAAAAAATGATAAGCTTTTCACTAAAGCTTGATAAACAACTATAAATATGGACAATCCACTGCAACTAGTGGTCTTGTTCAAAGAGCAATACTAACTGCAGAACTCATCTTCCAAATTCTTTTCTTTATCCATGAAGCTTTATGCTATCCTTAAAAAAAATTCTCATTCAATCTTTTAGGTTTTTCAAGCTTCCCAAATGCCTTGCCAAATGAAATAGTGAATTTCATTGATTTTCATAAAATGCTTTTGGTACTGAAAAAATATATATTTTGACCATGTGATAGACAATTCAAGCAAATAAAAAATTGTGTGCAATATTTCTTAGAAGACTTCATGTTAAAAGGAAAACTTGCAAGTGATGAAAAAAAAATCCTCTAATGCTGGATTATTTTAAAACCCCCACCAAGGTTCAAATTTCACTTGTGACATGTGCATACTCATGCTCATGATCATTGTAATGTATAATAATGTATATGAATTGAGGTGGAAAAAGGTGATGCTTGGAGGATGTGAAACACCCAAGATATCCAAATTGAGCATATAGAAAATACTCCTTGCATCAACAAAAATATTCTTAATATATTAGACATTGTCATTGAAGCAATATAGTAAAGATATTATTTTTTAGTTCCTAGGAGACAACTGTTTTTAGGGCAATCTACACAACTCATCACAAGGTCGCACTAATCAACTAAGGGAAAAACATATCGATATAAGTTCAAGGATTTCACCTCCACATGTTGCAAATTTGTTAGATCATATTTCCCATACAAAGGTTGGGTAAAAAAAAATTGTTAATGTTTTAAGTCAGCTATAGGAGGAAACTATCAAAGGAATTAATTGCAGCTGCCATAAAAATAGGTGAATCGTGAAATGAGGGCAAAGAGTAAATCATGATAGATTTATATGTTAAAGAGATTGGGACAACCAATTATGTATATGTTGCAAGAGTTGATAGGAATGAAGAACCTCTAACCACTATGGGATATTTAAGATGCCCTTCAATTGATAAGTGTTCAAGGGATAGGTTTTTAGGAAATAAAAGGTTCCTTTTAGTAATGAAGTCAAAAATAATTAAAGTTGATCCTATTAAAATGATGAGACCATCATTTTTCTCCTAGAGAAGAGTCAAAAAAAAATCCGGGAAGAGTGAATGACAAATCACTTCCTCCAAAAAATACTCCACTAACCATGTCAAATGAGAATCTAATTACAGAAATGAAATTTATTTCCTATGAAAAAGGTCAAACTAAACCATTTTTATCTACAAAATAATATGTCAACTATAAAATATGTTTCCTTTCCTCCACTAGAATTTAGATGATGCTGCCCAAGATATCTTGGTTATGAAAGAACATCTCAACTATCCATGATGGGATGAATAATAAAGATAAGGGAATAGAAGAATCTAGTGAGGATGGTCATTGCGTAAACACACACACACACACTCAACTAAATGTTTTTTTTAATCAATTATATCTCTAATAGAAGAAGTGGTCAATGAGATCAATAATGATGTGATACATGTCGCTTGTCCTCCATTTGAGTATAAAGAGGAGGAACATGGTCCTAGGTAGATCCGGGAAGAAACAAATCTGATTCTAATTGACTTAATTTTAAATTCGTAAATATAGATGATGATATTTTTTATTTTGAGGTTGTGTGGAAAACAAGCAAAGATAGCTAAAGATAATTAGATAGTCTTTGTTTTGTGGCAGAGATACTTAGAAATTATAAGTCAAGGCCATGACCTAACTATGCTTAAGAAATATAGTGAAGAATACATCCATAGAGGAATTGAGTCTGAATATATGGGTTTTGAATTAACAAACCTATTATCTGCATCATCTTCAAATAAACAAAAAAGACACTTTGAAGAACTTATGGACACTAATTGAAATCATACCATTTCTTCCATAACTGATGTAGGCTCTATATTTGATTTAAAATTTAAATCCTCATGAATATGTTGCATGATTGGGAATGATGGGATATAACACAAAGAGCCCTATATAAATTTTTTCTACGTTATAATAAGTTAGCTACAAGGCTAATTTGGGAGATTTATAGGGGACCTTTCCCATTGGTGGGCTTAGTTGTCTCAAGCTAGAAGGTACAATATTCTTAGAGAAGGATGAAATCTATGATCATTAGATGATAAAATAAGAATCTATCACAAAAAATGTGATATTTCCTTACGAAATTAATACAAATATATGATGCAATAATTTTTATATAAGTTTGATGAAGGCTACTACAAAACCTATAGAACCAAGGTCCTTGACACAATATGTTTGACATATGAGGAAGCCTTAATAAAGGGTGAAGTCATTTCCAACAAATTGATGTAGGTTCCAACCTTCCAACCATACTCAAATAAAACTAAATATGGGATCCCTCCAACAATATAAGCAATGAAAGATAAAAAAATGTCATAGTTATTCTAGTTTCCATGAAGAGAACCACAAATAGTCTCTAAAATAGCAAGGATTGTGGAAACTTCTTCAATTTCAATGGAATTTGGCTAAATTGAGATGCGCTCATAAATCGGATAATAAACTGTGGAATGAAAACTATATAAACCCCATGCTAGAATCAAGTATCATCACCTTGGAATAAGGTGAATGACAAGAATACTTTCAACAATAAAGAACACCATGTAGGCCCAAATATGTCCTATAACTTCTCGATTTTATATATTATAGGATGAGACTATCAAATCTATTTCTAAATTGAATGAAATATAGTCAAACTAAAAAATTCCTAAATGTTAGTTATACATTTATATCACTCATAAAACCTTTTAAGATTTTTTCCAAATTGAGTTTTTCTGGGATTTTGGAACCTTCATAACAATAAAGAAATGGATATCAAAATGAACATTTCCATTGAAAAGGAAAATTGACCTACATCATCAAATGTGCCTTTTTCCTAACAATTACAAAGCTTAGTCTTATGTCAAATTCTGCATTTGTTTTAAAAAAAGTGGTTGTGTCTTAGAAAGTAATTTTGAAATCCCATCACTTCATAATTGATGAAATTTCTCATTTTTGCATTCAAATTGAATCAATCCACGTTCTATATTAATACCAAAATAATGTGATTGTTCTTCTCCCTTTGATAATTCTCTCCCGGACCATGCAAAAATGTCTTTGTGGACTTCAAAAACAAACTGTGATATGCATACATATTGTTTTAATAGAATTTTTCAAGTTCTAAATTTCCAGCAATATCTACTTACTATATGTTTCCTCTCAAGTTTAACCATCACCTGTGAAACTTTCAGAGGCATATATTATGGAAAAGATATTTCCATTCAATTGTAATGCATAAACTAATAATTTATACAAAGAAGGATATCACACAACAATGAAAAAAAATTAGCGTTGGCCAAAATCTTTATTGAGACAAATTACCCAAAAGGCTTCATAGAGATGGCAGCTTCTTTGTTATTTACTTGCTATTAATAAGAATATCCTGACCTATCCATGCTTTATATATGAATGAACCACCTTCCCATGAAGTATACCTATTAGAAACAAGCACGTCATCACAGCTCAATAGTACTATAGTATTTGTAAAAGCATGATTCATGATATAATAAGATATATTATAGACACATGTTGCTATGACTTCAAACTTTTCTGGTCCATTTTAGAAGCTCTCCACCTCTTTCTTGTAAGTATTGGATGCGTGTATCTGATCATGGAATTATGGAGCCAATATTCCACTAAAGGAGGTGGTTTGATTGGCCTCTTTCTCATATGGAGTAACGTATGCATTATTCCATACATCCTTCATAGTTATTGCCTTGAGAATTGTTTCTCCTCGCAACTTTGCGAGAAAAAATATTTTGATTTTTTTTTTTTGATTTTTTTTTACTCTGAGTGTAATTCTACATCAGAATACCTAATTTTCATAACAAAGTTATTCAATCTCTTCAAACCTCTGACAAACTAGGAATTTTTTTTTAATAGTAAAAGATTTACCTCAGACAGGGTTAAAAAATGTACATGTCATATTCAATCTCTTCAACTCTCTCACAATATGGGAACAATTTTGTAATAGTAAAAGATTAACCTTAAATAGGGTTCAAAAATGTAAATGTCTTTGAATGCTTCAGCTATAAAAGAAACCCCATATGAAGAGTGAAACATTGAACTCTAATTTTATCAACAAATACTGAGATTCATGAATGATATCACTATCTATTCTTTTTGTGGAAGAAATTGAACTAGAACTTGCACTTTACATTTTTTAGAAAAATATCAAATTCCGTAATTGGTGTCACCTTGTTTTATTGAAATACTTCCTAATAGACCCGCCTCATCCACACATAATCTTCTTTAAAAAAACATGTCTCTGGAAATTTTAACCTCGAAGTAAATATGAAACACCCATACAATGAAAAATGATACCACTTTTTCTCACGAGGAAAGTAATTCACAGAAAAAATCCCATTCTCAAGTTACAAAGCAAAAATTTATTTGGATTCTAAAATGAACACTAAGGACCTGAGAAAAATATATAGAGTAGGGAAAAGTAAATAAATATCAACATACCCAAAAGAACCATGGTCAACATATAAATAGTCATAATCTACAAGATAAATCCCAAACAGTGGTTCAAAACACACCAAGGATATAAACTAAGTATTTGGAAAAATCTCCATTAAAATATTTTAAACATGGTCATTTAAAATACCCTGTGTGAATATGATGAATAATACATGACAATGAAATTTTTCGAACATATCAACGTCACTCAAATAATATCAAATTGCCTCCTCCATAAAAGGAGAAGATGGTAGAATCATTTCATAGCAATAAAAATAACACAGTAGAACACCATAGATCTCAATAATATTACCACAACAAAAATCATTAAACACAAAAACACAAAATTATGCTAAGGTATGTCATGATCAATAATTAAAAAGGGATAATTGTGTGCACTTTGAACTAACAATATAATGAATTCTAAGTTTCATCGAAGTTCAGAAAATAACTCTAGTTACAACTGAATGTACAAACCTGGTAAAACAATAGCATGCATAGATTAGAATCTGGGTTATATTTTTTGTGATAACCGGCAACATAAAGAAACCCCATTAGCTCTTAAATATTAAGTGCAAAAGGTAGTTCTTTCAACAATAACAAATATTAAACTTTTTCATGTTCTTATTTGATAGTTTTGCCAGATGACCTAGTGCATTATCAGGTTGAAGGTTCAACGCTGTACATCCATTTATAATCAGTTTGTTTAGTAACAAATTGGTATTTACAACCCTATCATCAAGGTTTCCAAAATGTGGAAAATATCAACTTTGGATTTTTAAACATTAGGTCACAAGGAATATAACATTTTTTTGAGTAGATATTGGTTATTTGGAGACATCATTAAATATACAAAATTGATTCCAACATGCCTCGGATTTATTAATACCCACCTCTATCATTCTCATATGTGGTCGATTAAAATTTCACATTCTGAAAATAAATATGTAATCTTTAGTCTAGCGAGGCTTTAAATTTGTTCGGAAAAAAAATAAAATTCCAAAGCAATTTTGTTAAAATCTGGTGAATATTTTTGGAAATCCAAGTTATAGTTTTCAAGTTTAATATTTTTAATTCCCTATTTTTTTTTTTATGATGAAAAATCCAATTACACCTTCAAAAACATGATTCAAGCACACCTACTCTTAGACTTTTTAGAAAAAATGACCAAATTCTGGTGACTTTTGGCCATCCCGGAGAATATGAAACCTTGATAGGCAGGGCACACCCATGCAACCCCAATAAAAGAAACCCGGTTAGTTTTTATGTTTGGAAAGAAAGACACACCCAGGAATCTCTAATAAAATGAACCTTTCTGGTGAACTACCCTGTTGGATTTCTAAAACCCTCTATTTTACTTATTTTCACTTTTCATCATATGATTTAAATAACTATATATTATCAATCGTAAAGAAAGCACATATATTTTATCTCATTGGCCTTTGGAATTCACTTTTCACATCATTAACATGAATTCATGATATTTTAACCCACAAAATTATGAAGAGGGAAGATGATTGCCTCTTGAGTTGAAACCAATGACTATCACTTGTAAAGCTATCTTGATATGGAAAAGGCATGAGTGAAATTTCATTACCCCAACTATACAAAGAGCAGGTATACAAGGTTGATTACAATAGTTAAACGTTAAAACTTCGTCTTGAATTTAAATAAATTATGGTTGTTGGAGTAAAATCTATGAAAGTGAAGGATATCCAAACATGGTGATTGAGATAGACAAGAGTTGTCTTAGATAGAAAGAGTAAATCATGGCAGATGCCAGAAATATCCCCGTGCAGACGTAGTATGATAGACAAAAACATATATTTATTGAATTTATTATGATTTTATGTGATAGATTAGTTTGACATATCCTCACAAACTATTCAACAGATAGTCATGTTATGTATAAGTAACATATTCATGATCGAAAACAACTTTTTATTTTTATTCTCAAATTCTACTCCGTTATAAGGGTCTTCATCACAATCTATAGAGAATAATGGCCATAAAATTATGGCATAAATATTCGAAAATGGAGGAGCCTATGTATGGACATAAATATTGTAAACTTCCAAGCACAAGAAAAGGAAGAAGAACTAGAAGATCACTGATTTTCCAAATAAAACTCCAAATGCCTACCATTAGCAATAGATTTCTAACTTTATTTCATGAAACTCCATGGCAGTGGGAATTTAATTTGGTAGAAATGTAAAATCCCCCAAGGGCCAATTGATTTAATTGTTTAAAATATCCTATAGATGCTAGTGCGTTCAAAAAATCTATTACTTATGTCCAAGTTAAGTAATACCATAATTTCCTTAGGAAGGATCTATTAAAATAGAACTCCTATTTGCAAGAAATCATCTTCAAGTTTGTAAAATTACTCACACCTCCTTAGTTTTATTATCTTGGAAGGATTTGGATGTTCATCAAACAACTATAAATGGTGGGCAAGAAGAGAATATAGCACACTTCAATGTTTCAAATCCTATGCTACTATCACTAAATTTTCCAATAGGGCACATTATAAAAAAAAACGGAATTAGAAAAATTATTCTCCCAGAGGCCACTAATAATGTCCATGGTGGGGTTGTGATCTGGCAGCAAGCCGAACAACTCATGATGACATTGTTTCAGGATCTAGATGGCATGATAACCATGATAATCTCATTGAATAAATTGGGGTTACTGGGTTGGGTTTGGAAAATTGGCTCTCATGAACATTTGAGAAGGCTCCAGCATGAATGGCTCGGGGACACATGCATATTTATAATGCTAGCCTCAAGAGTTTTCCTTGCTTTCCTCATTGGAGAAGATAGGATATAAAACTGTTATAGATTTTGAATAGATGACACAACCTCTTATATACCTATTGTGCAGGGTTGAATATACCTCTTTCATTTTCAAGCTCAAAGATTTGGCATAACTGGTAATTTTCAATTTTACTGGGAATTTTTCTAGTTCGAAGCCATTAGGTTCCAATTTTGAATCCCATGAGTGAGGTGTGTTATCCACTAGTTTATATTTGGGTTTGCACAAAAATTTCAAAATATCGAAATGCAAGAAATAAGGGTTCTACTTCATGTATTTTCACAATTAGATGATCCCATTGAGTTAACAAGGTAACTCTATTCATCAAAAATGGAGAAAATCAATGACAAATAAAAATGATTGTTTATTTTGAATCCTTTAAATATGATATCATAGAAGGCAGTAGTTAGTTTCAAATTTCAAAGAGGACAACAACCATTGAAGGTATAGCAAGTCTTCAATGTACAAAATAATTTGTCCTTTTGCAAAATTGTGTACAAGGCAGGAAGGGTATTACACCCTACTCCAGGGAACACATAATTAGTTAGAAGTATTCAAGATTTTTTTCATACATATATCAGTGTCATTCAAGCAGTCCTCATTGAGATCTTTGGCCACAAACGATGTAGAAATATAACATGTCAGAATCTACTTCCGATGGATGGTTGTAGTTGTGAAGTTTGTAGCACCAAGAGTGGATTATCTAGACTTTACATGTGTGTTATTTGGATCAAAATTGAATTTGAAGTGAATACGTGGTGATGGCTAGTCTGTTATATTTTTTCCCACGATAATTAGACAGATCGTGCAATCGGTGAAGGAGAAATAATCATGGGTATCAATAATAAGGGTTTTGTAGGGTCATCCGAAATTCTTTTCATATATATGGATTCTAAGAGAACATTAAATCTATTAGGGTAAATGATGTTTTTTAGCAAGGTGCACCTGCTTGTGATTGGAAAACCCTCGTGAAGGAATTTGATTATGTTCAAAGGATATTTCATGGAAGTGAGAACTCCAAGGGGAGGAAACTATTTTGAAAGTCCAAACAATTATTGGAAATAGTGGAGTTGATGATTAGGCTGCAATTTGTAAAGTGATCCAAATTTTATTTCAAGAGTTAGAGATAGGATTATACTTGGGGACCTCTATATCCCATTTTTGAAACACTTTGTCACAACAAATGATATGGAAAATAAATCCTTGTTGAGAAAATAATTTTTCATCATTGAATGAAGAAACTTGTACATAGATTCACTTTACATGATATTCTTCGCATTAAGAGTGGTGTTTGGCAACAACATTTTTATAAAAAACTTAGATCAAATTAAGTATTTCCTTCCAAGTGGAGATAGTTGCATCGTTATAACACTTGATGTTCTAGGAAAAGCAATGATTTTTCACCTATAGCATACATGGAACTAAGGCACTTAGGCAAAGTAATAATGGCATTGTCAAATATGCTTACCAGATTTTATTTTATTTTTTGAAATGCCTTCATCTTACTATGTAAAATAAGGATCATTTTTCTAAGATGTTGAGGATTAAAAAGATGAAATTGATGCCTCTTCCATAAATTTAGCAAAGGTCAAGTGGTAGACTGATTAGCAGATTTCAGTTGCTTTTGAGAGAATAATCCAAAGGAAAATGGATCTCAAACAACCCTTGTTCAATATCATAGACCTCAAAGAGAGAGTCCAATGGTCCCCTCCTGATCCATTATTATGGTGATAAGGGGACTTAGGGTGTATCCATAAATATATGTACATGTGCCACACTAGAAAATGTTTTAATGAGCCAAACTACAAAATTAGAATAGACCCACCTGTTCATTTTGGAAGCCAACTTGTATACCTTGCTTTAGATTTATTACACATTATTTTTTAGCTAATTTGAAATATTTCCGACCTTTTGTGGGGTATCTGCCTAAAATTCCATTAGAGGAACCTGAGGAGCGTTGGGATTCATGACATGGAGATTTCACACTTGGTTTATGAACCTACTTTGTGGAATATCCCCCTACATGGAGTTTTCATTCATACATCATAGACTACATATTGTATGTGGAAACCCATTTATTCTCTTTAAAATACCATAGGCATGTACAAAACCATATATTCCCCTTAAAGGTTGGAATTCCCAATCTGAAGTCCCTACATTCACCATTTAAAGAGGACTTGGGTTTGGCTCGTGTGATTTAAGGAGGAGGAATATCTTTGAATACTAAATTACTCTATAATTTCCTTTAAGTTATTACTCTATAATTTCATTAAAATCATAAATAAGTTGTGCTACATCTTCAATGGAATAAATATCATTATGTGGAGGGATAATAAGCCCCACATTAGTAGATGATTTTCTTGTAACAACAATATCACCAATGAATTTATGGCCATGAATTTCACCACCCTCGCTAAGATTTTCACCCTGTAGAGGAACATTTAAAATAAATTTTAATAGAAAATATCCAGTCTAATGTAGGAAGGATCTCCTGAAAGTATACCATGCAAAAAACATAATAACCCAACAACATGTTTTGGAAATAAGTGCAAATCGTGATGTTATATCAGAAGATGTGCTCTCCCAAACTGCCACCAGTATGGTCGATTAAGTTACTTCATGAGAAAATGCAAAAGATAAGTTGGTCAAATGGCCAATGCAGCAGCCTCCATTACAGATGGAATTCTCAAACTGCTGGGTGCATATACACATGAATGCACATATTTTCCACTCATCATGTAGACCTTGAAAGTTGATAAGAGAGGATAGAATTTGGGGAAGCTCGTGAACACAATAGAGAATTAACATAGCATCTTTGATGTGCCAACTTCCAAGTAACATTGAATGAGGACAAATTCAATTAAAATTTTCAACCACAAGGGATAGAGGAAAAGAAGTTTGGACCACACAATTTTGAAAATTTGGCTACATTTTACAAAGAAACTGATGTTTTTAAGTATTTCATGGTGCTTGTAATAGTGATAAGTGTCTTTGAGAGTACAAAAGTAGTGCCACTATGTCATGACAAAAACAGTGTGTCTGTCTACCAGTAAAAAGAGCTAGAAATGAAGTTATGTGAAAAGCTAGAAAAGGAAAGTTCATTTATGGGAGAAACCAACAAAATGATCAAGATTGATTCATTCGCATCCTCATATACATACAACTAGTTAATAAATAAATATAAATGCTCTTCTTCTTTTTAAAAATGGCCTAAAGTTTTTTATAAGAAATTTATCAAAATGGGATTTTTCCCACTTGCAACAAACTCTAGGCAAGATAAAATTCAACAAGAATGCAGAATACTGAACCATAATTCCATAGCTAAATACCTTGGAAATGTTGTTAGAGATTACTTTCACATATACTCCTTAATAAATACATGAGTTGACTGTCATTTTGCATCCTATTCCTCTCGATCACCATGGTCACCGAGAAGACAACTACCCATTTCCGACTTGACCCAAACTAGGCCTTGCATAACACTATATACCCATATCCTATTTTTGTACCCAAAATTACCTCTACAATGCACCCTATCTCTAAACCAATGACACCCAAAACATAAGACTCTTTTTTCTACTTAAATTTAATGTCTCCTAATTAAATACAAATGCATGTAGTCCATCCCAAAAGTAATACCAATGATTTTCATGTTCACAAAAACTCTACGATTAGAGGGTGGCATAGATTTTATGGCAATACCAGTTGCTAGTACTTCCTTCATCCCAAAATGCATAGTCCAACAAATAGAAAAAATAAAGTTCACAGAACCCACTATTAAACACAAGGATCTAATGCCTACAAGACAACCTCTAAAACTCAGCAATTGGCAAGTGATATTGGCATTACACTTGATCAGAGCACTAGTTAAAAATGAATTGGAAACAAATCTAGTTCCTTTTTTGTCCAAAACATAATCTCTCATTGTCCTTTTGACTACCAAAGAGCTAGAGGAACTATCCATACTTAACCAACAAGTTAGTACAATATTGATTAATGTTTCTATGAACCTTGGCAATATTAAGTAAGTTGTGTTGTGTTTATTCTTTAATTAAGGAAGAAGTCTCATATTATTCTACTACTAACATTGAGTGCCCTTTGTTGCTATGGGAAATGAGGTTGAAAAAGATATATGTACCCAATACCATCACTTATCTATCTAATTTGTCTTTATACCTAAGACATATTATCAGCAACATTATCCAGTCATCATTGGTTGCTCCACCCATTGGAATGCAGATATAAATTATCTATTTACCGATGAATTCTGGATCAATATCAAATATTTCAAAGATTGCAGAGGAATCCAACTCTAAATCACCTCTATCAATCATCCATTATATGCATGTGACAAATACTGGTTGCACCCGTGGAATTCTTTTCTTAGGAAACAAAGACATGGAAGTAGGCACATGACATGAGCCAATCATTCAAAGTTCCAAATATTTGACGAGCAAGCATGATTGTGGTATCTTCCTCTATCCAAGACACAATGTATCCACGTAGCCCTCCACATACACATATATCTAAAGTATGTAGTGACTGCTACATAATTTAAAGGAAGGAACTAGAGTGATATGGATTTCATAAGAAGGACATGGTAGATATATTTCATGAATTCCTTCATGGAAGGCTGGGACATGTTTTTTGATATCATAACAACATCAGGAGCATAATGTGTGCTCAATCTAAACCCACTTATGCCTTCATTTTGGGACCTCTTTTGATGGTTGGAACATCTCTCTCACCGATTTGTGAATCAAGCTTTCCTCCTAATAGGCTTGTAATAAAAAGTGATAAATTTAGTACGCAATCGATTCCCACTTCAGAAGAACTAATGGTTCCCCTTACATATTCACTAAGGCTAGTCATTGTAGCCACCCAACCATGTTTATGATAACCAACATAATAATGCATTGACTTATTTCATTGTTGAATACCACCATTTCAAAAAACACTAGAGTGTGAAGTTTTCCGAACCTATGAGAATAAAAAATCATTCATCGTTCAATCCATTTTTTTGCCTCCTTGCAAATGCTAATTTTTTCCCTTAATTTTTAATTATGCTTCTTAGTAAAGTCAAATACTTAAAAGCTCAGGGACAATTTTATCTTCTTTTTCAATAGGAAAATCAATTCCTTAGATACCAACTACTAGTAAAATGAACAAACCATGAAAGGTGGAGAAAATGACTCCTTGCAAATTCTAACTGTTGCCCTTAATGTTTAATTATTTTTTGTTAGTAAAAGCAATTACTTAAAATCGAAGGGAAAATTATATCTTCTTTTTCAGTATTAAAAGAAAGGCATTACATCCCAACTATAGGTAAAATTAAAAAACCATGAAAGGTGAAGAAAATTAGGCAGGTGAAATAATCATTGTTCCAATTATGAGGAACGAAATTATCAATGTTCCAATTATGAGGAAGGTGAAATGTTCCAATGTATTATCAATTATGTTTTGGTCCTTCTATGTTTGTTCCAAATTCTTATATCACTTTTTCCAATCCTCTCTAGCCCTACAATCTAATTCTTAGAAAGTAGTTGAGTCCAAAGTCACGAACTCATATCTTTACAAAAACTACAATTTTAATGCCCACTAATTTTCTCACTCTTAACTTGTTCTTGCAAGATACGTGTAAGTGCACATAACACCATTACAAATCATATTCTCACCATATGTGGTGATCAAATATTTTCTACCTAAGGAATTCTTCCAAACCCTAAACACTCCCTTTTACAATTTTCCAAAAACATTTTTACAAATTGATATAATAGAAATATATTTTTGGATATGCGTGAACGTTTTTCCTCCACATAACATTTTTTTGTCATTTATTTAGTTGCTATTTTTTTTTTTTTCTAAATCTGACTAATTCTATTAATTATGAAAATACTGGTACAAAACTGCCAGGACTGCTGCTGTGAGAGCCAGACAGTCTGGGTAGATTAACTCTGCTATCCTTAAGAAGTCGGGGTCGCCCAGTGTGGGAAACCGACCCATTGTTCATCAATAGTTGGGCCGCCCATAGTAGGGAAACCGGCCAGAGACTTAAACAAAGCATGTAGATATTTTTGAAAACAAAGCAAAAATCATCAAAATGCTCAACAAGTGAGCTTCTAAAACAGTTAATCATGATGAACCCAGCAATGAGTGAGCCCAAGGAGTCAGCTCTTGTCCTCAGGGGACAGCGGTTCCTCTTCCACCCTGCAAGCGTACTCATTTCCTGTGATGCTGTCTTCCTGTCCTTCCTGGCTGTCAGAATGCTTGTTCTGGCGCTGTACTTCAGTGCTAATATCTGCGTGAGGGGAGGGAATGGGGCAAGGATCAGGGGCAGGGGGGTGAGTAGAGAGGGGAATTTCCTCCCGGAGGGATACAGTGATGAGGGCAGTGATGATGGAATCATAAGAAGTGCAGTGGAAACGAAATTCCGCGTTTTGGGTGGTCTGCCGGATAGAGGTGCCACGAGCTCTGTAGAAAGAAGGAGAGGGCTGCCCGGGATGGGTGATATCATCTGAGGGAAGGGGCTGACCGGAAGGATTAGGACAATTCATAGGGTGAGAGAATCCGGGAGGTTCAGAGTGAGCTACAGGAATGTCAGAAGCATTTTGAGTGGCTTGCGCCCTGCCTCGACCTCTGCCTACTAAGCTACCCCTGCCTCTATTTCTTCGACGGCCATCACGTGAAGAACGCGGGGGGGTGTTGTCACCTCCGTCCGAGGAGGAGCTAAGGTCAGAGTGGGGCAGAGGAGGAAGGCCAGAAGAGCGCCCTCGACTCCCGCCTCGACGAGGCCTCATTCTTTGCCGTAGTCGGGGCATGGCATACAGCAAATGACGAAGACGAGGCTTGCCAGAAAGGGGTTCCGGAGAAGGGGTGAGGGCGGAGATGCTACCTGGGTGACTCTGCCTATGCAGGTGGGCAGACGAGCTGAAAGGGCGGTGACGAAGAGCCTGAGAGTTCAAATTAAGAATTGAGGAGGACGGAATACCTGTGAAGGTGGCTCTCGAGATGTCATAAGAGTCAGAAGCTCCGCAGCAAGAACTGTTTGTGAAGTGAACGCCCGGCAATGTCTCCAGACAGGCCCAAACGCTGCATCTACACCCTGTAGCCGTCTTGCAACTAGGAATTGCCGCACCAGGAGGGCATTCGCTTCTGAACGGGAGCAAAAATCGCAAATGGTTTCCGTCTGTCTGCCTCTCGTCCATCGTGATCGCCAAAACCAAATACACTGCCTTAAGCCTGAGACTGAAGGGGCAGTTAATACCATTTTGCTGCATCCAAGGCACATTGATGGCGCAGGGACTGTTCTCACGCGAGGCCATGTGGGCATGGCACTCATATGTCTTTGGGATCTGCGTGGGTGCCAGAGGCCCTTTAATGCTTTCATTCAGCCGCATCCGGCATGAGGCAGTCCTGGTGCACCAGGGAAATGCAGTTCTGTTGAGTATCTTCATCATGGATGATTGAGAGAGAACCATGAGTCATCGTGCTGTTATTGTCAATACCGAAGTTGGCTAAGAGATCAGCGATTTTGTTTCCCTCCCTCATAACATGAGTGAAGGATATTGCTCGGTTATGGTGTAGCCAATCACTTATTTTAACAATTCGGGCTGCTAATCGCCAACTGTGTGACACTTTGGCCGGATCGGCGCCCCAGAGAAGCTGGTTGGCCATGTGGATGAGAATCTGTGAATCCCCTTCGATAATGATGGGAAAAAAATTGTGTTGACGTGCCAGGTTCAATCCTTGCCAGAGGCCTTCAAGCTCCGCTGAATTATTTGTGTCCCAGCCCATAGCTCCAAAGAAGAGGTGCCGAACATCTCCTGTTGAATCCCTTATGATGCCTCCATATCCTGCTTGCCCCGGATTTCCTTTGGAAGCTCCATCAAAGTTTAACTTGAAGACTCCTGGAGAAGGGGGAATCCAATGTGAAGGCGAGCTATTGGTCTTCTTGTTTTGAGTCTTCAGAGTGATTCCTAATTTGAGATTCCAGTTCTGCCAGACGAGGATTTCTCTTTGCTTCTTGGGGAGATCATCTTCTTGCCAAGAATGAATGGCCAAAGTTTCCTGAAGGTTGCCAGTGAGGGATAGCCAAATAATGTCCAAAGAGGTGGAATGATTTTTGAAAATACGTTTATTGCGTTCTTTCCACAGGGTCCAGAAGATCATGCCAGGGAGGAGCTGCCAGAGAGTATTGAGGAGGGCTGAATCATAAGGGCGTTTAGGCCAGCTTCGAAGGATAGAAGTAATGTCCCCAGAGGGCTTTCGCTTCTGACAGTGAAAGCTGCATTTATTCCATAAAGAGTTGGCTAAAGGGCAATACAGCATCAGGTGTTGAATGGATTCAGGGCTGAGAGCGCAGTTGGGGCATCGAGAAGGGCCGCAGAAGCCACGTTTGACCAGATTGTCCCAGGTGAGAATTCGCTTGTGACTTAAAAGCCAAAGGAAAGTGGAAATTTCCGGCCAAGTGTGGGGGTTCCAGACCATTTGCCAGAGGGGATCTCGAGGGAGAGGGGAAGGATGCAGCAGAGAGTAGGCCTCCTTAGTTGTGAATATACCTGTGGTTGTGTGACCCCATCTAAGGATGTCGGGATCTGGAGAGCTTCTGATTTGTCTGCGTTGTAGTTCCTGATCGAGATCACTGTAAATATAATCTTGAGCTTGATCCGTAATGTGATGCGCTGACTTCCATTGCCTAAACTCATTCCTGTCAGTGTCCATCCAATGCTCATAAATCTTCCCTTCTAATCCTGCTCTGGGTTCTCCAAGGCTGTTTAGAGGAAACTTTTCCAAAAGGCTGGATTCTTGTTGCCAGGAATCTGTCCAGAATCTTACTGATTGTCCATTGTGCACTTCCCAGAAGCTATGCTGTTGAATAAGCACATAGTGCTGCTTAGCAGCATTCCAGATCAAGGAGCCCGAGTTGAGAGGGGTTAACCGTATCAGATCTACTGCAGTTCTGTTGTTAGCATACTTGGCATTCCAAAGTCGTGCCCAAGGTGTTTGAGGCTTGGAGAGCCATCTCTACCATACTCGAGCTGCCATGACTTCATTGCTGTGCAAGGGGTCTCTTAGGCCGAGACCGCCATCTGCTTTAGGAGTACAGACTATACCCCAATTCACAAGGGCCCATTTGCGATTGTGCCCAGTAGATCCCCAGAGAAAGCAACGTTGTAGAGTTTTGATCTGTTTGAGGACCCATTTCGGAGCAGCAAGAACAGAAAAGAGATAAAGGGGCATAGATTGTAAAGTGGCCTTGATGAGAGTGAGACGACTGGCCATGTTGAGAGCCCGGAAGGTCCAAGAGGAGAGCCGGGATTCCAGTTTCTCCAGCAACTGGTTCCAAGAAGAGTGCTTGATGGCAGAATTAGTAAGGGGGGCTCCAAGGTATTTGTCCGGCAGAGTGGCTACAGAAAACCCAAGAATACGGGCGATGCTTACTTGAGTCGGGTGGGGTGTATTAAAGAAGAAAATCTGAGACTTGGAATCATTTATGGTCATCCCAGAAGCTTGAGAGAAGAGAGAGAGGACTTCTTTGAAAGATCGGGCTTCATGAACAGAAGGATGACCAAAGAGCATGTTATCATCAACAAATTGTTGATGAGTTGAGGTTGGAGCTCCATGAAAGGCAAGACCACGCAGGTGGCCTAGAGAGGCTTCCTTTTGAATGAGTCTGCCAAGCCCTTCAGCCATAAGAACAAAAAGGAAGGGGGATAGGGGGTCCCCTTGTCTGATGCCTTTAGAGGGACGGAAAGGGAGGGAGGGGGAGCCATTAAGAAGGATGGAAAGGGAGGGGGAGGAGACTAAATTCATAATCCAACGAACCCACATGCTATCAAATCCAAAGGCGCTTAACATTTGCTGGATATAAGTCCAGTTCAACCTATCAAAAGCTTTGGAAAGATCAATTTTGAGTAGCATACCTGGCTTCTTGCTGACCTTTAGGGAATGAATGATTTCATGAGTGAGAATAATGCCATCCAGAATTTGACGTCCTTCCACATAGCCCGTTTGTTCAGGTGAGATAAGGAGGGGCAGAA
Organism: Pinus albicaulis; assembly: GCA_034641835.2. Classification (NCBI taxonomy): domain Eukaryota; kingdom Viridiplantae; phylum Streptophyta; class Pinopsida; order Pinales; family Pinaceae; genus Pinus; species Pinus albicaulis. The sequence continues at coordinate 929,605,060 of CM076570.1, forward strand.
GAGGTTTAAGTCTGTTGGCAATGACTTTGGTAATAACTTTGATTTATTTAGGTGCTATTACTTTCCAAAACTATGTTATTTTTTCCACGACTTGGATAATACTTTGATATAAATGTGTTCAATTTTGGTTCATAAACATTATAGTTTTAGCAAATGCCAAAACGATGACACCCTAATCATAAGTGCAAAGCTAAAAACCAACAGAGAAATATGGAGAAAGCAGAAGCTAGGCACCAGATAGGATAATTTTGACATTGTCTAACAAATGACCACAAAGTAGGTTAATGGAACTAAGAGATACATCGAAATAAAACACTATGGGACTTAAAAATGCATAAGAAATGGGTGACTATAATTAATGAAGTTAAATAGTAGACTCTATTCGAAAAGGAGTAAATTGGAATCTACATATAAGGTAATCATGAACTTTTGAAATTTTTATATAAGATAATATAATTTTACTAATGTCCAACAAATTACCACAAAAATAGGGCAATGGGAATTAAGAGTACAACCAACATGAATACAATGTGGGAGTGCTAGTGCAACTCCTAGAAAGTGCCAAAAATAATACAAAGAAATAAAACAACATAAGTATAACATAAGAGCATATTTATAGTAGACAAAAAATATCTGGGAACCAAGAAAGAGATCAACGTTCAGATATCTATATGAACTTTAAAAATTTGAAAACTTTACAACTAAGATTATTTTTGTTGAAAAGGAGATCATGTGCAACATGATATTTCTACAAGTTTAGGTATAAATAGAGATTGTTGAGATCAAATGACCAAATTGATTTTCCAAATATTTTCCCAGACTACTGCTTGGAATCAATGGCCATGGATTGTTCTAGGATAACCTAAATATGTTCCTTATATCAATACTAAAGACTCTAATGCTTTCTTAATTATCTATAGACCGTGGCTGGAACACCCTAATTGGAAAATTTGTGGCATGGTAACCTAATAGAGTACATTATATGATGACATGAGAAGAACAAGGTCTTAAAAAAAAAACATTTTCTAAATACGCAATCATGAAAACTCCCCTGAATCATGCATGGGACTCTATGTGTCAAGAGCTCAAAACTATCTTGCAAATTTGCAAGTGTCTCTTCTCTAGATGCAAGTACTTTTGTAGTTGGTGGTGAATGTGGTGACTCCTTGTTCAGAGTGACAAGATTGACATCCTCCTTTGTTTCCTTAGGAAAATTCTCTTTTTGGCACATCTCTGTCTTCCTCACATAAAAATTCTTCCTCAACTTGTGAAAGAAATCTGAATATTTAGTCACCTTTGCATGCTCCATGTGACCAAACCACCAATAATTGGCTTCACCATAAAGAAAAGTGTTGCAATCTGGACAACCTCTTTTTCAGCCACAGGATGTACCATGAAAAATGTATCTAACTCTTTCCTCCAAGCCTTAACAATGTTTGAGGAAGATCCATCAAATGTAGGCAAATATAATCTATTATGCCTCTTCCTTCTATTGCTGCTATAGGATCTTCTTTCTTCTTTGAGTTCAAAGAATTCTTGGAGAGTTAGACTTCCTTTGAATGCTTTATATTGTGCTTTGTACTCTTCAAGATATAGACTGAGAGTCTCATGAGTCTCAGGTTCTTTCCTTTCTTCATTCCTACACCTTTAACCTTCTTCAAAGAAAGTGGGCATAGTAGATCTATGAGGAGATATATGATTCTCCGATATTCTTTTTTGCTGATAGGAAGTTCTTGGACCTTCCTCATCAAATCTTCTTCTTGGATACTCCTTTTTCCTTTCTCTCTTCATTTTATTGACCTCCTTGGAGAGATATTGCATGGATATAAAGAGAGGAGTGGAAAAAATATAATCCTCCTTCATGATATATCTCATCTATATGCTTCTTCTTTTTATGCAAAAGATGAAGTGTCCATAAGTTGAGCCAAAGGTCATGCTTTGATACCACTGTAATATCCCAAAAGGGAAAATGTAGTAATACTGAAACACAATATAAGAACTGCAGCTAAGTAAACAATAAATCTAAAGACAACATCAGAATATACAGAGAAGATGGGCCTTTTTATTTATATGGAGAGGATTCAGTTACACAATGTACAAAAGATGAGTGGATCTAGCCAAAGAGATGGCCTAGAATCACCCTGCAAACATGCTACAACTAGCACTACGTAACTGGTGAGCTTACAGGAAGCAATACTATGTTGTCCCTTTTTATGTTGATGTACATGAAGTTGCTGCAAAAGGAAATGAATATCTATGGAGCTCAGAAGCTCTGATGATGCCAAGATTCAAGATCTGGTCAATGTGATGGGAACCCAAGATAGCCCAGAAAGTATTTTCCAGATCTACAACTTTGGAAAATCACCCTCCTAGTTTTTGATCCTTTGACTGTTGGGTTATACAGATCTAAAGTTATATCTGATCCAAATATGGCTGCAATATTTTATACAAACAAATTTAAGCTTTGAGGTTTGATCCCTCCTTCACATCTACAAGATGGGAGCTTGAGATCTTGCCTCCTCTTCTTCCTCCTTCAAGTTGTAGCAACTGAATATGAAGCTGCTACAGAAACTGCACTGTACAAGAGGGTGAGGCTCTATGCCTACTGAAACATGTTGCAATAAGCTCCAGGCTGATGGAAATGGTGATGGCAAGGTGAGGTGATGGCCCCTCACAAAATTACTAGCTAAAATACTAGTAACTTCCTTCCTCCTTTGGATCTGCAATGATGGGTTGCGTAATCCTTGATGGGATTGTTGTTGATAGGAGGTCAATAATTTTTCGCCTGATGCCAGATCTGAAATGAAGCTCTAGGAATTTTGATATTTAAGCCCAAGGTGATAGGAATAATCCTACTCCGATTCTCCAGCTGAAATACTGAAGACAACCTCCACCTCCAAACTGATCTTCAGATTTTATGCAATTTATGAAGGTAGATTTTCTGCAGAGAATGGAAATGATATGTGGCACCAATGCCTGATGAATAATGAAGTACAACCCTCTTCCAAGAGCTACTCAGTGAAAGAGGTGGGATTCCCGACCAGGAACACCCAGTGCTATACAACACTTGCAATCTTAGCTAAAAATCCAAAGAAAGCATGGAATTTCAACTGACAATTCCAAATCTAAATAGACCGTTACATGAATAATCAAAATAATCCATTCCTTGTTTCCTTCATCTCATTTATATAGTTTATGAGCCTTCCCATGCCTTGGCCCACCTATAAACTACGTTGTGCATGTGGAGATAATCCTCCATGTTTGACTGCGTTGTCTCTCCAATTCATCCATCATGTCTACATACAATCTACACCCTTTCCATCAAGTGTGCATTAATTGCACTACTTCCTCCATCACTTCATCATGAATGCTCTATGTTCTTTCGTTAGATGCATTCCATGATCTCAGTTGAATGCTTCAACCTCCATGATCTATCTCATTAATGAGACATGATCTCCAATCCATTCATATTATTAGTTTATTTACTACCCCATGATGTAGATCTAGGCTTAATTAATCCATATTCACACATAAAAAGTGGATATTTATTCATCTTGAGGATTATGGGTCCCTCCACCCTTTTATTTACTTAATTCATTAAGAAAATTAAGAACTCTAATATTTCAAATATCATGTGAAAATTTGGGAATATTACAGAGCACATTGTGACCAGGTTTAGATGTCTGAAGATTTTGATGAGTGATAGAGATACACACTTTGTTAATGAAACAATTGAAGCTTTGACAGATGAATTTCGGATCCATCACAAGAAGAGTACCCCTTATCACCCACAAGAAAATGGCGCACTAGAATATTTCAACAAAATCTTGAAGAATGTGCTCACAAAGATCTGTAATGCCAATCGAGATGATTGGGACGTGTGCATCGCTTCTGTGTTATGGGCTTATAGAACAACATGCAAAAAGTTGATGGGAAAAACACCTTTCAGGATGGTCAATACACAGGAAGCCATCATGCCAAGGGAGTATATTGTCCCAATCTCGCACATCGCGGCTTTCACTAACATGGTCGAGCCTAACATTATGGAAAAATAGTTGGCACAACTCATTTCGTTAGAAGAAGATTAGTTCATTGCTAACTTCCACCAGCAAGTGTAGAAGGTGTGCGAAAAATCCTGGCATGGAAGGCACATCAAGAAGAAGGTGTTCAAGGAGGAAGACTTGGTTTTTCTATATGATAGTCAGTTTGCGTGACACCCATGGAAGTTTAGAAATCATTGGCTGGGGCCATATATTGTGAGGGAGATCACTGATGGCAATGTGGTGCACTTAGCCATGATGAACGGAGAGAAACTTCCCGGGTACTTCAATGGAAGTTGTCTAAAGCCGTATAGAGACAATCCAGTGTCGAACAAATGACTATATGGCTAGAGCATCAGAATCAAAGGGTCTGCATGCAGCAGAGAGGGAGGCCACATGCAAGTGTGACAGAAGCGTAGGGGTGACACGCAGGGTAGGAAACTAGTCGTTGGAGCAGTGCAACTGGGTGAAAAAGTGAAATTACCGTTGTATGGAGCGGACTCCTCGCATTTAATAAGGTGATATTTGAGTATTTTTCACCGTTTTCTTGAAGGTAAGTGGCAATTAATGATAATCCAACCACTTTTACCAAGGATGGCTTATAAAAAGGCAGGTGCGGGTCTCAATTGGCTCCTTTTTTGTTTGAATATTTTGCACCCTATGATTTTCTGTAATCTTTGTTCTCCTTCTCTCTATGATTTCTGTATGTCTGGCTGTGAATCTCTGTCTGACATCAGTAATCCTAAATTCGTATTCAGCCGGGGAATTATGGCCACCAACCCTGCGGAGGATAATTCATCTCCCCTCACTGCTTCTATGGAGATGGGATCAGATGAGCTCAGAGAAGTAGCCCCGGAGGTTGAAGAAGTTGTGTGCACACTAGTGAAAGAGAAAGGAAAGGGGGAAATGTCCAAGTGAGCTACTTCTAATCCGCACACTTCTTTGTGTAACGTAACGTCCCTGAGGCAATCTACCAAGGAGCGATCCCCCATCGGCGATCCGCCGAAGCGCCCGATGAGCGCTAGACAAGAAGCGATGTTTGTGGAACCTATTTAATGGTGGCCACCTTATGTTAAGTCGTGGAAGCCCTCTGCATGCAAGCCACGGAACATCGATACTATTCAAGAGTATCTTCAGATGTTGTTGATTCCTCAGGATGTACCTCTGATTGGTGAAATGTTCTGCAAGATCCCTCAAATAAAGTTCAATGATTATGATCTCAAAAATGAAGAAATGTTCCCTGAGCTTGCACCAGAAATTTACTTGGAATTGGTTTTGTACGATGATGTACCAAAGGTGGAACCAATGCCTCAGGCATGCGAGCTGCACAACACATGAATCCTCAACCTGATAAGGATTTCGTGTTTCGGGAGGTGCCCCATCACTGGAATTTGTGTGTGATAGCTGCTAGCCTTGGTCCACGAAGGCTTCCTATGGATTCAAGGGAGAATTCCCATAGATGTCGCACTGATCCATCAGATAATTGGCCTGCCCAAGAAGGGGCCCCATCTGATGAAGGGATTCAGGAAGAGCAACGAGCTGAAAGTGGCGACGAATGTGAAGAACAAATTCAAGGTGGGACGGGATAAGTGGGGCTTTCTAGTCTAGACCATCGATGACCCGGCGGTGCGCCTGGGCACCCTCATTCTCGGATGCAAGCTTATGAGGAAGTGCTAGCCAAAAATAGTCCCCACGCACATCATTTCCTTGGCAAGGCAATGTGAAAAGGTGATGTTGTATAACTAGTTGCAGTTTTTGTGCAAGGAGTTTCTGGAAAGTGTGCGCGAGGCACAGGAACTGGGGAAGCAATTCTATTACTCGTGGCTTCTGTTGCTAATTGCGCTAGTGGCATGGGAGACCCACGCAGATGCATTCCTCCTTGAGATCGAGCCAAGTGTATGCGAGGGGGCATGCTACGCAAAGTTATGGGACTCATCCAACCCCTGGCGAGTTGAAGAAAATAAATTTTTTTGGGTACTTTTTGAAGGTGTGCTGGCTCAGGCCATCCATTCAAGACCGAGACTCTCACCGGAAGTGCATGAGAAGTATAAAATCATCACAGAGTTTCAACTAACCATGCACAACGTGTAGATTAAAACATGCAAGGACTCAAACTGGTACACCTTTCCCTATATGGTCACCGAGGCAGAAGTCGATCAATTTGTGGCGACATGTCCAAATGCATGGAATATCGGGCTTGGGTCCACCCAGCCCATTACATTGTCCACTTCAGGAAAAGACATAGATCCAAAATATATGACTCCAAAAGACACAACAGATCCGTGCACAGAGACAGATGTTGCGAAGACCGGTGGGAAATATACTAGAGCTAAAGTAGAAAAGGACCTAGATGTAGAAAAATAAAAATATTAGGAGTTAGGAGGAGACCAGGAGGAGGTGGACCTCGAAGGGTTGGATGGCCTCAATGGAGATGGTGGTGATTCTTCGTGCGGCACCAATCGAGGCAGAGAAACATCTAAGGGGCCACGTAAGAATCAGAAAGGGTCCAAGGCAAGAGGAGAGGAAGAGGTTACTCTGACAGAAGAGGATCTCGAAAAAATTGCCGATGCAATTGCTTCAGCATCAGAGGATTTATGGAAATATATGGAGACACAGTATAAGGCTGTGGCGGAATCCTTGCATTTAAGCCTACAGGTTCTACAACTAAAAACATATACATTGCAAGAGAGCGTAGATCAAGCGAGCCTAGTGCAACTGAGCCTGCCATCCACTTCGATTGTCACTGTTATAGAGAGCATAATCTTCCCCTTCCCGGGTGCAACAATATCCATGGAACAAGAAGATTTGTGCATGCAGGTCCAGACCTGCCTTGAAGTTGGCATCAACCTTGCGAAGTTGCCAAGTGGGAAGCTACACGAACTCCACATCTTCATATTAGCATAATTGCAGAGCAAAGAGGCATGCACACAACAACAACTTAGTGAGGTTGCACAGGTGGCAGCAACGAAGACGGCAGAATCTCTTTTGGTTCAAACATTGCAGTAGGAAGTTATAGCTCAGCATGCGAAGCTAGAGAGCTTCATTGACAGATTATGTGGCGATATTCCTGACGTATTCATCTTGGCCTCCACCGCGCCACAAGCCAAAATTGAGAGCCTAGTCGCAACCCTAGAGCTTCCAGGTCTTAGATCCAAACTGTCAAGACCGATTTTGAGTAGAAAATTGCTGCATTGCAGGCGCAGCAACAACCTAAGATGCATCTGGAGGTGCATGTGCAATGGGCCACGCTAGTAAATACAACATTCACCATCATATCCGCGAACGTTGAGAAGGGTTCAGAGCTCCTAGAGAAAGCCATGGGACTATGGACCTCTGTGCAGATAGATCCATTTGCCTACATTCATCCCTACTCAGCAAATGGCACACCTTCAGACCAGCCAGGCATTGCAGGACAAGGTGGAGGAGCTCAGTCGCAAGAAACAAATCATCATAGATCATATGAAGCCATGGGCGGATGAGACCATGAAACTCTCTTAGGACCTTGATCTTGTAGTCCAGAACTTGAACCAGATGTTGCAGAGCGTCACTTTGTCCACTGAAGGGCCGACTTTAGAGAAGCTGGTGGAGACCATGTAGAGTGCATCTGACCAAAGTGCAGGTGTCTCGGCACCATTTGCCGCTGCTATCGAGGAGCTCTAGAACAAAATGAAGAATCCAGTGCCAATGTGACTCGAGACGAGTCACAACATTGTGTTGGGGGGCTATTGGAGCGGGGTCCCCTAAGTCTGACCATTTTTTATATATTTTTTAATAGATTAGTTGTGCGCAGTGGCTTTGGGGTGAATCAAAGCCCCTCATGAGTTGCAATGGGTAAAAAGGGTATATCAAGGGGTCGCAAACCACAGTTTGAGAACCCTAGAATAGCGCTGGCTATTAGTATAAATAGAAGTCTAGATCGAGTCTAAGAAGTAATTTTCGAGGATAAGTCTAAACTTTGATGATATATCTAGCTATTTTGTGATATTCTATGCATATTTTTCTGGGTAGAAGGCTCCTATTGGCAGTGTTTGCAGAGACCTTAGTCCTGTTGTGTGTGGACCCCGCTGGCTGTGTGCATGGGTTTTTGAAGGGTTTTTCTTGAAGGATTTGTACTAATATTAATAAATGAATTATTGTTGTGGATATATGATTCTGAAATGCATATGCTTTTTATGCTATGAATGATTCTGCATCTTATTTCTAATTCCTGTAGTGTCTGCAATTGGATCTCTTGCGCAACTGTGTTTGGGTTTTTATGAATGTTTATTGGATGGATTTGATGGTATAAAGCTCTGATATTACGTATTAAGGGTTATCATTTGGGGAATTTTGTGGTCTAAAATGGGCCTCCTAAGGAAATAATAAAATAAGATTCGATTACATCATCAAATTTTAGAGGGAAAAAAGGAAAAACTATTTTTTCAACTCGTATTTACAACTTATCTCCCTATGAGTTTACTCAAATTTCGAGCGGAAACACTCGTTGGATGCAGAATTTGATTTCCCATCCAAGGATTACTCATGTTGCATACTTTTGATGGACACTTCTACATGAAAAATGAGAAATACATGAAAAACATGATTGTAAACATTTTTTCATGTATTTCTCATTTTTCATGTAGCAGGGTCCATTAAAAGTATGCAACATGGGTACTCCTTGGATGAGGAATTAAATTTTGCATCCAATGAGTACCCCCACTCAAAAATTGAGTAAAAAATTAGAGAGATAAGTTGAAAATACGAGTTGAAAAAGTAGTTTTATTATTTTATTATTTTTTAATATTTTTACATTTTTACTCCAAAAATGGTGAATCATCCCCCATGGTTGACATCATCATCTTGAATCATATTGGTTCTTACAAAGTTTATTTTTTTGTACATTTTTATTAGGAGGCCCATTTTAGACCTCAAAATTCCCCTAATTTACTTGATGTATAGATGTTGTTTTAACTTGCGTAAGGTGTTCTGCATAATTGACCTAAATCTGTTTGTAAGGGTTTCCTGGTTATGGATTCTGTTGTGGAGGTTTTTTTATGGTTACTTTGATCTTAAGGCACCCACATCATCCAAACCTCTGTCAAGGTGTGGAAACCTAGTACTCGTACCCCCCCATACTGCTTCGGGTGATACTTTGACTTGCACAAGTAGGTCATTGCCGAAAGGGCTAGTAGTAAGAGGGCTTTGTTGGTTAACCTCAACTTTGAAACTGGGTGATGACCCCTCTAGACAACATGGATGTTCATCAAACAACTATAAATGGTGGGCAAGAAGAGCATCTGACACACTTCAATTTTTCAAATCCTATGCTATTATCACTAAATTTTCCAATGGGGCACATTATTAAAAAGAAAAATGTGAATTAAAAAAGTATTCTCCTAGAGGCTACGAGTAATGTCCATTGTGGGGTTGTGATCTGGCTGCAGCAAAATAACTGATGATGAGCCAAGTTCAGGATCTAGATGGCATGCTACCCATGATAATCTCATTGAATTTGTTGGGGTTACTGGGTTGGGTTAGGAAAATTGGTTCTCATGGACATTGCTGAAGGCTCTAGCATGAATGGCTCAGGGACACATGCATATTTATACTAGCCTTAAGATTTTTCCTTTCTTTCCTCATTGGAGAAGATAGGATATAAAACTCTTATAGCTTTTGAATAGATGACACAACCTCTTCAAGACCTATTTTCCATGGTTGAATATGCCTCTTTCATTTTAAAGCTCAAAGAGTTGGCATTATTGGTCATTTCCAATTTTACTAGGCATTTTTCTAGTTCCAAGCCATTAGGTTACAATTTTGAATCCCATGAGTGAGGCGTGCTATCCAATAGTTTATATTGGGGTTTACACAAAAAATTTCAGAATATGAAAATGAAGGAAATAATGGTTCCATTTCATGTATTTTCACAGTTGGATGATCCCATGGAGTTAACAAGGTAGCACTATTCATCAACAATGGAGAAAATCAATGACAAATAACAATGATTGTTTATTTTGAATCCTTTAAGTATGGGTTCACAGAATACAGTACTCAGTTTCAAATTCAAAACAGGACAACAATCATTGAAGGCACAACAAGTCTTCAATGTAAGGAAGAATTTGTCCTTTTGAAAAATTTTGTACAAGGCGGGAGGGATATTACACCTAACTCCAAGGAACACATAATTAGTTATAAGTATTCAAGAATTTATGCATACAGATATTAGTGTCACTCAAGAAGTCCTCATTGAGATATTTTTCCACAAACGATGTATAAATATAACATGTCAGAATCATCTTCCTATGGATGATTGAATTCGTGAAGTAATTTGTAGCACCAAGAGTGGATTATGTAGACTTTACATGTGTGTTATTTCAAGAAAACTTGACTTTGAAGTGAATATTTGTTGATGGGTAGTCTGTAATTTTTTTTCCCACTAGACATAGATAGATTATGCATTCGATGAAGGAGAAATAAGCATGTGTATCAGTAGTAAGGGTTGTGCAGGGTAATCTGAAATTATTTTCATATGTATGGATTCTAAGAGAACACTGAAACTATTAGGGTAAAGGATGTTTTTCAACAATCTGCACCTGCTTATAATAGGAAAACCCTCATGAAGGAATTTTATTGTGTTCAGAGGATATTTCATGGAAGTGATAACTCCAAGGGGAGAAAAATATTTTGAAAGTCCAAAGAATTATTAGAATTGATGATGAGGTTGCAATTTGTAAAGTGATCCAACATTTCTTTCAAGAGTTAGAGATAGGATTATACTTGGGGACCTCCATATCTCATTTTTGAAATACCTTTTCTAATCCAAATATATGGAAAATAAATCCTTGTTGAGAAAACATATTGTCATCATTGAATCAAGAAACCTGTACACAAATGCAGTCTACATGATACTCTTCACATTAATTGTTGGCATTATGATTGCATGTGTTGTCCTTGATGGCAACCCACTTATAAAATACCAACTATATTGGTTATGGATAAGCTCAGAGATGAAAAAGTGATGGAACATAATATCATATTGATGGGAAAATATATTTACAGATCATAATCAAAAGGTGGAAAAGTACATATTTGAGGAACTATACGTGAGTTGGTAAAGGCGAAGTCACGTATACATGAGGGTACAAAGAAGAAAATTCACCTATGAGATTGTGCACTAATTCTATAATACCAGGGGTCCTTACCATGGTATTAGCCTGCTGTATTGAGCTCAATAACAATTATTTGATCCCACCCAAGAATACCATCGGCACTTGTGTGGTTTTGGCTCATGGTATTGGCTAAGGCTTACACTATATAAAGAGGTGAAGATCATTGTGCTAAGTGTGCATGATTATGTGACTTGAATGAATACTTCAATCTGAAGTATATCCGCATGGAATGGGCTATAATAAATAGATAGATATGATATTATGATGCACTCATGAATACAATAATGGATCAGGCTCTCTAGACCTAAAATGACTATGTATTTGCATGATCTGTTTATGAGTTGTTTAGATATGTGGGCTGGCGCATGATTGTTGAAGTGAAGGGTATAATATGAGTAATTTTGTAGTTTTGAAGTGTTTCATAGTCCTGAATTATTTACAAATATATACGTAGGTTCATCACAATGAAGGCTCATATACACGTGTGTTCGGCTCTGCCAAGGTGTGTATGCAAGCAAGGGTTTTGCTGAAGAATACTGAAGGAAATATCTAATCAGTTTTTTTGTATTTCTACTGTCTATCAATGATGTTTTCATATAGATCTGGGTTGTTTGAATATTGATTATGTATAAAGATCAGTTATTGGTTGACTGAAAATGATGGATGCTACTAACTGTATAAGGGCTCTGTAAATCTGACAAAATATGTCTGAATATCTCTGATCCATTAGGGGAATTTTGAGGTCTAACATGGGCCTCCTAAGAAAAATTTAAAACAAAAATATTTACTTTATAAGAACCAATAGGATTCAAGATGATGATGTGAACCATGGGAGATGATTCACCATTTTTGGAGTAAAAAAGTAAAAAAAATAATAAATAATAAAATAATAAAACTACTTTTGCAACTCGTATTTTCAACTTAGCTCCCTAAGTTTTTACTAAAATTTCAAGCTGAAGTACTCATTGGATGCAAAATTTAATTCCTCACCAAAGAAGTACCCATGTTGCATACTTTCAATGGACCTTGCTACATGGAAAATAAGAAATACATGAAAACACGTGTTTGCAATCACATTTTTCATGTATTTCGTGTAGCGGGGTCCATCGAAAGTATGAATCATGGGTACTCCTTGAAGGATGAATCAAATTATGCATCCAATGAGTGTTTCCACTCGAAATTTGAGTAAACCCATAGGGATATAAGTTGAAAATACGAGTTGAAAAAATAGTTTTTTTTTCCCCCTCTAAAATTTGATGATGTAATCAAATCTTGTTTTATTATTTCCTCTATTATTTTATAATTTCCTTAGGAGGCCCATTTTAGACCTCAAAATTCCCCTAATGTATTCTTAATTTGGTCATAACTCTAATCTTAGTATATTAAGATCTATACGCAGGTTGCTCCATAGAAAAGCACGTATACATGCGGGTTGGTGTAAGTAAAGTAGCATATACATTTTTTCTATGAATGATCAAGGTTGCAGTTAATTTTTTGGGTTGATACAGAAGTTTTGGTTTGGTTCTGTGGTCTAGTTACAGTGATCTCACTTTTCTATTCAAATTTGGTTGATGGTTGTTTCTGTTGATCTAGAAGTTGTTGGATCCAATGTGAAAAATTATGAAACATGGTCTATAGTGGGTCTAAGGGTCGAAGCCTTCAGTGTGGAAGACAAAGCTTCCCACCAGTAGGAACTGGTGATCATATCAGGGGGTTGTAGCTCCCTTCTAGTAGTGGCTAGTAAACAAGATTAGGGGGTTGGAGCTCCCTTCTAGTAGCAATTGGAGAGCGAGAGAAGATTGCAACCTTCTGTAGGTGGGTGTCTGCGTGCTAGTATGAGTCTGCGCCAGTAAAATAATGTAAGAGTTATATATATATATAATAAATATTGAAGAAATATTCGACAACATCAATGGTTTTCTCCCAAATTGGGTTTCCACCTTAAATCCTGGTGTTCATGTGTGTTGCTTATGTGTGATGATTTATTCTGTTCTTACTGTACATATTTACTGCTTACTAAAGTTTTGATGAATAAATTATGAACTGGGCTAAGTAAATCTTCTGAAGATTTATCTGAATAATAAGTTCTTTGGGTATACACAAGTTTCCTTACAAAAAGCCGCGTGTAAATGCTAGTTGGATTAATTAAAGTATCATATAGAAATCAGTAAAATTAAGAAAAGTATTATGAGTTTTAAATATTGATTCACCCCCCCCCCCCCCCCTTCTCAGTATTTTTCCCAAAAATTGGTATCAGAGCAATTCCTTCTGAACAAGCTTGATCGCTACAAGGAAGATCTACCAAGATGAGAAATCAAGATGGAACAACATCTATTAGACACCCACACTTCAACAAAAACAATTTACTCTTCTGGAAGACAAGAACATGAAGATCCTATCTTCAGTCTCTTGGAGTAGAGGTTTGGGCAATTGTTGAACGAGTTTACCAATATCCAGCTGCAGTTCCCACAGATCCAGCAGGAAATAAGAACTGTGAAACCAATTCGAAAGTTGTCAATGCATTATTGGGAAGCCTGACCAAATCAGAATTTTTCAAGGTTATGTAGTTAGATACAACAAAGGATATATGGGACAAAATAATTCTAAGTTATGAAGGTGATGCCAAGGTAAAAAGTGCTAAAATCCAATCTCTTAGAATTAAATATGAAAATATCATAATGCATAATGATGAAAGTATTGCTAGTTTCTTTCTGTGTCTAGATGAGATCGTAAATCACATGAGAAACTTGGGTGAAGACATAAAAGACACAAATTTAGTAGAGAAAATATTAATATCTCTAACTCCTAAATTTGAGTCAAAAGTGTCTGTTATTGAAGAGAAGCAAGATCTACAAACTCTTACTGTTGTTCAACTTTATGGGATCCTGACTGCTTTTGAAATGAGAAAAGGAGGTTCGTCTGAAGTTAGAGAAGTCGCATTTAAAGCTACTGTGAAAGGAAAGGAAAAGGAAGAACAAAGGAATAAGGGTATATATCAGAAGAAGATGAGGGAATTTTTGTAAAGAAACTTTAGCTTGGCATTGGAAGGTTCAGAGGTAGCTTCTCTTCAAATGTTTTTCTTGTGGAAGAGTGGGTCATTATGCTACTAAATGTCCTCTTAAAGATAATCATGATAAGGGAAAGGATATAGCAAAAGGTAATAGGAGACGATTTAACAATAGAAAAATTTATTATACTCATGAAGATAGTGATGGTTTGTCAAATAGTGAAGAAGGAGAATCTGATCAAGATCTAAAAATACTCATGGCAACTGAAAATACACTTATGAGGCTAAAGGTAATTTTATGGATGCTTTAGAAAAAAAATATTTTCTTTAAGAAATCACTCAACTCAAAATATGCTTGTATGGGAAAAAAAATAGCCATAGATACTCTAAAGAATCAACTCATAGAAAAGGAGAAGCATAATGAGAAGTTATAATGTGAAATAGTAAGCCTAGGAAAGGAACTTTAGAAAGTAAAAACTCTAAATCTTATATTTACTAAAGGATCTGAAACCTTAGATGAAATTATCAAGGTTCAACGCTCTCCTCTTGTGAAGACAGGTCTTGGATACATTGGTGAATCTTCTCAGTCAGAAAAATCCTCATCCATAAGCTATCTAAATGCTGCAAAATCCAGTCACCAAAGTTTCATCACTCAACAGAAGAACAAAGACAATTCTCAAGTAAAGCATGCTCATTTGAATTCAAGGATGAACAATAATAGAAGCATTATTCAAAAGCTAAACAACACTAGAAGATTCTATGCTCACAAAAATTTCTTCTTTAATGGATAATGTTTCTCATGTCATAATTTTGGTCAGAAAGGTGCTCAATGTGTTGCATACAAAACCATCATGACCAGAGAAGAAAGAAAACAAATAAATGAGACAGAAACAAAGAAGAATACCTATAACAATTTTTCTCCTCTTCAAAACGAAATCAAATGTTCATTTTGCAATAAATTTGGACATGAGGAATCTGAATGCAGGAACAAACTACAACCAAAAGAACAAATATCCAAAAATTCTAAGGTGTGGAAAAGGAAGGACTTACAATTCAAAATCTGTGGCATAGAAATATTTGCAGAAGGAGAAGAAAATCAATGGTACATTGATAGCGGATGTTCAAAACACATTACAAGTGATAAAGACAAACTTATTTCATATAATTTATTAGAAAAGGAAAAGAGTGTAAATTTTGGAAATGAATCTCCTGCTATCATTAAGGGTAAAGGATATGTTTTTCTAAAAGAAAAGGTTAAAGATAGTAATGTTATGTATGTTGATGGATTAAAGCATAAATTGTTGAGTTTTAGACAAATGTGTGACCAAGGAAATTAAGTTGTCTTCCAATCAAAAGAATGTGTGGTTTGTGAACTTGACACAGGAAAAACCATAATAAAAGGAACAAGAACACCAAGAAATATGTATATATTGAAAGGTGGCCAAGAACAATGTTATCTAGGAAAATATGCAGAAAACTGATTATGGCACAGAAGATTGGGACATTTGAGCTTTTCTCAAATAATGAAATCAAGTAGGCTCAAAGTTGTTCATGATCTACCCAACATCACTTTACCAGAAAGTACCATATGTAATTCATGCCAATTCGATAAGAAAACTAGAGTTCAATTTAACGCCATAGAAGGATTAGCAAGTAAGCTTCTTGAACTTATACATAGTGATTTGTGTGGACCTATAAGGAAAAATTCACCTCGTGGAGAAAAATACTATATATCATTCATTGATGATTTTTATAGAATGTGTTGGATCGGTTTATTGAAACATAAATATGAAGCATTTGAAAATTTTAAGGTCATAAAAGCTTTAGTTGAAAATGAATTAGATATAAAAATTAAATGTCTCAGATCTGACCGAGGAGAAGAATACACGTCGAATTAATTCTTTGATTTCTATGAACAATATGGCATAAACATACAATTTTCTGTAGTTGGAACTCTACAAAAAAATGATGTGGCAGAAAGAATGAATAGAATAGTTTAGAAAATGGCGTGTGCTATGCTAGATGAATCTGGGACTCCTAACACCTTTTGGGGTGAAGCTGCACATACCGTAGTAAATATTCTCAAAAAGGTTCATGTCTGTGTTAATAGGGATAAAACTCCTTATGAACTCTAGAATGGTAATACCCCCACTGTGAAGCACTTTGGAATTTTTTGAAGAAAATGTTTTATAAAAAAAAAATTATGAAAAACTTGGTAAGTTTGAACCTAGAGCATATGAAGGAATACTTCTTGGTTACTCTTTTAGAAGTAAAGGATACAAACGCTACAATAAGAGACTTCAGAAAATTGTTGAATGTATTGATGTTGTGATTAATGAAGCACACACAGCTCCCAAAAGGGAAATAACAACAAATGAGGATGATGATGATGAATTCTTGCCCACATCAAATCACAATGATATAGAAGAAGAACCTAATGAAGCATCAGAAGAAGATACATCAGAGAGAGAAAACACTCCATCCAAGTATGTTCAAAAGAATCATCCAGAATCTCAAATTTTGGGAGAAAAGGAATCACGGGTACAAACAAGAAGAACTCTTGTGGGATCACCTAGTTATGTAGCACTATTATACACCATCGAACCATAAAATTTAAGTCGATCTAGTAAAGATGAATGTTGGATTAAGGCCGTGAATGAAGAACTAGATCAAATTGAAAAGAATAATACTTGGGAATTGGTTCCAAGGCCTCATGATAAAAATATTATTGGAACAAAATGGATATTCAAAAATAAGTTAAATAAAAATGGAGATGTAAGTATAAACAAATCTAGACTTGTTTGTGAAGGTTATGCTCAACAAGAAGGTATAGAGTTTGAAGAAACATTTGCACCAGTATCCGAACTTGAAGTCATAATAATGTTTCTTGCATTTTCAAGTTTTTAATGTTTCAAATTTTATCAAATGGATGTAAAATCTGCCTTCCTTAATTGAGATCTAGAAGAAGAATTTTATATAGAACAACCAGAAGGATTCATTACTGGGAATGATGAAAAACTTGTTTAAAAACTAAAAAAATTTCTATATGGGCTAAAACAAGCTCCACGGGCATAGTACTATCAACTTTAAAAATACCTTCAACAAAAATGATTCACAAAAGGATCTGCAGACAATAACCTGTACACAAAAATTGAGGATGAAAAATTGTAAATTATTATTGTTTATGTGGATGATAGCATATTTTGGAGTAAACGAAGAATCTATGAGTCAAAAATTTTTCTGTTATGCAACAAGAATTTGAAATGTCTTTACTAGGAGAATTAACATATTTTCTTGGTATAGAAGTACCAAAAGTAAAATATGGCATATTCCTCTCACAAAAAAAATATCTCAAGTAGATTCTGAATAAGTATGGCATGGAAGACTGTAAACCTATGTGCACTCCAATGATGACTGGATGTAACCTTGGTTCTCATGATAATTATCCCATGGTAAGACAACCATAATATAGATCTATGATTTGGAGTATGCTTTATATAACAGGTACTAGACTATATATCCTGCATGCAGTTGGGATTGTTGGATTTTTTTCAAGCCAATACAAAGGAATCACATCTTCAGGCAGTAAAAATAATATTCAAATATCTCCAAGGAACTCAAGACTTTGGTCTATGGTATCCCAAAAATTCTGATCTTAACCTTCATGCTTACGCAGATGTATACTGGGTTGGCAATGTTGATGACTAGAAAGGCACTAGTGGAGGTGCATTTTATATGGGTCCCCGATTAGTATCCTGGTTCAGCAAGAAACAAAGTTCCATTTCTTTATCTAGAACAAAAGAATAATATGTTGTTGGTGCATCATGTTGCACACAACTTCTCTGGATAATGCATACATTACAGGACATTCAAATTAAATTTTCTCCACCCATCTCCATTCAATGTGATAATACAAGTGCTATTAGTATCTCAAAAAATATTGTTATGTACTCCAAAACCAAGCATATTCCTATCAAGTATCACTTTTTGTGAGAACAAGTGCTTGAGAAAAAGGTTCAATTAGAGTATGTTCCATCCAAAGAAAAAGTTGCTGACATATTTACAAAACCTCTTCCCAGAGAAGAATTTGAATATCTCAGACAAAAACTGAGAGTTGTCTCTGCCTCATTATGTTGTTAAACTTATCTGATCTATTTTCAGATGAAAATTTTAGAAGAATAATTTCGGTACGCAGGTCTATTGAGGCATAGTCATGTATATACATGAGTCTCTCTTTAGACAGTCGCGTATGGATATTTCTGTCATAAAATCAGTGGGTCGGGCTCTAGAACAGACTTTTTCATGTTGCTAGCATATATGGTTTGGATCTATTGATCAGGGGTTGATGGGTACATTTTGCGGTTATGGTTTTCAAGTTACATTTTTTGATATTTATCTGCTTGATGAAGATTCTTTGATGAATTGGTTGTTGAAAATATTTAGGATGCACAGGTTTGGGGGGGGGGGGGGGGGGGAATTATCCTTTTTGGGTATAATGCATTGTCGGAATTATATTGATTGTTGAATTATGTTCGTTGATCTCTCTCTACTGAGATCCTTTGGGCTTGGTTATAAAATTCATATCTGTAATTTGATGTAAGGGTCATGTTGAGACCTATGATGTAAAGATTGTCATATTCATCCATGCATGGAATTTTTACAATATGTAAACCCACTTGGTTGGGTAGCTGATTCAAATATCTAACCCCACTTGGTTGGTATATTGATGTAAGTATGAGTCGTTGGTGATAGGAAAGGTCATAGTGTCATGTATTTCATTGAAAATATGTTTTAATATTTAGCATGCATTCAAGGGGGAGCATGGTCAGTATAGTGCAGAAGAGAAACCTTGTTTCAGCATTGCTCCTCCCTTTTCCCTTGATGTCAAAGGGGGGAGTATTTTTGTGTTTCCATCAAGTATAAAGGGGGAGATTGTTGGCTTTATGATTGCATGTGTTGTCCTTGATGGCAACCCACTTGTAAAATACCAAGTATATTGGTTTTCAATAAGATCAGAGATGGAAAAGTGATGGAACATAATGTCAGAGTGATGGGACAGAAGGTTTACAGATCAGAATTAGAATGTGGAAAAGTATATATTTGAGGAACTATACGCGAGTTGGTAAAGGCAAAGTCACGTATACACGCAAGTACAAAGAAGCAAAGTCTCGTATGAGATAGTGCATTAATTCTATAATACAAGGGGTCCTTACCATGGTATTAGCCCACTATATTGAGCACAGTAAAAATTATTTGATCCTGTCCAAGAAGACCATTGACACTTGTATGGTTTTGGCTTATGGTATTGGCTAAGGCTCATAATATATAAGGAGGTGAAGATAATTTTGTTAAGTGTGCATGAGTATGTGAATTGAATGAATACTTCAATCTGAAGTATATATGCATCGAATGGGCTATAATAAATAGATAGATCTGATATTATGATGCACTCATGAATACAATAATGGATCATGATCTCTAGACCTGAAATGACTATGTATTTGCATGATCTGTTTATGAGTTGTTTAGATCTGTGGTCTGGCACATGATTGTTGAAGTGAAGTAAAGTAGCGTATACATTTGTTCTATGAATGATCAGGGTTGCACTTGATTTTGTGTGTTGATACAAAATTTTGGGTTTGGTTCTGTGGTCTAGTTACAGTGATCTCACTATTCTATTCAAATTTGGTTGATGGTTGTTTATGTTGATCTACAAGTTATGTTGAAGTAAAATTTGTTGTATCTAGTGTGAAAATTTATGAAACGTAGTTTGCAGTGGGACTGAGGGTCAGAGCCTTCAGTTTCACATTCAAATATTCCTGCCAGTAGGATTTGGTGATCATATCAGGGGGTTGTAGCTCCCTTATAGTAGTGGCTGGTAAACAAGATCAAGGGGTTGGATCTCCCTTCCAGTAGTAGCTCGAGAACGAGAGAAGATTGCAGCCTTCAACAGGTGGGTGCCTGCGTGTTGGTATGAGTCTGTGCCAGTACAAGAATGTAAGTAGTTTTATATATAATAAATATTGAAGAAAGAGATGACATCAGCGATGGTTTTCTCCCAACTTGGGTTTCCACCTTAAATCCTAGTGTTCATGTGTGTTGCTTATGTGTGATGATTTATTCTGTTCTTATTGCACATGTTTAATTCTTACTAAATGTATGATGAATAAATGATGAACAGGTCTAAGTAAAGTTTTTGAAGATTTATCGGAGTAATAATTTCTCTGGGTATACACAAGATTCCTTACATAAATCCATTGCATATGCTAGTTGGCTTAATTAAATTCGAGTATAGAAATCAGTAAAATTAAGAAAAGTATTGTGATTTTTAAATACTGATTCACCCCCCACCCCCCCTCAATATTTTTCCCAACATTAAAAGTGGCGTTTGGAAACAATATTTTTATAAAAACCTTAGATCACATTAAGTATTTCCTTCCAAGTGGAGATAGTTGCATCATAATAACACTTGATGTTCTAGGACAAGCAATGATTTTTCACCTATAGCAGACTTGGAATTGAGGCTCTTAGGCATAACAGTACTGTCATTGTCGAATATTCTTACCAAAAAACAAATAATTTTGAAATGCCTTCATCTTACTATGTAAAATAACGATATTTTTTCAAAGATGTTGAGGATTAAAAATATGAAACTGGTGCCTCTTCTAGACATTTAGCAAGGGTAAAGTGGCAGACTCGTTGACAGATTTTAGTAGCTTTTGAGAGAATACTCCAAAGGAAAATGGATCGCAAACAACCCTTGTTCAATAACACAGACCTCAAAGACACATGAATGCTCCCCTCCTGATCCATAATGATGGTGATAAGGGGACTTAATTTGTATACATAAATATATGTACATGTGCCACATTAGAAAATGTTTTGATGAGACAAACTAAAAAATTGGAATAGACCAACCTGCTCATTTTGGAAGAAAAATTGTATACCTTGCTTGGATGTATTACACATTATTTTTTTAGCTAATTTGAAATATTTCTGACCTTTTGTGGGGTATCTGCCTACAATTCCATTAGAGGAACCCGAGGAGAATTGGTATTCATGACATGGAGATTTCACACTTGGTTTGTGGACCTACTTTTAGGAGCAGCCCCCTGCATGGAGTTTTCTTTCATATATCATAAACTACATATTTTTTGTGG
Source organism: Pinus albicaulis (assembly GCA_034641835.2). Taxonomy (NCBI): domain Eukaryota; kingdom Viridiplantae; phylum Streptophyta; class Pinopsida; order Pinales; family Pinaceae; genus Pinus; species Pinus albicaulis. The sequence goes on from CM076570.1 coordinate 929,626,415, forward strand.
AAACCCATTTATTCTCTTTCAAAGACTGCAGGCATGCACAAACCCATATATTCCCCTTGAAGGTTGGAATGCCCACTCTGAAGTCCCTACATTCACCATTTAAAGACTACTTGAGTTTGGCTCGCGTGATTTCAGGGGGAGGAATATATTTGAACACCGAATTACTCTATAATTTCCTTTAAGTCATTACTCTATAATTTGCTTAAAATCGTAAATAAGTTGTGCTAGATATTCAATGAAATAAATATCATTATGTGGAGGGCTAATAAGCCCCACATTGGTAGTTGAGTTTCTTGTAACAACTTGAATATCACCAATGAATTTATGGCCATTAATTTCACCACCCTCGCCAGTATTTTCACCTTGTAGAGGAAAATTTAAAATAAATGTTAATAGAAAATATCTAGTCTAATGTAGGAAGGAGCCTTCACATGCATGCTTGAAATTATACCATGCACAAAACATAATAACCTAACAACATGTTTTGGAAATAAGTGAAAATCATCATGTTATCTTAGAAGATGTCTTCTCCCAAACAACCTTGAGCATGGTCGATGAAATTACTTCATATCTAAAGAAAATAAAAATGAGAATTTGGTCAAATGGCCAATGGAGCAGCCTCTATCACATATGGAATTCTTAAACTATTGGGCGCATATACACATGAATGCATAGATTTTCCACTCATCCTGTAGACCTTGAAACTTGATAAGAGTGGATAGAACTTAGGGAAGCTTAGGAACACAACAGAGAAGTAACATAGCATATTTTATGTGCCAACTTCCAAGTGACATTGAATGAAGACAACTTTAATTAAAACTTTGAACCACAAGAGATAGAGGAAAAGAAGTTTGAACTACAAAATTTTGAAAATTTGGCTACATTTTACAAAGAAACTAATGTTTTTAAGTATTTAATGGTGTTTGTAATAGTGATAAGTGTCTTTGAAAGTAAAAAAGTAGTTTCTATGTCATGACAAAATCATTGTGTCTGTCTGCCAGTCAAAAGAGCTAGAAATGAAGTTATGTGAAAAGCTAGAAAAAGAAATTTCATTTATGGGAGAAACCAACAAATTATCAAGATGATTGATTCATTATCATCGTCATATACATACAAATGGTTAATTAGGAAATATAAATATTTTTCTTCTTGTTAAAAAATGCCTAAAGTTTTTTTATAAAAAATATATCAAATTGGAAAGTTTTCCCACTTCCAACGAACTCCAAGCAATATAGCATTCAACAAGAATGCAGAAGAGTACACCATAATTCCATAGAAAAATACCTTGGAAATATTGTTGGAGATGAATTTCACATATACTCCTTAACTATACATGAGTTCGTTGTCTTTTTCTATCATATTCCGCTCGATCTCCATGGTCATTGAGAAGACAACTTCTCATTTCCGACTTGACCCAAACCAGGCCTTGCAAAACACTATATACCCATATCTTGTTTTTGTACCCAAAATTCCCTCTACAATGCAACCTATCTCCAAACCAATGACACCCAAACCATAAGACTCTTTTTTATACCTAAATATAATGTCTCCTAATTAAATACAAATGCAAGCAATCCATCCCCAAAGCAATACCAATGGTTTCATTTTCACAACAACTCTACATTTAGAGGGTGGAATAGAGTTTATGGCCATACCAATTGTTGGCACTTACTTCCAGCCCAAAAGGCACAATCCAACCAATAGAAAAAATCAAGTTCACAGAACCCACTATTAAACACAAGGATCTCATTCCTACAAGACAACCTCTAAAACTCAGCAATTGGCAAGTGCTATTGGCATTACACTTCATCAGAGCACTAGTTAAAAATTCATTGGAAACAAATCCAGTTCCTTTGTTGTCTACAACATAATCTCTCACTATCCTTCTGGCTACCAAAGAGATAGAGGAACTATCCATACTTAACCAACCAGTTAGTACAATATTGACTAATGTTTCTATGAACCTTGGCAATATTAAGGAATTTGTTTTCTATTTATTATTTAATTAAGGAAGCAATCTCATATTCTTCTACTACTAACATGGACTGCCCTTTTTTTCTATGGGAAATGAAGTTAAACAATATATTTGAACCCAATACCATCACTTCTTTATCTACTTGATATTTATAACTAAGACATCTTATCAGCAACATTATCTAGTCATCATATTTTTCTCCACTCGTTTGAATGCAGATATAAGTTATCTCTTTAAAGATGAATTTTGGATCAATATCAAATATTTCAGAGACTGCAGGGGAATCCACCTCTGAGTCACCTCTATCAATCTCCCATTCTACGCATGTGATAGGCCCTAGTTTCACCCATGTAATTCTTTTCTCAGGAAACACAATAATGGAAGTAGGCACATGACATGAGACAATCATTCAGAGTTTGAAATATTTGATGAGAAAGAGGGATTGTGGTCTCTTCCTCTGTCCAAGTCACAATGCATCCATATACCCCTCCACATCCACATATCTCTAGAGTCTGCAGTGACTGCTGCAGAAATTAAAGGGAGGAACTGGAGTGAGATGGATTTCATAGAAAGGGCATGGTAGATATATTTCATGAATTCCTTCATGGAAGGATGGGACATGTTTTTTGATATCATAACAATATCAGGAGCATAATGTGTGATCAATATAAATCCACTTATGCCTTCAGTTTGGGACCTATTTTGGTGGTTGGAACATCTTTCTCACCGATTGCGATGTTGAGATTCAACAAGAAAATTTTTGGCACCCATGATCCTAGTGAAAATTAAGCACCTACACTAGGGTGGGGCCCACAGGCTATTTTTAGGTGCATGTCTATTTTTATTATCCCTTAATTTAGATGGACATTAAACTGTAATCTATTCTCAATGTGCACTTGAAATAGTTAACTAGAGTGGAAAAATCAGTTAGCTAAGTGAATTTCAAGTTAGTGGTTGGTTGGTGGGACATGTAGAGTAATTCTAGTTGTAACAGAGTTCAAAGTGCAGTGGTGCATGAGATTGTGTAGGTTGTAAATACTTTAACTCAGATAAGTGAGTTAAACTCAGTTGTGCTAGTTGTAACTGAAGATACAAGTAGTGAGAGATCAAGTGAATTAAATATTAATTAATTCACATGCAATGATCTCACATGAAACTGAGGATTTACTAATATTAGTTGCATGCATGTCAGATCCAATGGAGACCCAGTTGAGTTGTAGGTGAAAGGGATGTTGACTATCAATTGTGGCATTATCCGCTTGCACCCATGCAATTAAAAACACATTGGATGTGCCCATGATATTTGTGCAGTCAAGGCAGGCAGGATTGCATCAATTCAGGGATTGGATTTACCAGGGATTACGCAGTGATGGCAGGTTGTCTGGAGACAGTAAATTGGCTAAGGAATTTGCCAATTTTTGTATGAAAGTGTGAGACAATTAGCTGATGTATTGAGGGCTCTTGTGAGAAGAGTTTTGTAGGTAATTGTTTCATGATCCATGATATAATATACAATAGAAGATAGTGGGGTTTTTAGCTATAAGCTTACCCTAGGAAATTATCTGTGTTGTGTGTGATTGATATTTCTTCATGTTCATGTGATTGGCGATTGTGTTTTCAATTGTGAAAATATTTGTACAATAAATTCAATATTTAACTCTAAAAAATTGTTAGATTGGGTGAATCCAAGATATACATGCATATTGTATAATTTCTACATGGTATCGGAGCACAGGAAATTGTAGAAGTGAAGCAGGAGCTAAGTTTGTGACTGGATAGAATTCGAATTTGCAGAAAGACTTTCTTGGTGCTACAGCTGATTCGAGATCAAAATGGCTTTCAATGGCTTGAGGTTAGATTATGCACTCAAGGGTAGCTCAAACTAAATTTATTGGAAGGACAGGATGGAGGCAGTACTCGAAGACAATGGCTTGAAGGAATTCATTGGCAATGATGTTCCTAAACCCGTTATGACAGATGCTGCCAATCTTAATGCATGGAAAAAGAAAGTGGAAAAGGCGCATTAGGGGAATTTTGAGGTCTAAAATGGGCCTCCTATGGAAATTATAAAATAATAGTGGAAATAATAAAATAAGATTTGATAACATCATCAAATTTTAGTGGGAAAAAAGAAAAAACTACTTTTTCAACTCATATTTTCAACTTATCTCCCAAATTTTTATTTAAATTTCTAGCAGGAGTACTCGTTGGATGAAAATTTTAATTCCTCATCCAAGGAGTACCCATGTTGCATACTTTTGATGGGTCCTGCTACACGAAAAATGAGAAATACATGCAAAATGTTATTGTAATCACATTTGTTTATGCATTTATCATTTTTCGTGTAGCAGGGTTCATCAAAAGTATGCAACATGGGTACTCCTTGGATGAGGAATTAAATTTTTCATCCAACGAGTACTCCCACTCGAAATTTGAGTAAAAACTTTGGGAGATAAGTTGAAAAACTAGTTTTATTATTTTATTATTTTTTAATTTTTTTACCCTTTTACTTAAAAAATGGTGAATCATCCCCCATGGTTGACATCATCATCTTGAATCCTATTGGTTCTTATAAAGTTTATTTTTGTCGTACATTTTTCTTAGGAGGCCCATTTTAGACCTCAAAATTCCCCTAATGAGGAGGATCTTGTTGGAGGGAGTACGAGACCACATTGTCTCAAGCCTCCATGGGAAAGCCGCACCATATGCTATGTGAAAGGCTTTGACTGATCTATTCCAAAGAAGCAGCGACCTTAGGTAATTGGCGCTCAAAGATAAACTCAGGAAGATCAAGAGGGAAAAGGGAAACACCATTCCAAATTATCTGACGAAGTTTGTCCAATGTCGGGATGAACTGGGGAGTATGGGAATAATATTCGTTGATGATGATTTTGTGATTTTGGCTCTCCTATAAATTCCTAAGAGTTGGCACAGTTATGAAGACACTGTTAATGAACAGGAAAAATTGCCAGATTGGGAACGACTATGGTCGAATTTGGTGCAGGAGGAGTTCAGACAGAACACCAAAGATGGCTCTTCATCAAAGCATGATTATGAAGAGGATTTTTCTTTTTTCTACCAAGGCGAAGAAGGGGCAGGGGAAAAAATTCCATTCTAAATCCAAGTCTAAAGGAAAGAAGAAGGACACGTACAAGGTGAAGTGTTTTCACTATCACGAACATGGGAATTTTGCTACTAATTGTCCACAAAAGAAGAAGAACAAGAAGTTTGTTGGATCTGCAGCTGGTGAGGCCCTTGCCTCACAATTTGAGCTTGAATTCTTCTTGATTTCATTCATGGTGTCAAGTGCATTGGGATCAGCGCTGTATTTGCACAGTGGCGCTTCCTTTCACAGGACGGGAGATAAGGAACTTTTCAGTGACTTGGAGGAGAAAGATCTTCATATGCATATCGGGATTGGTACCATTACCTTTCAGAGGGATTCAGGTAAACCTTTTTAATTAAAAGATTTAATGCATGTTCCAATTCTGAAGAAAAATTTGGTCTAATTCGCAATGTTGGAGGACATAGGCTATGACACTGTTTTTAGCGATGGAAAATATTTCCTATGACATAAAACAACGGGTCAAGCCAAGAGGATAGGGATTTGAGTTAAGAATTTGTACAAGCTAGAGGTAGATGGATGTGCTACCATGATGGGCAAGGCAGAAAAAGTGGTGAGCCAGGATGAGGGTGAATTATGGCACAGGAGATTGGGCCATCTTCATCATGGAGCCTTGAAAGTCATGCAGAAAATATCTACTGGACTTCCAATGGGAACACTTGCTCAGTTAGATCAGTGCAAAGGGTTTCACCATGGGGAAGTATGTAAAGTCCACCTTTAATGAGAAGGATAACCATGCTTCGGGGATCCTTGAGAGAGTTCACACAGACATGTGCGGACCATTCTCAGTTGCTTCAACAACAAAACATAGGTACTATGTAATCTTTGTTGATGATTTTTCTCGTAAATAATGGACCTTATTCATGCAGAAGAAAGATCAAACATTTTCTAAGTTATGTGAGTTTAAGGCATTGGTCGAGAAAGAGTCTGGGAATCAAGTGAAGACTCTTAGGAGCGATAATGGTGAAGAATAAATCTCTAACGAATTCAAGAAATTCTGCAACAAAGAAGGAATTCTTAGAGAACTCAAAGCACCTCATAACCCACAACAAAATAGGGTCGTGGAGAGGAAGAACATAATGATCGTGGGTGCAGCATGAGCAATGTTGCATGATCAGGGCCTACCAATGCATTTGTGGCGGGAAGCATGCAACGCTGCAGTTTATGTGTAGAACCGTTGTCCTCATAGAGTACTTGACATGAGTACACCTGAGGAGGCTTTCACTGGTAAGAAACCTGATGTTTCACACTTTAATATTTTTGGCTCATCTGTTTATGTGCATGTGACCAAGGATGCCAGGAAGAAGCTGGAACTGACTGCTGAAGATGGGATTTTTGTGGGGTACACAGAAACACCCCATAAGTATCGTGTGTATTTTGCAAACAGCAGAATGAATGTTGTGCGATGGGATATAAAATTTGATGAGGGGGAAGCCATGTAGTTGTCCCTTCACAGGGAGCTGGAATTTCATGCAGAGGAGGAACTACTGGTTCCCAAAAATGAGTCTCAAGATGTGGATCAGCCACATGAGGAGGTTCATGGAGTGGAGGAAGCCACTCATGCATATACATCCATCAGAAATGGTAGAAGGTGCACCACTGAAGCTCATACGCTGAGACTTGATGTTGCACAGAATGTAGGAGCCCCTACTTCATAGCGCAGACAAAGACAGTCTCCTGGCTGATTTACTGGATACATGGCTCTCGTGAGAAAATTTAATGTGACTAAACCATCTTCCTTTCAGGAAGAAGTGCAGCAGCCTACTTGGGTTGATGCAATGGTGGAGGAGTACGACTCCATTGGCAAAAAAAATGCATGGGAAATTGTCCCAAGACTGGTTGATAAATGAGTGGTAGGTTCGAGATGGATCTACAAGGTAAAGAAAGCTATTGATGGGAGTGTGGAGAAGTACAAGGCTAGATTTTTGGCTCGGGGCTTCTCACAGATCGAGGGGATAGACTATGATGAGACCTTTGCACCTGCCGCAAGGTACTCTTCCATAAGATCCATCCTTGCACTCTCAACGCAAATGGGATGGCGCATTCATCAAATGGATGTGAAAACTTTGTTTCTCAATGGGATCATTAAGGAAGAGGTGTAAATAGAGCAGCATGAAGGTTTCGAGATCTTCAACAATGAGTTGCATGTGTGCAAGCTCAAAAGATCATTGTATGGGCTGAAGCAAGCACCTCGTGCTTGGTACACTCGGATAGACATCTATTTCACCATACTAGGCTTCACCAAAAGTGAAGAATATGTAAACCTATACCGTATTGTGGTTGAGGGTAACCTATTGATCATTTTTCTTTATGTTGATGATTTAATTTTGATTGGTGATGAGAAGTTGATACACTCATGCAAGGAGGATCTTGCAAGGGAGATTGAAATGAAGGACATGGGACTCCATCATTATTTCCTTGGATTGGAAATATGGCAGCAGGATGGTAAAATTTTTGTGTCTCAAGGAAAGTATGCAAAGGAGATACTGGGTAAGTTTAACATGGAGAGCTGCAAACCCATGGATACTCCTCTTCCAAGAAACTAGAGGAAAGAGGATGCTACTTCTGGAGAGGTAGTGGATGCTATTGTCTATCGACAGTTAGTGGGTTCGCTAATGTATCTAGTGAACATGATACCAGACATTTGCTATATGGTTACCCAGCTGAATCAAGTTATGGTTAATCCTACCAAGCTCATTTGGAAGGAAGGGATGCATGTCCTAAGATACCTGACGGGCACATCAGAGTATGGTCTATGGTGCAGACAGACGGATGGAGTGAAGTTGCATGGCTTCATGGATATAGATTGTGCTGGTAGTCCATCGGACAGAAAGAGCAGATCAAGGGAGATCTTTAGCATTGGGTCAACAACAGTTTCCTGGTACAACAGGAAGCAACGATCCATGGCAATCAGTTCAACGGAAGAGGAATACATGGCAGCAATTCAATCTGCATGTGAGGCTATCTGGATGAGAAATATCTTGGTTGGTTTGTTTGGTTCTCAGATGGATCTGACTGTGATTCATTGTGATAATTAGAGATGCATTAAACTCTCGATTAATCCTATGTTTCATGATAGGTCCAAGCATATAGATTTCTGGTACCATCATCTCATAGATTGTGTGTAGACGAAAATCATGTTGCTTCAGTACATTCCCACGGAAGATCAGGATGAAGATATTCTGACGAAGGCACTCACTAGGAGAAAATTCGAATACCATAGAGATAGGATCGGGGTGAAGGATAATCCCTTTCTTGTTGAGAGAGAGTGTTGAGATTCAACAAGAAAAATTTTGGCACCCATGAACCTAGTGAAAATCAAGCACCTACACTAGGGTGGGGTCCACAGACTATTTTTAGGTGCATGTCTATTTCTATTATCCCTTAATTTAGCTGGACATTAAACTTAATATATTATCAATGTGGGCTTGGAATAGTTAGATAAAGGGAAAAAAACATGGCTCCAAGTAATTTCTAATTGGTTGGTCAGGAGACAAGAGTAATTCTAGTTGTAATAGAGTGATTCTAGTTGTAACAGTAGTACGAAGTGTAGTGGTGCATGAGTTCGTGGTAAGTTGTAAATAGTTTAATCTCAAATATGCTTAGCATCCCATGTTAGCTTGTAACTGAAGATACAAGTAGTGAGAGATCAAGTTAATTAAATATTAATTAATTGACATGCATTGATCTCACATGCAACTAAGAATTTAACTAATATTAGCTGAATTCATGTCAGATCCAGTGGAGACCCAGTTGAGTTCTAGGTGAAACAGAAGTTGAATATCAGTTGTGATATTATCCGCTTGCACATTTGCAAGTAAACACACATTGGATGTGCCCATGATAATTGTGCAGTCATGGCAGGTAGGATTGCATCAATTCAAGGATTGCATTCTGCAGGGATTTCGTAGTGAAGGAAGGTTGTCTGGAGATAGTAAATTGGCTAAGGAATTTGCCAATTTTTGTACGACAGTGTGAGACAATTAGTTGATGTAATGAGGGCTCTTGTGAGAAGTATTTTGCATGTAATTTTTTCATGATCCATGATATAATATACAATAGAATATAGTGGGGTTTTTAGCTATAAGATTTCCCCAGGAAATTATCTGTGTTGTGTGTGATTGATCATTCTTCATGTTCATGTGATTGGAAATTGTGTTTTTAATTCCACAAAGATTTGTAGAAGAGATTTAGTATTTAACTTTATAAAATTGTTAGATCGGGTGAATCCAAGATATACATTCATATTGTATAATTTCTACATGTGAATCAAACCTTCCTCCTAACAGGCTTGTAATAAAAACTGATAAAGTTCCTACGCAGTCGATTCCTGCTTCAGAAGAACCAGTGGTTCCCCTTAGAGCTTCACTAAAGCTAGCCATTGTAGCCACCCAACTATGTTTATGATAACCAACATAATCATCTAATGACTTATTTCACTGTTGAATACCACAATTTTGAAAATCACTAGAGTGTGAAGTTTTCTGAACCTCTGAGACTAAAAAATCATTCATCGTTCAATCCATTTCTTTTGCCTCCTTGCAAATGCTAATTTTTTCCCTTAATGTTTAATTATTCCTCTTAGTAAATTCAATTACTTAAAATCTCAGGGACAATTTTATATTCTTTTTCAATAGGAAAAGAAAGGCCTTAGATACCGACTATTATTAAAATGAACAAATCATGAAAGGGGGAGAAAATGACTCCTTGCAAAGGCTAATTGTTGCCCTTAATTTTTAATTTTTCCTGTTAGTAAAATAAATTACTTAAAATATTAGGGAAAATTATATCTTCTTTTTTAGGAGGAAAAGAAAGGCCTTACATCCCAACTATTGATCAAAGGAACAAACCATGAAAGGTGGAGAATTAGGAAGGTGAAATTATGAATGTTTCAATTATGAGGAAGGTGAAATTATCAATGTTCCAATTATGAGGAAGGTGAAATGTTCCAATGTATTATCAATTATGTTTTGGTCCTTATATGCTTGTTCAACATTCTTATATCTCTTTTTCCAATCCTCTCTAGCCCTGCAGTCTTCTTTTTAGAAAGTAGTTGAGTGCAAAGTCAGGAACTCATAACTTTTCAAAAACTACAATTTTAATGCCCACTAATTTTCGCACTCTTAACTTGTTCTCGCAAGATACATGTAAGTGCACATACCACGAGAACAAATCATATTCTCACCATATGTGGTGATCAAATATTTTCTACCTAAGGAATTCTTCCAAACCATAGACACTCCCTTTTACAATTTGACCAAAAATATTTTTACAAATTCATAAAATAGAAATATATTTTTGGATATGCCTGAACTTTTGTCCTCCACATAACATCCTTTTTTTCATTTATATAGTTGCTACTACTTTCCAAAACTATGTTATTTTCCCCATGACATGGGTAATACTTTGATGTGAATGTATTCAATTTTGGTTCATAAACATTATAGTTTGAGCAAATTCCAAAACGATGACACCCTAATCATAAGTGCATAGCTAAAATTGAAAAACGAAATATGGATGAAAGAAGTCCATCCTATTGGAGAAAGCAGAAGCTAGGCACCAGATAAGATATTTTAACAGTGTCTAACAAATGACCACAAAGTAGGTTAATGACACTAAGAGTTACATATAAATCAAACACTATGGGACTTAAAAATTCATAATAAATGGTTGAATATAATTAAAACGATTAAATTGGAATCTACATATAAGGTAATTGTGAACTTTTTCAATTCTTATATAAGATAATATAATTTTACTAATGTCTAACCAATGACCACAAAATAGGGAAATGGGAATTAAGAGTACAACGAGCATGAATACAATGTGGGAATACTCCTAGAAAGTGCCAAAAATAATACAAAGCAAGAAAACAATGTAAGTATAACATAAGAGCATATGTATAGTAGAAAAAATATATGTGGGAACCAAGAAAAAGATCAGCCTTCAGATATCTATATGAATTTTGAAATGCTACAACCTTTACACCTAAGATTATTTTTGTTGAAAAGGATATCATGTGAAACATGATATTTCTATAATTCTTGATCTAAATATATATTTCTGAGATCAAATGACCAGATTGATTTTCCAATATTTTCCCAATCTACAACTTGGAATCAATGGCCATGGATTGTTCTAGGATAACCTAAATATTTTCGTCAAACCAATATTAAAGCCTCTAACGGTTTCTGAATTATCTATAGACCCTGGTTGGAAAACCCTAATTGGAAAAATGGTGGCATGGTAACCTAATAGAGTACATTATATGATGACATGCAAAGAACAAGGTCTTAAAAAAAGAACATTTTCTTAATACACAATAATGCACACTCCTTGCAAGTAATACATACCAATTGTACAAACTCATTCCCATGGAAAATTACACCACTAACCATTACTTTATCTATTGTGTTATCATTTATAGACCAAGAACAAAACCATAAAAAACATAAGATGCAATTTAATAAGTAAAAAAACAACGATTACCTTTGTATTAACTCCATAAATTATGATTGCAATTCCTCATTCCTCAACCTTTGGAATCTATTTGAAACTGAGTCAATTGTCTCAATGGAAACCATGACTCTTGAGTCTTGAGTGAAGATATTTTATTGTAACCCTTGTCTTATCAATCACTTCAAAATATTCTCACTTGGATTCCTCATGGCTTAATTGAAGACACTTCTTTTCATACACTCTTCTTATGTCATCTCTTGCCTGAAAAATCAGGTGTTAACAAACATGAAAGTAAAATGGGGAAAACACACCTCATCTATCAACAATGTAAACTTTGAAATGGGAATTATAAACTGAAAACGGGAACTCTAGCCAAAAAACCCCCAAAAAACATGAAAAATGACCCAAAAATGAAAAGTGTGTATTCCAAAAGAGGTTTTATCTTTTCAAGTTTAATTTACAACATTTTTTAAAAATGGCAGTAAAACCAATTTTCTTGTGCCAAATAACTAAATAAAAAAATACAAAAATGTTGTTGCTAGAATACTTTTTAAAAATGGCAGTAAAACTAACTTTCTTGTGCCAAATAAATAAATTAAAAAACAGAAAAATGTTTTTCCTAGAATACTATTTTTATTTTCTAGGTACACTTTCAACATTGTTTTAGTAATGACGTTAAATATAAAATAACAGGATTTTAAACACATTAAAATTCCAACAATTTTTGTCCATGTTGTTTAACATATAATATCATGACACTAAAAATACCTATAATTCTAATGGTTTTGAACCATAATGTTAAAGATAAAATTAAAAAAAAAAATTAAAAAAAAATTAAAAATAAAAAAAATAAAAATAAAAATAAAAAAATTCACAATTTTTCACCCATAGAATTAAAAAATAGTAAGTTTTCAACATATTTCAACCATGACAGTATGAAAATTTTATATGACTAAAATAACCCAATGAAACCTACATTATTTCTCTAAGTTATTGTTGCATTGTGAATATTTTAAACAAATGAATCCATCAAAATTAAATCATATAATAAAACAAACATTAAAATGACTCATAACTTCATGTAAGATCATACTGAAGATAAAATATCATTTTCATTGCTCAATGAAAACATCATTTATATAAATTATCTTACACAATTATTCAAAATCACTCATATTTTCTTGCACACCATCAAAATTCAGGACTTCCAATGAATGACTGGATGCAGATGAAGATGTTCCATATTCGTCTCTATCATCAACTAGCGCCCCATCTAAGTCAACATGCATGCCCACCACTTGAGGTTTCAAAAGTCTTCTAGATCTACGACTAGTTCATCAAACTCCCATCCCAACATTGTTTCTTCTGGTAGCAAACTCTTCATAATCTCTATCGTTCTTGAGTGAAGAATTCCTCTCTTTGTTATATTGATGTCATAAACAGGTATGTCAACTTCCTCCAATTTTAAGAGTTCTATGCGGCTACGATTTATATGTGTACCCTTTCTTTTTTTCTTTCCACTAATTTTTTTATCAACTACAATCTCTCGCTTGTACACATTATTGAATGGGTGTGTGTTTGTGGCATACCAATGTACTTCAACACCTGTAACATCTTCATTTTTTTGTAATGAAATTTATAGCCTTGGCAACCCAGAATGGATATCCATCTGCATCTCCATCTGTTAGCACTGTGATCATGAAACCCTCCTTAATACCTTGTACTAAACCACTGTAAAGGTCTTCCATGGTTTCATGTTTTTCACGAGATCTTACGGAACTAGTACATGTTTCTCTTTCCTCCACCTCTGTAGAATTAACCAGCCTAGATCCATCTTAACTCCGGATCTATCATGCGCGAAGAGGGATCAAATCTCTCGAGGTGCAAACCTCTTTTTTGAGTGCAAATATAAATAAACCATACCTCTGGTTTATTTATATTTTTATTTATTTACCATACCTCTTTTATTTACTATGGTATTTGTCCCATATGCTTGTTATATAATTAGATTTTTATTTATAATAATATTTGATATATTTTTATTTATCTACCTTACCTCTTTATACCTCTTTTATATTTATTTATTCACCATACCTATTTATATCTATTTTATATTTATTTATTTATCATACCTCTTTATACCTTTTTTGTATTTATTTATTTACCATACTTATTTTATAAATATGATATTTGACCCATGGTATTTATCCCATGGTATCAATATTAATTTGTACCATGGTATTCATCCCATAGGCTTCATCTAAATAAAGCCTCGTTTTTGAGCTTTTTTAAATATAAAAAGGTTTATGGAGTAAATATAAAAAGAATTTTTTATTTGGTTACCATACATATAGTTTATATATATTTTTATTTATTCACCATAGCTCTGGAGTACCTATAAAAATAGGTTTTATTTATTTACCATACCTCCAATTTATTTAAATTTTGAAATATTGCAATTTTGATGGGGAAATATTTATATCTTTAAATATTTTAATTTATCCATAGAACATTGGTTTTATTTTGAAGATTCATTTTACAAATATTTAATTAAAAGAAATATTAAAAAAATTTGGATTTTGATTGTTTTTGTTGAATTACTTCTTTTCCTTTGATTTAGGAAATGGTATTGACTTTATTAAAGAGTAAAGATGTTTAAAATTTTACTTAATTTGGAAATTCAATGTGGTATTTTTTTTGTTAAAGGTAAATTTATGATCCATTCAAATTCACGTATGTAATAAAGAAATTATTAAATGGGTGAGATAATTTACTATCCATTCATTTGGAAATTCAATGTGGTAATTTTTTTGTTAAAGGTAAATTTATGATCCATTCAAATTCACGTATATAATAAAGCAATTATTAAATGGGTGAGATAATTTAATATCCATTCAAATTATATAAATAATACATAGTTGTATTTTAATAATTAATCTGAGCCCATTAATAAGTTAAAAATCTATATATAATCTAAATATTCAAGTTATATAAAATTAAATATTAGGTTAATGCTTTGGCAGACACTAGCAAAAATAAAATTCATTTTTTTTTTAGGACGTGACATACTTAACATCGAGGTCCTACTGGGTTGTAGATTGTGCCTCTCAACGCAATATTACCTTGACATTGTTGTTGTTCAACAATGTTTGTTTCCTCATGTTCATTTAACACATTTTGTGTTCAAATAAATGGAGTCTTCAAAATCATATCTTCATTTGCTGATATTTAAAGCATATCACTCTGATCATTGAAAAAGGACTCCCACCAAACTAAATCAACAACGTCAAAGTACTCATATGTATATATAATATATTTTTAATTTCTTCCAGGAATTCAAAATAATATATATCTCTATTCTGCCTCTATGCATTATGAACTTCAGTAACTAATTGTAATAACAATATATTTGACAGAAATATTGGATGATCTGGAATGAACTTCAAAAATGTCGAACCTGGTGACGACGCCCATTCTGCAGTAGTTGAATACTTCTTTCCCCATAAGTGTTTTCCCATCAATTTTTTT
This sequence comes from Pinus albicaulis, assembly GCA_034641835.2. Lineage (NCBI taxonomy): Eukaryota > Viridiplantae > Streptophyta > Pinopsida > Pinales > Pinaceae > Pinus > Pinus albicaulis. The sequence goes on from CM076570.1 coordinate 929,641,501, forward strand.
GATATGAAATTGATGTTGGAAGTTAATGTCATTAAGTTTTTCAATGCATTGTTTTTCACTATGCGATCCCAAAATAAGCCTTCACATGTAAACAGTTTCTTATAACACATGAAAAAAAAGCTCTGGCATATATGATTTCTTAATACATTCAATTAATTATGAAAAATATCCCAACATCCTTCCTCCTCAATGTTACTGAAAAATGACTAAACATCTGATCAATATGGTAGTGAGTGTGCCCAACAAGAGGGAAACTAGCCTTTACCTTATGAAAAATTCTCAATTCAACTAGAATTTTCAAACCCGCATAAGTTTACTAGAAAATACCATCAGTTGTGTTGGTAGGTTCATTGAGAATACCATAGAAAATCAATTCAATAATTTTTGTTTTCTGAAAAATAAAAAAATAAAAATCACATGATCTAAGGGGGGCGCCTGCTAGAACCCCGCACGACCCAACCCGACCCGAACGCATGACCCGACCCCCCCGAGCACATGATCCGACCCGACCTGCCCAAACGCACGACCCGACCAAACTAAGTGCATGACCAGACCCAAGTTGCCCCAATGCACGACACAACCCACAGGGGTGATTCTCAGAATCAGCTCCCATTGGCTAGGTCATGCGTTCAGGAAGGTCATGTTGGGTCATGCACTCAGGCGGGTCGGGTCATGCTTTCGGATCAAGTCATGTTGTGCAAGGCTCCGGTGGGCACCCCCCTGTGGGAGTTCCTACCCAACGCCAATAGGAGGACACCCACCTGAGTTTGGCGTTGAATCGGGTTTGGGCGGGTGCCCCCCTATGGGCTTCTCTACCCATAGCACTGTGATGTGTGTCATTGTCCTATGGGTGGCATGCCCACAAGGGGTGCCCACCTGAGCCCTATGAGCTTGGGTGGGTTCTCCCCTGTGGGCCCTCCCATAGCAAAATGGTGTGACACGTCGTTCTGTTGTGGGAAGGCATGTCCACAGGGGGCTGCCCACCCGAGCCTGCAGTGCCATGCTGAGGGGCTCGGGTGGGTGCCCCCCTGTGGGCTTGCTCACCTGTAGCACAACAACACCTATTGTGTTGTGTGGGGACACACCCATAAGGTGGAACCCACCTGAGCCTGCAGTGCCATGACACGGGACTTGGGCGAGTTCCCCCCTGTGGGTGTGTTAGCCTGCAGCACAACGACACATGCCACTATGTTACGAGCAGGCATGCACACAGGGGGGCACCCACCTGAGCCCCGCATGATTCAACCTGACCCGAAATCACAACCCAAACACATGACCCAAACTGACCCCCCCCCCCCGAACACACGACCAGAACCTCCCAAACACAGAACACGACTCGACTTGCTCGAATGCACGACCTAACTCACCCAAGTGCATGACCCAACCAGACCCAACCCGCGTGAACGCACGACCCGACAGAAGGGGGGACAATTCTAGAAGTGGTGTTGTTTGGATGGGAACCACGAGGCTCAGGCGAGCCCACCCGCAGCATAGTGGTGTGTACGTTCGAGCAGGTCAATTCATGCACTCGGGCAGGTTGGGTCGAGTCGCGCGGGGCATGACTCGACCCCCTCGAATGCATCACCCGACGTACCCAAACACGTGACTAGACCCTCTGAGCGCACGACCTGACCTGACCCGACCCGACTCGGCCGAACATACAACCTAAACAAGGGGGTGCTCGGCCCCCCTGCCTGGGAGGGGATCAATTCTAAGAATAAGCCCCCCTGCTTGGCACAGGGGAAGATTCTCAGAATCTTCCCCCTGCCAGGCACAAGGGTTGATTCTCAGAATCGTACCCCTGGGTCAGGTCGGGCATTGAGGCAGGTCAATTCGGGTCATGCATCCGGGTGGGTCAGGTCATGTCGTCCATTCGGGCGGGTCAATTCATGTCGTGTTTTCAGGTGGTTTAGGTCATGCGTTTAGGGGGGGGGGGGGGTGTTTAGCTACCTGACAAGGGGTTTGATTATTAGAATCAGCCCCCTAGTCAAAGGGGTCGATTCTTAGAATCGACCCCATCACTAGTAGGGAGGCTAATTCTCATAATCGGCTTCGCTTCCATGCAAGGGGATAAATTCTCACAATCATCCCCCCTAGGTCGGGTCGTGCTTTCGGGTGGGCTGAGCCGAGTTGTGCACTCGGGCAGGTCGGGTCATGCATTTGGATGAGTTTGGTCGTGTCATGCGTTCAAGTGAGTCAAGTTGTGTGTTGAGAGGGTTGGTCTTCCAAGCAGGGGGGTCTATTTGTTTAGGTGGGAGTTGCGGGTCTCGGGCGAGAACCCTCTTGTGGGCATGCTTTCCCATAGCACATCGGCATGTGCATTCGAGTGGGTGGGGTCACGGGCTCGGGCGGGTAGGGTCATACATTCAGTAGGTCTGGTCAGGCAGGGTCGTACGTTCGGGTCAGTGCGAGTCATGCAGGGCTCAAGCGGGCACCCCCAAAAGCACGACCCGACCCGAACCATCCGAACGCACGACTTAACCCGACCAAAGGGGGATGATTTCCAAAATCATCCCCCCTACTTGGCCTAACCACCCAGAACGCACGACCCAACCCACCTACATGTGCGACATGACCCAACCCGATTCGCCCGAATGCACGACCTGACCCGAACAAGGGGGCCTGGTTCTAAGAATCGACCCCCTACCAGGAAAGATTCCTGATTCTAAATTCCCCCTCCCCCCTGCTAGGCAGCCCAACCCTCCTGAATGCACGAGCAGACACATTGAAACATAGAACATGACCCGACTCGCACGAATGCACGACATGACCCGGCTTGCTTCAACGCATGACATGGCCCAGTTCGCCCGAACGCATGACCAGACCTGCTTGAGCGCACGACCTGACCTGACTTGCCCAAACACAAAACTCGACCTTAGGAGGTCGATTCTATGCCAGGTAACTCGACCCGCCCGAATGCACGACCTGACATGACCCGCCTGAACGCACGACCCAACCCAGGAGGGGCGATTCTCATAATTGTCCCCATGCCTGCCAGGGGAGACGATTATGAGAATTCCCCCCCTGCATACTAGGGGGACAATTTTGAGAATCGCCCCCTACCTTCCTGGGGGCCGATTCTCAAAATCATCCCTCCTTCTTCGGAGGTGTTTGATTCTCATAATCGACCCCCCTCCTAGAGAGGTGGAAGATTCTGAGAATCGCCCCCCCATGTTTGTCGTGGGGGTTGATTATCATAATTGACCCCCCTCGTTCGGGTCATACGTTCAAGCGGGTCGGGTCAGGCCATGCGTTTTTTCAAGCCGGTTAGGACGAGTCATGCATTCGAGCAGGTCGGGTTGTGCCGTGCATTCGGGAAGGTAGGGTGGTATGTTAGAGGCATGTGTCGCTATGCTGCAGGTGGGTACACCCACACGAGCCCACCTACTCGAGCCCCTTTGGACTCGACCTAGACCGAACACACGACCTGAATGTGTGACCTCACCCAACCCATTCGAATGCACGACCCAACTCGCCCGAATGCACAACCTGACTTGCCCCAATGCAAGACCCAACTTTTCCCAACGCACGACCCAACCCGACCCGCCCGAACACACGACTTGACTCGGGGAGGTATTTTCTAAGAATTAGGACCCTAGGCAGGTAGGGGCCCCGATTCTGAGAATCAAACCTCTACTAGGGAGAGGGGGTAATTCCCTCCTTGAAAAAGGGGCGATTCTCAGAATCGCCCCCCCTTCCTCAAAGGGGGGTGATTCTAAGAATCGGTCCCTTGCGAGGAAGGGGGGAGATTCTAAGAATCATGCCCCCTGAGTCGGGTCGTGTGTTCATGCAGGTCGGGTTGTGTGTTCACAGGGGTTAGGCTACCCAACAGGAGGGCCGATTTGTTTGGGGGGGTTGATTCTCATAATCGCCCTCCTGGTAGGCAGGGGTTGTCGATTCTAAGAATCGCCCCCTTGTAGGTAGGCAGGCGGTTCGATTCTCAGAATCGACCCCCTAGGTCTATTTGTGTGTTTGGGTGGGTTAGGTCAGGTCATGCGCTCGGGCAGGTTGGGTCATGCGTTCGGGTGGATCGGGTCATGTCGTGCATTCATGGGGTCGGGCTGCCTGGCAGGGGGTACGATTTTTTTGGGTGGGCACCCCCTTGTGGGCATGCCCGCTAGCAGCACAATGATATGTGCGTTTGAATAGGTTGGGTCATGCACTCAAGCGGGTCGGGTCATGCATTCAAGCGAGTCAGGTATGGTCGTTTGTTCCGGTCATGTCAACTCGTGCGGGGCTCGGGTGGGCGCCCCCTAAATGCACGACCCGACTCGAACCCCCCCCCCCCCCGAACGCATGACCCGACCCACCCAAATGCACGACACAACCTGCCTGAGCGCACAATATTACCTGACCCACCTGAATGCATGTCCCGACCTAGGGGAGTCGATTCTTAGAATCGGTCACTTGTCACGCAGCCTAAGCTGCCCCGAATGCATGACCTAACCCGCTCGAACACATGACATGACCCAACCGGCTTGAATGTATGACCTGACCCGCTCGAGTGGAAGACACGAATCGACCCACCCGAATGCATGACATGACCCAATCAACTTGAACGTACGACCTGACCCGCTCGATTTCAAGACACAAACTGACCCACCCGAACACACGCCCCTACCCAGGGGGGCGATTCCGAGAACCACGCCCCTTGGGTCGAGTCATGTGTTCGGGTTGGGTTGGGTCGTGTGTACGAGCGGGTTGGATCATGTCGTGTGTTCGAGGCGTGTGTTATTGTGCTGCAGGCGGGCACACATACAGGGGGCACCTGCTCGAGCCCCACACAACCCGACCTGACACGAACGCATGACCCGAATGACCCAAACACACAACTCGAACCCCCCAAATCCATGACCAGACCTGCTCAAATGCACGACATGACCTGAAGCGCCCAAATACACGACCTGACTCGCCCAAGCTCACAACCTGACCCGACCCGCCCGAATGCATAACCAAACTAGGGGGCTTGATTATGATTCTGAGAATCAGCCCCCCTACCTAGTAGGGGGTGATTTTCATAATCAACCCCCCTTCCAATAATGTTGCCAAGTAGCGGGGACTAATCTCAGAATCATCCCCCTACATCGGGTCGTCATGGGTGCAAATTCTCGGAATCGTCCCCATGGGTTCGGTCGTGCGTTCAAGAGATTCGAGTTAGGTCTTGCGCTCTACCAGTTCGAGTCGTACATTTGGGTAGGTCAAGTCATGTTGTGTGTTTGGACGAGTTGGGTCATCTATTCGGGGGGGGGCAGGCTTCCTGGGAGGGGGGAAATTCAAAGAATCAACCCCCTTAGGTCGGGTCATGCGTTCAAGCAGGTCAAGTCGGGTCATGCGCTCCGGCAACTCAAGTCGTGCATTAGTGCAGGTCAGGTCAAGTCATGCATTAGGGTGGGTGGGGTGCCCACCTGAGCCCCGCACAACCCGACCCGACCGGAACACACGACCTGACCCTGACCTGCCTGAACGCACAACTTGACCCCACCCACTCGGACGCATGACCTGACACTGACTCGCCCGAGCGCACGAACCGACCCGACTCGTCCGAACACACATCCTAAACACATGATCTGAGTCTGACCCACCCGAACAGATGACCCAACCCGACCCGCCCGAATGCACGACCCGAATGCATGACATGACCCCAACCCACTCGAACACATGACCCGACGCAACCCACCCAGACGCACGACCTGACCTACAATTGGCCCCATAGACTGTACCATAGATTGTTTTTATACCATAGACTGTTATTTTATGTTTACTGTTTGTATTATGTGATTTTGACTTTATATTTTATGTGAATCATTTAATTTTGGAAAAAATTGTCATTATTATTAATATTTGACATAAAATTCATAAAAAATGCTAATTTTTATACTTTGTTTTGTTGATTTTTTCCTATAAAAATGGTTTATTTGACATGTCATTTTTAGCAAAAAAATCTCAAAATGTGTATTTTTTTGTTATATTTATTTTGAAAATGTGTATTTTGATGTCAATTGTTAAACAAATATTTTTTTTTAGTGAAAATTATTTCATGTACAATAAAATATTATCTAACAATATATAATTATATAGAAGATCAAAACTATACAATTTTGACATTTTTTTAACACTGGAAAAAATCAAAGATCTCACTACAAAAACAAAAACAAAAACAAAACAAAAAAAACAGAAATGAAAAACACTTAAACAAAATATGTTAGGGAAGAAGAAGAAGACGAGTACTTCAAAAATTGTTGAATTTAGAAAATAATTATTAGCACTTAATACATTAGAAATTTTAAAGTAAAAAATATGTCTTCTAAAAAAGGGGGATGATGGTGGCATCAACACTTTTCAAAATCAACATAAAAATCAATAAAAAATTAAAAATAATGTTTATACTTGGTACATAAGAAAATTTAAACTGTCAAAAACATGTTGAAAAAAATCTAAGAGTATTTTGAATGAACACTTTTCAAAATTAGATTATTTTTTTCTACCTAAAAAAGCGGGTACTCATTTCTGTTCTGCTTTCAAATTTTACATTGTTATCAATGGCGAGAACATTATCACCATTTGCAATGCGCCAATTAAATGTACAATTTCGGAAATTTTTTAAAAATATGAGTGACTAGTACACTTTTCCAAATTGATTCATTTTGACATTTTAGAGATAATCTCACCATGAACAATGTATCATTAAGAGTGTGTAATTAGCATATAAACATTCCTATTCCAAGGATATTTAGAACACCTATTAAAAATTATTCAAATAAAATTTTAGAGTGATCATTTATGCTTAACATAAATGACCACAACATTATCACCATTTGCAACATGTGCTAATTAAATGTACAATTTAAGAGATGTTTAAAAATCATGCGCACATTAAAAGGATGTACAATTTAGGAGACGTTTAAAAATCATGTAAAAATTAAAAGGATATATGTACCATTATTTTATATTAGCCTATAGATCATGAAAAAACATTTAACTTTAGAAAAAAAAATTTGATAATAGAAATGGATTTAGAATAAGATTAGCATATATAAATATTTTTTGTGAAGCATTAAGAGTGATAGAAATGTTACCTATTATTTGATGAGAACTTGTATTTCAAAGTATGGCAAAAGGGAATGACACTTTCCTTGAATAGAGAGAAAACTCAAAAGAATAAATAGAAGGCCAGTATCTCATACCATGGGTTTAGATAAAACCATGGGCCAATTCCATGTACAACCAAAAAATGTGAGAAAACCACTAGAAATAATAAAAATTTAATGTACTTTCCTCAAAAATCCCACTAACACCATACTTGTGAGCACAAATAGTCAATTTTATGGAATTGTAGATTGGTCAATTTCACCTGATTTCCAAAATATTTCTCGTAGATAGTGGCTTATGCATCCTCCAAATGTTGGTAACTGTTTTTTTGTACGCGTCTCATTGATTATGTGGAATTTTAATTATTATCTCTTTTCAACACTATTCTGTCTCTTTTTGTTTTCTCAACCATGTTGATTTTTAATAAATTTTCATAAAAAAATAGATATCCTCTAAAATTTGAAAGCGGCTTCATAGAGGTGGTGCCATAGGCAATATGAACCAAGAGTACATAAGATACTTTTATGCAAAGGTTATAGACTATATATGTAAAAAATAACTTGGTGGTATATTAGCGTAAATTCTTAACGCATGTGTATGAAAATAGATCACTTTAGTTGTTTGTGAAAAACATTCCTAACAACAAATATGGCTTCTTAAATTATTTAAATCTGAAATCGATAGTTAAAACAAATGATGTTATGAAACCAGCTCCAAAAATACAAAAAAAGAGAGATCAAAGCCTTAGAAATAATCCACTTCAAGGGGGCAACCTCCTTTACATTACATAAATGAACAATTCCTGGATGATACAAATGAAAAAACCTCCTTCTATATATAGGAGTCCATGGGGCCACAATATAATCCTAGTCGACCTAACAATAATAACAATATTGGGGTTACAGGGGTACAACAATAACAATAATGGGGTTACACTAATAACAATAAGGGACTATACTAGTAATATAGGGACCTAACATGCCCCTCCCCTTCAAAAAAGCATTGTCTTCGATGCTTGAGTAGCTCTGGGTGCTTCTGTATAAAATTATCATCCTCCCATGTAGAATATTCAGTGGGTAAGTTCTTCCATTTGATTAGATACTCTGAAATTGATCGATTTCGTAGCTGTCGAGTTCTTGTTTCCGTGACTGTTTTAGGTTCCAATATGATTTTTCCTTCCTCATCAAGTTTTGTCAATATTGTTTGAATTGGAATTTTGTCCCCTATAACCTTCTTAAAGCATGAAAAATGGAAAACTGGATGCACTCGCGAAGAACTTAGTACCAATATTTTGCAACACTTTGTAAGGACCATAGTACTTTGGCAATAATTTATTATCCTTCTTAGCTTGCTTGAGGGACATTTTTTTGTATGGTTGTAGCTGTAAAAATACCTAGTCTCCTACATCAAAACTTTTCTTACTAGGATGTTGATCCGCCTCTTGTTTCATTCGATTTTGCGCCAAATTTAGGTTATCCTTTAAGAATTGGAGAACTTCTTGATGATGCTCGATGTGATATTCCACTACTTGAACCTTAGAATTTTCTATTAAATAAGATGTGATGGACGGTGGATGATATCCATAAAGTGCCATAAATGGGGTCATTTTTTCTGCAGTATGGAAGGAAGTGTTATACCACCATTCAGCGAGAGGTAACCACTTGACCCATTGTGCTTTCTTATCAGATACAAAACAACGAAGATATCCTTCCAAACATTTATTCACTATCTCAGTTTGACCATCGGATTGAGGTTTATAAGATGAGTTATGAGCTAATTGAGTACCCAAACAAGAAAATAATTCTGTCCAAATATTTCCAGTAAAAATGGGATCTCTGTCCCTTAAAATAATCTTTGGGTTTCCATGTAGCTTTTGAATTGTTTCCATAAATGCAGTAGCAATTGTACTTGCTTTAAAGGGATGAGATAATGCACAAAAGTGTACATACTTGGTAAGTCTATCAACTACCACCACGATGACACTCTTTCCTTCAGACTTAGGTAAACCTATGATAAAATCCATTGAAATCTCCTCCCAACGTTGAATTTGAATGGATAAAGGTTGTAGAAGACTTAGGGTCTTAATTATCTCAACTTTATTTTGTTGGCAAACTAAACATTCCACTATAAACTTTTGAATATCAGATTTAAGGCCACCCCAAAAAAAATCTTTCTTCACCATGTGGTAAGTTTTTAAAAATCCCGAGTGTCCTCCAGGGAAAATTTTAGGGGCTAATATTCACAGGTGGGCTAATTTTTCATGCTTTTTCCAAAAAAAATATTCACCAATTTCTAGTTTTTTTTTTTAAATTGATTCGCCCAAATTTTATAGTATAAAATTATTTTACCCTAAAATTCGCCAAAATTTTGTATATACTAATATAAAATGATTATAAAACTAAATATTTTTACAAAAGACATAATTTTTTTTACAATTTACATATTGGGGAGTACTAAGATTCGCCAAGGTTTCTAAACTTTAAGATAAATGTCAATCCTTAAAATTTTCCCTAGTGTCCTCCTAAGGCGAAGTGTGCAATTCCAAAAGAATATTTTGTTTTAATTGGGAATTATAAGCGATTCTTGTACCATAAAGAATCATTTTTCCAACTAAATGTATCATATGTACTAGGATCTTGCCGCAAATTTTGAATGAGTGTCCACACCTCTTCATCCTTCTTCCATTAATCCCTTTCTCCTTAAGGTCCAATTTGTCAGAAATTAGAAATGGCACAAAGAAATGCTTCCACCTATTCATTCTTTCTTGAGAGTGCATCTGCAACAACATTAAGCTTTCATTTTTTGTAGATTATTTCAAAGTCATAACCCAACATCTTTGTGACCCATTTTTGCTGCTCTTCTGAAGATAGTCTTTGTTCCAAAAGTGTTTAAGACTATCATGATCAGTTTTTACCTTGAAGTGTCTTCCCATTAGGTAAGTTCTCCATTTCTTTAGTGCATGCAGTATTGCTAACATTTCCTTCTCGTAAATAGGTTTCTGTAAATACTTTCCTTTGATTGGACGACTTTAAAAAGAAATGGGTCTTCCTTCTTGCATTAAAACAACACCAATTCCATTTCCTGAGGCATCACATTCCACAATAAATATTTTTGTGAAGTCTGGCGTAGCTAAGACTGGTGCTAGGCACATTGCCTCTTTAAGATGTTCAAAGGCCTTAGTTGCTTTAGGAGTCCATGAAAATGCATCTTTCTTCAATAATGTTGTTATAGGTGTTGCTATTCTCCCATAATTCTTAACAAACTTGCGATAATACCCTGTTAACCCGAGAAATCCTTGAAACTTCTTTATGGTTGTGGGGACTTTCCATTCCTTAATGGCTTTAATTTTGTTAGGGTCTACCTTAACACCCTCGTGAGATACAATATGACCCAGATATTCCACCTTTTGTACTCCAAAGAAACATTTGGATGTTTTTGCATATAATTGTTTCTCCTGCAATAGTTTGAGCACCCTGTCAACATGTTGAACATGGTCCTTCCAAGACCTGTTGTAGATTAGTATATCATCAAAAAATACTAGCACAAATTTTCTAAGGAAGGGTTTGAAAATGGAATTCATCAACCCTTGAAATGTAGAAGGTGCATTGGTAAGGCCAAAAGGCATGACCAAAAATTCATAATGACCCTCATGAGTTTGAAATGTTGTCTTTGGAATATCTTCAGTCTTCATTCTAATTTGATGATATCCTGAACGAAGATCCAACTTGGTAAAATAAATTTCTCCATGTAATTCATCCAATAATTCACCAATCACAGGAATGGGAAATTTATCTTTAATGGTGAGCTTATTGAGCTCCCTATAATCCGGACACATTCGCCATGATCCATCCTTCTTGTGTACCAATACTACAGGAGAAGAGAAATAACTTTGACTAGGTTGAATTATACCCGCCTCTAACATTTTGTAATCATACGTTCAATTTCGCTCTTTTGGAAGTAAGGATATCTATAAGGCCTGATGTTTGGAGGAACACTTCCTGGAATCAAATGAATAGCATGATCATGATCACGAATAGGTGGGAGTCCTTTGGGAGTTTTAAACACCTTGGAATGATTGTCCAAGACTTGTTGGAGATCTGCAGAAATAGATGATTTTGATGTTGGAACTTCTAGTGAGCATAATTGTGCAATTACGCCTCGTTGTTCTTTCTTTAGAAGCTTTTTCATGACATTAGAGCTTATTATCTTTCCTGGCTTCCCTATGATACCCCGTAATTCGATTTCGTTTCCTTCCGAAAAAAATTTCAAGAAAAGTTCTTGAAAATTAAAAGCTACCGTCCCCAAAGATTGTAACCATTGTACTCCTAGTACAACATCAAGACATCCCATTGGAATTTTGGAAATGTTAGGTCTCTATATTACTAGTATAGTCCCTTATTATTGTTAGCGAAACCCCTTATTGTTATTATTGTACCCTTGTAACCCCCATATTGTTATTATTGTGCGCTTAAATTATTATTGTTAGGTCGGCTAAGATTACATTGTGGCCCCATGGAATCTTATATATAGAAAGGAGGTTTTTTAATTTGTATCATCCAAGAATTGTTCATTCATGTAATGTATTGGAGGTTTCCCCCTCGAAGTGGCTTATTTCTAAGGCGTTGATATCTCTTTTCTTCTATTTTTGGAGCTGATTTCACAACATTTGGTATCAGAGCTTTGGATTCTAGGGTTTCGCTGCTCCAAATAGGTCATCGTGGAATTTTCGTTTATAAAAAATTTTCTACGATGGCTCAAATTGAAATTTTAGAGTGCGAAGCTAAAATCCTAAGGAAAATCTTCGTAACATTTTCGTAGATATGATCTGCAAGTTAGGTCATTTCGCAGGCTCCTGAATTTAACCTAAACAGGTCATCGTGATATTTTCGTAATAAATTTTTTTTTTGGGAAGTTTCAGAAGCTGAAATTTTTAGAGCATGAAGCCACAATCTTGAAGAACATCTTTGCAAAATTTCAGATATTGGTTCGCAATATTTTTGGAGATATGATTTGTGGAAGTTAGGGCTTTTTGAGGCTTCTCAATTTCATCTCAAAGAGGTGATCGTGGGAAAATATTCATATCTCTCTCTCTGAGTATCGGATTGGAATGCTATAAAAAGTGGCCACAAGTACACGGATTTTAGTTTTCGGTCTATCAATTTCAGAGCCAAAGAAGGAAAAAGTGACATGTGGCAAGTCGTACAAATTCGCTCTACTGAACTAGTCCATAATTGGGTCATTGTGGGAGACTGAACATAACTTTTCCTTGAAGAATCCAATTTAGGTCAGACCTGTGACATTTGAAAGAAGCTTTAGAGGGATACTACAAGGCCTAATTTCAGATATTGATTATCCGTATCACATACAATACCCATAAGTTCTGAGATACCAAATGGTGGCTAAGTTTGTTTACAAGCCTTCAAGAGATTTATTTCCCCTAAAAATCCATCATCTTTGAAGTCTTATGATGATTCTTTGTCCCTTTGGATTAATCTCCATTGCTGTTTCTACAAGGGCATGCCCGAAACCCTGCTAGATCTATCAAAGAAATTATTTTCCGAAGGCCTCTGAAGCTGCCCATTTTAAATCATCTCCCCTCATTTTCATAAAGCCTCCTTTTCCTCTTTAAGACCCCCATTTCCCCCCTGAAAGGCCTTCAAAATCCTTTTGAACCTCTAAAAATCCCTTTTTACAGGTTTAAACAACCCTTTCCCCTTTACCGAAAGCCAAGAAAATCCCTAAAATCCCTGTTTTTGGCCTAAAAACTCATCTCTACACTAAGGCCTTAAGCCCTTTTCGTCCCAGCCCCAAAAAACCACTTCCCCACATGACCCAGCGCTAAGACCAAGTGTTAGCTCGTAAGGCACCTATCGCAATCGAAGAGGCGGACGGAAGTGCTTTCCAATGTTAAACAAAGAAAAACCCAGATGCGATGATGCTTTTGTTCTGTGGGTCTCGGGAGTGTTCTCCGCCATTGATCTTATTAAGATCTGACGACCCGCACAAACGCGCTCTAATCGCAATCGCAATTTTCAAACGGTGCCACCCTCCACCCTTTGCGATTTGCGATCCTCCGACGCAATCCGCATCACGTATCCTCGTTTGATCCAACGCGCCCAGCGCCAATCGCGCACTGCCCGCCCCGTCGCCCCCTATTCATCCGCGCTCCTCCCGATTTCACTGTGGCCGTCAATCGCTTCCAAATCAGATGGCGCGCCCTCCATCGCACCAGCGCACCAATCGCATCACAAGTTTTAAGTTGTCCATGCCCATCTCCCCACCGATTTAATCTCCACCATTGATCCCCTTCGCGATCCAATGGTTGGCATTGAATCACGCATCACCAATCGGAGCTTCTTAAACGTGTCACCCGCTGCCTCCCCCAATTGCGATCTTCCGATTCCATCATGTCCATCTGTTTGGTCCGAGATCAATGCCCTAGATCTCATCTCTATTCCACCATATTTCCCCCATCGGGTTTCCCTATTAACCTCTTCGTCGTATTAATCATTTTCAATTTCTGATTGCCATATGCCATCCAACACTCATATGAAATCGCTTCTCCGGCCATCGCTATCCTTGAATCATGATTCAAACTCATTTCATATGTTTTACGTGCATTCCCTTTGCATTTCGATTCAAAGGATCGAACCTTTGTTTTGCATAAACATTATATCATTGCGCCCAACATTAAAACTTTAATGTTTTTGCATTTCTCCACCGTTTCCATTACATCCACAACGTTTGCCTCTGTTACGCCACCATTCCTCTAGGCCTCCACAGAATCCGACATCCACCCTCATGGTTTTTCTTGATGAGTTTATTGGTTTTGCAGGTGTTAAAATATTACGGTTGCGCTCTGTTTCATTAGTCATAGACAGAGTTGTTCAGTGGCGTAGAATACCATTTTTAGAGCCAAATTTTGCAGAGAGAACGTCTGGGAAGACAGAGACAATCACAGGAGCGGAAAAGTGTATCAGAAAAGGGTTAAAGGAATTAAAAAGCCTAAACATTGAAGATTAGGAGGTTTAATCCACAGTCAGCACGGTTGAACGCAAATCATTGGTCACGGCAGTGCACAAGATATGTCAGCAGGACAGTCCTTTACTGAAAGAAGGACCAAAATCACTACTGCCCATTCTCCATTCTGCATCGAGCCCGGGCACAGTTATTAGTTTTGGCAAAAAGTCTCGAATACCTGACAGTGCATTGATTACACCACATAAGAGAAATCTGCATCAGTACATAAACATTTCGAGCAATCAGCAAAAGGAGGCATGAACAAAGCTAATACAGGATTGAGTACAAAAGAAACAAAACAACGATTTCACCAGGGAAGTTACTACAGATTGTCAGAGGCAATTATTTGGAAGTATGGGAGTCCTCATAGCCCATCCTTTACTTAATTCACATCGAGAAGATACAATACCTCTCCAGATGTTTTCCTTCTCAAGAACACCCTGCGGGTGATTGCTGTCATGTCAAAATAGCCTCAAACGAGCTACAGAGTTTTGGATCCTGTCAAGAATTCAATGAAATATTTAAGACACGACATGGAGCATTCAAAACACCTTCTACGATCTCTGATGTTCATTAAAACTATCCACACCTACTTTCCTCATTTTCCCTATAAATACTCTTCGAAGTCTCATTGTAAAAGGTTGGCATTTGTGATTTCTAAAGTAATACATATTGCTGCTTTGAAGAAGCTTTGGTGTTTTGAAAGAGTGTGAAAATCTGTATTTTTTTGGTTGATGAAGGAGGTTGGACCATTGGATCCCTGAGTCTGGTTTTGGTGATGTACTTCTTATTGTCTATGTTACTTCCTGTGTTTCCACTTTGTTTCCATCATGCTTTGCCTACAGTAGGATAAAAAGTTTAGGCAGAGAAACGTATCTTAGAAGCACCTCTGACATGTTTATCCTTCACTGTTTATACATTTTCTGCTACTGAATGTGACAGGGTAGTCTAATAGCTCTCTTTATATTCAGTTTGTTTTACTTCAAAAATGGCTAATTCGGTTTTGTTAAAGATTGTTTAGGCATTCCCTCTTTCTTTACCACTGAATATTGTATGTGGAGTCTACCTTTGATTATTAATGCTTGCATTTTGACAGTGAGGTTTGTCTCAATCATACCCTCTGTTCCTTATTGTTATCATTGGGTTGAAGGCCCCTATAATTGTAGTCCTAGATGTCTAAAGCACTCCCTCTTCTTGGAATGCAATTGTATGTCTTTGTTGGTT
Organism: Pinus albicaulis; assembly: GCA_034641835.2. NCBI lineage: Eukaryota > Viridiplantae > Streptophyta > Pinopsida > Pinales > Pinaceae > Pinus > Pinus albicaulis. The sequence continues at coordinate 929,656,834 of CM076570.1, forward strand.
AAGCTCTCAATGGTGAACTTGTAGGAGGAAATAGGGTGTTCCCCGAATCCTATAACTCATTCCGAGGGTTTAGTCTGCCTTTCTCTTTTATTTGAGTGTTATACTGATCAAGTCAAAATCAGTGAGCTTACTAGAGGAAATAGGGCGTTCCCCGAATCCTTTAAGCCATTGTGAAAGGGTTTGGTTTGTTGTTCACTCTTAGTCCTTAATGTCCATGCCATTTCACCTATATTATTCAACAGATTCTTGACCAAGTTAGATTTTCCCTTTGGTTTCCCTTCCTTCTCAGTCAGAACTATTTGGACTCTTCACATGACTCCATTGCCCAATGGCTTGTAGATTCCCATGCTTTGTCTAATACCACTTGAAACATTTTTTCCAACCAAACAAAACAAACAACTTTGAACCTCATAATTAGCCTAAAATCAATTTCTGAGCCTTTCAAGACACATCTTTATAAACACATTGAGAGATCCCTCTCTGAGACTAGGAGGGCTAGATCCT